>CM062816.1:894482409-895682409 GCA_031772625.1 Pinus tabuliformis | reverse complement strand
TAAATTTACATGCCCCCATTTCAAAATCACTTTCATAGGTTCATACACACGTGCCAGAAAACATCTTTATGGGAATATGGCATGGGATGGAAATAAGCAAATAGGAATCAAAACTTGTGGAAGTGTATCAACACAACAAGGGGCTAAATACATAAGGGAAGAGGAGGAAGCCCAATACAAATCTAAAAGATCAAAGGGTGACTTTGCACATGACACCACAAGCCCACAATCACATAGACTAAAACTCCATCAGCATCCACCCATGGTAGTGGATACACAAGCGCAAACATCCCTTTAAGGTGTAGAACCATATCAGATTTCCTTGATCAAGGTTGTAGGATGATGTGGATGCAATACTGGTTTCTCTATGCATGTGGGATACCATTCAATGTTCTTTGCTCACCTTCTTGGCATGAAATGGTTAGTGCCATCAATGATGCCCCTAAAGGATACAAGAGCCCTAGGTATCACAAAACTAGAATCGTGAGACTTGATCTTGAAAAAGCCAAAATAACACATTGCTTTGGGTAAATTGACAAATTCTTGGAATGACTATGGGGTATCCATTGTATCTAATGGCTAGACAAATGTAAAAGGCAAACCATTGATAAGTGTTCTCGGTGTGTCCACTACTAGTGCAGTCTCCCTTTCAGGACATGATTACGCAGAAAAGTTCAAGACCACCATCAACATTGCACAACCATTACTTCAAACATTTGAAAGTATTGGGCCATACAATGTCATCCAAGTCATCACTAATAATGCTTCTAATTGTAAGGCAGTGGGAGCAATCATTGAGGGTAAATACTCCCAACATATTTTTGGTTTGGGTGTTTGGTTCACATAATGAACGTTTTGATGCATGATATTCTTAAGAACAAAGAACCTCAATACAGATGGATTGGTGATTTGTACAAGAGAGGCAGGAGAATGATAAAATTTATAACCAATCATAGCAATACCCATGGGCCTTTCCGCAGTCACCCAAGGTTGGAGCTATTGAAGCTTGGGAAGACTAGATTTGCTAGCTATTACATCACCTTTAGACGCCTTTTGAAGGTAAGAGAGTCATTGAATAGCATCGTATCAAGTCAACAATAGGCATTAAAGGACAGGGCTCCAACCACATCTGACAGGAAAGGTTTTGAAGAGGTGGAGCAGACTGCACTTGATGGTTTGTTTTGGGGACGTGTGAGGGAAGTTTTTCAATACACCAAGCCCATTTATAACATGATTTGTTTCACAGATACAGATGCACCAGTGATTGGGTAGGTGTATGAGTAGATAGATAACATGTTGGGGCAAATAAAAGATATTGTTCAACCAAAAGATCCCAACTTGTATGATATTATTGACAATTTTGTGCATGCCCATTGGGATAAACTTAATGTTCCACCACATGCCTTGGTGTATATCCTTATGCCACAATACTACTCTCCATCTTGGTTGGGCAAACCTGCACCTAGGGGTGGCGTTAGGACCAAACCTCATATAGATCCAAAGGTACAAAATGGGTATATGACAACATTAGACACGTTGGTCCCTGATTGGGAGGAGTGTTTGTTTCTTTGCATGCAATGGAAGATAAGGACAGAATGAATGTTGTCACATGGCAGGAAGTGTATGGTGGCAAGGGACCTTTGGCAAAATTGGCAATGAAAGTGCTTTCACAATGTTGATTCTTAAATGTACCCATACAAGAACTATTTCTCCCACACACAACAGGGGGTATTCCCTACTTATACTTACGTAGATTTTCAATAGGAAAATTGATATAGACCAGTTATTGATAGTGTTCAAAAGTTATGATAATAAAGTGCCACAGACAAAAGGAATCGCAATACATTAGAACAAATATACCATCAACCAAATGACACGGACAAACCCCACAAGGGGAAAACCCTTAATCCTTGCAAGACTGAATGGTGCAGACATCAGTTTTCTTTGGGACATAACTCCATTCTTTCTATTCTGAGTGATATAGACTTGTAGATTCACTGAGATATTTGTTCTTGTGATTTAGGTGTAGATAAGGAGTTCTTTTGGTTCGTCTTTCCCTTATCATGTGTGTGGAAATATTTTGATTTTCTTTAGGTAACGACGTTGTTGAGTTGGTTACAAAACCCTCACTTGGGATGTTTATTGTCTGGACTGCAACATCTAAGTGTGTCTTTTCTTCAATTGGCTTATCTTCTTCTTGAGTTGTGACATTCATTAGATCGATATTTATTCCTTTTTCTTGAACTTGGACTTACTACACTCGATGCTTCCTTCTCAATAGGCTGTTGTACCTAGTTTTCCAATGACTTTTTGTCTTTCTTAAGCTTCTTAATTTGCGTCAGTAATATTTCACTATGGTCTTTAAGCCAAAAATCTTCTTCATTTTTGTCAGCAGTGATCTTGTCAGCTTCCCTTTGCATATTTTGTAGTACTTTTTACCACCTTGAAAAATTACTTTTGAAATATCTTGAATGTCTTCTAGTTTTACTGAATCCGACTTTAATGTAACATCTTGTAGTGTTATTTTTTTCTTTTTGTATGAAAATGTCAAAAACTTCTTTTTCATATTCAGGATGAAGGAACCTAGGGTTCCCATCCAGGGTGAACCTAAAATAATGTCACCTTGATTGCTCCATAGCGTTTGAACTAAGATTTGCGATATAAATGTATAATCCACAATGTTTAACTGCAAATTGGTTATGTCATATTTTTTGTTGCCAAAACAGTCTAATTTTTCAATTATATTTGACTCCAGAATCACTAATTGGTTTGCGATTTATCTTTTTAGGCGTTATATAATTTTTATCTTTGGCAGGTGAGATAGAAATAGGGACATCTTTTCCTGCAACCGACCCTTTAATTCTAAATAGCACTGAAGCATAATTACGTGAAGTTTCTGGAAATATTCCTTCCTTCAATTTCGAATTAGATGCCATTTTGCTTGTCAAGATGAACTTCGTCAATGATACTTTGATTTTAATCTTTATATATTCTTTATATGAGATACCCTTGCTTAGAAATATAATAAGGTCCTTATTTTAAGTAATTTATTTTTATTTTACTTTTATAAATTTTTCTTTTTATCTTTACTCGTTTTTTTAGAATGATTTTTTTTCTTTCCTTTTTTTGTATTTTTAACTTTTTATTTTTTTCAATATTGTTTTTTTTAAATGGCCAAGGGCCTAATGGAAAGATGGAGAAACTCCAAATTCTTGTAGCAATCGCTTCAATGACAACAATGTTGACGAATTTTGCTGGCTAAGGACCGGTCAGATCAGCTTTGTGTAGCGGCTGAGCGACCAGAGGATCGAACAACTCTGATACCAAATGGAATGAACAAAGTTCGTTTTTCAAGTTAAACACTCCAAAAGACTTGGAATATGTAGATCTCCATTGAGGATACAAGAATATAAATTAAATGTATGAATAAGAATGATGTTACAAATGAGAGTGAGGGGCCTGCTTATATACTAGGCAGGTGTCCCTTTATGAATGGTCATGTCTCCTTAGACATGCCTCTTTGTTTAACTAATTATTATTTATTTATATATTATTATGTTTATTATTTATTATCTATATTTATTACTTTTACATAAATTATATTCATAACAACAACATTCATGGCTTCTCAAAGTGGTGTTTCAAGTGCCCCTAGAGTTTCTCAAGCAACCAAGCAGCACAAATACTATTCTCTTTGGAAGTATGCTACCAAAGTCAAGGAAATGGTTGCTAAGGGTACATGGGATTGAAGGTGCAATTTATGTAAAATTTTCAAGACCTTCAACGACTCTTACAAAAGAGTCAAGGGTCACATTTTGCATGAAGTGATAAAGGGCATTAAAGTTTGTGCACATACTAGAAATCAAGAGGCGAGGGCTACATTGAAGAGAGAGAAAGATGATGCTCAAAGGTTGAAGGATCAAAGAAGCAAAATGGCTATGGGTGGAACTAACAATCCTTGCTTGGGTGCTAGAAATGAGCCAAAGATTGTTCATGAAACAAGAAAGTGGATGGCTCTAGCTCTAGCAGTAGAAGAAGAAATATCCAAGCCATCAAATCTTGCTAAAGATAGTAGACTAATGAAAATGCTTGACAAATAAGGGGGAGTAGAAGATGAGTTAAGAGTGGCAAGGGCCATCTTTGCTTGTGGTATTCCTTTTAATGTTGTTTGGTCCCCATATTGGTAGGATTTGGTGAAAAGGGTATGGCTTTGGCAAAACTATGAAGAGCTCAGAAGAATTCTACTCATGAAAGAGAGGCAACTTCTTGACGATGTTTTAAGACCAATTCATAACTCATGGGGTAGCATATGGGTTTCCATTATCTCAAATGGTTGGAATGATACAAGGCATAGGCCATTGATTAATGTCTTTACATCATCACTAGAAGGAGCCCTGTTCATAAAAGCAAGATATGGTTTAGGTGAGGTAAAGGACAATGAGTTCATTGTGTAAATTTTAATGATTGCTATTGAACAAATAGGGCCAAAAATGTGGTGAAGGTTATCACAGATAAAATGCACTTGTTTGCAAAGTTGCAGGCTTAATTGTTGAGAGTAGATAGAATCATATATTTTGTGTTCCTTGCATTGTCCATAATCTTAATATGATTTTAGAAGAGATTGAAACTAAAACAAGATGGATTTAGGAGGTCACAGGGTAGGCTAGGGAGATTATAAAATTCATCACCAACCACCACCAATTTCAAACAATTTATCGAGAATACTCCAAATTGGAGTTGCTCAAAGTTGCTGAGACAAGATATGCCTGAAGCTTTATCATGTTTTGCCACCTTGTTGAAGTCAAAACTACATTGATGAGTACGGTGGTGGGTGCAACTTGGTTTGAGTGGAGATAGAAAGATTTAGAGAAGGGAAGTATGGTTAGGATGGGTGGTGATTGATGAAGATTGGTGGAACAAGATTGATTTCTTGTTTAAGTTCACATTACCTGCATTTGATCTTCTAGATGCAGACACAAAGAAACTATTGTTCGGAGAGGTTTATGATGGCATTGATACCATGGTTGAGAAAACTGTGGAAATCATTACACAAAAGGCTCCCACTCCTCCTTTTGTTGATTTTGATTTTGCAGAGCAAGTAAGGCCCATCATTATCACGAGGTGGAATGGCTTTGATAGTCCATTGCACATTTTGGTACATGCTTTAAGTCCAAAATTTTATGATGATGATTTCATTGCTCAAAGCAATGGGAAGAGGAAGGCTCCACATAAGGACAAGGAGGTGGCCAATGGAGTGAAGAAATCCTTTTAGAGGTTGTTTCCATCTTTACAAACTGATGTAAGGAAGGAATTTGCTTGTTTCGCTGTTGGATTAAAGGATTTTGCATACATATCAACTTTGGATAAGAGGAGGACCATGAACCCAGTTAAATGGTGGACTTGTCATTCAACAAATGTTGTTTATTTGCAGCCTTGCCACTTGTATTCTGTCACAAGTGCAACCTCTTTGTCAAAAAATGTAATTGGTGTAGCTATAGTTTCATTCATTCTTTGAAGCACAATAGGTTGGGATCATAGAAGGATGAGGATATTGTACATGTGCATTTAACCTATGCCTTGTGTCTCATTGGCATGAAGAATATACAAGTGGACTTCATAAAGATTGGGATGTGGAAGCAAAATGCCTAGACTTGGAGCTCTCTCCATCTGCTCTTGATATTGGTGGTGATGTAAGCTCATTCATCCACTCAAATCATCACATCAATTTTTGTGCCAAAGAAGAAGAAGACAACCAAAGTTAAAGGAGAGAGGAAAGTCAAAGGAAAGAGAGTAGATGAGTTTTTTGCCCTAGATCTACTCACACGTGCGAATTTTTCTGAGGTATTGCAAGCTCGAAATTTTAGGGGCCAAAATTTCAGGAGTTGATCAATTTTTAGAAGTTTGACCATTGTTGACTTTTGTTGATTTTGACCTGTTGGAGGAGACTTGGAGGAGGGTTGACTTGGGATCTTTGTGGCAGTCTTGGTCTTGGTCTTGGGTCTTGGAAATCTCACTTTGATTTGATTTTATAAGAAGAGGATTTCTTGGGTTTTCCTCCTTTAGGGGTTTTGTCGTGGTTTGGAGCCTAATTTCTTGCATCCTTTGTCTCCTTGTGATCTTCATGTTTTGTACTTTTTGGTAACTGATTGATGAAGAGAATATAAATTAAATAAGAAGCAAACAAATATTCACAAGTAATTATCAGGTAAAGAGAAATCAATCCTAATTTATTAGCATATTGGTTTGTCAACACAAGTTACAAAAACAACGTAAAAAGGACTAGGAAGCTCATTAATGAGGGAGGAGACATAAAAAGGAGTCAATTGGAGATTAAATCTCCACCCTTGATCAAGCAGAGCTGAGATCTAATCTCAACCATTAATCATAGGGTTAGCACTTCACTTCATTATGAGAGACTAAAAAGGGAAAAAGGCAAAGAGAGTTCACTCATTCTTCATGAGCGGCATTGTAGTAGTAGAGAGGAGAAGAGGAGGCTGAAAGAGCTTCTTCAAGAGTAAGTTGAGAGAGCTTCAAGGAGAAGGGACGTTGAGATAGTCTTTGCTAGTGGAGAGATTTACAACAAGGAGAAGGAAGGTTGTGAGAGCCATTATTTGCTAAGGAGAGAAGCTACAATAGTATGAAGGAGACCAAATCTTAGGCCTGAGTTTCAAGTCTGAGATAGCAGCACGCAGACCAAGGAAAAGAGTAGAGTTCGAACACGAAAATCGAGGAGGTTCAACACTGAGTTTGAGGGCAGATTCCATCAGTTTGAGGCACAAATTTCAATGAGGGTTTGCTAGATTGATAGACCTGAGTTTCAAGGCCAAGAGACCACACAACAACTCATATCCCAAGGCATAGACTATTGGCAAAAAACTCGAGAAAGTTTAGTGATCTTCATTGCGATTTTTGGTGTGACTGTGGGCAGAGTATCAACATGGTTTTCAAGGGAGAGTCTGAGCATTAATTGCTGGATTAATTGGCATAGAAATCAAAGAGTTTGTAGAGGCCTGACAACCTAAAATTTGAGGAAAATTTTAGGTCTATCTAGCACACAGTTCTGTTGAAAATATTGAGAGGGGGGTGTATCAGTGTTTCTTTCCAATTAGCTAATTTTAGTCTTCAAAGCATTAAGTTCACATTAATCAATATCAGATAACAGAATCAATAAAGAACACCATTCAACAATGCACAGTAATAAAGATAGTACACACAAGATTTACATAGAAACCCAAAGCGGGAGGAAACCATATAATACTTTTTATATTTAATGCAGTACATCACTTTAGTGTAATTGCACAAGGAAGCCCTAAACTCCCTGAATAAAAATATGGAGATTCGTTCTACCAACACCAACTGGATGGAGGGTCTGATCCCCAGTAGGCTACGACTTACTATGGTTTATCAGCTACAACTGAATGGAGACACGATTAAGCAGCTACAACTAGTTGGAGGCTTCGACACCCATGATAGGTTGCAACCTGTCTCGTAACACTGGCCTATCGCTCTGGCTTTGTGATCACTGATCTTCAGGAAAGCATTCAAACCTGGATGCGTTTTATCATCTCTGATTGAAAGGTTGCATCGACACCCTATGCAGGGACCGACCTGCTTTAGCACCACCTTATCACCCTGAAGCGATCTCAGGCTCTAACCTGAAGGAGACTCCATTCTTCTGCCTTGCACCACCCTGCCACCCTAGTCAACAAGTTGCCACTTGCCAACCTTCAACTCACACCGATGGATTTCATTTCACAATTTTCAGATTGGATCCACTTGTGTTCTGAATCAATACAAACAAAATGAAATATAATCACTGCTGCTTCTGTTTAGTAAGTATATCAATGTCAAAGCCTGACAACCTCATTGTACGACAACCACTGTTGCCCTCGACATAGACACTAGAATGCTCACGGACGAATATGTATTTAGAAACTCATGGAGTAGTTTCCAAAACCAACTGTGCCAAGCTGCTTTTGACCTTATGCTACTGCACCGGTGTCGAAAGATGTATCAACCAATATGTTGCTAGCACTGAGGCTCAGTCTTAGATGTCTTCGATCACCTCTATGACCTTCTTGCAACTTTCTCAAGCTCTTCCTGAGGAGGCCTACTAGCTTACGTCTTGTAGCTGCTTATATATAGCTATGAAGCACCTGCATATGCTAGCTTTCTAGTGCAAAGATATCAAGATAATCATGCATAAACAAATAACATCAAGTTAATTACTATCAAGTACAACTGCTATAATAACACGGCAAAGAAAAAATCTACTGCAAACACCTTACTGCCAGAGTTTTGTCAATCATCAATATAGAAAAATAACCATTCTACAATTTGATTCCTTTCAGGCAACCTCCAATAATTTGCCGACCACCTACAATTGCTAATTATGTGACAAATTGAAATTTTCAAAACAAAAGTAAAATATGTATATGGGGCCCAATATATTTATCATATAATGTGCAATATATTAAATATACCCAAATATACTGTGAAATATATCAAACATATCAAACATACCCAATATGTAAATTTAATATATTAAATTCACTCCACTTACACTGGTAGGCTATAAGTAATTTGAGGGACCTGTGGCTGGAGCATCATCATGGCTGAGACTTGTTGCTGCCAACACAAGATTATTGTAGTGTTGATCTATTTATACACATCCACACATCAAATTTCACTATGTTTGTTCGCTTGGGAGTACGCACATCACTACAATGATGCTTGTATGGTCGACTTGACTTTATCTTTGCTGGCAGTGTCATGAATAGTTATGCATATGTGTATGTTCAAGCCACTGTATCCATAGTCATATTGAGTTAGTCATTCGCTGCTTAAGTCTGCACAATGTTACGTATCCACAACAACTTATATAGTTCCACTTCACTGGTTTAAACCAATATCGAACACAATAATAATACCCTAGATAGAGCTGAAAAACATTGTTCCAAGCCATTGCACTTTTTATCTGAAGCAATGCGTCATGCACAAAATTTTATGTCCTTGAAAGCAGAGACATTGATTTTCATAATTCCTTCAAGACTACATTTCTTGAAAGGCAACGAAACTTCAGAGATATAGACCGCAAGGACTCTCAAACAAAATTGTCACGTTTTGCATTGTGGAGTGCCCTAAGGAGGGCCAAACTTCAGAAGGAAGAGGCAACTTCTGATCTTCAAGCACCTTAAACAAATTTAAAAAATGCTAATGGTTCTTCACTGATTCAAGACTACCAAACCTGTTGTAGATGCCCTAATGAGGGTTGAAACCATTATAAAGCGTGTCAATGAACTGTCAACCTTCTACCTATAACAGGAGTACCTAATTGAATCCAAATAACAAAAACCAAAACAAAGCATCCCTCTTCTGATATTGGATTTGTTCCTGCAATAAGGTAGAACGAAACCCAAAGAATAATCTTTACACGACAAACCCTCTCGTTTGATGTAGCTTGATCTCCATAGGGGCAGGAAATTTTAGAAAAGTGTCAAGAAAGATTTTTGTTTTTTTTGTTCATACATTGTGAGAGCAAATGGATGGTCTTATATAGATTTTCTCTTGGATAGAAGGGGCTTTATTAGATATTTGAATTTCAAGATTTGAGGGAGAAAAGAACATTTTAAAATTGGAACTAGAATCCCTTTGGAGAAATCAATTTGGGTAATTAGGTCAATTTGTATGTGAAGTTATGGTTAAAAGTCCTCATGTCTTAATTTTTTAAGATAAAGGTCCATAGGTAACCCATTATGTTATTTAATTTGTCCATGGTGGAGAGCAACATGCCATGACTATTTGACTTAACCAAGATGGGGCTGCCACATCATTACCCTTGGGGTTTTTTTACCCACGAATGGGGGTAGCCAACTTCAAACTAACATAACTCAAACTAAGAGGCCTCTTGTGACATGCCACATACCATCGGAAACAACCTGAGGAGGAGAATCCATCAAGGGTTATTTTTAAGGCAAATACATTGATCTGCTTCTTTAAAAACCTTGAACAAGTGCGGGGTATGTCCATTGTCCAGGAAATACAAACCCTAGAGCTAGGGTTTCACTCGATATTAGGAGTGTCCATTAACTAACGTTGGCATCAATGACAACAACATTAAACAATCTGCCCCTTTTTCATGGTTGACAATACACATACTGCCCCTAAGATCATTGCTCCCCCTAATTTCCTGCCTTGATCTTCTTCTCTTGATTTCTCGCCCTCTTCGACGTCACTGGCAAAGGGTAACTCCCCTTAACAATCTTCCTGCTACCTGTGGACTTGTAACTCACCTATGCTCTCCCTAACGAAATGCCTTCCTCTGTCTTCCTGCAAGATGCATATTTGCTTCGAAAATACCTTCCTCAATTCTTGCTGCAACAACCAGTTCCCCCCTGACATACTAAGTTTCATATGGATTACCATAACTGACTCTACTTGTTAATGTATCAATGACGTGATTCTCTTCTTAACCATGCTGCCAAAACTGCTTCACTGGACCTGCTCGTAATGCCGAATTCCATCTCTATTAGTCAACCTGTTAATGATAGATCTTCAAACGTGCAAGTGCTATTGCATAGACTCCCCCTCTTCAATATTCAGGGTGTCAACAAGCTGGATTCTTTAGAATAATGTATGACCCAACTCTTCGTACAGATCATCCTGAACTTCAACATCCTCTATTGGAGAGTTGTCATGCCCTTTTTCCTGTACAAAACCTGAAAGCATATCTACTGATACTTTCTCATTTGCTTGGTCTTCTTGCATCTATTTTCTTCTCTAGATCTTCCTGTCCTTTATCTTAGGGTTGTCATTCACGGGAGATACCATCTTGTACCTGCAATCTCGTGTTATGTTTCCATAGTTATGGCATTTGTAACATTCAATGTCGGGCCTGAACAATGGAGCCAACGACACATACTTCCTGCTGTCAAAGTCATCATGAAACCTGTCTCGTGATCCTGTAAACCTGCTTCTAGGGTTTTGATTCCATTGATGATCAACTTTGCTATACATATTACAATCTTTGGCCATATGCCTGTAGTTAGAACATGAGAAAGAATAGCCATTAAACATTCCTGGGTACTTGGATGAATTGTCTTGTCTTGATGCTCTTATGTAGTCATCCTTTCTTTTTGGAGGAGGTACATTTCTTTGTTGATCCTTGTGTTTGATTGCTTTAGCATTATTTCTTGGAGGTGCAACATTTTCAACCTTCTTTGGTTTTTCATTTTCAATTGATCCTTGACAGATCTTGCTGTCAGTTTTCTCATCAATCTTGTTCTTGGAGCTTGTACCTTCGTCACATGGGGCTTTACCTGCTTCTTTTGCCTTCATCTTCGAGTATGCCATATCGTTATTCCTCCTTTAGTCATCCAACAATTTCTCCTTCCTGAGCTTGTTTATTTCAGATAGGGCAAAGTCAAGTTCTCCCTGCTTTTGATCAATATCTTCTTGAAACCAACTTGTCAGATTTCCCTTCTTTTTTCTACTTCTTCTACTTGTAGCTTTAGAAGGGTGAATTTTTCTGCTTCTCTGTTAAGAACTTGTATGTGTTCCTTATGCTTTTCATTTTCTTTTCTGAGCTTGCCATTTTCTACTGAAGATGCATCTAGTTCTTTTTGTTTTTTATCAACTTCAGATACGTACCTTTGATCAGATTCCTTTAGTTGTCTTGCCAGGTCTTTCTCTTTCCTTTCTGCTTCCTGCACTTGGATTTTCAAAAGAGAAACTTCTTTGAGTGTGCCATTTTCCTTTTATGTGTTCTTCCATTCTTTGTTAGTTTCTTCAAGTTCTCTTCTAAGTGATTCCTCAACTTTTTTGGCTTCGTCCAGTTGCACTTTACCACCGATGATGATCTCCTTTGGTTCTTCATTCTTCTTATTGGGGCTTCTAGCATGTTATTTTGCTATCTTCAGTTCGAATTCCAGAAGTTTGACGTTTTATTTTTCAACCTTAAGCTCCTTTATAACTCTGACAATTTCGTTTTGAAATTCGATCTCATTCATCTCTTGATCTCCTCCTTCTTCTTCTTTAGGAGCTTCCATCTTGTTATCCCAAACCATGAATAACATTTTTCCTGTGTCATTTTCTTTGTCATTGGTAATAGGTCTGAATTATTTCAATACTTGGAACTTCCTTTGAACGCTTGGCGGCTTGCTTCTTTGATTTTCCCATCTCTGCACTCTGAGATCTTACTTCCCGCTGTTAAGTTGCTATTGAAGGAACTTGCTCTGATACCAATTGTTGGAAACATTGAGAGGGGATTGAATCAATATTTCTTTCCAATTAGTTAATTTTAGTCTTCAGAGCATTAATTTCACATTAATCAATATCAAATAACAAAAACAACAAACAACACAATTCAACAATGCACAGTAATAAAGATAGTACACATGAGATTTACGTGGAAACCCAAAGCGAGAGAAAACCACAAAATACTTTTTATATTTAATTTAGTACATCAATTTAAAGGAAGCCCGAACTCCCTGAATACAAATATGGAGATTCGTTTTACCAACACCAACTGGATGGAGGGTCTAACCCCCAATAGGCTACGACTTGCTATGATTTATCAGCTACAACTGAATGGAAACACAATTCACCAACAACCATTGGTTGGAGGCTCCGACCTGCACAACAAATTGCAACCTGTTTCATAACACCACCCTATCGCTTTGGCTTTGTGATGATTGATCTTCAGGAAAGCATTCGAACCTGGATTCGCTTTATCAGATCCGAATGAAAGGTTGCACCGACACCCTGTGCAGGCACCAACTTGCCCTAGCACCACCCTACCACCTTGATGTGTTCTCAAGCTCCGGCCTAAAGGAGACTCCACTCTCTTGCCTTGCACCACCCTTCCACCGTAATCAACAAGATGCCACTTGCCTTGAAGGCTCCAACTTTCAACTCACATCGGCGGACCATGTTTCACAATTTTCAGACTAAATCCACCTGTGCTCTAAATCAATACAAGCAAACTGAAATATAATCACTGCTGCTTCTACATAGTAAGTATATCAATGTCAAACCCTGACAGCTCGTTGTACGACAACCGCTGTTGCCCTCGACACAAACACTACAATGCTCATGGATGAATATGCATTTAGAAGCTCATGGAGCAGTGGCCCAAACCAACTTTGCCAAGCTGCTTTTGACCTTATGCTACTGCACTAGGGCCAAAAGATGTATCAACCAATATGCTGCTGGCACTGAGGCTCAGTCTTAGATGTTGTCGGTCAGCTCTATGACCTCCTTGCAACTGTCTCAAGCTCTTCCCAAGGAGGCCTACTGGCATACGTCTTGTAGCTGCTCAGATATAGCTATGAAAGAAATGCATATGTTAGCTTTCTAGTGCAATGATATCAAGATAATCATGCATATACAAATAACATTAAGTCAATCACTATCAAGTACAACTGCAATAATAATACTGCAAAGAAAAAACCTACTGCAAACACCTTACTACCAGACTTTTCAATCATCAGTATAGAGAATTAACCATTTTATAATCTGATTACTTTCAGGCAGCCTCCAAATAATTTTCCGACCACCCACAATTGCTAACTGTGAGACAAATCGAACTTTTAAAAACAAAAGTAAAATCTGTATATGGGGCCCAATATACTTATCATATAGTGTACAATATATCAAATGTACCCAAATATATATCAATGTGCAATTACCAAATATACCCAAATATAATGTGTGATATATCAAATATACCATATAATATGCAATATATCATGTAATGTGCAATACATTAAATACACTTAAATATAATGTGCAATATATCAAACATACCCAACATATAAATTTAATATATTAAATTCACTCCACTTATGCTGGCATGCTTTAAGCAATTTGAGGGACGTGTGGCTGAGAGCGTAACTGTGGCTGAAACCTGTTGCTGCCAACTATGTCACAAGGTTCGTCGAACTTTAACCTTGAGGTTTGAATTTTGGTGAACCATAAAAAAATCTTGAGGTTTGGCCAACCTCATCGAACCTCATAGCCATTAACCAAGTTCATAGATCAAAACCCATAACCTCATGTCACAACAATCTTGTAATTTATCCTTGCAATTTCCATGTTGGTGATAACATTTTTAATGTTTATTGATGTTGATTTCTTACTATTTTATCCCATAATTCATTATACATACATATATATACACGAACCTAATGGCGAACCTCATCCGAACTTCATCAAAAAGTTCAAACTCAAACCGAACCTAATTATTGTTGAACTCGAACTCGAACCAGAACCATGTGACATTGGTTGCCAACACAAGATTATTGTAGTGTTGATCTATTTTTACACATCCACACATCAAATTTCACTATGTATGTTCACTTGGGAGTACACACATCACTGCAATGATGCTTGTATGGTCGGCTTGACTTTATCTTCGCTGGCAGTGTCATGAATAGTTATGTATATATGTATGTTCAAGCCACTGTATCCACAGTTATATTGAATTAGTCATTCGCTACTTAAGTTTGAACCATGTTACATATCCTTAAGGACTAATGTAGTTCCGCTTCACTGGTTTATACAGAGATCAAGTACAATAATAATGCGCTAGACAGGGCCGAAAAACATTGCTCCAAGTCGCTACACATTTTAGGTCGTTGAAAGTGGAGACATTGCTTTTCATAATTCCTTCAAGACCGCACTTCTTGAAAACCAACAAAACTTCCGAGGTATAGACCACAAGGACTCTCAAACAAACTTGTCACGTTCTTCACAGTGGAGTGCCGAACTTCAGAAGGAAGAGGCAACTTCTGATCTTCAAACACCTTAAGTGAATTTCAAAAATGCCAATAGTTCTTCACTGATTCAAGACTACCAGACCTGTAGTAGATGCCCTAATGAGGGCCAAAACCATGATAGAGCTTGTCAATGAATTGTTGACCTTCTGCCTACAACAAGAGTGCCCAATCGAATCCCAAAAATAAAATCCAGAGGATCCCTGCGCTGTTCTTGGATTTCTTCTTGCAATAAGGTAGAACAAAATGCAAAGAATAATCTTCACACAACAAACCCTCTCGTTTGATGTAGCTTGATCTCCACAGGGGCCAAAAACTTCAGAAAAGTATCATAAATGATTTTCGTTTTTTTATTCATACATCGTGAGAGCAAACGGATCTTTTTATATAGTTTTTCTCCTGGATAGAAGGGGTTCTATTAGATATTCGAATTCCCAGATTTGAGGGAGAAGAGAACATTTTAAAATTGGAACCAAAATCCCTTCGGATAAATCGATTTGGATAATTATGGCAACTTGAATGTGAAGTTATGGTTAAAACTCCTCATGCCTTAAATTTTTAAGATAAATGTCCATAGGTAACCCATTATGTTATTTTATTAGTCCTTGGTGGAGAGCAACATGCCATGACTATTTGACTTAGACAAGAAGGCCATGTCATTACCCTTTAGGGTTTTTGCGCAGGAGTTGGGGTAGTCAACTTAAAACTGGCGTAACTCACAAACTGAGAGGCCTCTTGTGGCGTTCTCCATACCACACAAAACAACCTGATGAGGAGAATCCATCAAGGGTGAATTCTAAGGCAAATACATTGATCTGCTTCTTCAAAAACCTTGAACAAGTGCGGCGTATGTCCATCATCTAGGGAATCCAAACCGTAGACCTAGGGTTTTACTCCATATTACGAGCATCCATTAACTAACGTTGGCATCAATTGCAACACCATTCAACATTCTCCTCGTCAATGCTGAGTTTGAGGGCAGATTCCATCAGTCTGAGGCGCAAATTTCAGTGAAGGTTTGCTATATTGATAGACCCGAGTTTCCAGGCCAAGAGACCACATAACAACTTGTATCCCAAGGCAGAGCTTGCTGGCACAAAACCCGAGAAAGTTCAGTCATCCTCATCATGATTTTTTGTGGGACTGTGGGCAGAGTAGCAACATGGTTTTCAAGCGAGAGTCTGAGCATTAATTGCTGGATTAATTGGCTCGAAAATCAAAGAGTTTTCAGAGGTCTGACAGCCTGAAATTTGAGGAAATTTTCAGGTCTATCTAGCACACCGTTCGAGATGGAATTTCAGAGTTTTCAGAGCAGAAATTGAGGGTAATAGTTACTGAGCAGAGGTCTGAAGTTCGAGGCAATAATTGCAGACCTGTGACACACAGTTTGAGGAAAGAAAAGGTCTGACAAAGGCATGAATTTCTGCGCAGCAGTTCGATTTCCTAGTAGGCTGAGCACAAGTTTCAAAGGAGAGCTAAGTCCTTTGATGTGTAATTTAATGCTGTAATTATTTCTCTGTGGAATGCAATAAAAACTCCTTCTAGACTGGTTTTCCCCTTGTGGTTTTTTACAGGGTTAAAGATTGACCGAAAAGAAGTGATCATTGTGTGCATGCTTGTGTGAAATTTATTTTATCAGCGGAAAGTGTGAAAGGCAAAAGTAGTGGTAGCCCAGCAGTGTTCTTATTTGAATGCATTTCATTTTTATATATCAGCCATGTGAAATGGGTTGTGGGCATTAAACAATGATGTGCAAAACAAACTAAAATCAGAGGGACTAGAGGGACCTCAATATATATATATATATGACGTTTCACCCAATGTTCTGATTTTCAGGGGGATGGGGGGAGGGTCACTTTTCCAGCCATATGCATTTCACAAACTTCCAAATGTTGCTATGTTTCATGCATCTTAGCTAGTGAGAAAGAAGGAAATAGAAAAGTTAAAACTTACCCCCATACCCTTTTCACAAACTTCCAAATGGTGTACGGTTCATGCAACTTAGCTAGTGAGTAAGAAGAAAATAGAAATGCTAAAAGATTTTCACATTGCCTCCCAAAATACCTCTAGCGTCCTTAATTCAGTAGGGTCATGATATAATCTAATATCCAAAACATGATCAAATTGATGATTGCATTGAAGAACAAAAGTGGGTTGTGAGATCATTACTATAATGTGAGGAAAATCATTTTTTGTTTGAATCAAAATCTGTTCGTCTAGATGCAATACTATCTCAATAGGGTGTTCATCTCAAACCAACTTATCTGTATATACACGAAAGGAAGTCTGATGTTAATTACGATCTTTTGATCAATTCGTTACACTTCATCTCAAAGTATGCTATTAGTACTAGGAATAGTTAACGAATCAAGATGGCAAATTCGTTCCTTCTCTTCATGCACAATGTCATATATAGCTTCCCATGATGTCACCGATGATTAAAGACTCAAGGTGTGTAAAGTTTCTCATAATCACCTTCATGCTTATCATAATAGTAACACTGTTCTTTATAAATATATGCATATGGCTCTATTTGAGTTGGCAACATCATGGGAAAAGCAAGTCGTGTTGTTGATCCGAGTCCTCAAATTTAACTAGCTATGTCTCTTCTTTCTCCTTTGTTACTCTTTCAACAGAATCTACAATAAAAAGAACATTTTCACTAAGCTCAACAATTCCATCAAAATCTTCTGGATTTGAATCACAATTACTGTTTGAAGAAATCAGCACATTTTCTGTAGGCTTAGGATCCTCAAGAGCACTGTTAACTATGCCTTTTGATTCCTCATTATACTTAATGGGCAAAGGAGTGGAAAAGGCATTCTAGAAACAGCATCACATAACATTTCTTCCAAAGGATTAAAAGGCAAGGTTGCGCTATCATCATGTTCTTTCTTGGAACACACATTCTCAACATTGGAATCTTCAGTAAACCATTCCTCTTTAATGCATTGAGAATCCCTTGTATTTGTAGAACTGCCTTCTTTAAAACTGTCAACTTGAATAGGATTATCATTACAATAAATTTCTGATCTCATAGCAAGAATGTAAACATTTTCTAAAGTTTCCTTGGGCATTGTCTTAGGGATTGTCTTTCGTACTTTCTCAAAAGGAACACAAAATCATAATCAAAAGCATGAAAATAAAGATCCAGGGCATAAACCTCTTCTTCTTCCCCTTTGAATGTTGATGTTTTGGGTAGCATCGGGAATATTTGCACGTGGGGCAAGTGGGCTAAGTGATGGGGCTTTGCACCTATAGATTCATGGTATTTTGATGACCCATGGTATTTTGATGACCCATGGTATAGATCCATTGTATTGCATCCTTTGGAAAAGTACAAGTACAAGGGTGTGTGATTCATTCTTGTGGTTTGTGAGGGAGCATCTTGTGGAGAACAAGGCCGAGTAGGCCTCCGACCTGTGAATGGCTGAGAGGGCCTTGACAGTGCTGTTTTGAGGAGGTCAAGAAGGCCTTAGGCAGGCCAAGTAAGGCAGCTGAGTATGCTGTAGTTGGACAACAGAGAAAAGCTGAGTTTGCCCTTGTTTGGACAACAGAGAAGGGATGAGTTGTAACAGTGTTTGGACAACTTGGAGGGATGAGTTTGCCCTTCTTTTTCTCCAGTGATTGGACAACTACAAGAGCGGCCAATAGTGATCAGGTTGTGGCAAGTTCAGTGAGTAGACTGTGGCAGTGAAACTGAGGAGGGTTTCAGCAGTTGGGTAAGGGTTTTTTGTGTAAATTTCCCTTGTGATTTGGCATTTTACTGGGCATTGTAAAAGGGCAATTTTCCCTTTTACGGGAGCTATAGATTCTTGTTGAAGGACAAATAAGAATTCTGTTTTTGGTGCATGATCTAATTGTTAGTTTTAAAATTTTTGTTGTGTAAAAGTTAGTCACATTAGCGTGTTTCAATTTTAGCTTAGTAAAGTTAAGTGGGTCAAGTAGAGACCTTGAGGGATGAGAAGGCCTATGATTTGGAGTCAAGGGGAGTTAGGCTTCAGAGTAAGTCATGGTAAGAGATGGCCATGCCGATGGGAGTGAGTAGTCTTCCAAGATTATGTCATGGTACACGATGGCCATGCAGGATGCTTAGGAGCAGGAGGCATCTAGGAGCAGGATGTCTTTGAAGAAGGGTCCCTGTCATATAGTGGGAATTGCGTCTATGTCATATGGAGCAGTTGTGGCAGCAGATCAAGGGTGGAAATGTGTTCCATGTCAAAGGCAGAGCCACTTCCAGGTGGTGTTGTGAGAATACATTCATTGCTAAGAGGGAATGTTGATGTTTTGCGTAGCATCGAGTCACGTGTGGGACAAGTGGGCTTAGTGATGGGGCTTTGCACCTATAGACCCATTGTTTTGTGCCCTTTGGAAAAGTGTAAGTACAAGGGTGAGTAATTCATTCTTGTGGTTGGCATGAGAGCATTTTGTGGAGGAGAAGGTTGAGTAGGCCTCATATTTGTGGAGGGTCGAGAGGGCCTGTAGAGGGCTGAGACAGCCTGAGTAGGGATGTTTTGAGAAGACCGAGTAGGCCTTATGTAGGACTAATAAGAATTCTATTTTTGGTGCATGATGTAATTATTAGTTTTAAAGTTTTTGTTGTGTAAAAGTTAGTCACATTAGCGTGTTTCAATTTTAGCTTAGTAAAGTTAAGTGGAAGATGTTGCCATATCTAGAGTGTGTGTGCACCAAGTCTAGTGCCCAAAATACAACACGATATTAGAGTATGGTCTCTGAGAAGGGAAATTGGATCTAAGATTTGCACAACTTTGAGAGGGAGCTATAATAACTGTTGTAGGTAGTATCAATGTTTTGAAGACCCATGCCAAGAGAGTTGGCTAAGTATGGCAGACTGCTTGTATGGGCCATGAAGGTCAGGATCAACAGGCTAGTGAGTCATGGAGTAGATCATTCACACAAGGAGTTGTGGACAATTGCTACCTGGTGTGTAAACAGAGAGAAATGGATGAGAGATTCATTCATTAGATGTGCTAAGATCTTGTGAGGAGATTAGCACAAGAGAATGAGAGATTTATTATGATCTGGATTTGAAGGTCTTATGAAGAGATTTGAGCTTTGAGGGATCGAGCAAGGGCCAGATTTATTCCTGTGATAAGAGAGGGGCCGAGTATGGGTCAGATTTGCTCCTGTGATTGGAGAGGGGTTGAGAAGGCGAGATCGAGATGGTCAGAGGGTTGAGATAGCCATTGAAGATCCAAGTGAGAAACTTGGAGTGAAGGTCAAGTAGAGACCTTGAGGGATGAGAAGGCTTGTGATTTGGAGTCAAGGGGAGTTAGGCTTCAGAATAAGTCATGGTAAGAGATGGCCATGCCGATGGGAGTGAGTAGTCTTCCAAGATTGTGGCATGGTACACGATGGCCATGCAGGATGCTTAGAGCAGGAGGCATCTAGGAGCAGGATGTCTTTGAAGAAGGGTCCCTGTCATATAGTGGGAATTGCTTCTATGTCATATGGAGCAGTTGTGGCAGCAGATCAAGGGTGGAAATGTGTTCCATGTCAAAGGCAGAGTCACTTCTAGTTGGTGTTGTGAGAATACATTCATTGCTAAGAGGGAATGTTGATGTTTTAGGTAGCATCGAGTCACATGTGGGACAAGTGAGCTTAGTGATGGGGATTTGCACCCATAGACCCATGGTATTGTGCTCTTTGGAAAAGTGTAAATACAAGGGTGAGTGATTCATTCTTGTGGTTGGCATGAGAGCATTTTGTGGAGGAGAAGGTTGAGTAGGCCTCATATTTGTGGAGGGTGGAGAGGGCCTGCAGAGGGCTGAGAGGGCCTGAGTAGGGATGTTTTGAGGAGACTGAGTAGGCCTTAGGTAGTTCAAGTAAGGTTGCTGAATATGCTGTAGTTGGACAACAGAGAAGTGTTGCGTTTTTGCTTGTTTGGATAGTATAGAATGCTTGTTTTTTCCCCCTATCCGGACAACAAAGAAGGACTAAGTTTTCCCCTTGTTTGGACAGCAGAGAAAGGCTGAGTTTGCCGTTATTTGGACAATAGAGTAGGGCTGAGTTACAACAACGTTTGGACATTATTGAAGGGATGAGTTTTCCCTTGTTTTGCAGTAGTGTTTGGACAACTTGGAGGGTTGAGTTTTCCCCTGTTTTGCTCCAATGATTGGACATCTACAAGGGCAACCAATAGTGATTAGACAATGGCAAGTACAATGGGAAAACTGTGGCAATGAAACTGAGGAGGGTTTCAGTAGTTAGGTAAGGGTTTTTTTGTGTAAATTTTTCCTTGTGATTTGACATTTTATTGAGCATTGTAAGAGTGCCATTTTCCCTTGTATGACAGACCTAGATTCGTGTTGAAGGACTAATAAGAATTCTGTTTTTGGAGTTGAATTTTTTGTGCATGATCTAATTACTACTTTTAAAGTTTCCGTTGTGTAAAAGTTAGACATATTAGTGTGTTTCAGTTTAGTTGAGGAAAGTTAAGTGGAAGCTGTTAAATTTTGCAGATTTAAAAATTTAATTTCTGAGATCATAAACCCTAGAAGACAGTCAATGAACAACAAGGCACAGGATTTGGTCTAAGAACAGGGAAAACCCCACTATGGGGGAAAACCCTTTTTAAAATGCTCTTCTATTAGATCGTCTTCAAATGTTCAGCAGAGATACATAATTAGAGTACAAAACCCCTTTTACAAATAACAATAGTAACAACCCTTTTTAATATGACAACTTCAAAATACCACCACAAGCCTCCAAAGGCTTCCAAAACAAGAGCAGTAGACACAAGTGCGTGAACAAAGTGCACAAGTACGAGAGATAAATACTGAGAGCAATATTCTCCAAATGCAAGATCATAATGCTACTGAAGCGAGGGAAATATACCAGCAATCAAACTCTGGTGCGAAAGCAATATCAATAATAGAATATATTTGGAGCGAGATCAATAGAAGAGCTAAATACTTCTGATGTGAGAGCAATACCAACTGCAATAATACTTCTCTGGAGCGAGAGCATTAACAACAACAAATAACAAGAGCAGAAACCACTGCTGCGAGAGCTGAATGAGAGTTCTGAGATCTGTCAATAGATCTGCCAAATGATAGATTGGGCCATCCCTTTAAAAAAAGATGATGATAAGCCATTGTTTGTCTTCATTCACAATACAACATTGATATGGTTGGGAATTTGAGGAATGAGGAGCTCTCCTCTTGGTTTAAGTTGTACATCATTTTGGAAAGCTTATTTGTAAGATTGGAAGGCATTGCATCTATCTACTTTGAGGCCTTAATGTGTGCCAATTTTCTCATTTGTTGTTTATTTGTTTTATAAGATTCTTGTAGCATTTTTATGAAGGACTTGTAATGAACCACATGCCATTTAAATAATGTAAAGTTAGGATTTGATCCATCTTACATTCATTGCTGGCATATCGAATTTGCATCTAACAACCAGGGTGTTGCTAGGATTAATATAACCAAGGTCAATCTTCTACATATATTTTAGCGAGTAAAGTCTGATTTGTGGCATGCATAACAGCCCTTATTAACCTTCATATTCAAGCACTCGACCTCTTCTATTTATATCACTTTGACTCCGTTTGGTCCATATATAAATTGACACTTAGTCCTTGGGTTTATACCTTCATATTCCTTTCTCACACCACTCATTATACTGCTACCATCTGTTTTTCTTAAGTTAACTCTTCACAAAATCACCTTTAGCCTCCACTCAATAGCCTTAGCAATCTGATATTTAGGGAAGATCTGCTTGGGTTGGAGAGGAGCCAACAAAAAGTGCAAGGAAGAGCTATTATGGTGACAGTGAGTAGCATTCTTGAGTGCACAAAAACTAGCCCTTGATGCTTAGGACTTTACATTATTTGTGGGGTGCTGGATTTTGTTGTAGCAGGCACCATGTAGAGCCGATGCTTCAGTTCCTTTAATGTTTTCTGTTTTGCCTTGATCCAAGCAACCTTGGCCTTGGTTCATTTTTTCACTCGTCTCAGGGGCCAAGCAATATGAGAGAACCCCAACACAATGCTGTTGTAAAAGCCCCAAGTCTACACTCACTCCATGATATACACCATACATTGAATTCTATATTCCAAATGAGCACTTATCCAGTTTGGTGTATGGCATGTGTTGCCATAGGGTGTTGAATGCGCTTTGGTTGCTTTTCCCAGGCTCTGCCAAAGTTGAGACTGTTGTCTAGTTATACAACCACAAAAGAGTTTGTGAATCATTGCATTATTTTGTCCATCATCCTTGTGAATGTTGTTGATGCATTAGTCAAGGCAGAGGAGAACCATTTAGGAATGAATTTAGAGAACCATTTCCACTATTTTCAGCCCCAAAGAATGATGGGAGGGGACCAAAAATTGTGTTGGAAGCTCAAGACCCAAAAACTGTCAAATCAGGACTGTTTTTTAGTATGGTTGAAGATTTGAATGAGCAGCTGGATCATATCAACTTTGACACTTGTGAAGGCCAGCGATCTGTTAAATTCTGGATGTAGAATGTCTTAAATTTTAATTATAAACAACATTTTTGCTCGATTTTTATTTTGACTGCATTTTCCTTATAAAAAGGCATTTAAATGCCATGGATAATTTAGTCTTATTCAATAATTTTGATTCTTTGCTGCTGCTTGGGACTATCAATTTTGTCTGCATGTGATTTTCATTGCCAGTCAAACAATTTTCACAAATAAGCTTCTGGGCTATCTTGCCTTACGTGAACTGAACATGTAAATGTTGTGTCAGGAATCAGGATCATCTATGAAGAAAATGTTCACTAGTAATAGTGCTTAAATACAAAGGGAGTAATGATAGCATTTTGACCAACTTTGTAATGCTAACTGCAGGTTGCTGCAATAGCGAGTAATGAATATGAGCCTTCTGATGAAGACATTTTATGTGCAGAAGGAGTGACCCAAAGTAATGGGTTAGCTTGTTTTGAATTTTCAATGGATGACAGGAACTCAAATTCAGAATTTTACCATGATGTTGTTGATTACCAGTGTCCTCTTGTGAGGTAAGTACCTTTTAACTAAACTATGATTTCGTGTAAAGGTAGTATTGTAGCTCTTTTTCATCAATTAGTTAAGTGTTACTTTTTATAGTGTTCAGTATCCGTTAATGAATATTCTATGTTTATCTTCAGGTACCAGCTTATCAGGCCAAATGCGAAAGACTTGAATGAAGGCTGCAAATGGCTGGATATGTTTGAGGATGTTCGGGCCGTAATCTTTTGCATTGGTCTCAGTGATTATGACCAGATGTGGGCTGAGAGTAATGGTCACCTCAGAAATAAGATGATCTTGAGCAAAGAGCTACTCGAGAATGTGGTAAAGCACCATTGTTTCAGAAATATGCCAGTTCCTCTTACAACATGCGAGTGGTTCAACGATTTCAATCCTGTCAAGGCACATCATAACAATTCATCGTTGGCTCATCAGGCATACTATTATGTTGCTATGAAATTCAAATCGCTATTCACATCAATTAGCAATCGTAAATTATTTGTAGGGCAAGTCAAAGCTCGAGATAGGGACAGTGTAGAAGAGGCTTTCAAATATATACGGGAGGTCCTGAAGTGGGATGAAGACAGAGAATTTTACAACAATCAGGAGGAGTCCGATTATGACACGAGTTCCTTTTCCCAAAATATAAGGCACGAGGATTGAATATTGTTCCTTTTATTTCTGTACTTAATTGTGAGACGGGGATGGGATTCGATGATTCATCATGTAACACTAGCAAGAAGTCCTCCCGGCCAATTATAAGACAGGAGGATTGTTTCCTAGTTGGTCCTAAGAGTTGTAACATGGATATTTAGAAGGGATGAAGATGTTGAGCATGTTGCCTAAGCTGGATGAAAATGATTTTTGTAATAGATATATCCTTGCACCAAAGTCATTGGTCAATGGTGGCCCGGTATTGGCATTGGTTATTATTGTTTGATGGTTTTTCTCGTGACCTCTCATTGTTTCCCTCCATGCCGACATATTCACCGGTTTTGTATGACTCTTGCCTTCCTGAGAATGCATATGCTGAGTATGTTTTTCTCAATAGCACCATCGTTGTATGCTTAATCTATTGCTCCCAGGAGTTGCTGACCAAAGCTGCTACCTCTTAAAGGAAATGCCTCAGGTTCAATGATTAATAGGATTAAAATACATTTGAAATTAATAATATATGCTTGGGCAAGTCTTGGGAGACTTTCCAATATTTTTTTTAATCTTTACCGGAGGGGAGCAGAGAATGGGCTTAAACTATTGCAAGCCTCACTATACTTCAAAGTGCGAAGATAACTTACATGGCTTGTCCATATATTGAAAATCGTAAGATGATTGACATTGTTGTAAATGCCACCGTTGTTTTCCTTGGATAGTTTATCAATTGAAAAAACACTTCATACAACGTAAGTAGCATGGATGTGCGTGCTCGGGGGTCAGATTCTTCGTACCCATACCCATGTATTGGAAATGCACCCAATGCTGTCCGTACCCTGCGATCTCTGTGTTCTGCCGTACCCTAGGCAAACTTGGAGACATACCCTGATTTCGGGTTTGTCGGTGCCACATTTAATATGAAAAATTAATATTTAAGTAGTCCCAAATATGTCGCGGTTAACGTGGGTGTGCCCAGCAGGAAACCCCTAAACAAAACAGCTAACGGTCGCTGCCTTTTATATCCTTGAACTGTCATGCTCATTTTTGCATTTTCAGTTTGGCTATGTGAGCGTGGAAGATAGCAGCACAGAAGAGAAGAGAAAATAGGGTATTGTTTGCTGTTTTGATTACAGAAATTGGTGTCCAGGCGAGGGGCTAAACATTAAGCATTCTTCATCATTATCGGCATTCTTCTCTCACGAGTTATTTCAGTTTCGTCACATTTCAATATTCAGATTTTTCTGTTTGTCATTTCCACAGCACCTCTGCAAATTGAATGAATGTTAATGCCCTACGTCGAATTAGGAATGTCAAATGTTATGAATTCGGCACAGTTGTCATGAATTCTGCACATTGTAATGATTTGAATAAAAAATGAATATGAATCTTTGTTGATTTAAATTAATTTTAATGCTTTTTCCATATATTATTTTGTATATATAAAATTTGATAACCTGTACCCTCTCCTGTTTCAAACAGTGTTATACCTCTTCCGACATACACATGCCTTGGGCAAGTTGGCATGTAATTGTCCATGCAATATTTCCGAAAACCTGGAATCCTTACACTACAAATAGCATGATGTTTTGGACAGAGTGACCACTGCATAATACGGTGAGTTATATTAGTTCTCTTTTACCTGATCTACAAAAGCAAGTTTAAGGGGCTTGGTATAGGTTAGACAGCATGAAGCAAGTATTGAGGAAGTCACATGATAGTGTCTGGTTCTTCTGAAAATTATCAGATTTTTCCTTTGGTTTGTTTAAGATGCCAGACTTAAGGAAATGAAATGGTCTCTTCAAAAATAAGATGGTCGTGGTTGAAGAGCTGTTTGATGCAATGCTACATTTTTGTTGGCGATATATTGTCGAGGGTCCATAACAACAACAGCAACAACAGCCACAACATTTTTTCCAATTTTTAAACATGTAAAGCACCAACATCAAACAAACACATTGTACATAAATAGGAAAATAAAATTGATGTTTATGATGTATAAGATGTCAAGTGTTCTTTTGCACATTGATACTAAATAATGATATCTGTCCTAAGTCCCAAGATTTGACATGAAGATACAAAATAACAACAAAACAAAAATAATGGCATGTCATGCGAAAAATCACCATGAAGCATCTAGATCTAGAATGATAAATGATAAATGCACCGAGGAATCATCAATTCCCTTAAATGGCTGAAGATGTTATATAAGAGAAAACTAAGAAATAAATAATTGATGGATAGATAAGATTTGATATTACCTCCAATCACTTTGCTAGATAAGATTTGATGTTGCCTCCAATCACTTTGCTAGATCTCCAGACCACTTTAGGTTCATGCCTCCTAGACATTTTGAAATACTCCACTCACACTGGGATAGATATAAAATTTGATACCTTTGTTCCACCTCGCACTTCTTGTGGTTCTTAGAGCACCATTCTTATATATATATAGAGAGAGAGAGAGGGGGGGAGAGAGATTATTTTATAATGCAGACACTTGGTTATTTTATCAGTCAATGATTGATGCTATTGTTATATGTTGTTTGAGGTCCAAAGCCCTTAATTATCATGATATGAAGGGGTGGAATTTGTAGGAGGTCAAAGCTTAGCATGGAAATTGAAAGGAATTCAAGCTATTTTGGACAAAAATAGGATGCATTATTATATATATATTTCAGAAGAGAAAATCAGACAAATTAGGAAATAGAAACCCAATTGCCAAGGCCCAGGAAGGAAAAGCCCATGTCTGAAGAGAGATCCAATGGCCAAAACAAGCACGTCTAGTGCTGAAGCAAAAAACCCCAATGAGCAGGAGCGTACAATTGAGTTATATATAGAAAAATCCATCGCTCTGGAGAACCCCATCAACAAAAGATTTATAGCAGAAGACGTCCAAAAAAATAGAGCATCCAATTTTGGATAATGTCTCAGCCACAGTTTTTTTCTCTCTGAAAATGTGGGCAAATTGAATCTTATTGGAGGATTTTGTTGAAGAATGTAACTAGTGTCAGTCTTCATAATTGTACTTGAGTCATGATGTAATGTTTTTGTTAAAAGAAAGATATATATATATATATATATATATATATATATATATATATATATATATATATTTAATTATAAGAAATTGACTTATTAAAGCATGGGTTTCATGCTTGGGTTAATGGTAAATATGTCAAAAGCACCCATTGCGTGCTCTAGGGTTTGCATCTTGTGTTAAAGTCAATATATTAGACCCCTTCTTGGGCTCATTATATCAAAGAAAGACAATGTTTTTATTGTCTTATCTCTCCTCCTAGTCTGCATCAAGGTGGCCTCAAAATGCATAAAGTCATCTTCCAAATGTATCTAGTCGACTTGCCCTTCAAAGAAGCTTCATTGACTATATATAAAGGAGTCCTACTTGACCATCCAAGGAAACAAGTAGATCTACAACTCAGAAGAATTCAATCAAAAGAATAAGAAGGCTTATGAAGAAAATAGAGATCCATGCCGAGGAAAAGAAGAATAAATTTCTATTTGTTCTTATGTTACTCATGTGAAGTAGAAGGAAAAATTGTAGTACCAATCCATTACAGGTCGAAAATTATGAAGTAGAAGGAAGGATGAGATCTTTATCATGAAGACTTTGACCTCGAATTTCAATGATATTGATTGAAGACTGAATAGGCTAACTTGATGGAATAGAGGAGGTCATTGTCTTGGTCTTAGTTGTCTCACTTTGATTTGAATCTACTAAGAAAGACTTTGACTGGGTTTTTCCCTCCTTGGGGGTTTGGATGAGTGCCTACAACTTGTGTTCTTTTCATTTGTTCGTGATCTTCATTTGTTTGGCATTTATCTTGAGAATGAAAGAACATAATAATAACAAAAGGAATTAAAATAACATCACAAGAACTTGTCAAATCAAGAGAAATCAGGCTAAAAGAAAGCTTGATCATATTGCCCTAGATTTCTCAACATGGTATCAGAGCTATGGTCAGTTAATTAAGGAAGTTAGAAGATCTACCAAAGAAAGAAGGCAACTTGAATGTGTGAAGAAATAAGGCTACAAAAGGATCTAATTTGGTCGAATTACCTAATCACGACACCAAGTTGGAAAATATACATTTCCAATCCAAAATTTTTGGGCATATCTCTGTAATTAGACCACGTCTGATCAAGTCAAGCAAGAGAGTATAAAAGAATCACTCTTGAGGGATGAAAGGCTAGATCACTATTATAGTTAAGATCGAACTGTTCGTAAGAAATATCAAATTACTACAAGGATCCAAATTTTGTCATCTCAGAAATATGATTTCAGAAAATCTGCACATCTTTAATAAGAGATCAAATTATTTGGAAGGTCTATAAGCCTACTTTAGAGAATCAGTTACCTAGTTGCAACCACTATACTTGAAAGAGCCGAAACTCCTGTGAAAGGATGAAGAACCTGAATATGTATATACATATAGTCGAAGCTTGATCAAGTGAAATGTAAACCGACCTTTGAAGGATTAGTCAAGTAATTATGAAATGTTGATAGTCTCCTTCTAGTTGTGTAAGATCATGTGCATATACATAAAGAAGAGATGAATCGTTGAATTCTGTGAGTGTATCACAAGCTACAATCATCACTAAATAAAGACTTGTGTATGAAGGAAAATGAAGCCTACACATTATTACATTAATCAATCATGAATCTCAAGTACAAAACTCATTCAACAAGCCTAGCATCTCAGTTTCAAGACAAGAAATAGTCGACAACAATAAGAAGAACATGTTCATTTTGACGTGCACGAGCTTGTGAAAGCCTACTCTTGAAGATCTCATGATAGTCAGGTAAGTATTATTTCTGTTCTTTTTATCTCAAATATCTAACAATATGTTTCCAATTTGCTAGAAAAAGCATCTAGCTATATGGTACATCAATTCTTCATCATAAAAGACAAAGGTATGTATAAATGGTTCATTTGTTAAGAGTCAAGCATATAATATTTTTAGGGTTTTATATGTTGAGAAATCTAGGGCATTTAAAGTTACAAGATTTCTCTGTTTGATAATTGCTTGTGACACTTTTACTTCTTAGCTTATAATATTTTATTTGTTATGTTATTATTGTGTTCTCTTCATCAAGACAATTACCAATATGCACAATAAAAGACAAGTGACACAACATGTAGGCTTCTCAGTTAGGGCCAAAACCTCTAACCTCTTGAGAGAAAAACTCGGTGAAAATTCTTCTTCTAGATCTTCAATTGATAAGTACCAAGACCATGACATAGACCCTTGACTCTAGTATCCTCCCAAGAACCTTGTCACTAACCTTGATGCTCTGCCTCTTCCCTTCCTCGCCTTTCTTCTTGATCTTGAATTGCTCTCCTCGACTCTTAGAGAAACTCGATCTCTATCCTTCACACTCCCTTTTCTTTACTTCCTTTAGAGAAACTCGGTCTCTATGATATCATTGAATTCCTCCACAGAGTCTCGGTCTCTAGATCTATATCTCAGTCTCCTAAAAGAATCATTCCTTCGCTGCCCTAGGAGAAACTTCTCCTTCGCTGCCCTAGAAGAAACCTCGTCTTCGTTGCCCTAGAAGAATCTTTTCCTTGCTGCCCAAAAGAAACCTTCTTCGCTAGTCCAGAAGAACCCTTCTTTGTTGCCCCAGAAGAATGTCTTTCGCTGCCCCAAAAGAAACTCATTAGGGGAATTTTGAGGTCTAAAATGGGCCTCCTAAGAAAAATGTACAATCAAAATAGACTTTATAAGAACCAATAGGATTCAAGATGATGATGTCAACCATGGGGGACGATTCACCATTTTTGGAATAAAAAGGTAAAAATATTAAAATATAATAAAATAATAAAACTATTTTTTCAATTTGTATTTTCAACTTTTCTCCCTAAGGTTCTACTCAAATTTTGAGCAAGAGTGCTCATTGAATGCAAAATTTAATTCGTCATCCAAGGAATACCCATGTTGCATATTTTCGATGGGCCCTACTACACGAAAAATGAGAAATACATGAAAAAATGTCATTGCAATAATGTTTTTAATGTGTTTCCCATTTTTCGTGTAACAGGGTCCATCAAAAATATGCAACATGGGTACTCCTTGGATGATGAATCAAATTCTGCATCTAATCAGTGTTGTCGCTCGAAATTTGAGTAAACCCATAAGGAGATAAGTTGAAAATACGAGTTGAAAAAAATAATTTTTTCTTTTTTCCTTTTAAAATTTGATGATGTAATATAATCTTATTTTATTATTTCCACTATTATTTTATAATTTCCTTAGGAGGCCCATTTTAGACCTCAAAATTCCCCTAATGCTTTCACTTCCCTTTCTTCACACTACTTTTTCCTCTTCTTCGCACTTCTGCTTCCCCTTTTCTTCTCACTTTTTCTTCACTGAATTCAAGTCGAGCTACTTACTTAAAATGGAGGCCGAGTGTGCTTATATGTACACCTCATACCATGTCCTTTAGGCTGACATGACTGCTGGAGGTTAGGCAGACTTCTTCTAGAGAGTTCCTTCATTGTTGTAGGCCGACTTGAAGAGGATAGATGACAAGTTCTTGGAGGATACTTTACATAGACAAGATTGACCTTTTACAAAGTGTAACATCACATCATTACATGACAATGACTCTAACATTTTATGACTAGATGACAAATAAATCTTGAAGAATTTCAATGGGAGCCTTGAATAAAAAACAAAATCCCTTGCTCATGACATCCATGAAGCAAGTCAATAAAATAACTTTATTTTTTCTTATTTACATCTCATTACATAAAACCTTATTTACATGTTATTATGAAGACAAAACCTAGTTACACTTTTCAACACTCCCTCTTAACTAGGGAGGTATTCATAATGGTACTTGGACCTTTTCAATCTGAAGAATTTCTCACAAGAAGAATTCGGATTGGTAACTCATTTGTATAGCATCATATCAACCATCATTGTTACATAGCAAGGCCTTGACTAACAACTCCTTATCTCCACAAGATCTGAGCTCAATGCTGGCGAGACCAATGATTCATAGACACACTCATCATTGTCTTTCTCGGAACATAACCCACCCGAGTTTTCTCAGGATATGTTCCATGAGGACTATTCTTATCTTGGACTCCCCAGTCATCAAAGAATATTGATCCTCCACGACTAATCTTTCATGGGATGCCCTATCTCATCCCCAAAGAGTATCAGATGCCAAATGATTACCCAATCCTCCATTTTGTCCTCCTAGGTGAAGATCAAAATGACATGTCTATCTCTCCCTCTCACAAAGGGAGGACATATTCCAATAAAAGAATGTACTCATTCCTATCACAAATGAATGTACCTCAACTCCCTGCTTAGGAATTTTCAATTTTCTTCCAAGTAAGAAACTTCTATTTTGGCTCCCCCTTAACTAGGGACCTATCACAACTTCTCATATGGAACAACCAACTGCCTGAAGAAGTCCTCTTTGCTTTGATTTCATAAGTTTCTTTTGTCATGGAGTCTTCATCTTTTGGGTCACTTCATCATAGGGCACAGACCATCCATCACTTTCATCCATGAGTTAGTCATGTCCTTACCTCATTAGAAAGTGATCCATCAGGTTTCCATCTGGCTTTGCTTCATGTCATACTACTTTCTTCAAGCCATATTTTTCGGAAGGATCTTATGTCCTTTAATATGGTCCTCTTGGAAGTCATCCACAAATCTTCCCTTTGGCAGTCCTACATAAGCCCATCCAGATGTTAGTTCAAAAATAAACAATGAACTCTTAAATCAAAATTACCTTTGTGATGGTCTTTCATCATGACATCTTCCTATAGGTATCAACATCCCGCATACAGATTGACACATTCTTCAAAGATATTCATTGTCAAGGGTCTCTATTAGAGTCTTCATATCTTTTTGGAAGATATTCTAGTCAAATTTTCTTGGTCTTTGGATGTTGAATGCCTTCTTCCTTTGTTGCAGATTATCATGATCTCTTCCTTTCTTTTCACACACTTCATTCTCAAGAGCTTCCAATCAGAGTTTCTTAATTGTAGTTAACTTCCTCATGATTCATATGAGAACATATTATGTTGATTTCATCTAGTGTGACTTTATGCTTTGCTGCAATCTTTCGAAGGAGGAGATTCTTTCTTCTCTTGATCATATTTCCCAAGATGGAAATAGTGATCCATATTATCTGCAACCATATGACATGACTTTCATAATAATCCTCATCTTCCTTTTGGTTATCTAGACTTCCTGTAGCAGCTTCATTCGAAAGAACTTTATCCTTTAGACCTTCTTTCCTGTTATATCATCATACTATCATCCCTTGAATCCCATGAGTTGGAATTCCTGATGAAACATTTGCTTCCTTTTCTAGATCAATGAATCCTTTGATGAGGATTCCATTAGAGAAACTTGAGGATCTTTCATATCCTCATCCGAAAGATGTTTCCTTATTGATTATGATGATCCCAGTCGATGATGACTTTTGCTTCTAAGTATCAATGAGGTTTCCAAGAGCTCCCATTCTTTGTAATCAGTAGAATTTGTACCAGACATATTTTTTGCTTCCCATGTCACGAGCTCTTAAATGCTTTTACCATGATGCCATTTTCTAATTTGATGCATCCTATTACTTCTTATCTATAATTTACAAGTGAAAAGTCCTTTCAGTGAAGAAGATCATTTCAGTCATAGTAGAGATCTTTTACTTCTTCATTCTTACATTTCTTTGACTCAAGACTCTTTCACTTCTTCAGTAATGTGGGCTTCGTCCCTATCCCTGTTGTCTTTAGAACGTTTAGGACAATATCTTCTATAGTGCCCAAGTTCTTGACATCCATAGCATCTTACTTTATCCATGTTCCTCTTTTTCTTTTGGGGATTGAACTTTCCAAAATTCCCTTTTCTTCTTATCATAGCAACATATGCTTGATTCTGCTCATTTGGTCCAACATCAATCTTTTCCTTTAGTCTGGTTTCTTCGATTTTACAAAGTGACCATAGGTATTTAAATGGAGTAGTCTCGTTTTTCCCATATAAACTTGAAGTGAAGTTATCCCATTCTTCCGGTAGTGCATTTAGTACCACTCTAGTCATCTCTTTATCAGACATCACTTCTCCTAATTCTTGTAGTTGATCTCGAATTTCTGATATCCTCATGAAGTATGAGGCTATTCCATCTTCCTTGGATATCTTTAGTTTGTAGAGTTCTTGCCTTAATGAGATTACTTCTCCAACTCTACCAATTTGTCATAGATAGCTTTTGTAGTATCCAACTTTGATACATATGGGATTAGAGACTCTTCTATAGATTCTATAAGAATCCTTTAGGCTCCTACGTCTCCCTTCATGTATCTAGCATGTGTTTCAATATCTTTCTTTGGAGGCTGGGTTATCGATCCCTTGATGTGATCCATGACCTCATTTTCAATAAGATTTAGGTCTGTTCTTTTCTTCCATGCAAGATAATTTATAGCCGAGCCCAACCAATTTATTGCTTTCCTTGCAGAAAGACATTTTGATATTATCAGATATAGTCATAGACTTACTTGAGTGATTGTTTCTTGCTTCCTCAATCTTGATGTTGATAGAGGATTTACTTCTTGATTAATTGATGAGGGAGAACTTGATTCACGATCCTTGTTGAATGTTCTAGTCTTCCTTCGTTCTTGAATAACTTCCACTCCTTTGATGATGTATAAATGATAATCTCTTAAGTGCTTCTAGGGTTTTGATCTTTCTTCCTGCTACTTTCTTGAAGATAATTTCAAGACTCTTACTTGGAGTAGGGTTTTGGTAGATCTTGATTTCTTGCTTGATCCTTCTTTGGAGTTCAATTCTTGTGTGTCTACTTGCTTTGAATGCCCCTTCTTGTGTTCAACACCTAAGCTTTGATACGATGTTGAGAAATATAAGGCATTCAAAGTTACAAGATTTCTCTGCTTGATAACTTCTTGTGACACTTTATTTCTTAGCTTATAATATTTTCTTTGTTATGTTATTATTGTGTTCTCAGCCAGGACCAAAACCTCTCACTACTTGAGAGGAAAACCCGATCAAAATTCTTCTTCTAGATCTTCAATTGATAAGTACCAAGACCATGACACAGACCCTTGACTCTAGTATCCTCCCAAGAACCTTGTCACTAACCTTGATGCTCTGCCTCTTCCCTTTCTCGCCTTTCTTCTTGATCTTGAATTTCTCTCCTCGGCTCCTTCCAAAGAAACTCTTCACACTCCCTTTTCTTGACTTTCTTTAGAGAAACTTGATCTCTATGATATCACTGACTTCCTCTAAAGAATATTGGTCTCTAGATCTTCATCTCAGTCTCCTATAAGAATCCTCCCTTCGTTGCCCTAGGAGAAATTCTCCTTCGCTGCCATAGAAGAAACCTCCTCTTCACTGCCCCAGAAGAATCTCTTCTTCACTGCCCAGAAGAAACATCTTTGTTCGCTGGTCCAGAAGAACCCTTCTTTGCTGCCCCAGAATAATGTCTTTCGCTGCCCCAGAAGAATGTCTTTCGCTGCCCTTTCTTCGCACTTCTTTTTCCTCTTTTCGCACTTTTTCTTTTTCTTTTCTTCACACTTTTTCTTCACTGACTTCAAGTTGAGTTACTTACTTCAAATGGACGCTGAGTGTGCTTATATATACACCTCATACCATGTACTTTAGGCTGACATGACTGCTGGAGGTTAGGTCAACTTCTTCTAGAGAGTTCCTTCATCGTTGTAGGCCGACTTGAAGATGATAGATGACAAGTTCTTGGAGGATAATTTTATTTTTTTCTTATTTACATCTCATTACATAGAATCATATTTACATGTCATTATGAAGACCGGACCTAGTTACACTTTTCAACATTATATGTTGTAACAAGCTCACAAAATAGAAGAAAAGAGAGATCAATGACTTTAAAATCAACGTCTTCAAGGGGGAAACCTCCTTTACATTACAAAAATGAACAATTCTTGGATGATACAAATGAAAATACCCTTTCTATGTATAGGAGTTTAAAGGGTCACAATATAATCAGTGCCAACATAACAATAATAATGTAAGGACACAACAATAACAATAGTGGGCTTCTATGGGGCACAATAATAACAATATGAAGACAACACGGGCACAACAATAACAATAAGGGGCTACAATGACAATAATAATAAGGGAATACACTAGTATTATATGGACCTAACATGCCCCTATCCTTCAAAAAAGTGTTGCTCTCAACGCTTGAGTAGTTCTGGATGCTTATGTATAAAATTCTCATCCTTCAATGTGGAATCTTCAGCGGGTAAGTTCTTCCACTTGATGAGATACTTTGAAATTGATCGATTTTCTAGCTGTCAAGTTCTTGTTTCAGTGATTGCTTCAGGTTCCACTATGATTTTTCCTTCCTCGTCAAGTTCTGGAAATATTGTTTGAACTAGGAGCTTGTCACCTATAACCTTCTTTAAGCATGAAACATGGAAAACTGGGTACACTAGGGAAGATGCAGGAAGTTCCAATTTGTATGCCATAGTACCAATCTTTTGCAACACCTTGTACGGACCATAATACCTTGGTGATAATTTATTATCCTTCTTAGCTTGCTTGAGGGACATTTGTCTGTATGGTTGTAGTCTTAGAAATACCCAGTCACCTACATCAAAACTTTTTTCCTTGCGATGTTGATATGCCTGTTGATTCATTCTATTCTGCGCCAAAGTCAGCTTATCCTTTAAGAGTTGGACAACTTTTTGTTGATGCTCGATGTGATCTTCCACTGCTTGAACCTTAGAATTTTCTCTTAAATATGATGTGATGGACGGTGGATGATATCCGTAAAGTGCCATAAATGGGGTCACTTTTGCTTCAGTATGGAAGGAAGTGTTATACCACCATTCAGTGAGAGACAACCATTTGACCCATTATGTCTGTTTATCAGATACAAAGCAATGTAGATATCCTTCTAGATATTTGTTCACTATCTCATTTTTCCCATCAGATTGAGGATGATAAGATGATCTATGAGCTAACTGAGTACCGAGACAAAAAAATAATCTTTGTCGCTTACAATAATCTTTAGGTTTCCATGTAACTTTTGAATTGTTTCCATAAATGCAGTAGCAATTGTATTAGCTTTAAATGGATGAGATAATGCACAAAAGTGTGCATACTTGGTAAGTCTATCAAGTACCACCATGATGCCACTCTTTCCTTCGGACTTGGGTAAGCCTGTGATAAAATCAATTGAAACCTCCTCCCAACATTGACTTGGAATGGATAAAGGTTGCAATAGACCTATGGTCTTAATTGTCTCAACTTTATTTTGTTGGCAAACCAAACATTCCGCCACAAACTTTTGAATATTAGATTTAAGACCATCCCAAAAAATTCCTTCTTAACCCTGTGGTAAGTTTTTAAAAACACTGAATGCCCTTCTAAGGGACAGGTGTGCAACTCCAGAAGAGACTTTTGTTTGAGTTGGGAATTGCTACAGATGTATAAGTGATCTTTGTACCATAACAAATTATTTTTCCAGCTAAATGTATCAGATGTACTAGGATCTTGCTGCAACCTTTGAATGAGTTCCCACACTTCTTCGTCATTCTTCCATTCATCCTTTGCTTTGTTTATTCAATCTGGTTGGATAATAGAAATGGCACAAAGCAATGCTTTGAAATCCTCATCCTTTCTTGAGAGTGCATCTGCAACAACGTTTTTCTTCCCTTTTTTGTAGATGATTTCAAAGTCATAACCCAACATCTTTGTGACCCATTTTTGCTGCTTTTCTGAAGATGATCTTTGTTCTTAGAAGTCTTTAAGACTATCATGATCCGTTTTCACCTTGAAGTGTCTTCCCATTAGGTAAGGTCGCCATTTCTTAAGTGCATGTAGTATTTCAAACATTTCCTTCTCATAAATAGCTTTGTGTAAATACTCTCCTTTGATTGGATGACTTTTAAAAGCAATGGGTCTTTCTTTTTGCATTAAAACATCACCAATTCCATTTCCTGAGGCATCACATTCCAAGATAAAGGTTTTTGTGAAGTCTGGCGTAGCTAAGACCGGTGCTTTGCACATTGCCTCTTTAAGATGTTCAAAGGCTTTCGTTACTTCTGGAGTCCAAGAAAATGCATCTTTCTTTAGTAATGTTGTTAGAGGTACTGCTATTCTCCTATAATTCTTAACAAACTTGCGATAATACCCTATCAACCTGAGAAATCCTCGCAGATTCTTAATGGATGTGGGGATTTTCCATTCCTTAATGGCTTTGATTTTGCTAGAGTCTACCTTAACACCTTCATGAGATACAATATGACCCAAATATTCCACCTCTTGTACTCCAAAGAAACATTTGGAGGTTTTTGCATATAATTGTTTCTCCTCCAATAGTTTGAGCACTCTATCAACATGTTGAACATGATCCTTCAAAACTCGCAGTAGATTAGTATATCATCAAAAAATACTACCACAAATTTTCTAAGGAAGAGTTTGATAATGGAATTTATCAAACCTTGAAATGTAGAAGGTGCATTGGTAAGGCAAAAAGGCATGACCAAAAATCCATAATGACCCTCGTGAGTTCTAAATGCTGCTTTTGGAATGTCTTCAGTCTTCATTATGATTTGATGATATCCTGAACGAAGGTCCAACTTGGTGAAGTAAATTGCTCCATGCAATTCATCCAATAATTCATCAATGACAGGAATGAGAAATTTATCTTTAATGGTGAACTTGTTGAGCTCCCTATAATCCAAACACGTGTGCCATGATCCATCCTTCTTGTGCACCAATACTATTGTAGCAGATAAATAACTTTGACTAGGTTGAATTATACTATCCTCTAGCATTTCTGCAACCATACATTCAATTTCACTCTTTTGGGCATAGTGATATCTGTAAGGCCTAATGTTTGGAGGAACACTTCCTGAATGAAATGAATAACATGATCATGATTGCGAATAGGTGGGAGGCCTTTGGGAGTCTCAAATACCTTAGAATGATTGTCCAAGACGTTTTGGAGATATGGAGAAATAGATGATTTCGATGTGGGAACCTCTAGCGAACATAATTGTGCAATTACATCTCGCTGTTCTTTCTTTAGAAGCTTTTTCATTTTGTTAGAGCTGATTATCTTTCCCGTTTTACTCGTGATACCCCTTAATTCAACTTCCTTTCCTTCTGAAAAAATTTCAAGAAAAGTTCTTGAAATTTAAAAGCTATTATACCCAAAGATTGTAGCCATTGGACTCCTAGTACAAAATCAATACCACCCATTGGATTGGAAAACATTGGACTACTCAACACATATTCTCCAATAGATAGCTTGATATTATGGCACTTTCCAGAGCAATTTATGGTTCCTCCATTTGCAACTATCACTTGACACTTTGGTGTTGGATATAAGAAGCAATTCAATTCATTGGCTATCTTACAATGAATAAAATTATGGGTACTGGCCGAATCAATCAATACTATTACCTTTTTCTTCTTGATATGTCCTTCTATCTTGATAGTTTGAGGAGTCGTAATTCCAGCCAATGCATTACAAGATATGGTTGGATTCATTTCTTCTTTCTCTAAGCTTTGTTCTTGGTGTGTATCCTCTTCTTTTGATGTTTCTTGTTCCTTTTCTTCTTCCTCTTCACAATCTATGCAAAATAATTTTTTCTTAGCACACATGACCTTTAGTGTATTTTCTATCACAACTGTAACAAAGCTCTTTTGCCCTTTTTTTCTTCCAATTGTTGTGGTGTCAACCATGTAGGTTGTGGAAGGCTAGGGGCAACAACACTTCCATTTTTATAGTTGTGATTGGTAGGCTTCCTTGTTGCCATAATTTTGCTTTCAATTTTTTTTCCAACCTGAATGCATTCTCCAATGAATCAGGTTCCCAAAGGTGAACCTTATGTTGGATGTTATCCTTTAAAGTCCCTATGAACACATTAATCCTATGATCCTTTCAAATATCTTTTACCCTTATATTCAATTTTTGGAAGTCCTAAATGTGCTCCACCATTGAACCCTTTGTTTCAGATTTATCAATTGGCTAAAAAAGGTGTTGCTTTTTGTATCCTCATAATGTGCTATCATTTCTTCCTTAAAAATTTCCCATGTGACAATTTGTTTACGAGAGAAAAGCTATCGATACCATACAAACTGATTGGGTCCAAATATAAAGTCGCAATGCGTACCTTTTGTGTGTTTTTCACATTATGGAGATCGAAATATTGCTCCATCTGTAGTATCCATGTTACAAGATACTTTCCATTAAACTTTCTCATATCAATCTTTGGAACATGATGGGTCTTCAATCCAATGTTAGAGTTTATGAAATCATGATTAACATTTCTTTTATTCTCATTATGAGTTTCGTCTACTACATTTTCGCCATTAGGAAGCATTTCTTGTAGCAACTTTGCTAAACCTACTTTCAAACCTTCCATGTCTTTCTTCAAATCTTCAATGTTTAGTTCTAAACCATCCATCTTAGCTTCCACGCCTTTTTTAAACCATCCATCTTAGCTTCTGTTACATTTTGTGAGAGTGAAATTTGTTGCACTTGGTCTCGTAATTTTGATATATCATGTTGCATTTCTTCCTCTTTTTCATGAGTCATGCTACAACTTTTAGGGTGCTTAATAGGTGTTTCCATTTTTTTTTCGGGGAATCAATTAATAATAATCATGCTTCACTATGCCATTTGAATTCCTTCAAACTAATTTTTCAAACCAAACTTATGCAAAATTTAAAAAGACTACACACATTTTTTTTGCTTTGTAGGAGCTCGATATTGAATCTGTTGTATCTCTATAATTTTGGATCTCCACGATCTGAAATTTCATACTGCAGTAGCCCTCTGAGTCCTCTTTCCAACCCCATAAGTCTGATCAAGATCAGATTCTCCAAGAAAGAGTTATTCCAAATCTTCCATGATGACCTGATTATAAACTGGTTCAGTAGGGCGAACTTGTACGAAGTGCCATGTGTCATTGTTTTGACCTTCCGACCTGGAAACGATACACAAAAAACTACAGTCCATCTTCTTTTAGTACCTTCTTATGAAATTTCAATCTGATGCTCAGAGAGAAAGTTATGACGATTCTCCCCAGGGCACCTGTTTGAGATATAATTCGGGAGCCTGCAAAAACCATAACTTCCTTGGATCATATCTTTGAAAATATAGCGAGATAAGATAAAAAATTCATACTCGAGGTTCATCAAGATTTCATATCAAATGGGTTTTTATTTCAGCTTCTGAAACTTCATAGCAAAAAAAGTTATAGTGAAAATTCCACGATGACCTGTTTGGAGCAGTGAAACCCTAGAATCCAAAGCTCTGATACCAAATGTTATGCAACCAGCTCACAAAATAGAAGAAAAGAGAGATCAACGACTTCAAAATCAACATTTTCGAGGGAAAAACCTCCTTTACATTACACAAATAAACAATTCTTGGATGATACAAATGACAAGACCTCCTTTCTATATATAGGAGTATAGGAGGTCACAATATAATCAGAGCCAACATAACAATAATAATTTAAGGGCACAACAATAACAATAGTGGGCTTCTATGGGGCACAATAATAACAATATGGGGACAACATGGGCACAACAAAAACAATAAGGGGCTACAATGACAATACTAATAAGGGAATACACTAGTATTATAGGGACCTAACATTATAAGGGTTGACTATTTTTCATTATGATGAAGATTGAATGATATGCTTTTGTAACTTTAAAGGAATAATGGAAACCCTAGATGATCACGCTTTTGTACTTGTATATTTTTAGTAGCACTTGTCAAGTGAATTTTGCAGGACCTTATAGAAATGTTGTCCTTCTAGGAGAAGCCTCCACATTCTCGAAAAATATAAGTACATTTAACTTTATTTTTGTTTGATTATTATCTTTCTTTAGAACTAAGTTTGCAGATATAAGGACCGTGATCAAATTCAGAATGAGTCTTCAAAATGAGACTTGTAAGAAGCTTAAGAGGGAGTTTTTCAATAAGAAAACCCTACTAGGTTTGTAAAACTAAGCAACTCAAGGTATGTATAATAGTACAAAATTTGTAGTAGGTCTCCTTTATTAAAATGTACAATCATTTTGAAATTTGCTTTGTATTACTAACTCTTTTCATATGTAAGGTTTTGAATCATTAAGATCCTTGTTTAAGGTGATTAATATTTATAAAATCAATCCTTGTCATATTCTCTATCTTTTGTTTACTTTAGTAAAACCTTTAGGGTTCACTACAAAACCCTATACTTTTGATGCTTAGGGTATATTTAAGATGAAACCCTAGTCTACTTGGGGTTTGTTATCTCATGATGGAATCTTACTCTCTTAATGTTTAGGGGTTTTGGTAATGTTATTGTAAATCCCTATCCTTTTCAGGGTTTGTTGTTGATGTCTAGAAACCCTAGATTTTTTAGGGTTCAATAAATTATGGTTTACGATAAAATCCTTGCTATAGTCAATGTTAAATCCTAGGAATTAAGCCCTAGGTGGACGAACTTCTGCATCATAGAAGCCCTAGTATGGTCAAAATGTTGGAGTTTGATGTTTGATCTAAGGTTTACGATAAAACCTTAATAAAAGGTTGATATAAGGAAATACTGATGAATCCCTAGATATGAAATGCTAACTTGATTGTTTTAGTTTTATTAATGAATTCTAGTGTTTGTGACAAAACCCTAGTAGAATTTAACATGAAATTCTAGGGCATAATATTGAAACCCTATATTTAAAGTACTATGATTGGATTACTAATATCTAAGGCTTTAAATATCAATAATGAAGTCTGGGGTTTGCAACAAAACCCTAGCAAGTTGTTGAAGTAAAAATAAAAAAAGATGTCACCCTTGTTGACTATGAACCTAACTAGGTTTAGGTATTTTATGTCTAAATCTTGATTGATTTGATGTGTCCATTGTAATGATATGATAACCCTATATTGATATAGTTGACTTCATGCTTTTGCATATTTGTACTTGGTTGTACCTGTTAGATATTTGTAGGTACATAATCTTCAATATGTTGAATATGTTCATAATTGAAGATGATTTGATAATAATGATGATGAGTAAAGGGAGTTGTAAAAATAATGATGACTAAGATTACCTTGTTGCCATGAGAAAGAATGATGTTCCTATAGAAATGAAGCTTTGAGAGTTTGAAGTTTCTATGATATTATGATAAAAGAAGGAAGCTATTGATCTCCTAAATTTGAGAGGGAGCTTGGACGAAAGAACATGTGTATCTCCTTAGTTGAGAGGGAGGGCATAATGCAGCAACTATAATAAAGATATTGAAGAAAGAATAAAGATCATGGCTAAAACATTACAAATATATATTCATGAGTGAAATAGTTGTTGAATGTTCTAGAAGAAGTGCTAAGGTTGAGATTGGTGTTGCTATAGAAGTTAAATAAGAAAGATTCTGAAGAAGATGTATTTGATGATGACCTAAGAAATATCAATATATTTGAGAACTCAGGAGGTTTGAGATAACTTATATATATTGAAAGCTTATTACTAAATGGGGTTGTGATTGTGCAAGATCTCTCCATAAGAAGGTTGAATGTTTGAAGCATGCTTGTATTGGTGTATATATCTGGTTTAGTTGATGGAGAGATAAAAATCTTGGGGTGACAAGATGCTTGGAAGGACATCTCGTTGGCATATGATGATGTCTAGATCCCGAAGTAGGGAGGGTGGCATTGGTCTTGGAGTTCCGACCTTGGATACACACCTAGATCCTTGGGTTAGTGTTAGAGATAAATCTTGATGGCACCTAGAGTGGATAAATGTTGGAACACACCTTAGTCCTACCTGATTAGAATACCTGGTCAGATATCTAATATGTAGCAGTGCGTGTATTGTGACTCTTCATAGAACATATCATTTGAGATCTTCCATGTACCTTTGTCTATATATAATTATGAATACCTCCCTAGTTAAAAGATAATTAAAAGAGAGTGTTGGAGAATGCAACTAGTATTAGTCTTCATAATTTTACTTGAGTCATGATGTAATGTATTTTTCAAAAGAAAGAAAAAGTTTTTTTTTTAATTATAAAAAATTGAATTATTAAAGCACGAGTTTTATGCTTGGGCCAATGGTTAATAGGTCAAAAACACCCATTGAGTGCTCTAGGGTTTGTGTCTTGTGTTAAAGTCAATATACTAGACCCCTTCTTGGGCTCATTATATGAAAGAAAAAATGTTATTATTGTGTCTTGGCCCTCCTCCTAGTCTCCATCAAGTCAGTGTCCAAATGCATCAAGTTGGCTCCCAAACTTATCCATTCGAAATTCCCTTCAAAGAAGCTTCATCGACTATATATAAAGGATTCCTACTCGACCATCCAAGGAAGAAAGCAGATCTACAACTCAAAATAATTTGATCAAAAGGATAAAAGCCTTACAAAGAAAAGAGAGATCCATGTTGAGGAGAAGAGGAATAAGTTTCTATCTATTCTTATGTTAGCCATGTGAAGTAGAAGGAAAAATTATAGTTCTTATCCATTACAAGTCGAAAATTTTTGGAGTAAAAGGAAGGACGAGATCTCTAACATGAATACTTTGACCTTGAATTTCGATGATATTGATTGAAGACTGAAGAGGCTGACTTGATGGAATGGAGGAGGTCATTGTATAGGACTTGGTTGTCTCACTTTGATTTGAATCTGAGTTTTCCCCTCCTTAGGGGTTTTTCCCTGGCTTAGTACCTACATCTTGTGTTCTTTTCTTGTTTTCTTGATCTTAATTTGTTTGGAATTTATCTTGATGATGAAAGAACATAATAATAAAAAAAGGAAGTAATATAACATCACAAGAACTTATCAAATTAAGATAAATCAAGCTAAAAGAAAACCTAATTATCTTGCCCTAGATTTCTCAACATACTTTAGAGAGGTGATCTATTGTATCCAGTAGAAGAGAGAGGGAGGCCCAAAATTGAATATTCCTAGTGCCCAATCAATATTGGATTTTGAATCCCAAAATATCCACAACTTATCAATGGCCAACCAGGGTGCACATTTAAGAATACCCCAAAGGGCGAGCAACTCAACTATGTTATTGGTGCCCATATCACCTGACCAACTAAAGTGATAAGACACACCATTATCTAGATTGATGTGAGCTCTGCATCTGCTAAAGCCACCAATGGATGCGCCATCAAAAAACCCGACCAGGATAATCCAACAGATATCCTTGAAGCTCAATGCCTACGAGAAATGGGAGGGGTACAAGGCCCAAACTCCATAAAATATTGCACAAGTTGCAAACTTTTGAGCCACACTTGGGGGCCGATTCCATAAAATATTTTGGCATTTCTGGTGCACCAGATGCCCTAGACAATATAGAAAGGAAGAGCCCGAAAATCTGCTGATTTAGGAACCAATTCACAAGACAATGATCCATAAATGAACAATCAATCACCGCATGAATATGAAGCTTGATGGAAAGGACTTTAGACCAAATGGACATAACAAATGAGCAGGATAAGGAAAAGGTGTGACACATATTCTAACGTTGAGCCACAAAGATGGCATATGCGAGGATCATGGAAGCCCTTGCCCCTTATAACAAGATTTTCCTAAGTTCGAATACGATCATTCAATACCAATCACATGTCTGATGGATATATTGATGACCAACAACAATATATTTAGATATATTTAGATTGGTGGATATTTCCGTGTATTATTTATTATAAATACCCACGGTTTTGATGAAGGACTTTCCATGGGATCATTACAAGTCTACGTACACAACAAAAAGTATATGCAATTATTGTGGGATGCTAGTAAATGGGGAATACATTGGTTGATATGTGAAAAGAACTATTTACCTAAAAGGTGCCAACTGAGTTAAACATCAAATAACCACAATTGTTGAATGTTTTGATTACGAGAACGTTATGCATAAACAACTCATGTTTGAATAGAGTGAATGCATTTCCTACATACTCTAATGGAAGTTCAAATTGTGAAGATAACTCTATTTTGTTAGCCATACCTCTAAACCACTTTACATCCATGTCTTGAAGACAAATATTTTGGAAAGCTCCACCTATTTTTGGAAAGAGAGAAAGTTTGATAACTTGTTTCCACTTTGCACCTCCTCTAATTCTTAAAGCATTATTGATATTTGTATATTCATATATTGAGATTTGTTTTTAATTATGCAGATACTTGGTCTTATTGTCAATCTATCAGTGGTGACCTATGTAAAATATGAAATGAGCACTGTAATATCAAAACGAGAACTCTAGCAAAAAAAACCCCAAAAACATGAAAAACAACGCGAAAATGAAAAATATTGATGCTGGAATATATATATATATATATATATATATATATATATATATATATATATATATATATTATACTGGGTAAATTTTGAACATTTTTAAAAAATGACAGTAAAAGTCAATAAAAACCAATTTTTTTGTGCAAAAAACACCTTGAAAACAAAAAGTGTTGTTGTAATAACATTTTTTTTTTCAAGGTAAAATTTCAACAATTTTTAGTATTGGCATTAAGGATAAAATATCATGACTCTAAAAAACCTTAAAATCCCAAATATTTCTAGGCATGGCATTAAAGACATCACGTCTCTGAAAAGCCTTAAAATTCCAACAATTTGCAGCCATGGTGTTAAAGATAAAATATTATGACTTAGAAAACCCTTAAATTTTGACAATTTTTCAACCATGGAATTAAAACCAAAGATCATGACTACATAAAACCTTAAATTTTCAACATATTTCAACCATGGCGTTATGAAAATTTTCTTTGACTAAAAAAAAATTAAAAATAAATACCTAAGTGTGAGTCATTATGTCAAGAGTAATTTTTTTTCAAATGCTAGAAATATAACAACTTTAAAATCTTAGCCTAAGACAACTTGACACATTGAAACAAAAATTAAAAAATCAACCATCAAATTGACACGCAGTGTAGGTAAACTAACCTATTGTAATGAAAGCTTAAAGACCAACCATGAAATTGACACATTGTGAGGTCAGACTCAATCCATCATAATAAAAACTTTAAAATCAACTATCAAATTAACACATAATGCGATCAAGTTGCTAGTCGAGGATTGACACTGACCCTGTAGAAAAAAACAAAATAAAATAAAACAAAATAAATAAATAAATACATAAATAAATAAAAATGAAAAATACAAAAGAAAATAAAAATTAAAACATTGAAAAAAATGAAAACAAAAAAACACAAAAGTTTAAAAAATAATAACAAGTAAATAAAAATATCTATTAAAAAAAATAAAAACAAAAAAAATGACTTAAAAAATGAATACAAAAATTAAAATATTGAGAAAATTAAAAACTAAAAAAAAATAAAAATAATAATAAGTAAATAAAAATATATATTAAAATATAAACAATTTAAAAGCATGGCAAAAAAAAAATATATAAAAAAATATGTAAAAAATGAAAAAACAAAACTAAATTAACTTATAAATGATAAAAAATAAAAAAAAAGTAATAAAAACTAAAAAAACACTTGGTCAACGTTTCAATCCTCAAACATTTAAAAAAAATTAATAAAAAAAACATAAAAAGAGAACATAAAGTAAAAGGAAAAAATTAAAATAAAAGTTATTTTTTTTAGCTTAGCCCAACGGTCCCGAGGGGTAGGTGGGGGTGCGCGGTTGAGCGAGAGAGTTGCGTTCAACACCCTACCCCCTACCAACTGGGCGCGGTCGAGCGAGAGAGTTGCGTTCAACACCCTACTCCCCTACCAACTAGGCCCGTTGGGTCATGGGCGTGGGGAGGAGGGAGCTAGAATGGGTGAGGGGGGAACGAGAGATTTGTGTTCAACACCCTAACCCCCCTACCAACTGGGCCAGTTAGGTGGCGAGGGTGGGGGAGGATGGAGCTGCAAGAGCTGGAATGGTGGGAGGGGGGATGGGGGGCGCAAGAGAGTTGTGTTCAACACCCTACCCCCTACCAATTGGGCCAGTTAGGTGGCGAGGGTGGAGGAGGAGGGAGATGCGCGTGGTGGGGGGGCACGAGAGAGTTGTGTTCAACACCCTACCCCCTACCAACTGGGCCAGTTAGGTGGCGAGGGTGGGGGAGGAGGGAGATGCGTGCAAACCCCTCCTCCCCCACCCCCATGACCCAACGAGCCCTGTTGGTGGAGGGCTAATTCTTAGAAATGACTCTCCACCCCCTCGGCTCGATGGGCCGTCGGGGTGGGCGCCTGGGCCCATTGGGCCAAGTGATTTTATTTAATTTATTTTGTTTTTTAGTTCTATGTTTTTAAATTTTTGTTTGTTTTTATTTATTTTAATTGTTTTCAATTTATTTTTTTAATGTTTTATTATTATTATTATTATTATTTTAATGTCAATTTTTTAAAGTTTTTACTAATTTTTATGATTTTATTTATTTATTTTTTAAATTATCTAATATTTTGTTCAGATCTTCCGAAAAATCACATTGAGAACAAATGGTTGACGCGTTTCGAACCTAAATCTAGGTTCATCATTAGGACCAGGATGAGGGGAAAGATTAACTGACAAAAATTTATAGATCTCAGAGATGAAACGGTAAATTCCAATGGTTAAATAAAACATGTGAACGTTACATGATCAAAGTCAAATCAGATAATTTTGATTTTATTTTAGTCTATTTTATTTTAAATTTTTAAATTTAAAAGTAGATTCTAACAAATAATAATAATAATAATAATAATAATAATAAATTCATTAATTAATTTAAGTAGATTCTAATTTTTGTTAATAACAAATAAAAAAACAAAATATAATAAGATATTATCAGAAAAAAAAAGACAAAATATATTTACATATATCAAATAAATAAAGGAATAACTAGATAAAATGATAGATTAAAATAATAATAATAATAATAATAAATAAATAAAATCAAGATATAAAAATATATCTAAAAAAAAACTAACATGGTAGAAAAATATAAGAAAAAGGAAGTAAAAAAGAGAGGAAATTATCCTTTGACGTCATTATTATTGGAATTCATTTTTATATTATGGTATTCATCCTTAATATCCCAATTAATATAATTAGTCGAGGAAGATGAATTAAAAGCAGAGCCAACAAAAGAAGGGTTCAGTGGAGTAGAAAAATTCAAGGTTGAAGAAGAAGACAGAGAAGGGTGGTCGCCAGATTGCTGAGGGAGCATACTATAAGGGTTGTCAAATGCAATTGGAGAATTGAACGAATCATCACAACTGCAGAGCTGAGGGGTGAAAGGAGACGAAATAGAGGGAGAACAAGAGACGACAGTGGAGTGAGGGAAAGAGGTAGGTGATGAAGGACCGCTATCACACTTCAGAGACGCCACCGGAGCAACAAGTCTCCCGCATTCTACAACACGACTGGAACTAACCCCAGATTGGATATCCACGCCGGAAGACAGATTAAATTTAGAGGGATCTGCATTAACACATCGTTCAATTGAGCATGATGAGTTCCAGGAACGCAGTGAAGCAAGCTGATCAATGCTAATGCAACTCCGATGACTTAAATCCCATGAATCATAACTATTGGATGTTGGCTCCCGCATCTTCCATAGCTTTTCGAATTTCTTGGGTTGTTTTAGTTTAACTTATTCTCCAACACGAAAGGCTTCTAATGCAGAACCAGAATCGATTTTTGAGTTTGATACTATAACGTTCACATGTTTTATTTAACTGTTGGAATTTACCGTTTCATCTCTGAGATCTATAAATTTCTGTCAGTTAATCTTTCCCCTCATCCTAGACTTGATGATGAACCTAGATTTAGGTTTGAAACGCGTCGACCCTTTGTTATCAATGTGAATTTTTTGGAAGATATGAACAAAATATCATGAATCAGAGAAGCATAAAGTATGATATTATATAATATAATATAATTTTTTTTTCCTAAATTATGTTTCTTTTGAAATTTTTAGCTGTATTTTTTTTTTTTTAATCATTTATAAGTTAATTTTGTTTTATTTTTTTACATTTTTATGTTTTTTTGGTCATTTTTTATATATTTGTTGATTTTTTAGGTGCCATTTTTTATATTTTAATATATATTTTTATTTAATTTTCCTTTCAATACCTTAGAAAATGATATCTACAACCTAAGGATTGAAGGAAATATCCCTTTGCTTGGGGATTTTAATGCTCAAATTGCTACTAACCAAGCTATTATGTTAAGTAACAACTCTAACCCTGATCCCTTATGGCTTGATGATGATGAAAACTTAGCTAATAGATTCAAGAGAAATTTTGTAGACATAATCAAGAAATTATTCGAGACCGAGATCCTCAGACTTTGTAGTTCCTAAGACCTAATAATTTGTAATGGTATTAATAAATGGTCTTTCTCTGGTCAGATGACTTGTTTCCATGGGCTTGGTAGCAGTGTCATGCATTATGCGATTTCTGACATCGATGTCCTCAACCATATTACAAACTTTGAGCTTCTCAAAGGGTACGAGCCTGACTCTGACCACAGACCTTTGTCTTTATCCCTCAATCTTGTTGTGCATACCACCCACACGTAGGAGAATAGTGAAAGCAAAAGTCACATTCACTTCGATAGAAGTAATGGCGACCTTTTCTTAAGGGATTTGGAAATGGATTTAGGCTTCTTGGCTTATAATAACAACATTGATCAAATATATTGCCATTTTACTACTACCCTTTCCACCACCTTTAGATAATTCTCTAATAAGACTTAGTATAAGGAAAATAATAGAACTTCCAATCCTTGGTATGAGAAAGACTGTAAAATTTTCAGGAAAGCAATCAGAGACACCCCTAATGAAAGAATTAAGCTCTAGAATATCAATATATACAAAGCTCTTATTAAGAGGAAGAAGAGGTCATATATTAATAAGACACAAGTACATCTTCTCCACCTTTCTAAAGTTGCGCCCAGAAAGTTTTGGCAGAATGTGCTTGTTAGTAAAACTAAAGATAATCATTCTATCCCCATAGAAAATTGGGATAACTATCTTAATAAGTTGTATGACTCTCCAGACACCATGGGCACCATCTTAAACACTCCTATTAAGGATGATATTTTTTCTCTGGAGGACGTTGAGTATGGGATTAATAAGCTCACTAATGGTAAAACCAAATATATTGAAGGTTACCAAGTTGAGAGCTTTAAAATGGGAAAATCTATCCTCATTCCTCATCTCCACAAGCTTCTCAATTTGGCTGTAAAGCATGGCTTCCCTAAGATTTGGATGCAAAGACTTATTGCGCCTATCTTAAAAAATGGGGACAAAAGTGTTCCCTCTAACTACAGAATCATTATGATTAGCCACATCCTAACCAGGCTTTATGTGCTCATTCTGGGAAAAATCTTAGTCTTTGGCTTGAGAAATAGGGTAAAAGAGCTAAAGGCAAACTGGTTTTAGGAGACATCACTTAGCCATCAACAACCTTTTCACCCTAAGGATCATCACAGAGGAATGTCACAATAGTAAAAATGATCTCTTTTGTTGTTTTGTGGACTTTAGAAAATCTTTCAACACTGTCCCCCAAGATAAGCTCTGGGAAAGGCTTGAAGAGATCATGGTTCCTCTTGAACTAAGGATTGCTATGGTCCACCTCTATGAGACTATCATTGCAAAACTTAAGACCAATGAAGGGTGGTCTAAAGATATTAAATGTAATATCAAGGTTAAGGAAGGTTGTCCCTTTTCCCCTACCCTCTTTGGTATTTACATTGATAAACTAGAGGAGTGTCTGAAAACTACGGGCTGCAAAGGCACTGAGCTCGCTCGTATTATCATTACTCTTCTCCTTTATGCTGATGATATCATTCTTCTTGCAAGGAGCCATGATGGCCTAGACAAGCAACTTACGACTCTTCATGTCTACTGCTCCAAGATGGGTATGACAGTTAATACCGACAATACTAAAGTCATGACCATTAAATCCAAAAAGATCACCCATGGTAGTTTCGTCTATGATAGCCATTGTCTTGAGCATGTTTCTTCTTATAAATATTTGGGGTATTGACTTTCCTCATCAGCTCAATTGGAATTATAACATCAAGAAAAGAATTATTGGAGGTTGGAAAGCTTATTATGAGACTGAAAATAATTGTAAGTAAGCCGATCTTTACATTTGGAGTAAAAAAAGGTTCTTCGTTGAGACTCTCACCACCCTTGTTATCTTATACAGATGTGAAGTTTGGGGGTGCAGTATATTTAGGGAGTCAAGGTTAAGGAAGGTTGTCCCTTTTCCCCTACCCTCTTTGGTATTTACATTGATAAATTAGAGGAGTGTCTGAAAACTACAGGCTGCAAAGGCACCGAGCTTGCTCGTATTATCATTACTCTTCTCCTTTATGCTGATGATATCGTTCTTCTTGCAAGGAGCCATGATGGCCTAGACAAGCAACTTACGACTCTTCATGTCTACTGCTCCAAGATGGGTATGACAGTTAATACCGACAATACTAAAGTCATGACCATTAAATCCAAAAAGATCACCCATGGTAGCTTCGTCTATGATAGCCATTGTCTTGAGCATGTTTCTTCTTATAAATATTTGGGGTATTGACTTTCCTCATCAGCTCAACTGGAATTATAGCATCAAGAAAAGAATTATTGGAGGTTGGAAAGCTTATTATGAGACTAAAAACAATTGTAAGTAAGCCAATCTTTACATTTGGAGTAAAAAAAGGTTCCTCGTTGAGACTCTCACCACCCTTGTTATCTTATACAGATGTGAAGTTTGGGGGTGCAGTATATTTAGGGAGTCATGGAGAAATATTGAGATGATCCAAAATAAATTCATAACCTATAACCTCAAGATCAAGGGAAATACTCCCTATCCTATCCTCTTGATCGAAGCTGGCCTGTCGCCCATTGAAAGTGCATCTATGTTTAGATATCTGATGTATAAGAAGAAGCTTCACAATATGGAATCCAAGAGGCTCCCAAAAATTGCTTCTAACGTTAGTCAAAACTCCCACCTATGCCTCAAGTGCGGGTGGCATCAAGATGCTTAGTCTTGGCTCAACCTTTTGGGGATCAAGGAGGAGATCATTGTGGGAAGCAAGGACAATATCAAATATAATATTACCTCTAGTTTCAAGGACAAGATGCGGGATGCTAAGGAGTTGGAGGGTAAAAGGAAGGTACTATAACGAGGTGATCAACCCCACCCTTGATAACCAAAATTATCTCTCTATGTTGACTAGCACTAAGAAGAAAATGAACATTGCTAGGATTAGAAATAACTCTCATGATCTTCGGAGTGAGACCGGGCGATGGTATACTCCCAAGACTCCTTGGGATGATAGAATTTGTCAGATTTGTGATACTAAGAAGGTGGAAGATGAAAAATACTTCCTTTTAGATTTCCCGGCTCTTGCCCACATCCGCTCTCAATTCCCTATCATCAACCACACCTCCAATCTTCTTGACTTATTAAGCCAACCCAACTATAACGATCTTGGAATGCTTATTTCCCTGCTTCTTGATTACATAAACAAGATTTTGAAGAATGACAATTAGACTCTCTTTTCTTGAGGTACGATGGACCACATTGGTCTTAGTGGCTGTTAATCATCATCATCATCATTTTTAATTTTTTGTTTGTTTGTTTTAGTTTTTTAATTTTCTCAATGTTTTAATTTTTGTTTTCTTTTTTTTAGTCATGTTTTTTTTTTTTTTAACTTTTATTTAATTCTTATTATTTTTTAAACTTTTTGTGTTTTATTTCTATTTTTATTTTTTCAATGTTTTAATTTTTATTTTATTTATTTATATATTATTTTTTCCTTTAGGGTTCGTGTCAATCATCGACTAGCAACCTGATCCCATTATGTGTCAATTTGATAGTTGATTTTAAAGTGTCAAAAATATGCCTTAAAAAATGTTGATGTTTTTCAAAGTCCACATGAAAATTACCAAAATTTTAAAAAAATTATTCACACTTAATACATTATAAAACTTAAAGTGTTAAAAATAAGACCTCTAAAAAAAGGGGTTGATGCCTCATAAAAAATTTTCAAAATCAACATGAAAATCATTAACATTTAAAAAAAAATGTTCATACTTGATACATAAGAAAATTTAACATGTCGAAAATATGATTAAAAAAAAGTGTATTCTGAAACAACACTTTTCAAAATCAGATGATTTTTTGCTACCTTGAAAAAATGGGTACTCGGTACAGTTCCCATTTGATAGTTAACATTGTTGGTGCTAATGCTAGATGTTGTTTTAGATTCAAAGCCCTAATTATCTTGCTTTCAATAGGTGGAAAACTTAGCATGCAAGTTTAAAGGAATTCAAGCTATCTTGGACAAAAATAGGATGCATCATCATGTCTAATTGATGGATTGATGCACAATAATTATATATTTGTATCTTTGGATATTTCCTGTAATTGTTTCTAACAAATACCCATGGTTCTGAGGAAGAAATTTTGATGGAGCCATTACAAGTTCATGTCCACAACAAGAGGCATATGAAATTATTATGAGGCGTTAGTAAATGGGTGATACATTGGTTAAAACGATACTTAGGTCATTCTTTAATAATGTTACAAGTTTTTAAAGGGGCTAATGCCCTAAAAGGTGACGACCAATTTAAAATGCCAGATAGACACAATTGTTTAAGTCATTCAATAAGAGAAAGCTAAGCATAAATAACTAATGGATAGATAGGGTGAAAACATTCCTAGATACTATAATGAAAACCCACATTTCAAAGCTATATCTAAACATTTAGCTAGACTTCCGGACCACTTTAGATTCATGCGTCCAAGGTGTTGAAGAATGTAACAAGGTTCGGTCTTCATAATTGTATTTGAGTCATAATTAAAGGTATTTATTAAAAGAAAGAAAAATAATTTATTATTATTATTGTTATGACCTTATTAAACCATGGGTTTCATGCTTGGATCATCATGTTTTAGGTCAAAGTTCCCATTAAGGACTTTAGGTTTTGTCTTTAGTCATTAGAGTCATTGTCCATTTAAAGAGATCCTTCTTGGGCATTTGAATCATGTAAAAAGAATTAATGTTGAGTAAAATAAGTCATTTGTCACCTCCACACCAAGTTAACCCTTACCTAATGAGTCAACCTACATGAGGGTAATTCAAATTCCAAAAAAGGGTATATATAAAAGAATTTTGATTCATTTGGAAGTCTCTCTCTCACAAGTTCGATATAAAAGGAGGAGGAGCAGAAAAAAGTGCGAAGTTGCAGAAGAAGGAGGAGATTTGTTGGAGAAGGAAAATTGAAGTTTCTAGTTTGTATCTCTCTCACACGTGTGGATTTATTGAGCTATTTATTGGGTCGAAATTCTGATATTGGGAAGGTCAAAGTTATGGATTTACTAGGTCGAAGTTCTGCTGATCGGTCAAAGTTTTATTGCTGGGGAGGTCGAAATTCTGATGCTGCTTCTAGGTCAAAGTGCTGCTTCAAGATCAAAGTGCTGCATCTAGGTCGATGTTCAGCTGTTGTTGCAAGGTCAAAGATTGTTGCTGGAAGGTTATGATCTACAGAAGAAAGAAAGGGTTGACTTGGTGTGTGGAGGAAGTTTGTGTCTAGGTCATGGAGTCTTGAATCATCTCATGAAACTAGTAAAGGAAGAGTTTTTGACTGGGTTTTCCACTAGATAGGGGTTATTCCTTGACTGTCTGCCTACATCTGGTGTCTTTTATCTTCGTGTTATGGTTTTGGTAATTTCCTGATGATTAAAGAGAAAATAAGAACATAAGGAAGTTAATAAGAACATAAGAATATCACAAGTAATTATCAACATAAATAAAATCTTTCTACCTTTCTGATTTTCTAACATGGTATTAGAGCTAAGGTGAAGAATAAGGAAAAAGGCAGTTTGAAGATCTATTGAAAGGAGAATAAGGAAATCTCAAGAAGTTGAATAAGGGTCATCAAAGGGGATCATATAAGGAGAAAAGCCTACTATCTTCAAGAACCATGCCTAACTCAGTAAAGGGAGAAAAAAATTAGAACGAGCATCTAATTATAGGGCATGGGAAAATAGGATATATCTCATCCTTGAGAAGAATGAAAGTCTTGGATCTAGTCAAAGGAAAAGTAAAAAAAGCCTATAGATGAATCAAGTGAAGAAGAGAAAGAAAAGTTTAGAGAAACAATAACATTGGCCATAAGCATAATAGTGGATGGAATAAAGGATAAACTCATCCCATATATATCCAACATAGATTCTGCTCAAGAGATTTGGAAGGATACTTCTACATTCGAGCAATTATGAATACATGCAGTCAAGAAGAAGTCAAAATATCTTTAGTAAGAAATAAGGAGAGTGAAGAAGAGAAAATATCGAATTCCTATTTTGCTCATCATAAGAAGAAAGGAACCTTCAAGAAGTCCAAAGGGCCAAGATAGACATATCCAAGATTGAATGCTACATTGCCAACAAGGGTTCACCAAAGAAGAACAAGATAAAAAGATCCAAAGTCAAAGACCTATTTGCTAGGGACTCTATCCCTTACATATCCTTCTACTCTAAGTTTTGAATTGTTTTCCTTTATGTTTTGATTTCTAGTACTTGTAGGTCTAACATGCTTTGGAAGAACATTTTTGAGTTGTTGTAGGTATCCCTCAAGATTGGATTAAGAGGGAGTCCTCACCATTTTACCAAAGATAAGTATCTTACTCCTTGCATTATCCTTTTTATATTTGGTTTCCCTCTCTTATCTAGATGTGTTTGTGTTAGATGCTAATAAATTTTCCTTGTTTAGGAAAGCTCGTTGATATACAAGGGATTATGAAGGAAACCTCAAAGAACAAGATTGAAGCATGATAGAAGTTCTATTGGATCGATGCCCTATAAGTTTTTTCTAGAAGACAAATCAAAGGTATGTCTTAGACCATAAAATTTGTTCTTTTCGTGTTAAAGGTATATTCATTTTAATAAATCTGCCTTACATTACTAACAAGTGTTATGTCTAGGAATTTTGAAACTTAAAGATTCTTATTTTGGGAGATTAATCATTAGATAGAATATACCCTCATTAATAGCATCCTGTTTATGGAACGGGCCTAAACAGTTCTCTTTAAAACCTTAACCTAAGGGTATGTCAATGCTAATATGAAAACCGTAACCTACTTAGGGTTTTTGATGAAGTTTAGAAAATACTATTGTTTTGATGTTTGGGGTTTTTTATGGTAATGCCATGTTTGGGGCTTGAGTATTGTCATGGAAACCCTAGTCCTTTAGGGTTCGATGGTAATGTATTCCTAGACGTTGAGGTTTTGGTAAATTAGGGTTTATGAGAAAAACCCTTATAATATCTAGAGTAAGATCCTAGGAATGAAACCCTAAGTGTATGTTTGTCTATCTGATCAAAACCCTAGCCCAATAAAGATTGTTATATGCCTAACTTTAAATGTATTGATATTTGTGTCTTGGGATTACCTAGTGGATATTGATATGCTTGTGCATGAAATCCTAGATATGGATATGTGCTAACTTAATTATTGATAGTGTGTAAATTCTAGGGTTTATAACTAAGCCCTACTAGAAATTTGCTATTCTAGGATATGGTGATATTGCTTCAATTATGATGATAAATCTAGGGTTCACTACAAACCCTAGTAGAAGTTGGTTATATCATTGAAACCTTAGATTATGTTGTACTTGGTTTTATTTTTTGACATCTAAGGCTTCGTGTCTCAAAGATAAAACCTAAGGGTTTACAAAAGATTGGTCATATTGCTGAAACCTTAGATTGTGCTGTGATTGGTTTTAATTGTTGAAATCTAGGATTTGCACTAAATCCTAGTAGAAGTCTAACTTATGAAGTCTAAAGTTGTTGAATGTATTGTAGAACTATACTTGTTTGAATTTCTTCTAGGGTCTGCAATATATTATAGTAGAGTATGCCATATCTTTGGAAGAAATATTGAGGCCCTAGATATAATGAGACTAATATCTTGATTGAGTTACTAATGTGATCTAGGGGTTATAACCTAACCTGAGTAAGAAGTTGAGGTATAAAATTATGCGTCTCTTGCTGATTATGAGCATAACTAAGTTTACATATTTGACGTATAAATTCTAATACTTTCATGATTCTGATATATTTAAGTTCATGCTTCTGTATATTTATTTGGTTGTACTTGCAGTTTAAGTTGTGCAGAGGTCAAAGATATTCATAAGTAATGTTGATTTGATAAGCATGATGAAAGAAGTGATATGCATTATTATGATCAAGATGACTTTAATAAGAGGGATTGAAGCTATGAAGGATTCTCTAATAATATGGAAAATAAGTTGATCTCCCTAAGTTAAGAAGGAGCCTAGATAAAGGAAAGCGTATATCTCCCAAATTGAGAGGGAGGGCATATTCTAGTCATGATAGATATCTTGAAGAAGAAATTGGAGAATGAATATTGAGGTGTTGCTAAAAGAAAGAAAGCAGGATCCGATTATGTTGCTGCATGTGAAATAGGAAAGGAAGCTATATGATTGAGGAATCTTATGCAAAAAATTATTTGGAAAGCCTCTAAGTCCTATTGTGTTAAATTGCAAAGCAACATAAAGATGTTTGAAGACCCCAAAGGTTTGTGTTTTCTCATGAGTATTTGAAAGGTTGTTACTAATTGGGGTTGTGATTTCTTAGGTAAATCTCTTGAAGTTTTGGAAGCATGCTCGATAGGGATATATTTGATGTGTTGAGGCATTGTGTGTAAAATGCCTGGGTGGGCATTTGGCTGACCTGTGTGTTGATGTATAGTTCCCGAAGTAGTGAGGGTGACATTGGTCATAGAGGCCTGACCTTGCATTACACACCTAGGTCCCTAGGTCGATGGTTAGTAAGTAGCCTAATGGTACCTAGAGAGGCTGAAAGCTTTAGTCCATCTTAGTCCCACCCGAATAGTTTTCCTCGGTCAAGAATCTAGTCCATGGCATCACAAGTGCCTAAACTCTTCATGGTTAATGTATTTTGAGATATTCCATGTACTTGTATATGTATGTATGCATACCTCCCTAGTTAAGAGGAAGTGTTGAAGAATGTAACTAGGTTTGGTCTTCATAATTGTATTTGAGTCATAATGAAATGTATTAATCAAAAGAAAGTTTTTTTTTTTTTTTTAATTATTATTATTGTTATGACTTATTAAAGCATGAGTTTCATGCTTGGGTCATCATGTTTTAGGTCAAAGTCCCCATTGAGGACTTTTGGGTTTTGTCTTGAGTCATTAGAGTCATTTTCCATTTAAAGAGATCCTTCCTAGGATTTTGAATCATGTGAAAAGAATTAATATTGAGTAAAATAAGTCATTTGTTACCTCCAAACCAAGTCAACCCTTACCTGATCAAGTCGGCCTACATGAGGGTAATTCGAACTCCAGAAAGTGAGGAATATGATGCATTATATTGGAGTTGCAACTTAGGAGGTATTGAAATCTCTTGTTTATTTTTTGAGATTATTTTTGACTTAAGAAAATTAGATCAAGGCCAATAACCATGTTATTATTGTCTTGTAGAGGGTGGATGGGTTAAACCTACACTTGGTTCTATTTATAAGCGTGATGGATTAGACCAAAATACAATAAACCTACAAGGAGAAAATAAAACATATAATCATATTTAAAAAATATTTATGATAAATTAAACAATCAATCTATTGATTCCTACACTGTATATCTTAAACTAAAAATATCATTATTCAAACATATTTTCAATACATGAGAGGGTCAAAGATAGATTATATAATGACATTAAACACAATCCTCAATCTTGGTGAATATGGTAAGATACACTTCCATATATTGAATTATAGAAAAATTGTTAGTTTATTTGGTGCATCGGTAGTGATTCACCAAAAATCTTAAAACAAGCAATTTTTTCTTAAGAGAATATATAATTTTTATTCTAGATTTCAAAATTATAAATTTATCATTGATTTAATTCTTTCAACTTACTTTATGAAAACCTATCATGGAATCAATATGAAAGCCATAGCTCTAAGTTTAAGAAGTTTTCGATTTGTGTCCTCAAATAGGATTATGGGCATTTGGGTGTGACTTTGGGTCACAAAAAGAAATGAACTTATGTCAAAATATAACAAATGAATGATTTGGTCTACATACAATACAATATTTAGGAAACCAACACAATTATTAGGAATCCCATAGAATTGAAAGAGATTGATAATGACTTGGAGTTGCTTAAATTCATGATAGGTAATTGAGTTAAGTGTTGGACCATTAGGGTTAGACCCCTTCTGGTATCCTCCTTAAAACTATTGCTTTATCAAAATGAGGTAAGTGTTGGACCATTAAGATTAGACCCCTTCCGGTATACTCCTTAAAACTATTGCTTTATCGAACACACTTTTAACGTCATACTTATTTTCTCGTTTGTTGTATAACATAGCTCTTAAACTAAATCTTAATAGTAAATATTATATAATATTTACAATACATTGAATGAACCCAATATTAATATTTACAATATTAATACACAACATTTCATACTTCATGATATGTTATAAATTATATTAAAATAGTTTTATTTTTTAGCAAACAATAATATTGCTGTTTTCTAGGCAACCAATAATTAATGGATGCAAAGGTATAAATGAAGATTTTGAATACATGGCATGTTCACAAGGCATAAACCCTTTAGCACATCACTTAGAATTGCACTTTTTTTTTTTGCTAAAGCAAGAGTCGGACCTTCCATTTCATTAAACAACAATTAAAATACATAGAATACAACAATCCTCGGTGAGTTATAGACCAAGGATAAAAACCTACAAAAATTGATCACGGGCGAGAGGTACAAACCCCGAACCCTACAACCAAACCTCAAAACCCTCAAAAGAAATACATTACGGAAAGCGACAGACCAAAAAATTAGACTCGGACATGGAGTAAAACAACAGTGCCATTCAAAAAGAAATCAAATCCACTTAACACACCACTCGTATAACTATGGAAGGTAAAGGACATGCACTTCCCACAATTGATAATTTGCTGCCCGCCAATAGAACTAAACACTGACTCCGCCGCGAGAAAATCACACCCTGTACGCAACCAACGGACCCACTGACTTCGCCGCGAGGATGAAAAAGGTATGACGGGACTCATCCATCGGACGCACAAAGCTACATCCGCATTCTCAACCGTTGATCCTGGCTGTTGGATCCAACGGCCAGGGATCATATCGCACTCACCAACCTGTCTGAAGAATAGTGTGCAATCAACAACGGTATTAGAAACCAACCCTTGTCCATGTGTCATCAGGTCTATGGGATCGTTGCCCCAAAGCGAAAACCACATACCGCTTATGGGGTGTGCGGTCAACGGACACCCGACCCAAGTGTGGTTTTCGGAAATGAAGGTGGGAAGAGGGGAAGTAACCATAGCCGACAGACTGTTTCCCATTTTCGTCTGTTCTGAGCACTGTACCTGTCCCCGAGACTGAGCTTCATTGAGAAGTGACCCCTTGAAATTTCCTCCGAGACCCTGAGACTTCCCTTCCCCTGATTCCGGTTGAGTATGAGACAAATCCCTACTTGTATTTCTATCAATTGCATTTCAAAAGGAAGAGAAACAGCTTGCCAGAAAAATTAATTTATGCCTGTTATCCGGGACCGATAACCAAACAGTTCCTTGTCTTCTGTAGCTTGCTCCTCGCAGAGAACCTTTAAACGGTTTTGAGGAATTTCCCGCCATTTGTATGCAACCCCGCTTTCAACATTGTTTACCCCTTAGTTGGAAATAAGGTCTGCTAGTTTATTGGCCGTCCTTCGAACATGGTTGAAACTCATCATTCGCAGCTTTTGGAGGTGAACCTGGATTCTTTGGTAAATCAGGAGTAGTTTCCAGTGATTAGAAACTTTCTCCGACCGAGTACCATAATTAATTATTTTCACAGAATCAATAGTAATCTCCAAGTCTGCTTCAACAATGACATTAGAGCAACGGTGCTGGATCAGAAACTCCAGGCATTGTTCCAACACCATTAATTCTGCCATATTATTAGTGGCTTTGCCTAGATGATAATGGAAGATAAATATGATTTTTCCCTCTTCAACTCTTAAAACTCCTCCAAAACCAGCTATTCCCGGGTTGCCTTTTGAAGCCCCATCAATGTTGTATTTCAGATAACCTTTCGGTGGAGGTTGCCAAAACTCCCTCCCTATATTCTTTTCCGTGTCCTTTCTGCTTAGACCTTGAGGAATAATCCCTTTCATTCCCAGTTGTCTGAGAATTTTCAGCTCAGACACCGACGGAGGATTTTTGGGGAGATTTTGAACCGTGGTACTAACAGTCTCCCGAAGCTGTTTCAGGATAAGATTAAAAAGACTCTGTGGGGTGGAATTTTCACTTTTGAAAATCCTTTTATTCCTTTCCTTCCAAATATTCCAGATTATGAAGCTTGGCATAAAAGTCCAGGCTAGATTAATGAACTCATTCTCTGAAAAGTTAACTCTCCAATTGTTCAGGGTATTAGTGATACTACTACTGTCCCTGTCTGACTGCTGGAAAATGGAAGAGAAGGAATCCCATAACCAGGTAGTATAAGAGCAGCTGTTGAGAATGTGCTCCATATTTTCCTCCTTCTCTTCACAAAACTGACATCTGGAGGGCCCCATGACTCCCCTTTTCCGTATGTTGTCCCAAGTTAATTTTTTTTTATGATGAACCAACCACATAAAAATCTTGATTTTCATCCAGCCTTGGTGCTTCCAGAGGCGCTACCAAGTCTTGTCTGGAGCCCTGTAATCTAGCCCAAGAAGAATGCTTTTGGCTTCCTTAAGATCAAAGTTACCTTTATTGTTATTGCCCCATCTCAATTGATCCTACCCCTCTGTAGCTAAAATCATTCTTTGTTTAAGTAAGCTTCCAAGAGCTTCTGCCTTAATTTTCATGGGGCTATCATCTCCGTAGTCAAGTTTACTCCAGCTTCTCCATTTTCCCGAGGTCTGAGCCTGATCCTAGAAATCCTTGACTTTATTTAACCCTTGATTATCTGTTTCCTACTTGAGACTTACAAAATCATCTGTTAACAGTATTGGTTCTTGCTACCACTTGTCTTCCCAAAAGAGTGCAAGATCTCCAGCTTTGATTTCCCAGAAACTATTATTTTGAACAAGGCTTCTGTTGTCCCAGGCTCTATTCCAGATATGAGACCCTTTCACATTTCCAGACATTCTTATTATATCCTTAGTGTGCCAAGAGCTGACATATTTTTCTTTCCAGATTCTTGCCCACTGAGCTTGTGGCTCTTGAACCCAGCACCACCAAAGCTTGGCTCCTAGAGTTTTATTAAGAATCTCCTGATCATCCAAGCCTAGTCCTCCTTGTCCCTTGGGTTTACAGAATTTGTCCCAAGAGACCAGGGCCCATATTTTCTTAGTTTCTTCTTTACCCCAGAGGAAATCTCTTTGAATGTTTCTGAAATTCTCTAAAATTCCTTTGGGAGCTGGGAAGGCTGATAACATGAAAACTGGGATTGATTGTAGAACCGCCTTTGTTAAAACCAACCTGCTTGCCATATTCAAGACCCGGAAAGTCCAATTTTTGACTTTGTCTTGCAATTTAGTAATCGTCTGTTCCTAGATGCTTTTATGCGTTGGTCTGACTGTGAGAGGAATTCCCAGATACTTTGTGGGGAGTGAGTCCCTTTGGAAGCCCATAATTCTTGAAATGTTTTTCTGAATAGCAATATTAGTATTTAAGAATTTTTTTTTTGACTTGGAAAGATTGACTTCCATACTTGTGGCCAGAGCAAATTCCTTCAGGATTAGATTGTAGGCTGAAGCTTCTTTGACTGTGGGGAGCCCTTGCAGCATGGTATCATCAAAAAATTGTTGTTGAGTCAGAGCTTGACCATTTTCTGATAATTGCAAACCTTTGATTTTTCCCGTTTCGTTGGCATGCTTAATAGATCTGCCTAGTCCCTCCATCATGAGAATGAAAAGAAAGGGAGAGAGTGGGTCTCCCTGCCTGAGGCCTCCAGAAGGAACGAAAATCTCTGAGGGGGAGCCATTCACAAAAATAGAAAAACTAGAAGAGGTCACCAGAGCCATGACCCAACGGATCCGATTATGGTCGAACCCAAAAGCCATTAGAACATTTTTGATGTAGCTCCAATTGACCTTGTCATAGGCTTTTGCTATATCTAATTGCATTATCATCCCTGCCTGTTTTTTGCTGTTAAGCGTATGGACCACCTCATGGGCTTGAATGATATTATTTAAGATTTGTCTACCCTCCACATACCCTGATTGTTCCTCTGAAACTAAAGAAGGAAGGAGATGTTTGAGTCTGTTTGCCACTACCCTAGAGATTATATTGTAAACCACATTGCATAAAGCAATGGGTCTGTATTTGTCTGCAGTTTGAGCCGAATCCTGTTTGGGGATTAGGGAGATGAAGGAAGTATTGAGGGATTTCAGGATCGTTTTACTATATCTGGAGTCCTCCACCACATCCAGAATGTCCTGTTTAACAATGTGCCAACAAGCTTTAACGAAATCCACAATGAAACCATCCAGACCTGGTGCTTTGCAATTTTTCATGTCTTTAAGAACCTCACTAACTTCTTCACCGGTAACAGGCCTATTGAGATTAAAATTATCCTCTTTAGACACTAACTTAGGAATATGCCTTGTGATTTCTTTGATGGAGTGTTCTCTATCTGGATTGTTTTCTCGGGTGATATCTCGGAAATACTGGACAAGCACAGCTTCAATACTCTTATGGGTATTTTGTAGCTGTCCATTCTCATCCTTTATCGTTGAGATTCTATTGTGTGCTTTGTTGGCCATCGTGGATCTGTGAAAGAATCTTGTATTCCGCTCTCCTTCCTTGAGCCAAAGTACTCTAGACTTCTGCCTCCAGAATGTTTCCTCTTGTTTGCATAAATTATCCCATTCTTGGTGATGTTTATCAGCCTGATCACTTTTGATTTTGTCAAAGCCATCTTTGATTAGGGCCTGGTTGAGTTCTTGTAATTTGATTTCCAATGATCTTTTGTTCTCAAAAATATTTCCAAAATCCTTTTTGTTCCACTCTTTTAGTCTTAACTTGACATGCTTAAGTCTTTTATGAAGGAGGTACATTTTTGAGCCCTGGAAATGCAAATCCTCTGACCACCACTTTTCAATATTGCTAATGAAATCAGGGTGAGAGAGCCAAATGTTCTTTAATCTGAAGGGCCTGTTCCTGGGAGAGATTAAACCCTTGATTTCCATTTGAATTGGCAAGTGGTCGGAACCTCCAAAGGGAAGGATCGTAGCTGTTATTTCTTTATCTGAAAGAAATAGCTCCTCTGAAATCATGAACCTGTCCAACTTAGAGGCTACCTGTGCCTTGCCTCCTCTTTTGTTGTTCCAAGTAAAAAACCATTGCTTAGGGCTGCATCCACCAATTTCATCTCCTCTGTGAAAGTTTGAAACGCTAAGGAGTCTTTGTTGAGTGCTCTGGTACCTCCCTTTTTTTCCGAGAGCGATTTTATCATGTTAAAGTCCCCTCCCATGATCCAAGGAATCCTAGCCTGTCTATGCCTGAGATCAATAAGGGAGTCTAATAATTTAAGTTTATCATCTATTCTTTGAGGACCATACACATTTGTGACCAGGAAGGTTTTTGGCTCCCCCACTGGTTGAAGGACCACTGATAAATAGTTTCTAGATGCCTCTGCATCTGTTATACTGATTTTCTTTGGATCCCACAGCGTTAGAATGCCCCCCGCTGTGTTTTCAGCTTTAAACTCTAGGAAATAAAATCGATTAAGCCATTTGCTGTGGATTTGTTTTATTTTCTGGATGGAGCATTTAGTTTCTTGGATGAAGATAACATCTGTCATTTCTAGTCTCATTCTATGAGCATTCTTTGTTTTCTTTTACTACCTAAACCTCTAATATTCCATGATGTAAGCTTCATATTTAAAGATTTGTAAATGAATAACTAGTTAGATCTTTCATCTTACCTGAGTCTATCATTAAGTTTCCACACTCCATCAAGAGGTCCTTCTGCTTTTTCCTACCTCTCTTTTTTCCTACACTTCTTGTTGCTAACCCTGGAGTAGTTTTCATTACCTTAACTCCTCTGTGTTCCTGCTTTTCAATGGTTTTTTCATTCATTAAATCTTTATCCTGAGTTTTCCATAAGAATAGCTGCTGAATTTTGTTGCAGTCTTCTTGGGGTAGTGAATCTATCCCTCCCATGGACCCCTGCCTCAAGAACCCTTCCAGATCTAGATGCTCCTTATCTAGAATTTCCTGAAGCTCATGATCTTCCAGATCTGTTTCACTTTGGGTCATTTCCTGATCCATCTCTGGTTCTGTTTCACTCAGTGTATTTTCTTTCGTATTATCCGTCTCTTGTGATGGGTTACAGTCTTCTTTCATTTCCGTTTCCATTCCATTAGGGCCATCCTCCATAGATTGGTCTTCATTTGCCATTTCTGTATTTTCCTCCAGTACATGATACCTATTTTCACTAACCTTTTGCCCCTCATTGCGTGGTTGCCTTGATCCTTTTTTGCCACCTTTTTCTCTACTTATAACTTTATGGAAGCTATTTGGATCCTTCATTTCCTTAGTTTTGCCTTTATTATCTGCTTGACTAAGAGGGCACTCTCTGAACAAGTGTCCATGTTCATGGCATTTACGACATCTGAAAGGGATATGCTCGTAGTCTACTGTTTGAATCCATTCCTCATCAAAAACTTCCAGGATGACTTCATCCGGAAGAGCTCCTAATAGATCCATTTCCACACAGATCCTTGCATAGGAAGTGTATTTGCCTCTTCTTGTGGCTTCCGAAGCTTTAACAAAACGTCCTAGTTTGTTACTTATGGTAGCAAGCGATTCAGTTTGCCAATAATCAAGAGGAAGAGAATAAAGTCTTACCCAGACCGGTACGAAAGTGAAAGTCTCCCGCTCTGGCACAAAGTTCATCTTCCATGGTTGGCCTGGATCCCTCGTAGTTGTGCAATAATTGATTCCAAAGAGGCGACCTGTACAACACGACTAGGAGACAATGCGAGGTTTTGTGCTAACTCCTCCTCCCTATCTAAACTGGATGAATGGTCCTTGCTGGAGGATGAGGTGACACCACCTTTGTCATTGATATGGCCACGGTATCCACCCTCTAAATAGGGCCTGCCTCTTTGTCTCAACATACTTGTAGGCATAGGAAGAAACCCAGGCAGACCAAGACCCCAATGAAACAACCTCTCCAAATTACCACAACATAGCACTGTCCAAAGGATCCACCACGAGACAACACAACAGTCGGGGTTCAATATTTCGACTTCACCACACCAATACCAGACAGTCTAAAGCCCCATGACACAATGTCAATAATTCAAACCAACGAGAGCACATAAACACAAAGACTTAACAATATACTTCCCACATTCTAGAAATGGGGATCTTCCAAGCCACTGGAGGATTCCTTATCTTTATTTGATTTTTGTTTCCCTTTTTTTTTCTAGAAATTTAACTCATTTAATTTTTTTTTTAATAATTAATTCAATTTTTTCATTAACACTAATTTCCTCCCATTCTATCACCATTCTATTATGTCTCTTCATGACTCCCATTCACATAATTCCAAAGCTTTTATTAATTTCAATTCTTTATTTAAATATTTTTAATTCAATATTCTTTTCTAATTCTTCTTTTTAAATTAATTTAAAAGTTTAATTTTTAATTTTGTATAAATTGTTGTTGTTTTTTTAATAAATAAAAAGTTTAATATTTATAAGTCTATTTAAAAATATCAATTTTAGGTATTTTACCCTATCCTATTATATTTTTGATATTTTTTCTCCTATAATTCTTGACTGATCCATTCCTCCCCTTCCTTTAATTTTGTTCCCCATTTTTCAAGAAATTTGACTCATTTTTAATAATTAATTCAATTTTTTCATAATCGCTAATTTCCTTCCCATTTTATTTATTCTCCTTCCTTTAATTTTGTTCCCCATTTTTCAAGAAATTTGACTCATTTTTAATAATTAATTCAATTTTTTCATAATCGCTAGTTTCCTTCCCATTTTATTTATTCTCCTCGTGGCACACGTTCACATCATTTCAATTTTTTTATGAATTTCAATTTATTATTTAAATGTTTTTAACTCACTATTATTTTCTAATTCTTCTTTTGTAATTAATTTAAAAGTTTAATTTTAATTTGTATAACTTTCTTGTTAAATTAATTTAAAAGTTAATTTTTAATATTATACATAATCCTTTTAAAATCTTAATTTTAAGACTCTTTCTTATCTTTCTTTTGATTTTGTTTCTTTTTTCAAGAAATTTTACTCATTTTTAATAATTTCTAGTAATTTTTAATCGACTTGTCTTTAGTGTGACTTTTTGGAATCTTTTCCTTTGGGTTTTTTCCGGTCTAATTTCTCTAAAATCTGGTAGGAATTTATTGAAATCAAAGGTTTGATGGGTAACTTGCACAATCAAAGAGCCCTAGGGTTTTTCAGATTGCTGAATCCATATATAGTCAAAAAACCAGTTTAAATAACATAAATCAAGATTTCACCTCAAAATTTTCTGTTGTATTCCAACAATTGAAAGTCCAAAAAGTCGCACTAAAGACAACTCCATTTTTAATAATTTATTCGCTTTTTCATAACTGCTAATTTCCTCTCCACTTTATTTATTTTCCTCGCGCACCCGTTTAGATCATCTCAAAATTTTTATGTCCCCAATGATGAGTGGAGTGTCCAACCCAAACATTAGACAAACTAAATTTATAAACACAATTATTTTCCAAAATATAATCTTATAACATTTTTCTTCTTAATTTTTTTTTCTTAATCATGAAATTAAGGTCATATTACCCAAACATTTCTTCTCTATTAATGGCTTAGCTCTAATATGTAGGTTTGAATTAATCCTCACAATGATCCAACGATCCAAGATACATAAGTTCAGTTTGTCGAAATATAGATAGAGAAGAATCCTGCTAAGGGGCTTCATTATGGTTTTAGAATTCAGTTTTACTGACTGAGTTAGTCACACGGAAGAAGAATCACATTCATTTACTAGTTAGTAGACATGTCATTTGCATACCTGTTGGATGAACTCATATAATTTAAAGTTAGATAAAATGACAATATATAAAATAAGTGGGAAACTTAAGACAATGGATAACATTTAATGGAACAACAACTTGTAATTCAAATGTGAGAACCTAATCCGTACTACATGATAAAAAATTAAACCAGTTGATTACAAAGCCATACAAGAAATTTCATGTTCCTACAAGATGATAAGTGCCTCTGTGAAGCAACGATGTCGATGGGCTTAAATGCCCATTTGATTATCTATGATTTCTGGTTGTGGCATTCTGATTAACACTTGATAGACATCCTCGAAGAAAATAAAGCTAGTAGCTTGAAAATCAATTTAATCTTGGGGTAACCTTTAGAAGATAGTTGTGTGCCATGATAAGAAGCGATTTATCTCACTGCAAGAGCCCATGATGAGTAAGAAAAATCCATGGTTGTATAATCAAAATAGTTACATTATGCTCTAATGGATATGCATAGATACACCTAGGCTTATTGCACACTCACTGCAATAGACAGACCCTTAGTCACACATTCTGTGCATTGTAATGGTATCTATGTTTGGATGAAGCCATTAATTTTCAACACTTGAGATGGAGCCCAATTAGGTTTCAAAAATTCACATAATTAGTTTAAAGTGAAGTGACTTCAACCAAATATCTTAATGCTCAACTACAAAAAAGAAACTAAGCCATTTATAAAGTTTTTCACAAACAATTTTCCATATACCTCTTTGTAAACCCATGAAGATTGGAGAGCACTACTCGATTTGTCTTCGAACAACTAAAATTCAGATTCAAACATAATCACATACCACATAGGTCTTGGAATTTTCCATGATCAAGAAACAATGGTGAATAAATATAAAGGCTAATGTCAAAATGATTATCTCCGTGCTTTCCATCCAAAATTTATATGACTATTTGGCTTGTAGTCTACTCAGTGCAACTCATATCTATGCAATCAAATGATTGTACTACAACTCTTGCTAGCTGGACTTCTACTAGCCCTAAATTAATTTACACCACGGTCAAAGCCCAATATGTTAGAAATTAAATAACGGAGCAATGAAATGCACAATATTACAACAACAAAAATATAGAAATGCATAAAACAAGAGAGACACAGATATAAATGGTTCACCCAATTTGGGCTATGTCCATGGAGAAACAACTAGTCCTTCTTTTTATATAATCCATCAAAATGAAGAGATACAACCTACAACAAATCCATTGTAATTTCCTCTTCGATTTCACACAACCTCCCCTCTCTCTCTCTCATTCATAATAATAATACACAACCACAATACAATTCCCTCATATAAACCGAGGGTTTCCTTCTACCGTCGGATCATCTGCCTAATAAAAGGCTTAGATTGACTACGAAATTATAATATTTTATAAGGAAAATTTTCATCTATTTTTAGCTTCGAGGATGCTGCCCCTAAACCCCTTCCAAGGGGGGGATCACCCCCCCTGGACCCCCTTGAAAATGTTTAAAATGCGAGGCATTTCCACCTTGTTAGGAACATGAATCCAACACATCTGAAACAAAAAACCTTTGAACAAACGGGAAGATAATTAGGCTCCACACCCAAAAATCTCCCACTTGGAGACTAATTATATAAACTCCATCGTTTCTTCACTTGTTTGAAATTGAATCCACTTGGACCTTACTTTTTATCATCGTCACCATCATACTTTAAGTCCAATTGAAACTGAGAAGAATCTTAGTTTCTCCCTAGTTACAACTTTTGTTAACATATCTACAAGATTATGGCTAATGTGTATCTTTTCCAGCTTCAACTGTCCATCTTCCAACACTGACCATAGGAAATGGTACTTGAGTTGTATATATTTAGTCTTGGGATGAAACGTTGAGTTCTTTGCAATATGAATGACACTCTGGATGTCACTGTATAAAAAACCCATCTCCTACTTCTTGCCTAATTCATCCATAAACCTTTGTAACCAAATCATTTCTTTACTAGCCTCTGTAGCATTAACATACTATGCTTCCATTGTTGAAAGTGAAACAATGTTTTGCAATTTTGAAACCCAACCGAAAGTTGTTCCACCTACAGTAAACACATACCCTTTGGTGCTCCTCCTGTTATCTCTATCATGTGCCATATCTGCATCAACATATCATTGTAGAGAAATATTTGAACCACCAAAGAATAATGCTTGATTTGGGGTACCTCTCAAATACCTGAGAATCCACTTCACTGCCATCAAATGTTCTTTTCTTGGATTTTTCATATACCTTCTTACAACTCCCACTGCATGTGCAATATCATGCCTTGTGCAGACCATTGCATACATTAAACTTCCAACTGCTGATGCATATGGAACTTTACACATATAATCCATCTCTTCATGAGTCTTGGGACACATCTACTTAGTTTCAAATGGATAACCAAAGGTGTACTAACTGGTATTGCATTCTGCATATTAAATCTTTCCAACACCTTTTCTATGTACTCACTCTGAGACAATCTTAATTTGTGATTTTCCCTATCTCTAGTTATTATCATACCAAGGATTTCTATTGTAGCACCCAAATCCTTCATTGTAGATGAATTTGCCAATTTTCCTTTGAGCACATTTATTTCCTGCATGTTAGACCCTGAAACTAACATGTCATCTACATACAATAACAATATAATATAAATTCCATAATTTTTTTTTAATATAAACACAATGGTCAGAGTGACATCTAGTATAACCTTGTTCAAACATAAACCTGTCAAATTTTATATACCTCTGCATTGGAGCCCATTTTAAGCCATACAAACTCTTCTTCAATTTGCACACTAACTTCTCCTTCCCTTTGACCTCATACCCTTGTGGTTGCTGCATATATATTTCTTCGTCCAAATCCCCATGGAGAAATATTTTCTTTACATCTAACTGCTCAATATGTAAATCTTCTACTGCCACAATAGTTTTGATTGAAGTCATTTTAACAACAGGAGAAAAAATTTCATCAAATTCTATACCTTTCTTTTGTGCAAACCCCTTCACCACAAGTCTAGCCTTATACCTCTGTTTTCCTCCATTTTCTTCCTTCAACTTGTAAACCAATTTATTTTGCAATGCTGTTTTACCTGCAGGAAACTTGATGAAGTCCCAAGTCCAGTTATGCATCAAGGAGTCCATCTCTTCTTCCATGGCTTTCTCCCACTTCTTCTTGGTTTCTACTTGCATTTATTCTTCATATCTTTTCGGTTGACCATAATTAGAAAAAAATACATAATATAATGAAGGAGAGTATCGTTCAGGGGATCTACTTATCTTAGTAAATATTCTAACACCACTCTCAGGTGTTTGAGGTGTCTGTTGTTATTGTGGTTGGTGCTATTGTTGTGGCTGTTGAACATTATAACTTTTAGGAACCTTTACTTTTTTTTTTTGATCTCATCAAGCACTGTGTATTCTTTGTTTTCCTTTTCTTGTTTCTTTTCCTTAATCTGATCCTTATACAAGACCTTTTCATTGAATATGACATCTCAACTCCTAATGATTTTGTGATTTTCATAATCATATAAGTGATAACCAAAACATTTACACCATATCCAATATGTTGAGAAATCTAGGGCATAAATAGTTAGGTGATTTCTTTACTCATGATAATTTCTTGTGATATTATTTTTACTTCTTGATTACGATCTTCTCTTCTTGATTTATTATTGTGTTCTTTTTATCAATTCAATTACCAAATCATGAATAATAAAGAGACAAAAGACACAATATATAGGCTTGTTATCCAAGGCCAAAACCTCTCATTCCTTGAGAGGAAAACCTAAACAAAATTATTCTTAGAGAACCTTCAATTGATGAATACCAAGACCATGACAAAGACCCTTGACTCTAGAGTCCTCCCACGACCAAGTCACTAGCCTCCTCTTCAATTCTGCTCTTCCTCTTCCTCTTCTTGACTTCCTTAAGATTCTCGGCCTCTCTTGTAGGTATGTAATCCTACAACAAAAACACTAGATTAATTTTTCTCCTTGGATAGTCTCCTCAAGAGGGAGACTCCTTTCACTTCCTTACTCGGCTTCCTCGAGCGAAGTCTTTTCCAAAACTTGACCACCCTTGTATGACTGCAAACTTCGGTATATACTTGCCAACTTTGGACCCACAATCTCTTGCATGTGTTAGGGTAATATGGACCAAAATCAGTCCTCCAAAGATGACCTTCTCCTTCGCTATCCTTCCTTCCTTGCTGAATTTAAGGCTCTTTCTACGATGATTTGCAAACTTGATGTTGGATACTTGCTTCACCGAATTGATATGCTCCAAATGGGGCTGAGCACTGCTATATATACTTATTTTTCCATGTCCATTAGGCTGACATGATCTCTAGAGTAGGACGACATGATCTCTCTTAAATCATCCTTACATTGTAATCGAACTTAAGTGAGGTCTAGTGACAAGGTCTTGGAGGGTTACTTACAAATACAAGTATGAGTCTTTTCAATGTGTAACATGCCTTCATTACATGAAAATGACTCTTTTAGACTTTTATGACTAGATGAGAATATCCCTAAGGGCTCTCAATGGGAGCCTTAACTAAAAGTAAAATCTCTTGCTCATGAAACCCATGAGTCAAGAATACAATCATTTTATTTTTCTTCTTTACATCAATTACATAAAAATCACAATTACACTTATCATTATGAGGATCGAACCTAGTTACAATTTTCAACACTCCCTCTTAACTAGGGAGATATTCATAATGGTACTTTGTCATTCTTAATTTGAAGAATTTATCATAAGAAGAATCAGATTGGTAACCCATCTGTATAGCATCATATCAACCAAAACTGTCACATAGCAAGGCCTTGACTAACAAATCTATCTCTCCACCAGATCTGAGCTCAAATTTGGAAAGACCAATGATTTATAGACATTCTCATCACTGTCTCTTCTGGGACATACCCCACCCGAGTTCTCAGGTTGTGTTCCATCAATACTACTCTTATCTTGGATTCCTAGTCCTCAAAGAATATCGGTCCTCTACGACTACTCTTATCTTGGATGCCCTATCTCATCCTCAAAGAGCATTGGATGCCAGATGATTACCCAACCCTCCATTTTGTCTTCCCAAGTCAAGACCATAATGAGGTGTATATCTCTCCCTCTCAATCAGGGAGGACATATATATTCAAATAAAGGAATTTACTCATTCCTATAGAATGAATGTACCTAAGCTCCCTCTTGGATTAGGAATTTCCAAGTATCTTCCAAGTAAGAAAATTGTTTCTAGACTCCCTTTTTAATTAGGGACCTACAACAACTCCTTAGGTGGAGATGATGGGACAACCAACTGCTTGAAGGGATCCTTCCTTCGATTTCATGAATTTCTTTATCAAGAAGTCTTCATCTTTTAGGACTTCTTCATAGGGCATAGACCATCCATTACTTTCATCCACGAGTCAGTCATATCATCATTATTTTTATCAGAAATAAATCCATCAGTCTACATTTGGCCTTGCTTCATGTCTTGCTGCCTTCTTCACACTATCTTCTTCGGAAGGATCTTACATCCTTCTTCATGATCCTTGGGGAAGATATCCACAGTTCTCCTTTGGCAGTCCTACATAAGCCCCTCTAAATACTTGTTCAAAAATAAGAAACGAACACTTAAATCATAATTACCTTTGTGATGGTATTTTATCATGAAATCTCCATGTAGGCATCAATATTATGCATACATGTTGACACATCTCCTAAAGATATGTAGAGTCAAGGGTCTCCATCCTTTCCAGACTTCCACCAGATTCTTCATATCTTTCTGGGAGATATCATAGTCAAATGTTCTTGGTCTTTCAGATGTTAACTGCCTTTACCATTGTTTCATATTTCATTATCTATTCCTTCCTTTCTTCACACATTTCATTCATAGGAGCTTCCAATCAGAGTTACTCAATTGTAGTCAACCACCTCATACTCCATATGAGGACATATTATGTTGATATCATCAATTAAATATGTGATCCATTGATTTCTACATCCATTTGAGGGAGAAAATCCTTTCTTTTGATCATGCTCTTAAGATACAACATTAGTTCATGATATCTGCAACCATATGACATGATTTCCATAATATCGAATCTAAGCATACATACCTCATCTTTCCTTTGGGTCACCCATAATTCCTGCAACAACTTCCTTTGAATGAATGAGTTTCATTCCCTTAATCTGCTTCTCTGTTATATCATCATACCATCATTCCATGAATTCCACAACTTTGGAATTCTTTATGAAACACTTGATTCCCCTCATAATCGGTGGACCTTACAATGAAGATTTCATCAGAGAATATTGAGGATCTTGCATATCCTTATCCTGAATATGTTACCTTTTGATTGATGTATGATGAGCCTTGTCCTAGATTACTTCTTTATAAGTATCACTTTAACTTTCATTGAGGTTTCCAGGAGCTATATCCAACATAGTTGAATACCATAGATTTTGTTTAAGAGATCCTTCATGTTACCTATGTCATGAGTGCTTACTTATAATGCTTCTACCATGATGCCATTTCTAATATGATGCATCCTATCTTATTCATAATTCTTCTTATATTGATAGCTATAATTTACACACCTGAAGAGTACTTTTAGTGAAGGACATTATCTCAATCATAATAGATATATCTTACTTCCTCCTTCTTAGGTTTCTTCGTCTTAGGTTCTTCCACTTCTTCGATAATATGGTCTTCTTCCTCATTTCTCTTGTTATTGTCCCTTTTAAGTTTAGGACAATCTCTCCTATAGTGCCCATATTATTGACATCCATAGCACTGAACCTTAGCCATGTTCTTATTTTTCTTATGAGGACCAAATTTGCCAAACTTTCCTTTTATTTTTGTCAAAGCAGTATATGCTTGATTTTTCTCATTTGATCCTATATCAGCTTTTAGCTTCAGTCTGGTTTCTTCAATATTGAACAATGACCATAGATCATGGAAAGGAGTGGCTTATTTCTTCCCATAAATACTTGAAGTGAAGTTGCCCCATTCCTCCAGTAGTGCATTTAATACTACCGTGGTCATTTCTTTGTCAAACATTATTTCACCTAGATCTTGGAGTTGATCTCTTATTTTTGAAATCCTCATGAAATATGAGGCTATTCCTTCTTCCCTTGAGATCTTCAATTTGTAGAGTTATTGTCTTAGAGAAGTAAGTTCTCATGCAGTACTTACAGAAAACAACTCTACCAATTTGTCATATATATCTTTTGAAGTGTCTAATTTTGATACATAAGGGATGAGAGAGTCCTTGATGGATTCTATGAGAATCCTATGGGTCCTCACTTCCCCTTTCATGTATTTAGTAAGTGCTTGAATATATTATTTTGGAGGTTGGGTTATTGACCCCTTGATGTGATCCATGACTTCATTCTCAATAAGGTTTAGGTATGTTCTTTTCTTCCATGCAAGGAAATTTGAAGCCCCAACTAATTTGTTGCTCTCCTTGCAAAAATACATTTTGATAGATTCAAATGAAGTCATATACTTACTTGAGTATATGCTTCTTTCTCCACTTGCTTCCTACTTAATCTTGATAGTGAGGTAGATAGTAGAAGACTACTTCTTGATAGATTCTTTACAAGAGTAATCCTTGATCTCTTCGAGAGAGAGATTACTTTGATGGAGTAAAGGGTAAACCTTTGCTTTAATGAGAGAGATCTTACTTCACAAACCCTTCTTGAAGATGACAAAAATTTTCTTCGATCTGACCTTCCTTAGACTTTGAAAAAGCTTCCACTCCTTAGATGATGGATGAGTGATGATCTCAGAAATTCTTCTAAGGTTTTTCTGCTTCTTCCTTGATGATGATTTCAATACTTTGGTATTCTTTGTCTCACTTTGATCCTTTTCTTTAAACTCGATCCTTGAGTGTCTCCTTGATTAGATTCTCCTCCTTGACTTTACCACCTTAGCTTTGATACCATGTTGAGAAATCTTGGGCATCAATAGTTAGGTGATTTCTCTATTTATGATAATTGCCTGTGATAGTCTTTTTACTTCTTGATTATGATCTTCTCTTATTGAGTTATTATTGTGTTCTTTTCATTAAGGAAATTACCAAATCATGAAAAATAAATAGACAAAAGACACAATATATAGGTTTGTCAGCCATGGCCAAAATCTCTCACTCTTTGAGAGGAAAAACCAAACAAAATTCTTCCTATAGAACTTTCAAATGACGAATACCAAGACCATGACAAAGAACCTTGACTCTAGAGTCCTCCCAAGACTAAGTCACTAGCATCCTCTTCAACATTGCTCTTCCTCTTCCTCTTATTCTCTTCCTTCAGATTCTCGACCTCTTCTTGTAGGCCTTTAAGCCAACAACAGAAACCCTAGATGCCTTTTTCTCCTTGGATAGTATCCTCAAGAGGGAGTCTCCTTTCAATTCCTTACTCGACTTCCTTGAGTGAAGTCTTTTCCCAAACTCGATCACCCTTGTATGATTGCAAACTTTGGTCTTTTCTTGCCAACTTCGGACCTAAAATGTCTTGCACGTGTGAGGGTAATCTTGCCCAAAAATAGTCCTCCAATGATAACCCTCTCCTTTGCTATCCTTCCTTCCTTAGTTGCTGAATTTAAGGATATTTCTAAGATTATTTATGCACTTGATGTTGGAGAATTTCTTCACCAAATTGGTATGCTCCAAATGAGGTTGAGCACTGCTATATATACTTGTTTATCCATGTCCATTAGGCCGACGTGTTCTCTCTCGAATCATCCTTACATTGTAAGCCAACTTAAGTGAGGGCTAGTGACAAGGTCTTGGAGGGTTACTTACAAAGACAAGTATGACTCTTTTCAATGTGTAGCATGCCTTCATTACATGAAAATGACTCTTTTAGAATTTTATGACTAGATGACAATATCCCAGAGCCTTAAATAAAAATAAAATATCTTTCTTATGAAACCCATGAGTCAAGCATACAATAATTTTATTTTTCTTCTTTACATCAATTACATAAAAATCAAACTTACACTTGTCATTATGAAGACCGAACCTAGTTACACTTTTTAGCACAATAAAGGTACATTTATTTGATTTTTCCTCAAGCTTTGTTCTAATTTCTTTATTAATGAGTATTTTACCTTTTTACCTATCCATTCCTCCTTTGGAATACCACCATCATGGAACTTGAAGGCCCTGTGTTTATTAGATAAAAAACAATATCTACAACATTTTCCCAAAATTGTAAGGGAAATCCTGCATGAAATTTCAGACACCTTGCACCTCCATGATTGTCCCGTTCATCCTTTCTGACACACCATTTTCCTGTGGTGTTCCTGGAACTATCTTCTCTCTATGAATTCCATGCTCTGAACAATAGTTATAAACTCTATGCTGCAATATTCACCTCCATTATCTAATATGAGACACTTCAACTTATTTTCTGTCTCATTCTCAACCAAATATTTCCACTTCTTTAAAGTATCAAATACATCATATTTATTTTGAATACAATAAATCCATGTTTTCCTAGTTGCATCAGCAATAAAATTAGCATAATAACGAGAGCCACTGAGAGATGATAAATAAGCATGCTCCCATACATATGTATGCACAAGCTACAATTTTTCTCTCTTATTTTTGTAGCAAACTCTGATAAATCTGACTCTCTTCTGCTTTCCATAAACACAATTCTCACAGTCCAAATCAACATGCTTCAAACCTTGCAACAAATTTCTTGAGTGAAGAATCTGCATCCCCTTCTCACCCATGTTCTCGAGCCTATAATGCCACAATGTCGTATCTTATCCTGTGGAGGTTAAATCATTAACATAATTAGAAACACTATTGCATAAATACAATGTACCAACATTTTCTCCTTTTTCTATGAACAAGGCTCCTTCAGTGACCTTCCAGGTTTTGCCTATAAAAGTAGTTACACAACCTTCACCTCCCAACTGGCCTCTTGAATTTAGATTTTTCTTTAGATTTGGAACATGCCTTACCTCATTCAATATCCATTGGTTTCCATTTTGTTTCTTTATAAAAACCTTACCCATTCGAACGATTTTACAAGGTTTATCATCACCCAGACGAACCTATCCAAAATATCCTTGAACATAGTCATGAAAATGTTTCCTATCAGGTGTGCCATGGAATGAGGCCCCTGAATCTGCTACCCATGCATCAATAATATTATCTAATGAAAGAATCAAAGCATCTTGCAACACATCACCTGTAACATTTGCTTCATGATTGTTCTCTTGCTGTCCATCTCCTTCTTTTCCCTTTCGAGATTTATAGTATTTTTTCAGGCATCCTTTCTTCCCACATTTCCAACACACTATCCCTGATCTGGATTTGGATATGCCTTTTCTTGACTTACTACAATTTCCCGGGCTCCTTCCTCTTTCCATTTTTCTTCGCCTAGTCTCTGCAATCAAAGCATTACCTGATGTCTCACCGGAGCTTTCTAGTCACATTTCCCTACTAAGGATGGCACCAATAATATCATCAAACTTTAAAGTATTAGATACAAAGACAAAGTTACTGATAGGCATAATTAAGCCATTCCAAATTTTTGGAAATGAGCTACAAACAATAGAGCCCTAACTTCATCATCAAAATTTACCCCTACAAAACTTAACCAACTGGTAATCGTGTTAAATTCATTTAAATGATTAACAATAGATCCACCTTCCGAAATATTCATCTTAAATAAACGCTTCATAAGAAATACCTTATTTGAGGCTAAGGGTTTTTCATATAGTTTTTCCAATGCTGTCGTTTCCTTTGAAATGTTAAATGCCATCGATGCTGCTAGACACATCCGTATTACATTCCTAGTGCCTTTTTGTTGAGAATATCCCATTTTGCATCCATCATACTTGTCGACTTCTTTGTTGTTCCACTCAATGGTAGGTATAAATCTTTTTGATACAGATAATCTTCCATTTGCATCTTTCACAACTGGTAGTTTTGGCTGTTAAATTTCTCGACCCTAAAACTACCATCTTCCACCATTGCTTCCACTTGAACCAGGAACCCTTCTCTCTTGCAATTTGTTAGACAAATAAACCTTTGGCTTTGATACTAGTTGTTAGAAATTAAATAACGGAGCAATGAAATACACAAAATATTGCAGAAACACAAATATAGAAAAAAATAAAACAAGAGAGGCACATATATACGTGGTTCACCTAATTTGGGCTACATCCACAGAGAAAAAACCAGTCTTTCCTTTTATATTATCCAACAAAATGAAGAGATACAACCTAGACCAAATCCATTATAATTCCCTCTTCGCTCTCACACAACATTCTCTCTCTCTCTCTATCTCAAAATAATAATACACAACCGCAATACAATTCCCTCATATAAACCAAGGGTTTCCTTCTAGGCCCCAAAACCCTAAATTAACATAACTTCTACCATCAGATCATTTTCCTAATGAACGACCTAGATTGACTATGAAATTCCAATATTTTACAAGAAAAATTTTCATCTTTTTTTAGCTTCAAGGGCCCTGCCTTCGAAACCCCCCTGGTGGGGCGGGGAGGGGGGCTCATAAAATTCATCGTCACCCCTGCTAGACCCCCATGACAGAATTTAAATGGGTGGTGTTTCCGCCCCGTTAGGAATAGGAATCCAATGCGGCTCAAACAGAAAACCTCTGAACAATGAGGAAGATAATCAGGCTCCACACCCAACACAATAAACATAGATACCACATCAATTTATGGCCAAATCCCAATAAGCATAGAATATTATCATATATGCTAGTATGTAATATTTACCATGTCATATGGTTGTTTTGGTACTATCCTTGGTAATGGCACACTTGTATTAAGAATATAGACTAGTCTCAACCAACTACCTAGAGACAACAAATAGGTCTTTTTCCAATATGGAAAGATAATAGCATCTTGATTTGCAACTCTTAGTACTTGTCCACCCTTTTTGTGCAGTTAGTTTATGAAAAACAACACTCAAAGTTCAACTAGAATAAAATGATGTTAGCATATTAAGTATATGAAAGGAACTTTATTCTTCTCCATCAACTAGAGTCAAATTCATTAGAACCAATCAAATTCAAATCCATCTCTTTCTCATAAAAAACATGTTCAAATATAAGCAAACATTTAATAAGGAAAATACAATTTCCATATTTAAGCCTAAAACACAGAGATAGAAAATGTATTTTTATCAAGCATATGAGTAGTGGAAATTTCCTACTCAATATTGCAAAAGAGAGATAAATATTGGATGCCCTACAAAGGTAGAATATGAACAAAAGAAATATTTCATCTTCTAACCATCAACATAATATGATTATTTCCAAAATCTGAGTGCTCGAAAAATTATCAAGGTGTGTCACCAAACACACATGTAATTGAAGATTAATTTCAAACTAGCTTCATGACCCAAGAATTTCACCAAAATGTATGACATTTCACTCTTTTCATGCAGATGGAATAGTTGAAAAGAATAGTGCATACATACTTCAAACCATGATAGCATTTATTTCAATATTTTTCACAATAAATATTTGAACAAAATAATTGAAAATGCTACATAATTTTAGGTCAAAAGAATTAGCTAGAAATAATTTATAACATGTTTCCATAAGTACAAAAATTGAACACACTTACATTCTTCTTATGTTTCATAAGTTTGACAAATAGAAAACAAAGGTAGCCCATAAAAAGGAAAATGCATAATTCTTTAGATGAAACCCTTTACCTTATATCACAGCCAATGAGATTCATACTTGCAATATATTTTAATCTATTTCTCATTTCAATTTCAACGTAAAAATATTTATTTCACTTCAGAAATCCATAACGTCTTATGTAACTAAAATAACATATAAATCAATTTCAACGTAAAAATATTTATTTCACTTCAGAAATCCATAACGTCTTATGTAACTAAAATAACATATAAATCAATTATTTGTATAGAGCTCATATTAATAACTTCAAACACTCCACCAAGGACTGATAATGTAGGAAAACAATTCTTTAACTAATTTCCTAGAACTTCTACACCAATAATTTGGCATTAATGAGTAAATACCATGTCAAATAGTCCCTTCAAATGCGATGTCAACAAGGGAACTAGGAGCTAGGAATATATATTGTTTCATGATTATAAATTGGAATTATGTATAAACTGATGGTTTTAAAATTACATGGTGTTAATCATAATTATAATTTATTTTTAAGGTCATGATTAATCTAGACACCAAATTGGTGTATGAGACCGGACCCTTGTTTGTGGGACAAGAGAGCCATCTCCGCACAACAATTTAATTCTTAATGTCTACAAAGGTGTACATATCCTTCCTCTCTCTAGATTTGTACCTATGACCTCTTATGAGGAAACACATGTTATTAACCATTAGCCCCACTCAAACTGTAATATGATGAATTATCATGCTAACTTAAAATATCCAACACATGAGATATATATTTACCAATGTAGCACCCTAAGGTATGTGGTATACATTGTTAAATTCCATTATTAATTTGAAAGAAGTGACTAGGTGTTGTTAGGTCTACAACAACCCCTCACATTTTTTCTTAACAAAAAAATTGACCCCTTTAAATTTTTTAAAATCGCCTGAACTACTTAAGTAATAAAAACATTATTTCTTAGTTTAAATATGATTTTAAGTTGAAGGGGTTGAAGGTCAGTATCTCTGCTAAAAAAATGTTAGCTGGTCATCTTGATCTTTCGTCCTCCCGACCTCCTGAGTCCCGATCATCTTGACCTCTCGAGTATTCAAGTGAATTTACAAAATTTTCAATTTTTTTCGATTTTTCTGTGATTTCAATAAAACTTGGTACTGGGCTACTCAGTGAATTTTTAAGCATTAAATTAGTAAATATTATGACCTTCCAAGCACCTAATCGCGTAATTCACCATTGATATGACAGATAGTTGGAGATTTATCGCTAATTTATTGATATTTAATGTTTTCACTTCATGTGTTTACATGTTATTAAATCCGAGATGTTTTTGAAAAAATACTTGTTTTCTCTTTTAAGAAACCACTACAATGTGAGATTTTTGAAAAAATTACCTATTTATTCTTTCAAGAAACCACTACAGTGCAGTAAATTGAGTTTTACAGTCTAAATTCCTCTTTTCTCTCTGTGTTCAATTTCTCAATTTTTTGCGAATTCACTTTTTTTTGGTTAGTATCGATCAATGTTTTCTTTTGAATTCAAATTTTCATTCCTGGAAATTGTTATATATTATCATTCCTTGGTTTTTATAATTTAAACAATGGAAAAATGGAAAAACACAATCTTCAAGGCTCGCAGTTTAAAATATTAAAATGAAGATGAAAGTGACAAAAGTTCCAGCACCTGAGGAAATAAATTTCAATTCATCATTTATCTCAGACACAACATATAAGACTCATTATCGAGACACTATTTTATGGGAAGAAATCTACCATTTTTTTGAAAATAGTGAATGGAAAACTCTGAAAATTCAAATGATAGCTCATTCGATAAAGCTGTGGAATACAAAGCAATTAAAAGGACATAATTGCACAAAATTGCTACTAGAACATCCATGTTCCCTTACTATGACATGGTAAGTTGGATTATTTCTCAATCCCATGTTCAAGCTTGCTCCATTGTTGATCATAACAAAAATTGTATTGCTTCTTGGAGACTTGAAGTTCGTAGGTGTATTTATAATATTAATTCTCCTAAAATTCTTTTGGATAAGGACTTTTTGAATAATTTCAATAACAATGTGCTTAATAAGAAGAATAGGGATAATACCGTAGTTATTAAGAGGTGGCTTCATGGTCCTAAAGGGGCTAAAATTTAAATTAAAAAATATTATCTAATAGCACTTTTCAAAAGCTCTTAGATATTTGTAATCAAAATGCTCGCAATATTGTATGGTGAATCAAATCCTAAAAATTGCAAGTAGAATGGGTTTCACTTATTTATGAATTTTTGAAAAGTAAAAGAGGTCTAATTAGGTTGATATTTTGTCCCAAAACATATCAGAAGCAATTAAGCTATCTCTAACTACCTTTCTAGGCTTTTGAAGAAGGTTTCTAGTGTTGATCAGATTTCTCATCTTTCGTCTCGAAGATGAGCCACACTCATTGGCTCAAAACGTTGACCTAAATAACATAGTGTGATGGATCCAAAATATCAAATCTAAACCATTTACATCACAAAAGCCTTAACTCTAAAATAGTCAAACATTATCGAATGTGATCAACCACATTGGTAAATGTGGTTAACTAATTTCATAATGGTGCAATATGACGTTGGATAAATTGCAATGTAATATAACATTACGAAGTTTGTAAATTTTTGTCACAACCCGACAATGTAACATTGCAAAAATGTTATCACAATGTGACAATGTTTGTCACATTGCGATATTTGTCACATCGCTTGACCAAGTTCACCATGCGTGAACATGTTTGATCAGTTTGACCATGGTTGACCATAGTTTTCTATGATAGATTATGGTTGTCTATATAAATAATATTGTAAACCCTAATATTATTAACCAAATATAATAAACCCTATTATTATTAACCAAATATAATAAACCATAATATTATAAACCCTAATATTACACCCAATATTACAAATCCTAATATTAAAAACCCAATATTATAAACTCAATACTAAACCCAAATATTATAAACCCTATATATTCAACACTAATATAAACTGTAATATTAAACCCTAATATATATAAACCATAATATCAAACCCTAATATTATAAACACTAGTTATTAAACCCTAATATTAAACCCAATATTATAAACCCTAATATTAATCCCTTTATTATAATATTATGTTTGACAATGGTTGACCATGGTGACCATAGTTAACTAGGTCAATTATAGTCAACAATGGCAATCATAGTTGATGATGATTGACTGTGGTTAGACTATGGTTGACAATGTGTCACTATTGTTAAACATCACTGGCTATGTTTTCACTATGGTTAATGATCGTTTAAGTATAGTTGAAAATAGTTAAATATGGTTGTCTATGCTCACCCTAAAAACGTTGACTATGTTTCATTATGTCATCATGTTGACTATTGTTAAATATGGAAAACCTAGGGTTGACCAAGTTTGATCATGGTCAACTATTTAAACATTGACTATCAAGGTTTGACTATGTTTATCCAATGTGGTTGACTGTGTTTGATTATTATATATAGGGTTTATAAGTAGCTGACTATTTATAATATTATGGTTTATAATATTGGGTTTAATATTAAGGTTTATAATATTGGGACCCTATATTATAAAACCTATATATATTAAACCCTAATATTATAAACCCTATATATTAAACCCCATATATTAAACACTCTATATTATAAACTCAATATTATAAATCCTATATTTAATATTAGGGTTTATAAATCCCTACCATACAACCAATAATTATTAATGTGGTTGATATATGACATATATCAACCACACTTACTATTGTAGTTTTGCATGTGCTTGATATATGCCTATCGACCATGTATATCAACCACATTTATTAAAATTAAACATCTTTAAATCTTGATTGTGCTTGACCAAGTTTGACCTTGGTTGGCTAACGTTGAAAATATTCGACTTTAGACAACCATGGTTGACTATAATTGGATATGGTTAATATAATCAACCTCATTATTATTATTATTACTTTTATTATTAGTTAAATTTACTAATATTAATGTTATGGGGTTGAACAAGTTTGACCATGATCAAATATTAATATATATTCAATAAATAAATATAAATTAATAATATTAATAAGCAATAAATTTTGACCATAGTTGATCATGGTTTACCATGGTTGACCGTGGTTGATAATGCTTGATCATGATCGATCGTGGGTGATTTTGATTGACCATTCTAACCATGTTGATGTTGTACAACCTTGGTTAACCATGGTTGATCATGGTTGACCATGGTTGATCATGGTTGACCATAGAGACCTTGATAGACCATTATGGTTGACTATGTTTGACTAATGATTAACTATGTTTGACTCTGTTTATCTATATTTGACTAATGTGGTTGAATATGTTTGATTATTAGTATTAATCAATAATATTAAAAGGGGATAAGGTTTGACCGAAGTTGAAGAGTGTTGACTGTCAAACATAGTTAAACATAGTTAAACATAGCTGAACATAGTCAACAGTATTAATAAATGTGGTTGACTAATTTTGTAGCGTTGCATTACGACATTGCATAAATTGCAATGTAATGTGACATTGAAACAATGTTTGTCACATATAGACAATGTTTGTCGCTTTGCAACTATGGTTGAATAAAGATGATAATGATTGAGCATGGTTGACCTACATTTCCCATGGTCAAACATAACCAAATATAACTGAATATAACCAACAATAACCTAATATTATAAACCCTATATTCTAATCCCTAATATTATAAACCCAATATTATAATCCCTGTATAACGCAATACTATAAACCCTAATATCAAACCCAATATTATAAACACAAAATTTTAAACATCAATGACTATGTTTTGAATATGTTTAATAATTCTTGACTATGGTTGACCATGATTGACTATAGTTGACCATGGTTTGACTATGGTTAATCACAATTGACTATGGTTGAACACAATTTGACTATGATTGACCATCAATTGAGCATGGTTTGCCTACGTTCAACTATAGTTGAATATGATTGACTATAGATGACCATGGTTTGACTATGGTTTACCATATTTTGACTATGGTTTGTTTATAGTTGACCATGATTTGATTATGGGTTGTCTATAGTTGACCATGATTTGACTATGATTACCATTGCAATGGTGGTTGTTGATGGTTAATGGTGGGCTCCAGTATTGCAGCAATAATGCTGCAACTCCTGGGGCTCCCTTCTTTACTTGTATCAACTCGGTAGTTTGTAACAAACTTGGAAGCGACGGTGTTGTATGCACAAGTACTAGCTCTTGCCGCAACTGTCACTTGGTCAGCTAGCATAAGTCCGCTAGGGGCTTAAGCCAACTTCTATGGGCTCTTAGAAGAAGCTTTTTAACTGATAGATGGAAGCTAACTCAAAAGAAATTGATCTACTTGCAGAAAGAAACTAAAAACCCAAAAAGTAGCAAAAACCCTAGCAAACCCTAATGTTACCAGCTAGTCCTACTGATGCAAAGGAGAAGATGCAAACTATTGAAAGAGATGCCATTACTCCTACAGAGGTAAAATGCACATGCCTATGCTGTCTCTATCTGAAGACACATCTTTTTGTATTTTTGAATAAGTTATTTGAGTTATCATGCAGATGCTTTTAACTGGATTTTTACTGTGCAAGGGTGAATCAAGGAGGAGAAAGGCTTGGAAAAGGTTGGGAAGGTTCAGCAGGGGTCTAAGGAGTCCCTAACACCCTTCCGGAGAGTTTCACCAAGTTTGGCTACCAAGAAACCTCATTTGGGAGCTTCTACAGGAAGTCTGCAGGGGTTCTACAGGATGTTTCAGGAATTTCTACAGGATGTTCTAAGGTTGGATTTTGGATGATGGGTGAGTGAAAGAGGATGCATGAATGGATAGGGAGGTAGGGTAGGGGTCTGAAATGATTCAGTGACCGAGGGATGAAGTGATGAGAGGGTGTGGGGAGCTAACTTGTCTTAAAGAAGGCTGAGGCAATGGAAGAGCAAGAAGGTAGGGTTATGTGGGCAGGCAAGTAGTTATGAGATGAGGGACCTAACTTGGAGAGGGAGTAGTTGGCCTGGACGAAGCTTAGATGGATGAGAGAGTGATGGAGATGCACAACACAGTGTATACTTAACCAAATCAACCACATCCTGCACACAATCAAAATATTAACTAGTCTATCCTAACTGTCAACGAAACCACTGAACAACAGCGTTATTTCTAAAGAGAACCATGTACAGTACTTAAGCAAAGAAACATTCCAAAAGATCTGAACGCATGAATAACTCCTACAAATGAAAACATTGCACCAAAGATTGCATGGGTAAGCGAACTAGTGTTTTTGTTGGGCAGCACTGTCTGCAATTCCCGCCCCTAGAAAGAGGTGAAAACGAGAGTGCAGGCAACCCTTTTCTGAAGCTTTTATCAATTCTTATCTCGTTAATCTATTCTAGACATCCGAAGCAACTCTATTCTTCAACAATAACCTATTTAACCACACAACGAGATCTAGCTCCACAAACTGTGTTTCAAATGCATACAAGGAAAATCATAATGCTGAAAGGAAAGATATCAATACAAAGAAGGAGGCCCTAGGCTCTCAGGTTGGGCCCAACCCTGAGAGCTATGGCTCCTAAAAAAAAACTCAGAGCTGATGTCAAATCTAACTGCTTCTCATTAAAATAATAATCATAAGTCAAGAGTCATGCCAATAATGGCTACAAAAGAACAAAACAGAGCTAGCAGCTTGTAGTGCAGGATGTGCAAAAGTTTTTCAAAAAGTCCCTCTCGAAGGCTGAAGCCCTCACATTTATACACCACGAGGCCCTAGCTGGCCTCCTAAATCCATGGGACTTGGCTGACCAAACTGGGAGTGAACAGCTGCTTCCACAAAATCTGTTTGGCTGCCTTCTAGATCCGGTTTTGGTGGCCTTTGGAGCTCGGAGTTGGGGGTGAAGATCCCGAGGGAGGCTATTTAATGCCATAGACAACCCCCCTACGAATCCTCAACCCAAGCTTGGCTGTCTCCTAGCCCTTGTCTACTTGGTTTTGCTCCACATGTGTCAAAAAATCCTGAAATGAGCACGTGTTAGCCACCTAGGAATAGTGACTACCCTTATTCGTACAAATGACATAAACATACTAAAAAATGATGCAGAAGTTATGAAAAATGAAGGATTGAGCAAAGGTAGTGAGGCCAAATGAGCCCAAAATGTTACCAAATTTGGGGCTCATCATCACCCCCCTGCTAAAATGATTGCTCATCCCTGAGAAACTACTCCAGCTCCTCGTCCTTCATCGCTTTCACTGCCACTCTCACATCCCAGGCTTCTGAAGTAGTATCCTCCTCACTGCCATGGAACCCAGCCTTCCTTTCCACCTTTTCCCACTACTTATGCTCTTCTTTCTCTGTACTGCCTTCCATCAATCCCAAAAGCAAAGGTGGGCTTAGCTTGAGGCCAATCCAGCTGGCTTGGAGGTTCTGTATGGACTTCTTGTAGAGGGGCACCCGTACTAGAGCTTCCCTCATTCGAGTTGGAGTGTGATATTCCCTGATTTTGAGGCTGTGGGACAAGGTGTTCCACCGGCAGATGCAAGCATGAACACAATTGTCCCCTAATAATCACTCCATATCCTTGAAATGTGCTATGGCCTGAGCCTGCTGATCCATGTATTTCAATAAAGCCTGAGAGTCGGTTGCTAAGTGTTGGTGGGCTGATATCAATGCAGTGGGGTCCCCTGGCTCTGCTCTAATCAGCAGTGGTTCATGTAACTCTCGGTTCATGACCTCTTTGATCTCTGCTGCTCTCTTTTCTTCATGGTTCAACCATGAGGCAAATGCCATCAACTGCATATCTCCCACGACTGTGTTGGGATCCCATGAAGTCACATTAGGAAGGGCCAAATTATGGAGATAGAACTCCGATAGCTTGGCCTTGTCCTCTGTTGAACTGCTATTGCATAAATCTGTGAACTGCTGGGGGTCTTGGATTTGGGAGATACCCCTCTGTGCCAATGCATTAATTTGGAATTGCAGCCACTGGTCCCGTAGGTATAGGCCATAATATTTGGCCGGTTGTCTACATTGTAGAGCATCCATGGCCCAACTGGCCATGCAGGCCAGTTGTGCCTCTTTTTGTTGCAACTGCTGTTTGAGAGCTTGTATCTCGATTTGTGCTTGCAATTCCCTTTCTTGTAGATGCTGGTTTAGTCCCCAAGACCAACTTGCAGTCCTTCTTTGCCTTGAGGTTCTACTGTAGTGTCCTCTGATGCTGTGCCCCTTTCTTTCCTCTGTTCCTGTAGCTGCAGTTTGAGTTTCTCATTCTCTTCCTGTAGGAATACCCGCTGGCAGTTTCCCACGTGTTTTGCCATAGCTAATTCTCTTCTTGCCTCCTTGAGTTGTTCCTCCAAGGGGCCTATATCTGCTACTCCTTTAGATTTAGCTATCCTCATCCATGTGTGGGTTCTCACTCTTTCTTCCTCCAACGCAAAGAAAAGCGGCACCGTGAATTTCTGTGGTATAATTTTTCCAGCCTCCAAAAAGTTATAATAAGAGCTCAAGCTTGGCTGGGGACTAGGTTCCGGAATATGCTCTACCTCTTCTTCCCTCCGTGGCTCTCCTCCTTCTTCCCTTGGTGGTGATGTGGCTGCCTCTCCCTCCATTCTTTCGGTCTCCTTGAGCCTGGCCAATGTTTCCTGTAGAACGGCCTCAGCATCCTATAGAGGGTGTAGGTTTTAACCCTGTACAGAAATTACCTGCATACGAATTCTTAAACAAAGAAAATAAACAATGCGAGAGCATAACCCATAAAATACATATGCACAGAGATTTTTCCCTGGATCCCAAAACCGGGACTACCAACTTGATTTTTCATTATGTTCCTTTCAATGTTACAATACATATTTATACATGCCGAAGCATCCAATACCATGGACCGAAAACCATCGCGTCCAATACCATGGACCAAAAAACCATTGCGTCCAAAAAACATGTGCGAAAATCATGCACAAAACCATAGGTGGGTCCGCCCAACCTATCATATGGTCCAAAACCAAAATTTTCCAGGGCGCTGCCCCGGACCCCATAAAGTGGGGTTACGGGTGTCCTTCAAACCCCCTATTAACTACGTGGAAAGAATATAACACAACCCAACAATCTCCCACTTGTTGTTTTCTTTCCACAGGGGGCCACAGGAGAGCTTAGTCATTTTTCAGCCCTGAGATTCCCATTGCTTCTCTACACCAAGAGAACTTCTCAGAGCTCATAGATTTTGTCAATGCATCTGCAGTATTCTTCAAAGTGTCCACCTTTACCAACAACACCTTTCTGTCTTCTATCATATCCCTCACAAAGTGATACTGAACATCAATGTGCTTTGTCTTTGAATGATAAGCAGGGTTCTTTGCCAAGAAAATTGCACTTTGGCTGTCACAGTTTATTCTTATAGCTCCCTGTACTAACCCCATACTTGAACACAATCTCTGCAACCAAACTGCTTCCTTGCTTGCATGAGTGGCTGCCATGTATTCTGCCTCTGTAGTTGATAGTGCCACTACAGATTGTTTGTTACTCATCCAACTGACAGCACCTCCAAATAGGTTAAACACATACCCACTTGTAGATCTTCTCTGATCCAGATCTCCAGCCCAGTCTGCATCAACAAAGCCATGAATATCCAACACTCTGTCCAATCCTGGTCTTCCTTGGTAGCACAAACCATAATCACTAGTGCCACGCAAATACCTGAAAACCCGCTTCACTGCTGTCCAGTGCTCCTTCCCAGGTTTTGACATAAACCTACTCAATACTCCCACTGCATGTGCAATGTCTGGTCTAGTACAGACCATTGCATACATCAGGCTACCCACTGCACTTGCATATGGAACACAGACATGTCCTCTTCCTCTTCTTGTGTCTTGGGACACTGTTCAGCAGATAACCTCACACCTACAGGAATAGGAACCTTCACTGGTTTACTATCCTGCATATTAAACCTCTGCAGTATTGTCTCGACATACTTCCTCTGGTTTAACCAGAGCTTCCTCTTTGACCGATCTCTTTTAATTTCCATGCCCAAAATATAGTTTGCAGCACCAAGATATTTCATGTCGAATTTGGACGACAATTGGGTCTTCAAATCCTGGATAATTTCTTTGTCATTTCCAACCAGCAACATATCATCCACATACAAGACCAGATAAATAACACGGTCACCAATTAATTTAAAATACACACAATGATCTGCTTTGCTTCTGGTGAAGCCAAGTCCCCGTATAAATGTATCAAATTTCTGATACCACATCCTTGGTGACTGTTTTAACCCATACAGAGACTTCTTTAACTTGCATACCAGTTCTTTCTTACCATTCACCGCAAAGCCTTCAGGTTGCTTCATGTAGATTTCCTCTTCCAAATCCCCGTGAAGAAATGCTGTCTTCACATCCATCTGTTCTACCTCAAAATCAAAAGCAGCAGCAACAGATAAAAGTAATCTAATAGAAGTTACCTTGGCAACAGGAGAAAAAATATCACCAAAATCAATTCCCGACACCTGGGAATAACCTTTTGCTACCAACCGAGCTTTGTATTTCTCCACCTTTCCTTCTGCATTTGTCTTCTTCTTGAACACCCATTTGCTGCCAATGGGTTTCCTTCCAGCCGGCAACTCCACCAGATCCCAAGCCTCATTTTTGTGCAAAGATGCCATTTCATCGACCATGGCCTCTTTCCAGAGTTTTCCATCCTCTGACTCCACTGCTTCCTTCACAGTTCTGGGATCATCATCAGTAACAGACAAAGCAAAATTTGAACTGAAAGCAGATGGACTATACCTTTCTGGCTACCTTCTTTCTCGAACTGATCTTCTCACAGCCAGAGTTTGTGGCTCTTCATCTTCTGATTCCTCCTCTGCTGCAGAGTCTGATTCTTCCTCCTTTGGCTCAAACTCTAGCTTCTCAGGTTCCTTTGGTTGGACTTCATGTTGAATAACATCTTTTACCTCTCTGAACAACACATCTCGGCTGTACACAACCTTCCGTGTGACTGGGTTCCAAAGCTTATAACCCTTTAAACCATCCTTATACCCAATAAAGATGCACTTTTTAGATTTACTATCCAACTTGGTTCGTTTCTCCTTTGGAACATGTACATATGCATCACATCCAAATACCCTTAGATGTGAAAGAGAGGGTTTCTTACCAGTCCATACTTCTTGTGGAGTCTTATCCTCCAACGCTGATGAAGGTGATCTGTTGATCAGGTAACATGCAGTATCCACCGCCTCTGCCCAGAATTCCTGTCCTAACCCGACACCACTGAGCATGCTTCTTGCCCTTTCCATCAACGTCTTGTTCATTCTTTCTGCGACTCCATTTTGCTGAGGTGTATATGGATTAGTCTTCTGCCGTGCTATACCACACTTCTTACAAAATTTTTCAAATTCCTTGCTGCAAAATTCTCCACCATTATCTGTCCTCAGCACCTTTATCTTCTTCTCTGTCTGATTTTCCACTAGAGCCTTAAATTCTTTAAACCTGTCAAAGACTTCAGATTTCTTCTTAAGGAAATATATCCATGTATTCCTTGAGAAGTCATCTATGAATGATACATAGTACACAGACTTACCCAGTGATGGAACCTTCACAGGTCCAAACACATCACTGTGCACAAGCTCTAATATTTGTTTCATCCTCTTACCACCAGAGGGGAAACTCACCTGATTCTGCTTCCCATACACACAGTTTTCACAGAAATCAAAATCCAGAGAGCTATCATTCATACCTTCTACCATACCTTTACCATGAAGTATTCGAAGGCCCTTCTCTCCAATATGTCCAAGCCTTTGATGCCACAACATGGTCTTCTCTCCAGAGACCACTAGATTTTCTACTCCATTTTCAGGAACCATAGAACTATTGCACCCATCAACAACAGTGCTACCTTGCAGCTTGTACAGAGTTCCAATCCAAACTCCCCGCATCAATATCAGTGCTCCTCGAACCATCTTGCAGGTATCTTTCTCGAACACCGTCTTTACACCTGCATCATCCAACTTGCTTACAGAAATCAGATTTCTGGCCAATGCAGGAATATGTAGAACACCCGGAAGTGTTCTAACCCTTCCACCTTGCAACTTCAACTTTACTTTTCCCCGACCAATGATTCTAGCCTTCCTATCATCTCCTAAGAAGACATCACCACCATCGTATTTCTCATACTCGCAGAACCACTCTCTATGGGGAGTGAAGTGAAAGGATGCACCTGAGTCAATCAACCATGCCTCATGATCTACATGTGTACTTGAAGAAACCAAGTACACATCCCCACCTTCATCTGAGGTGGTTTTCGCCTCTGCAGAAGGAGCATCATCAGATCCCTTTCCTTTATCAGGAGCTTTAGATTTACAATCCCTTCTGAAGTGCCCTTCCTTTCCGCATTTCCAGCACACCACCTTTGTAGGTTTTCCTGGAGATTTAGATCTCCCTCTAGATTTAGATCTCCCACTCGATGACTTATTTTTGTTTCTGTTCTGGGATCGTCCTCGTACAAACAAGGCATCACCATTCTGGTTGTCCATATTTTTCCGTCTCATCTCCTCCGTCAGCAAGGCTAAGACTATTTCATCAAACTGCAAAGCAGTTGCATTGCTACCTATTGCAATAACCAGACTATCCCACGAATCTGGTAGAGAACACAACAGACTGATGCACTTATCTTCATCTGAAATTTTAATATCAACAGATAATAACTGACTTACCACAGTATTAAACGCATTCAGATGCTCTGTCACCGAGTCTCCATCTTTCATCCTCAGGTTATACAGCTTTTTCCGCAGGAATAGTTTATTCACCAGAGACTTAGATTGGTACAAAGTCCCTAACTTGACCCACAAAGCCTTTGCCGTAGCTTCCCCTGATACATTCAGCAATATTGAATCTGAGACACACAATTGTATTGTGCTCTTTGCCTTCCGATCCAACTTCTTCCATTCTTCATCGGTCACTCCCGATGGTTTAGTACCCGAATCTACCGCGATCCACTGATCTTTATCCACCAATAGATCCTCCATCTTGAGTTTCCACAACTCAAAATTCTGACCATTGAACTTCTCAATCTCTATCTTTCCACTGCTTGCCATCTTCTTTCACCACCAGAATCGATCTCGCAGATCTCCCACTGAACAGGGTCTACCACAGGCCCGAGCGAAACCCCTCAGCAACAAAGGCGTCCCCTTGAAGCCAAAACAGCTCTGATACCAAATGTAGGTTTTAACCCTGTACAGAAATTACCTGCATACGAATTCTTAAACAAAGAAAATAAACAATGCGAGAGCATAACCCATAAAACACATATGCACAGAGATTTTTCCCTGGATCCCAAAACCGGGACTACCAGCTTGATTTTTCATTATGTTCCTTTCAATGTTACAATACATATTTATACATGCCGAAGCATCCAATACCATGGACCGAAAACCATCGCGTCCAATACCATGGACCGAAAAACCATCGCGTCCAAAAAACATGTGTGAAAATCATGCACAAAACCATAGGTGGGTCCGCCCAACCTATCATATGGTCCAAAACCAAAATTTTCCGGGGCGCTGCCCCGGACCCCATAAAGTGGGGTTACGGGTGTCCTTCAAACCCCCTATTAACTACTTGGAAAGAATATAACACAACCCAACAGAGGGGTTTTTGAAGCCAACCTTTCCATTCTCTCCTTCCAGGCAGTTGTCTTCGAGCTCCCCCGCTCATAAGTGACTGATATTTTTGAGGGGGACCTCTCCCTTGGCGAGGTAGGGGTGTCTTCTATGGTAATTGGGTCGCTGGATGGAGGTTGGGGCCTGCCTGTTTTGATTCTTACACTTCTCCTTGCTTTGAAATACAGAGGGGTCTCCCTCTTTCATTTTTCCTTTGGCTTGGGAGGGGTACTTAGGGTGGCCAGCACAGCTGTTGCCTCCCTAGCAAGGATTTCGGCCGTCTTCCCCTTCTGTTTTCCTTTCTCAGGGCTTCCTGTAGAAAGCCCTGTAGCGGCTGATTTCTGGCTTCCTGTAGAAGCCGTTTTTACTTTTCCTGTAGACACAGATGGCACCGTTTTAGCCTGCTTGGCTGAGGGTGCTTTGTCTTTTGACTTTGCTGAGGCTGCCTTAGGGGTGCCTTCACTGACGTGGACTTGTTCAGTCCTTTCCACCCTGCTCTGTAATCTTTTCTCCCTGGGCGTTAATGTGGGTTTGTCATCCTCTGTTTTGGCAGCCTGGTGTTTCTCTTGTTTCCCCTTGTGCTCTTTCTTTGGTGCTTTGGCCATGGTTTCTTTCCCTTCTTCTCTGTTTGAATTGGTTCCTTCTCCTCGCTGCTGGAGGAGGTGAGCTCCTCAGCCAAAATTCGGATGTCATCATCCTTAGTCAAATTTCGAAAGGCTTCCCAAGAGAGAGGGATGGTGTACGTGTGGAGTGCATCCTCCACGAGGAGCTTAATGAGCCCATGATGGGCTACCTGGTCTGGCGTCCCCTCTCTTAATTTGGTGGCACATTCAGTCATGGAATGCAGGAGGAAGTAAGGAATTCTCAACTTGTTCTTTGAGGGTAGGTCCATTTGGTGCCTAAGTTCTGTGAGCAGGCGGAAATGGTATCCATACACGATGCTGAATCGCCCCTCGCACGTGATATACTTCATAATTTGGAGGCTGACCTCACTCCAGAGCGGCTGTAGGCTGGCTCTTCGAACTTCGTTCTTGTCCTCTAAGAATTGCTCCTCCAGCAGAAAGAACTCCTTCTTAGCCTTCTGGCCCAGTTTTCTTTCCTCCTTATCCCAAGGTACCCCCATCGGGAGATAAGTGACCTTGCTAATGAACTGTGGGGTGAGTCTGAGGGTCAAACCTCTGAAATTGACAACGACCAGCGTTTTTGACTTTGGCTGCAAAGCTCGCAGGAATTCTTCTGCAACCTCGTCATCATAACCTTGAAGTTTGTCACAGAATGACATCCACCAGGCACGAGAGAACAGTTCTAGCATCTCAGGGGTTTCCCGTAGCTTCTTTGAGTCTGTAGGCTCTTTCCTAATGAACCCACCTGACATGGTAAAAGCTTGCTGTGTTGGTCTGAGCGGGCTGGCGCGTAAAAAGATGGTCCTTTTGGATTTCCTTAGACAGAGCGCAGAGCTACGCCTCTATCATGCACACAGTTGATAAATTCACGACTGTCTACAGGTGAGCCTTGACAGTGGCTCAATCATGAACCAAACCCTGTAGAAAAACCCCGCATACACACTACGACGACAATTCTCATGCAGAAGTAAGACGACGCTTGCAAATTCATGCACATACTGTAATTATACCCTTTTAGGACGTCGACTTCACCACCCTTCGAACCAATTGCATGGGAGGACTATGTTCAGGCTTACCTCGTTCCAACTTGCCACCTTTGACGTGAATAGTTTAATTTCCTCCGTAGCGGTGAGCTTCCTGTAGCGCAGCTTCCTGTAGAAGTCGTGCACGGGTTCTGGAGAGCGCGTCACTGGTTCTGGGCCTTCTGTGCAACCACCAGACGTTTGAACAGGTCGAGGACTCAAAGTAACAATCTTCAGGAAATTTCGGATGCGTACTCGACTGCAAAGTGGTTGAGGATAAATGAGTGGAGTGCCATACGCGATCTAGCTGGTGGATTTGAATCCCTGCGGAATTCGTGGCGCGGGGGTGAGCTGTCCCTGCCGGCCCGTTGGACGACGTCACCTGCTATCATTCCACTGTAAGTCTGCCTGACCGCCAAATCATTCCCTGCATATCTACCACCGCCATTTTTTGTTAGATCGCCGCTTCTCTCCGACTGGACGCTTCCCACATGTCCATTTCCTGTCTTGTTTGACACAACCAACGCTTTTCGGATCAGACGAGACCATCAGACTGGTCGTGGTGGCCAGTTGAATGGCTACCCGACTTGCTCAACCCATTCATTTTCATACTCGCACACATTTTAGAGCATTGTTCATGTAATTTGACGAAACAGGGTGAGGTACTTACCTGTGCGGCCGAGACGTTATTTTCATGCTTCAGGACGAGGGTGACGGACCTGCTTGCTGCTGCTTCATGCACAGGCATAGGAGCTCCTTCTTTCCGACTGCTGCTGGTTACGAGACCGGTTGCCTAGCTGCAGATGGTGCATGCGCCAGCTTTATGAGTTGCAGGTGCCTTCATGGTGTATGCTCTAGCCGGATCAATTGCTACAGGATTCCTGTAGGATATCCTGTAGCCGTTTCTCCTCCTAGGGTGCATACCGAAACGGTGGAATCACGGTCACGGTTGCAGGGTCCTCGGATTGCCTTGATAAGTAGCGCATTGGGCCTCTGCATACTTTATTCCATTTAAGAATTGTTTCTTTTGAGAATCCAACGTTCTGGTTTGACTGTGCAGGTATTTCCATTGTATGGCAGCAGGGGTGGTAGAAAGAGGCGACAACAGTGGGTGATGGAGAAAAACATTGGTTGCATGCCTCCTGATTGGACTTCGGGCTTCACAGTCGGTCCTGGGTCATCCAAAGATTCTACAGGAAGTTTCCTGTAGAAATACAGAACTTCCTGTAGAAAGTCCTGTAGCTTCCTGTAGAAGGCTAAACTGTGACCAAATCGTGCCCAGACCTTGGAAGAGATGGTGTTTCTGGAGGGAGTGCTGGTGAGGTCACCTGGTAGCATGGTAGGGACCCTTGTCCTTGAGTTGAGAGACCTCCTTTTCTGCATGGAATACCTGCAACCTGCATGAATTGTCAAATCTTGAGCCTGTTTTCCTGTTTCTGCTTCCTTCTTTTCTGTTTTCTTTTTCTTTGTTTGTTTGTTTTTTTTTGTTTTTTTGGAAGACAACAAGGGCACCTCAGTGAGGTTTTCACCCCTACCATCTGCCTTGAGCGCCTCAGAGAGGTTTTCACCCAAGGGTCTTTTTTTTATTCAAAAATTTTCAGAAAGACAGCAGGGGTGCCTCAATGAGGTTTTCACCCCTACCATCTGCCTTGGGAGCCTCAGAAAGGTTTTCAACCAAGGATCCTTTTTTTTTTTGATGCTTAGGGTATGCCCAAAACAGAGGCAGAACCCTTCTCTATGACCAGCACTGATTTTTCCACAGTTTTGATGAATTCTTGCCTCGAAAGAGGTTTCCTGTAGATCTTTAGTCGATGCCCATTGACGAGCATGGGGATGGCCTCCTCATCAATGGTCCGAATAAGAATAGACCCATTGTCATTACACTTCTCCACTGCATATGGTCCCAACCATCTTGTCCTCAGCTTTCCCTTAAAATCCTTATGTCTGGAATCGTACAACAGCGCCCAATCTCCCGGCTGGAATTGCTTGTCATTGAGGTGCCGGTCATGCCATACCTTCCTCTGAAGTTGAACCACTTCTGAGTGGAGAAGGGCCTGCATTCGGTGCTCATCTAACCCATTCAACTGCAATAACCTTTCTTGCTGGGCATGGCTGAGATCTAGGTCCAGCTGAGCTTCCATCCTTAATGTGTTGTATTCGAACTCAATTGACAACAAAGCTCTCTTCCCATAGACCAGCTCATAAGGTGTGAAGCCGGTTGTGGTCTTCCAAGTGGTGTTGTAAGCCCAAGTGGCCTCAACCAGGCGATCTGCCCAATCTTTCCTACTGCTGCTCACCACCTTAGTCAAGATCCCTTCTAATGCTCTATTGGTGACTTCCACCTGCCCATTTGCTTGAGGATGATAGGGGGTGGAAGTCCTATGCTTGATCTTGTGATGAGCGAGTAGGTCTTCAATTAAGTTGGAGGTGAACTGGCTTCCTTGATCGGTGACTAGCTCTCTTGGGTAGCCAAATTTGTAGAAGATGTTTTCTCTTAAAAACTCAGCCGCCTTTTCTTCTGTCGCTGCTTTGATTGCCTTGGTTTCTGCCCACTTTGTCAGATAGTCTGTGCACACAATGATGTAAGACCTTTGCCTTGAAGGAGGATTGATAGGACCCACAAAATCCATACCCCACTTCTCAAATGGCTCAAGAGTCACTTGAGGTTGGAGAGGCATTTTGTCCCTTGGAGTCAATTTCCCCATCCTTTGGCATCGATCACATTGGCTGATATATCTTCTGACATCTTGATGAAGCGTGGGCCAATAGTAGCTTGCCTGTAGAATTTTGAAGGCAGTTCTTTTGGCTGCAAAATGTCCTCCACAAGGCCCGTCATGACAGGTTAGGAGGATGTCAAAGACTTCCTCCTCCCTTACACAACGCCTTAAGATCTGATCGGGGCCAAGCTTGAATAGGTTGCCCCCGATCCAAGTGAATGAGGCACTCTTCTTTACGATTCTGCTCTTCTCTTTTGAGGATAGGTGCGGAGGGAACTGTGCTGAGACAAGGTAGTTTGCTATATCAGCAAACCATGGAGAGAGTACTGAGATAGCAAACAGATGTTCATCTGGCATCTGGTCATCCACTGTTCCATCCTCACCTGCAGGTAAATCCAATCTAGACAAGAAGTCAGCAACAACATTTTCTTTACCTGGTTTGTCAACGATAGTCAAATCAAACTGCTGCAACAAAAGTAACCATCTAATAATACGAGCATTCACATCCGGTTTATTCATTAAATATCTAATTGTAGCATGATCAGTATGTACAAATGTTTGATAGCCAGTGATGTAGTGTCGGAACTTGTTCAGGGCATGGACCACGGCCAAGAATTCTTTCTCAGTTACAGTATAATTCAGTTCTGCCTTGGATAAGTTTTTGCTGACAAAGTATATGGCGTATGGAAGTTTTTGTTCAACTTGTCCTAAGGCTGCCCCTATGGCTTTGTTCAAGGCATCAGTGTGGATGTGGAAAGGTAGGGCCCAATTTGGACCTCTCAAGATTGGGGCAGACACCAACTTATCCTTTAATTCATTCAGAGCCCTCTGACAATCGTCAGTCCATTTAAACTCAACATCTTTTGCTAAGAGGCCAAACAATGGCGAGGCTAGCTTGCTGAAGTCTTTAATGAATCTTCTATAATATCCTGCCAAGCCTAAGAAACTTCGAACATCTCTTACCTTCTGAGGGGGTGGAACCTTTCTGATGAGAGCAATTTTGTTAGGATCCACCTGTAACCCTTGGCGAGAAATGGTATGTCCTAGCACGGTCCCTTCAGTCATCAAGAACTCACATTTTTCAGGACTAAGGGACAGGTTCATCTCAATGCACTTGGTTAGGACTTTTCCCAGATTGGACAATGCTTCCTGGAAGTTGGACCCATAAGGAGTGAAGTCATCCATATAGATCTCCACCGAATCATGGACCAGCTCAGAAAAGATGCTCAAGACGGCTCTCTGGAAGGTGGCAGGAGCGTTGCATAGCCCAAAGGGAAGAACTCGGTAAGCAAAGGTACCGCAAGGACAAGAGAAGGTGGTCTTATCTTGGTCTTCCGGGCTGATTTGGATCTGATTATACCCGCTAAACCCATCCAAGAAAGAGAAAAACTTCTTCCCTGCCAGTCCATCCAACACTTGATCTATGAAGGGTAGAGGAAAGTGGTCTTTCTTGGTGGCTTTGTTCAGTTCTCGATAGTCCACACAGATTCTCCACTTCCCATTTTTCTTGGGAACCCACACCAGAGGGGACACCCACTCGCCATCCGAGATGGTGTAGATGAATCCTGCATCCAATAGTTTTTGCAATTCTTCTTTGACAATGTCCTTAAGGGCTGGATTCATTCTCCTTTGAGGTTGCCTGACCGGTTTACAATATTCTTTGATGTAGATGTGATGGGTACAGACCGAAGGATGGACTCCTTTCATCTCCTTATAGCTCCAAGCAAAAGCATCTAGATGACTGGCCAACAGACTGCACAGCTCCTTTTCCTGGGAAGGAGATAGGGAGGAGTTGATCTTTAACGTTCTCTCAGGGCCAAACTCCACATTTTTAACTCTGGGAGTGATTGGATTGGTCACACAAAGGTCCACTAAGGTGCTGACTTGGGTATCCTCCACCAATTTCTCTAAGGACAATGCACTGGGAGGTGGATTCTGAATCAAGGTCTCAATCAAATCATCCTCGGTTTGAGGATCTCCCCTGGTGGCTCCCAGGGTGCACAAGGATGCAGAGTACACCTCATCCTCTTCTCCTTCTTCCAACCAAAGTGGTAAGTCATGCTCTAATAGAGGTTGGGCAGGAGGGTATAGGACTAGCTGCTTGGACATAGGACCATTTTTGATGGTCATGTTTCCTGCTCGGCAGCTTATGTAAGCATCCGCAGTGGCTAACCAAGGCCTTCCCAAAATAAGGGGGTATCCAGTAAGCTTTGCCTTTGGTTGAAGAACCAAGAAGTCCGCAGGGTACTCCCAAGAGTCAACAGAGACCAAGACATCCTCCACAATCCCTTCGGGAGTCACGGTGGAGCGATCTGCTAGCTGCAGGACTGTCGAGGTCTTTCTTAAGGAACCCTGAAGGTTGAGTTTGAGCATGGTGTCCCTGGTCATCACATTAATGGCAGCCCCTAAATCAATCAAAGTGTGGGATATGATGGTGCCATTGATGTGGACATCAACTACAAGACTCCCAGGATCCAGATACTTTGGGCATATAACTTGCCCCAACATAATATCGGACAATTGTCCTATGACATTGATGGTTGAGGCATCTCTTTTTCGCCTGCCTGGGTGGCTGAAACACTTTTCCTTAACCAATTTGTTGTATATCAGTACATCTTTGATGGCTTGGAGAAGTGGTATTTTCACACACAACTGCTTGAGTTCTCCCAGAAGCTCATTCTCTTTCGGGTTGGGTTGTGTGGTTGCTGTTAGTCTCTCAGGAAAGGGTGGAATGGCTTTTGGTTCACTTTCTTGTTTGTCTTCCTCGTCCTCTGGGGGAGGAGGTTGGCGATCCGGAAGAGTCTTTCCTGATCGTAGGTTGATCTCCTGGATCTCCACAGCATAGGTAGGGCATGTTGTTTCCCCAGTATATACCTGCTGGGCCTGTCGGTTGTTGGGGTTCGGGTTCGGTTGAGCAGGCATCTGGGGTTGTCTTGGAGGAGCAGGAGGTAATGGTTGTGGCTGAGCTGGTGGTGGAGGCAAAATGGCAGGAGGAGTGTTGTACTGGGGCCTCCACCCCAGTTGAGGTGCATTCCACTGAGGTTGTGGCTGGACATGTGGGTGAAACAAATGAGTAGTGGGCTGAGTATGGTATTGAGGTGGGTAAGACCATGGAGGAGGCACAGACCAGGAAGGATGAGCAGGGGGACCCCAGGAAGGCATAGGAGCAGATTGGTTGGGGCTATAATAAGCTTGGGATGTCCCTTGCATCCCCTGCTGGTAAGGTCTAGGTCCATGTGGCCTCCTTTGGTTGAGGAAGTAGAGAGGTTCAGTGGGTGCCTCCGTTCCTTGGTACATGGCTTTAAGCTCAGGTAAGGTTGGGCATTGGTTTGTGGGGTGGTCCTCCTCACAAATGAAACATACCTCTACTGAATGTAATGGGCACTCGTTCTTAGGGTGCTTTCTTGTACACCTGGGGCAGAAGATGGCCAAAGCCCTCTCAGCTTCCTCTTTCTTTTGCTGGATTCGGAATGTATCAAGTTGCATGGCAATGGTCTGCCTCACCTCACTTTTGAGGTCCTCCAGCTGATTTGCAAACTCATGCTTGGAGAAAGTAGTACTAGCTGAAAGGGGGTTTCCTCTACCTCTTTTTCGGGCTGCCCTAGAGTGGTTTCTAAACACAGTCTTTATGTCCTCATAAGGTAGTTGGTAAATATCTCCTCCAGCTAGCATGTGAAGGGTATCTAGAAGGTCTTCAGGGACTCCTCGGAGCAGGACCAACTTGAGAGATTCAGGGTCAAGTGTGCACCTGGCCCGTTTATAGCTAAGTTGGAACCTTTCCTCATAATCCTCTAAAGACTCATCGTTTCCCATGGTCATCCGAAAGATTTCTCCCTTGGCTTCCTTGGACCTACAGTAGTCCCGGTACTTGGTATTGAAAGCTTGCTGCATCTGAGCCCAAGTGGTGATACTGTTCCCAGGTAAGCCAATGAACCAGCGTAATGCCACGTCCTTGAGAGTAGAGGGAAAGAGTTTCAGTTTTTGCTCATCTTCGGTATAGTCATAGGTTCGACAAAGGACAAAAAACTCGAACAGGAAGGTATCAGGGTCTTCAGTAGTCAGTCCATGGAAGTGAGGTAAAGCGGAGGGGCTTATGTTTTTCATTTTCATGTCTCCATTGGTCTCTCGGATGGGAAAGGCACCTTCTATTCTCTCATCTTCTCTTCTATTGTCAGCCATGGCTTCAGATGGAGTGTTCTCTAACTCTTCTTCTGTTATAGGATCTTTGTATATCTCAGGAGGCTCACCTATAGGTTCTTCTGGATCACTGTCACCAAAGAAGAGAGAAGGGTGACTCAGTGAAGTGGTGGGGGTGTTGGGTAAGAATTTGCCTGTTTTATCTCGGTTTCTACGAGGCATGAAATGGAAAGAATTTTGATTGCTTTTGTTTTTTTCTCTGGTACCTGCAAAACTAAAATAGATTGAACTGCAACTAACTATCTTGCTGAAATGGAAATGTGGAATTGAAATGAAAGCATGAAAGGTCTAATCTATTTTGCTCAAATGAAATTGCAGGAATGAAATGCTAGGCTACGCTTGCAGAATTGAAATGCTAATCTACGCTTGCAGAAATGAAATTGCGGAATTGAAATGCTAATCTATGAAAGCAGGAAATGAAATTGCGGAATTGAAATGCTAATCTATGAAAGAAGGAAATGTCTACGCTACTTTTGCGGAAATGAAATTGCAGAATGGAAATGAAATAAACTACTTAGCAGAAGGTTGTAGTAGAAAATAGAAGAATAGCAGCAATCATCAATGCTCTGACACTTCCCCGGCAACGGCGCCAAAAAGATGGTGGGCTCCAGTATTGCAGCAATAATGCTGCAACTCCTGGGGCTCCCTTCTTTACTTTTATCAACCCGGTAGTTCGTAACAAACTTGGAAGCGACGGTGCTGTATGCACAAGTACTAGCTCTTGCCGCAACTGTCACTTGGTCAGCTGGCACAAGTCCGCTAGGGGCTTAAGCCAACTTCTATGGGCTCTTAGAAGAAGCTTTTTAACTGATAGATGGAAGCTAACTCAAAAGAAATTGATCTACTTGCAGAAAGAAACTAAAAACCCAAAAAGTAGTGAAAACCCTAGCAAACCCTAATGTTACCAGCTAGTCCTACTGATGCAAAGGAGAAGATGCAAACTATTGAAAGAGATGCCATTACTCCTACAGAGGTAAAATGCACATGCCTATGCTATCTCTATCTGAAGACACATCTTTTTGTATTTTTGAATAAGTTATTTGAGTTATCATGCAGATGCTTTTAACTGGCTTTTTACTGTGCAAGGGTGAATCAAGGAGGAGAAAGGCTTGGAAAAGGTTGGGAAGGTTCAGCAGGGGTCTAAGGAGTCCCTAACACCCTTCCGGAGAGTTTCACCAAGTTTGGCTACCAAGAAACCTCATTTGGGAGCTTCTACAGGAAGTCTGCAGGGGTTCTACAGGATGTTTCAGGAATTTCTACAGGATGTTCAGAATTTCTACAGGATGTTCTAAGGTTGGATTTTGGATGATGGGTGAGTGAAAGAGGATGCATGAATGGATAGGGAGGTAGGGTAGGGGTCTGAAATGATTCAGTGACCGAGGGATGAAGTGATGAGAGGGTGTGGGGAGCTAACTTGTCTTAAAGAAGGCTGAGGCAATGGAAGAGCAAGAAGGTAGGGTTATGTGGGCAGGCAAATAGTTATGAGATGGGGGACTTAACTTGGAGAGGGAGTAGTTGGCCTGGACGAAGCTTAGATGGATGAGAGAGTGATGGAGATGCACAGCACAATGTATACTTAACCAAATCAACCACGTCCTGCACACAATCAAAATATTAACCAGTCTATCCTAACTGTCAATGAAACCACTGAACAACAACGTTATTTCTAAAGAGAACCATGTACAATACTTAAGCAAAGAAACATTCCAAAAGATCTGAACGCATGAATAACTCCTACAAATGAAAACATTGCACCAAAGATTGCATGGGTAAGCGAACTAGTGTTTTTGTTGGGCAGCACTGTCTGCAATTCCCGCCCCTAGAAAGAGGTGAAAACGAGAGTGCAGGCAACCCTTTTCTGAAGCTTTTATCAATTCTTATCTCGTTAATCTATTCCAGACATCCAACGCAACTCTATTCTTCAACAATAACCTATTTAACCACACAACGAGATCTAGCTCCACAAACTGTGTTTCAAATGCATACAAGGAAAATCATAATGCTGAAAGGAAAGATATCAATACAAAGAAGGAGGCCCTAGGCTCTCAGGTTGGGCCCAACCCCGAGAGCTATGGCTCCTAAAAAAAAACTCAGAGCTGATGTCAAATCTGACTGCTTCTCATTAAAATAATAATCATAAGTCAAGAGTCATGCCAATAATGGCTACAAAAGAACAAAACAGAGCTAGCAACTTGTAGTGCAGGATGTGCAAAAGTTTTTCAAAAAGTCCCTCTCGAAGGCTGAAGCCCTCACATTTATACACCACGAGGCCCTAGCTGGCCTCCAAAATCCATGGGACTTGGCTGACCAAACTGGGAGTGAACAGCTGCTTCCACAAAATCTGTTTGGCTGCCTTCTAGATCCGGTTTTGGTGGCCTTTGGAGCTCGGAGTTGGGGGTGAAGATCCCGAGGGAGGCTATTTAATGCCATAGACAACCCCCCTACGAATCCTCAACCCAAGCTTGGCTGTCTCCTAGCCCTTGTCTGCTTGGTTTTGCTCCACATGTGTCAAAAAATCCTGAAATGAGCACGTGTTAGCCACCTAGGAATAGTGACTACCCTTATTCTTACAAATGACATAAACATACTAAAAAATGATGCAAAAGTTATGAAAAATGAAGGATTGAGCAAAGGTAGTGAGGCCAAATGAGCCCAAAATGTTACCAAATTTGGGGCTCATCAGTTAACCATGGTTTGAAAATGGTTAACCTTGATCATGCACTATAGGCCTCCATGGTCAACCATGGCCATCCACTCTGGTTCAATATAGTTCACTATGGTTATTTATAAGTCACTTACAAATAGGCCATAATGCCTGTGGTAAGTATGGTTCACTATGGTAGTCATGTTGACTATTGTCGACAATATCAATAATAGTTAACCATAGTTAACATGTGTTTATATATAGATCAATTTTATAGTTAAGATATTATCATTGTGTCATTAATGTTATAATAAACTATTCTTAATGCTATTTAAATGTTGTATTAATGTTATTAATATTATATAAATGTGTTAATAATGTTATATATATGCTTTAATATTATATTAATGTCATAATTAAATATTAATGATATATTAAATATTTATATGTTATTTATGTATTAAACAAGTATTGCACTAATGAACTAATTATTAATAAATTAATATTTTAATTAATATAATAATCTATTAATTAATATTTTAATAGATTAAAATATATTAATTAAGATATTATATATAACATTTAAATAATAATTATTAACAATTAAATTAAAAATCTAAAACTCTACTTTTCTCTGTAAAAAAACCGTACTCATATCCATAAGATTGAAGAAAATAGATTTTGTATGTACACACATAAATGTGTGCATTCAACAATATACTGACCAAATCTTGTGAAGGAAATTACAACTAGGTCTCCATAAGCAGACATAAATATTTATAAAAAAAAAACCCAAGGGTCCACAAAAACAAACACCAAAAAGAGTAAGATAAATTACTCATGGACAAACTAATATAAAATAAGGGAAAATAGCCAAAAAAAAAAAAAAAAAAAAAAAAAAAAAAAAAGAAAAAGAAAAAAACCCCTATAACAAACAACACGGTGTTTAAAGACCCAACTCAAAATCTCACTAGAAAGTGAGTGAATAGAGAGCAACAAAAAAGAAGCGACAACAAGAAAACCACAACTTAAGAAGATTGAGTAGCTTCAATACATTCAATAAAAAAACTCCAAAAAGATATAAAATCGTAGAGGAAAGCAGTGACAAGGACAACCAACAACCTTGATGACAACACCAACCAACAAACCCTGACAACCAACAAATCTCAACAAAATAAAACTGCAATAACTAAATGAGTTGTCTTTAGTGCGGCTTTTTGGAGATTCTGGTGATGGAATACGGCGGAAAAAATTGAGGTTAAATCTTGATTTGTATTATTTAAAATGGTTTTTTAACTGCATATTTGGATTCAACACCATGCAAAACCCCTGGGACGCTTTGTTTGTGCAGAAATTAGCGATCAAACTTGAAATTTCAATAAATAGTTGCTGGATTTTGACCCGAAAAACCCACAGAAAAAACTTTCAAAAAATCTCTTTAAAACCAACTCCATAACTAAATGACATTGACGACAATAGAGAAATCTGACAAAGGAAAAAAAAGTGCCAACAACACTAAGGCACAACCAGTAGATGATGCGACAATAGAAGCAACAAACCAAGTGAAAAAACCTTCGAAGAAAGAACCAACAACCAATACGGGACAATGAGAAAGGCAGGCGCGAGGTGTCAACGACCAGCTGCCAGCAACAACCCGAACTAGAGAAGAGGGGAGGCTCAGGTTCCTTAGTCGACCCTCCCTCTATCAATTCTAAAACTCTATTAATAATAATTAAATTAAATTAAATTAAGTTAATTACTAGTACAATTAAAACATGGGATGAAAATTTAGCGAGGATTAAATCCCAATTATTCTCATTGAATTATATATTTGGGATGAAAATTTATTATATTATCTGATAAAATTATATATATCTATATATAAATCTTGAAAAGGGTTTCATTGTATTAATTAAACAATTTAAACCATCAACAATTAAATTTTTCTTATTCTTCTCAGAAATGTCTTGTATCTCCACTACGACGATAAGCAATTAATTTGCGTTATTTTACTAAGCTTATTCTCTTTAGGTAATGTAATTAGAAAGAAATATCAGGTTATAGAATGCTTATTTAATGAATTTGGTTTCCATATTAGGAAATATGGTACATTATTTGCATCATTTATCTTCGTACCAAAATGCATCTACGATATTATGCTTTTAAAAATTAAACTAAATTTAGTGATACGATAAGAGTTCCAGTAAATCTTAATATTCCTTGGCATTGATTAACGTGTATCATAGAGAGTATATACGCTATCATAGAGAGTATATACGCTATCATTGTCATACACATTATTGGAGAAAATCTGATAAAAAAAGGTCAAGTGTACAAATGTATTTCCCATGGATGCTTGAAGTTCCGCTCATTCTGCCCAAATGAGTAATAAACATAAATGCTATGTTGCCAGGAAACGTGGGTGCGGGGACGAGGACGGGGACGGGGATGGCATTTTTGAAACAGGGTGCGTGGGTTCGTCGGGTAATATAATAATATTAAATTTTAATAATTATATTTTATAAATTATAAATTTATAATTAATAATATATATGAAATTTGAATTTGTATATTTTTTCAACTTTAAATTTTAAACAAGAAAACTTTAATGATAATCATTTAAACATGCATATTATTAATTAACATTTCATATATATATAATTAATAATATATATGAAATATATTAAAGTTGAAAAAATATAAATAATAATATATATGAAATTTGAATTTGTATATTTTTCCAAACCCATTATGATAATGCATAAATGGACTTGCTTACCATTTTCATCTAATGGCAGTCTGGCACATGCCTTCAGAATAATAGTGAAGATCACCTGGTTTGGATTTATGCCAAACCAAAGCATTCTGCCACAAATTGGAAAGCATCCATGCAACAGTTGTGGTCAACATATCCTGCTGTCATTGAGTTCCACGAAACCGCATACCACACAAGCATCCTATCAAATACAGTTTTGCAGGTCAAACTTGTTCCCTAACTCTATATTGCCATATTAACATTGCAAGCATCATTGTTTGTCTGATCACACTGCTATAATGTCCATCCTTTTCCATGCTTCCAATTTCTCTTCCTATGCTTATCTTTCATTTTATTTTCCAAATCCAACAGAATTTCAGACCATTCTCAATTGTTATGTTACCTGTTTGACCCTTAAACACAAGTCCCCAGTATTAGCTACCATAAAAAAGAGTGAAGATATTAACTATTGTTTTATACAGACAAGCATAACATCTGTTGCTTGATGCAATTAACTTATTCAATTTAGAGCTGCACCATATTTTCATCCAAAAATGAAACACATGAAATCATTACAATGTCAATTATACAGCTTGCTGGCAAGCGTCTTTTGTCAAGCCAACATATGGAATAATACATTACAGCTATAAACTATAATTCTTGTGTGCATCTCTCTATGTGTATGCATCAATTTGTGTGCATACATCTACATCTTATATGTATTTATGTGAGATTTGAATTTCAACACTTCTCATCATGAGCAAAAATAGAACAAGAGTGTCTCTGAAAATGCCTTTACTGCTATTTATAAGTCATTACCTGAAGCTCCAAGGAAACAAAAAGGTCTCTAACTAAAGCCCGATCCCTATTCTACCCAGACAAGCTCTCTGCAATCATATATCCAAGGAGGTTGACAGTCCACTCACATCTTTTGTTCACTTGAATATCTTGATGTAACTTCAACCTAAAATTTTTGAAAATACCCATGCTACTTCAAACTTGTTGTATGGGCTCTTGTCCTTGAGAAATGCCCTAGGGATATATAGCCTTTGGCATGATACATGAAAACAGTAAACAGTCCTCAAACCTCCACTCCCTTTGTAGAGACACCAACAGAATAATATAGCACTTCCAGCTAACTTATTTTACTTAAGCCTCAATATAAATCCCAAAAAAACAGAGTTGAGGAAATAATGAAGTGGATTAAATCACTCAGGACGGTTTTCTGCATGGTGACCTCATTTATGAACTTGGCAGAATAGTGGCAATTACGACATATGCACTTCTTGCGCTTTTGATGAGACTTCAGTGGTCTTTACAACTTGCTGAAAAGCACAAACAAAATATAAGCTTCTTCCTCTTGTAAAACAATGCAGATTCCCACCACTCCTATTGCACATCATGTGATGATCACTACCACCTGCTCCTGTTTCTTATCATGCAGCATAAAGTGCACATCAGGTACATCCCCTGCTTCCTTCATCAACCCTGTCAGTCACTGCAATTCTGCATAGATCTCCTCTGTCTGTGGGTGTGATCTATCTCCTACAACAAATGTATGCACTTTGTTCTTAACCTCAATCCAACTATATATTATTAATTATATTTTTAATATAGTTTTTTTATGAAGAACCCAAAGAACCCGAAGAACCCAAGAACCCAAGCACCCGAAGAACCCAAGAACCCAAGAACCCGTTAAAGGAAAAGAACCCAATTTTTTTTTTTGAAGAACCCAATTCTTCATGGAAGAACCCGGTTCTTCTGGGTTCGTCTGGGAAGAACCCGTACCCGAATCCGGTACTTGGGTGCGGGAACCCGGGACGGGTTCGAGAACCCCACCCCCGGGTGCGGGTACCCATGCAACACAACATAAATGTTACCTGTTTGAACAAATTTTGAACCCAAAGCAAATTTTCTACAAAGTACTGTCACTTAAAGTAAAAGGGAAAATCATCAATCTATTATACTATGGTATTCGAACAAAACAAGTTAAGAGGAGATGACCATCCTAAGGCATAAATGACTAAGTACAATATTCAAACCAACTCCTTGTAGGATTTGAAAACAAAAGGAGATTTCAAAATTTGTAGACAAAATCTTGAGGGAGTTTTAGATCACCAATAATATTCTAATTCTAATTTGAATCAAATCATCTTGATTTGTTGATGAGCACATGATTTGTACACAACTTCGCCACACAAGTTAGGGTTTCCTATTGCGTTCATGAGCACATGGCTTCCTGAAAACTTGGCTGCACAAGTTAAGATTTCCTGTAAAGCTAAACCAATACACAGTTTATATTGCAACAAACTGGAGAACCTTGCAAAGAATGGTCTCCTTGACCTCGACAGGGAGGAGGTTGAGTTTTTTGGATGCATAGTCGGCATCTTGGATCATTGTGAAACTTGTGAGCTCTGTTGTGAAGGAAAATCCCCTCTGCGGACAGAGGCAATCTCTCTAGCCTAATGAGTGGGCCTAGCAACAAACTAAATAAACTAACATACACTTTCCTAGCTTATGTTTAACAAATGCAGAAAGAGGGTGACCTACCTCTCTCTGATGCTAATCACTCAATCATTTGGAGATGACATTGATTCCTTCGCTTCCAGGCTCACTCTTTACTTGTTCTTCATGTCCGAGTACCTACAAGAAAGATCAAAGAGCAATACAAGTTACAAGAGCATATATGGCATACATCAAACATAAACTACTTAATAGATCAAGGAGTATTAAGCTAAAAGCATAAACATTTATACAATTATGGAAAATGAATATCAGATGTATATATTAATAAGCTGAAAATGGAAGCATACAACCTATGCCTTGATGTTGGACACCTCATTTTGGTGGATGTCCAAGTCCAAGAAAAGACTCTTCAAGCACTCCTTCTCCAAGTTAGAATAGGCAGCATTTGGGCATAACCTCAGTATAGGAATGCAGACAATCAATGACCAACCATTTGAAGATGGAAGGGAGTTGATTTATAGGAAGCGAGAGGGAGTTAGGGATCCACAAAAGAGGGAGGAAGGTCCACATCTCAAGGGGAAAGCCCATAATGATAAGATCAAGAGCTCTAAATGGGATAGCTCGACCATATCTACAAAAAGCAATATCCAACTCGTTGTTCTCGAAGTTTCTAGCATACGAAGCTTCTCCCCCATTTTGGGAAAACCTTTTAGAAGAGGTTCAATGAGGGTTTTCATATCAAAACCCGTGCTGGAAACACTAGGTTAAAATAGTACAACCTACCATCAGCACGGGCAGGCAGTGGAGCAAAACGCGCTGGCCCTAAAAATTAGGGTTTTAGCTAACCTTCTTCAAAATTAGTTAAGGGTGGTTTTCCTTTGGGTTTTCAGGGTTGTTTTTGTTTGTGTATGATGATGGATATACTTCATAGTTGTCAACATTTTGGCACTTCGGGATATGGAACAAGAAGTGAACAGGAGGTGTGACAAAATATTGTGTAACAATCTCCTGAGGATAAATAGTGGAAACCTAAAAGTGTGGAAATGACATTAGGGTGACAACTAAGCAAAGAATTATATGGAAGAATTAATACTCAAAAAATTAATTTTTTATAATTTTGCGAGCATATGTGGATGAACATTTGTATTTTGATTTTTTTCTCTGAACTTATGAATTTATTTGACATGTTTATACTTGCAGTGAGTTAATTTTTTTTGAACTTGTTATGCAACCAGCTCACAAAATAGAAGAAAGAGATAGATCAACGAATTCAAAAGTAGCCTCTTCGAGGGGGAAACCTCCTTTACTTTACATAAAATGAAAAATTCTTGGATGATACAAATGACAAAACCTCCTTTCTATATATAGGAGTCTAAGGGGTCACAATATAATCAGAGCTGACATAACAATAATAATGTAAGGGCACAACAATAACAATAGTGGGCTTCTATGAGGCACAATAATAACGATACGGGGACAACATGGGCACAAAAATAATAATAAGGGGTACAATGACAATAATAATAACGGAATACACTAGTATTATAGGGATTTAACATGCCCCTCTCATTCAAAAAAGTGTTGTCCTCAATGCTTGAGTAGTTTTGGATGCTTCTGTATAAAGTTCTCATTCTCCCATGTGGAATATTCAACAGGTAAGTTCTTCCACTTGATGAGATAATATGAAATTGATCGATTTCGTAGCTGTCGAGTTCTTGTTTCTGTGACTTCTTCAAGTTCCAATATGATTTTTCCTTCCTCGTCAAGTTCTAGCAATATTGTTTGAACTGGGAGCTTGTCACCTATAACCTTCTTTAAGCATAAAACATGGAAAACTGTGTTCACTCAGGAAGATGCACGAAGTTCCAATTTGTATGCCATAGTACCGATATTTTGCAACACCTTGTGCGGACCATAATACTTTGGTGATAATTTATTATCCTTCTTAGCTTGCTTGAGGGAAATGTGTTTGAATGGTTGTAGCCATTGAAATACCCAGTCACCTACATGAAAACTTCTTTCGCTGCGATGTTGATCTGCCTATTGTTTCATTTTGTTCTGTGCCAAAGCAAGGTTATCCTTTAAGAGTTGGAGAACTTTTTGTTGATGCTCGATGTGATCTTCCATTGCTTGAACCTTAGAATTTTATCTTAAATATGATGTGATGGATGGTGGACGATATCCATAAAGCGCCATAAATGGGGTCATTTTTGTTGCAGTATGGAAGGAAGTGTTATACCACCATTCAGTGAGAGGAAACCATTTGACTCATTGTGTTTGTTTATCAAATAAAAAACAATAAAGATATCCTTCCAAACATTTGTTCACTATTTCAGTTTGCCCATCAGATTGAGGATGATAAGATGAGCTATGAGCTAACTGAGTACCCAGACAAGAAAATATTTCTGTGCAAAAATTTCCAGTGAAAATAGGATCTCTATCACTTACAATAATCTTTGGGTTTCCATGTAGCTTTTGAATTGTTTCCATACATGTATTAGCAACTATACTAGCTTTAGATGGATGAGATAATGCACAAAAGTGTGCATACTTGGTAATTCTATCAACTACCACCATGATGACACTCTTTCCTTCAAACTTGGTTAAACCTATGATGAAATCCATTGAAACCTCCTCCCAACGTTGACTTGGAATGGATAAAGGTTGTAATATACCTAGGGTCTTAATTGTCTCAACTTTATTTTGTTGGCAAACCAAACATTCTGCCACAAATTTTTGAATATCAGATTTAAGGCCATCCCAAAAAAATTCCTTCTTAACCATGTGGCAAGTTTTTAAAAATCTTGAATGCCCTCCTAAGGGAGATGTGTGCAATTCCAGAAGAATATTTTGTTTGATTTGGGAATTCTTACAGAGGTATAAACGATATTTGTACCATAACGAATCATTTTTCTAGCTAAATGTATCAGATGTACTGGGATCTTGTTGCAACTTTTGAATGAGTTCCCACACCTTTTCATCATTCTTTCATTCATCCCTTGCCTCTTTTATCCAATCTGGTTGGATAATAGAAATGGTACAAAGCAATGCTTCCACATCTTCATCATTTCTTGAGAGTGCATCTGCAACAACCTTTTGCTTCCCTTTTTTGTAGATGATTTCAAAGTCATAACCCAACATCTTTGTGACCCATTTTTGCTGCTCTTTTGAAGATAATTTTTGTTCTCAAAAGTATTTAAGACTATCATGATATGTTTTTATCTTGAAGTGTCTTCCCATTAGGTAAGGTCGCTATTTCTTAAGTGCATGTAGTACATTTTCTTCTCATAAATAGCTTTGTGTAAATATTTTCCTTTGATTGGGCGAATTTCGAAAGCAATGGGTCTTTCTTCTTGCACTAAAACAACACCAATTCCATTTCTTGAGGCAGCATATTCCACAATAAAAGTTTTCGTGAAGTGTGGCGTAGCTAAGACTGATGCTTGGCACATTTCCTCCTTAAGATGTTCAAAGGCCTTTGTTGCTTCTGGAGTCCAAGAAAATGCACCTTTATTTAGTAATGTTGTTATAGGTGCCACTATTCTCCCATAATTCTCAACAAAATTGCGATAATACCATGTCAACCCGAGAAATCCTCGCAGATGCTTTATGGATGTGGGGATTTTCCATTTCTTAATGGCTTTAATTTTGCTAGGGTCTACCTTAACACCTTCATGAGATACAATATGACCCAAATATTCCACCTCTTGTACTCCAAAGAAACATTTGGAGGTTTTTCCATATAATTGTTTCTCCTCCAATAGTTTGAGCACTCTGTCAACATGTTGAACATGATCCTTCAAGACTTGCTGTAGATTAGTATATCATAAAAAAATACTAACACAAATTTTCTAAGGCAGGGTTTGAAAATGGAATTCATCAAACCTTGAAATGTAGAAGGTGCATTGGTAAGGCCAAAAGGCATGACCAAAAATTCATAATGACCCTCATGAGTTATAAATGCTGTTTTTGGAATGTCTTCAGTCTTCATTCTAATTTGATGATATCTTGAATGAAGGTCTAACTTGTTGAAGTAAATTTCTCCATGCAATTCATCCAATAATTCATCAATGGTAGGAATGGGAAATTTATATTTAATAGTGAGCTTGTCGAGCTCCCTATAATCCGGACACATGTGCCATGATCCATCCTTCTTGTGCACCAATAGTACTAGAGCAGAGAAAGAACTTTGACTAGGTTGAATTATACCAACCTCTAGCATTTTTGCAACCATACATTCAATTTCACTCTTTTGGGCATATGGATATCTGTAAGGCCTGATGCTTGGAGGAACACTTCCTGGAATTAAATGAATAGCATGATCATGATAAAAAATAGGTGGGAGGCCTTTGGGAGTTTCAAATACCCTAGAATGATTGTCCAAGACTTTTTGGAGATCTGGAGAAACAGATGATTCCAATGTGGGAACCTCTAGCGAACATAGTTGTGCAATTATGCCTCGTTGTTATTTCTTTAGAATATTTGTCATACTGTTAGAGCTGATTATCCTTCCCAGTTTCCTTATGATACCCCTTAATTCAAATTCCTTTCTTTCTGAAAAAAATTTAAAAAAAAGTTCTTGAAAATTAAAAGTTATCGTACCCAAAGATTGTATCCATTGGACTCCTAGTACAACATCAGCACCACCCATTGGAATGGAAAGAATTGGACTATTCAACTTGTATTATCCCATGGATAGGTTGATATTATGGAACTTTTCAGAGAAATTTTCGATTCCTCCATTTGCAACCATCACTTGACACTCTGGTGTTGGATATAGGAAGCAATTCAATTCCTTGGCTATCTTACAATGAATAAAATTATGGGTACTTCCCGAATCAATCAACACTATTACCTTTTTCTTCTTGATATGTCCTTCTATCTTGACAGTTTGAAGAGTGGTAATTCCAACCAATGCATTGCAATATATGGTTGGATTCATTTATTCTTTCTCTAGGGTTTGTTCCTAGTGTGTATCCTCTTCTATTTATGTTTCTTGTTCCTTTTCTTCTTCCTCTTCACAATCTGTGTAAAATAATTTCTTCTCAACACACTTATGACCTTTAGTGTATTTTCTATCACAACTGTAACAAAGATCTTTCGCTATTTTTTCTTCCAATTGTTGTGGTGTCAACCTTGTAAGTTGTGGAAGGCTAGGGGCAATAACACTTCCATATTTATAGTTGTGAATGGTAGGCTTCTTGTTGCCATAATTTTGATTTCAATTTTTCTTGCCAACCTCAATGCCTTTTCCAATGAATCAGGTTCCCAAAGGCAAACCTCATGTTGGATGTTATCCTTTAAAGTCCCTATGAACACATCAATCCTATGCTCCTCTGGAGTATATTTTACCTTTATATTCAATTTTTGAAAGTCCTCAATATGCTCCACCATTGAACCCTTTTGTTTGAGATTTATCAATTGGCTAAAAAAGGTGTTGCTTTTTGTATCCTCATAATGTGCTATCCTTTCTTCTGTAAAAATTGCCCAAGTGACAATTTTTTTATGAGAGAAAAGCCATCAATACCATACAAACTGATTGGGTTCCAAATATAAAGTTGCAATGTGTACCTTTTGTGTGTTTTACACATTATGGAGATCGAAATATTGCTCCATTTGTAGTATCCATGTTACGAGATCCTTGCCATAAAACTTCTTCATATCGATCTTTGGAACATGGTGGGTCTTCAGTCCAATGTTAGAGTCTATGAAATCATTACTAACATTTCTTTTGTTCTCATCTTGAGTTTCCTCTACTACCCTTTCGCCATTAGTAAACATTTCTTGTAGCAACTTTGTTAAATCTATCTTCAAATCTTCCATGTTGTCTTTAAATTTTTCTTCAATACCATCCATCTTAGCTTCCATTCCATTGATATTAGCTTCCATTCCATTCTTTAAACCCTCCATCTTAGCTTGAGTTACTTTTTGTGAGAGCGAAATTTGTTGCACTTGGTCTCGTAATTTTGATATATCATGTTGCATTTCTTCCTCTTCTTCATGTGTCATAGTAGATATTTCAGGTTGCTTACTACGTGTTTCCATTTTCTTTCTTCTGGTCATCAATGAATGATAATTATGCTTCAAAATTCCCTTTGAATCACTTCAAACTACTTTCGCAAAGAAGACTTATGCAAATTAAAAAAAAACTACACATTTATTTATATTTATTTATTTTTTTATTTTTTCCACTTTGTATGAGCTTGAGCTTGAAATGACTTTAACTATAGAATTTTAGATCCTACAGTTCTAAAATTTCGGCTTGTGATAGCTCTCTGAGTCTTCTTTCCAACCCGCAAGTCTAATCGCAATTGGATTTCCAAAGAAAGAGTTATGCCCAATCTCCCGCGATGACCCAATTATAGACTCGTTCAGTAGAGCGACCTTGTACGACATGCCACGTGTCACTGTTTCGACCTTAGGTTCTAAAAATGGTACCAAAAAAACTACAATCCATACAATTTCTGTCACTTTTACAAATTTTCAATTAGATGCTCAACGAGAAAGTTATGACGAGTTTCCCAAGTTGACCTATTTGAGATCGCATTCAGGAGCCTACAAAAACCCTAACTTCCTCAGTTCATATCTCTGAACATATAGCGAGACAAGATCTGAAATTCGGTCACGAGGTTTATCACAATTTCGTCTCAAATGGGTTTTAATTTAGTCTTGTGAAGATTCATATAAAAAATATTATAGTGAAAATTCCACGATGACTTGTTTGAAGCAGTGAAACCTTAGAATCCAAAGCTTTGATACCAATTGTTAGGCAACCAACTCACAAAATAGAAGAAAGAGATAGAGCAACGACTTCAAAAGTAGTCTCTTTGAGGGGGTAACCTCCTTTGTATTACATAAAATAAAAAATTCTTGGATGATACAAATGACAAGACCTCTTTTCTATATATAGGAGTATAAGGGGTCACAATATAATCAGAGCCGACACAACAATAATAATGTAAGGGCACAACAATAACAATAATGGGTTTCTATGGGGCACAATAATAACAATATGGGGACAACATGGGCACAAAAATAACAATAAGGGCTACAATGACAATAATAATAAGGGAATACACTATTATTATAGGGACCTAACATAACTCTAACTATATGTCGAACACAATCATCCATGCTAGCCTAATTTAATCACACCAAGATACCATTCTAACATTCTCTCATGGTTAATGCTAGTGCAGAGTTTGACATAAACAAAGACGTGTTTCAACGTACACAATTGTGGTATTGATATAGATTTATGCAAGAACTAAATTAAATATAAATTTAAACAGAAACAATGAGCTTCAACAAAAACTGAACTTCAATTCATTAATAACAAATGTTGAAAATTGTTTAAATGCAGAATGTAAATAAAATAGCTCGGGCGATGGTAGCTATCTCTGAGAAGACATGTGGCAACTAGATGCCTTTTGAACTATGTTACAATGAGGCTAAGAAGTTATTTTATTAATGAGAAACAACAAAAAACAAAAAAAATCCAAAAACCTAACCCTAGGAAATGAAGTGTCAAAAGTTTGTGAGCCTCGTTGGGATTAGTTGGAATGCCAACTTCCCAGGGTCGTAATTCGTCCATATGATCTTCGTTTGGCATACACAATACCTTGTTAGAAAGATATTTATGAGGAATTTTAATTTTTTGACAAGATCTTTCCCATGAGTTTTGGGCTTTACATGTTTTTCAAAAAAATGTTGTTTAGGGCCTCAAAATGGCTCTAGAACATTAGGACCCAAAAAATTACCAAAAATAGAAGGTGATAGAATTAAGGAAATTGAAAGGAAATAATGTTGGGGGTCCAAGTGGAATAGGCAGGTGACCACCAATATCCACATGGATCATTCCTCCCCCCTTAGGAAGAAATCATCCCCATTACATTGAGTGCCTCCATGAGATGGGGAACTTATGCTGAACTTTGTCCCTGGTGAGTCACTTGCCTTGGTGCAGGAGCTGGCCAACGTTGACAACATGATACAATTGGATATTCTGTTGATGAGTGTTCTTGATTTGTGTGTCCATGATTTGATCAGTTGTGGCCTATCCCATGTAATCTAGGTTGACCTTTGTTGGTGTCAGTTGTTCAACAATGTCTGATGTATCTAGTAATAGTGGGAAGTATGGTTGAAGGCAGTTCACATTGATAATGGATGTAGGCCAAGGAATGGGGAAATGTTGAGCTCAAACACATTGTCTCCCAGAACCTTAGTGATGGTGTAAGGTCCATATCAGAGTGGTTGAAGCTTCCAAAGGGCTACGCTAAGGCATTCTTTCTGCAAATACAAACAAACTTTGTTGCCCAATTGAAACTTATGTGGCACCTAATGCTAATCATGTCATTGTTTTTACTTAAAATTGGATTTATCCAAGATGTCATGAACTTGCTGGAGGATGTGATGGATGTGTTCAATAAAACTAGTTTCTTTATCAGCCTCAGACTGTACATGTGAAGATTCTTATTATGTAATCACATGAGACATGACAACATCAATCAAACATAATGGTTGAAATTTGAGACCCACTTGAAAGGGGTTGTGACATGTTGAGCTATGGATAATTCTATTATAGTTGTGCTACACACAGGGAATATTTTCATCCCATGTTCGTGGATGCTTGGAGTTGTACATGCATAGTATGTGCACGATCATCCTATTGATAACCTCTGCCTGACCATTGGTCTAGGGATGTAATGAAGTCAATTGGTGAGCTTGGTGTCCAATAATGACTAGAGGCTCAACCATAATGTGCTCAGGAATCCACTATCCTGATATGATATAATGGCCTACAGGATCCCAAAATTTACCCACACTCATTCGAAGAAGAGTTTGGCAATGTCTTCTGCTGTAATACTATCCTTACAGGCCACCAATATATCCATCTTAGAAAACGTGTCCACGACCACGAATACACATTCATTACACTGCTTGGTATAAGGGAGGCCAGACAGATAGTCCATGGTGATGGATTCCCATGGCTAGATGGGAGTAGGAAGAGGAGTGTATAGGCCTTGCTTCTTGATGGTTGGTATGGAGATGGCATAGGTAGTGTAGGACCTAATATATTTTCCAACATCCTATCAGAGTTTTGGCCAATAAAAATACTTCTATAGTATTGCAACATTTTTCTCCACAACAAAGTGTCGTGCGACTTGACTGTAGTGCGCCTCCCAAATCAGCATGGCACATTCACTTGAAGGAACACGAAGGTGGACCAGGTAGCATAATAATGCATTTTGGAGGTGGAAGTATGGTATTTTATTACCATTCAATGGCATATGGCATGTGGTGGAAAACTCTGTATCATTTTTGTATAGTTTCAACCATTCAAAGGTCTTATGGCCACAAGAGTTGAGAACAATAGTGTGTGCTGCAACCGAGGGATGACTAAGGCAATATGCAACATGATTGGTGCTACCCTTCTTGTATTTAATTTTCAAATGGAATTATTGTAGATATGTGGACCACTTATGATTGTGATCATTCTGCAACTTCCCTTGTGTCTATATAAAATGAAGAGGCCGGTGATCTATGTGGATGATCATCTCCTTCCCCAGAATGTAATTTTTCCATTTCCGACAAGCCTACATGATGAAATACATCTCTTTCTTGTAGGTGGGGTATTTTTGAATTGTATTAGAAAGTGTCTCACTGTGATAGGCCACAAAAGGCCCTTCTTAGGTAAGAACTGCACCAATAGCATAATCAGAGAAATTTGTCTCAATTTCAAATTGTTTTTATAGATATAGCAATGTGAGTACTGGTGCAGAGCAAAGGTGATGCTTCAGCTCAATGAATGCCTTCTGTTGGGACTTGGACTAGGAAAATTTTTCTTTCACTTTTCCCTCGGTAAGTCGAATCAAATGCTAAGTGATATGAGGGAATCCCAACATGAATCTTCAATAAAAATTGGAAAGCACCAAAAAGATACGAAGCTCTGTTAAAGTGGTTGGGGCTGGCCGATACCGAATGACTTAGATCTTAGCTAGATCTACATGCACTCCTTCAAGCTCATCAACGATGTAACCCAAATATTGGACCTGGCTCATGCCAAAGGTGCATTTCTCCAAGTTGGCACATAGTTTGTGCTATCGTAGGGTTTGAAGGACCTACTGAATGTGTTGCAATTCCTCTTCCCAACTCTTGCTAAAGATGAGGATGTCATCCAGATATAAAACCATGAGTGAGTTAGTGAAGGGATGCAAGATGTCATCCATCAACCTCATAAAAATTGCAGGGGCATTTTCCAACCCTAAAGGCATGACCAATCACTCAGAAAGGCCCTCCTTAGATTTGAAGGTGGTCTTCCATACATTTGTGGGTTCTACTTGAACCTGGTGATATCCAGAATTACATTCGTGCATGCTGAAGTACTTGGCCCCCTTAAGATGGTCAAGCAGGTCATAAATACGTGGGATTGGATACCTGTTCCTAATGGTGATTTTGTTTAGTGCCTGATAATTAATGCAGAGTCTCCAGGTCCCATCCTTCTCCTATAGAAGTACAATCGAGCTCCCACAAATTGAGGAACTTGGTCGAATATGCCCTTTTTGTAGCAACTCCTAGATTTGCTGCTTGATTTCTTCATTTTCAAGAATAGAGTAGTGGTATATCAACCCATTGGGTAGAAGTTCTCCGAGAGTTAGATCTATCAAATGCTTGACCTAACAATGCAAAGGTACCCCTGTGGGTGAGGAGAAGATGTCCTTGTATTCTTCCACGACCTTATCCACCTACTTATGCTATGTGGGGGAACCCTCCCTGAGGGCCATGCATGTGCCCAGGATCCTCCCCTTACTTTGAGAGTGAATAAGAAAGAAAACAAATTTCCTGGTCTAGGCGATGATCTTACTACATTTGTTAGCAGAGATCAAAGATATGGTGGTAGGCAGGGCTACCTCTGTTATCCTATATAACTTACTGCCCAAATTAATAAGAACAGTACAAGGTCTGGACTCATAAACAACATGATTCTTCCACAAGTATGGTTGGCCTAAAAACACATCACAAACTTCAAGAGGAGAAACATCATACAATACCTTATCCGTGAATGGCTTGATGCTGTAGGGAAGGCGACACTGTTTCCTGGCGCAAATATCTCGTCCTTGGTGGAGCCACCCGATGGTGTATGGCTGTGAGTGTGGTGTGGTCAGTAGACCCAACCGCTTAAAAACCTTTGCTGAGATGAGGTCATTTTGGCTTCTGTTGTCGACAATGAACTGCAACAGAGACCCATTCACCCACATATGTGAGTGGAAGAGATGAGCACAAAAAATCAGCTATTTAGAAAAAAAAAACATATATTATTATTATTAAATAGATAGATGATAATACAATTTTTGGGAGGCCCCTAGATTTATACTATCTTTGGTGCCTCTTGGTGAATGGGCATGATCTTTGAGCATGCCCCTTGCCTAATAACTACTAATTACAATTAACTAATTCTTATATAACATTTCCTTCCTCCCAAAAAATGCTTTTTCCTCAAACATACGTAACAACGGATGTTTTTGATGAAATGTTTCACTCTCCCTAGAAGCTTCTTCTTCTGGTAAGTCGTTCCACTTGATCAAGTATTCCTTGATTACATGAGATCAAAGCTTCTTTTCCCTGGTGGATATGATACCTTCTAGCTCTAAAACGACCCTTCCTTCATCATCTAAGGATGGAAGCATTGTTTGAGCTGATTGATGGTCACTAAGTTCTGTTTTAAGGTAGGATACATGGAAGATGTTGTGAACACGACTTTTATCCGGAAGGCTTAAACTATATGGAACTTGGTTGATCTTTTTTTTGATCTGGTATGGCCCATAGAACTTTGGTGCCAATTTATTTTTTCCTTTTTGTTTAAAAGACAAATATTTGTATGGTTGGAGCTTGACAAATTACCCATTATCCAATTTCAAATTCTCTCTCAGTTCTGTTTCGGTCAGCTTGTTGCTTCATACAGTTTCTTGCATTACTTAAATTTTATTTTAGTGTTTGGACGATTTTTTGGGTTTCTTCTAGTTGGTTTTTAACAACTGGTAGATTTGTCTGGATGGTAGCTAGATCCTTTCATTTTGGAGGTTCGTGCCCATACAAAGCTTGGAATGGAGTCATTTTTACATACATATGGTAAATAGAATTATACCACCATTCAGTGAGGTGCAACCATGGAACCCACTTATTTTGTTTTTCTGTAGCGTAACAACGTAGGTAGGCTTCCAAACATTTATTGACAACCTCCGTTTTTCCATCTGTTTGAGGTTGGTAAGAGGAACTCATATTTAGGTAGGTTCCTATATGGTTGAATGATTCCTTCCAGAAATTACCCTTAAAATTTTCATCACTATCACTCACAATGAATTTCAGAAAACCGTGCAATTTATAAATATTTTTGCAAAATATCTTAGTGATTTGTTTAGCTGAGTCTAATTTCTTCATTGCGATAAAGTGAGCATATTTGGTGAGTCTGTCGACTACTATGAAAATATTATCCTTGCCATTGGATACAGGTAACCCCTCAATAAAGTCCATTGTTATTTCTTCCCATTTATGATTCGGAATGTTTAAGGGGTGAAGTAATCGAGGTGTCATAATATTTTCACTTTTATTTCTTTGACATTTGTCACATTCTGTTACATATTTCTGAATATCATGACTCATCCCCTTCCAAAAGAATGACTGATGTGCATTGTAGTAATTTTTAAAGAATCCTATATGTCCGGCTGACAGTGAATCATGTGAATCCTTGAGTATCTTGGATTTAAACTTGGAGTTTGAATTCATATATATTATTCCTTTGTACCATAGAATATCATTCTTCCATTTAATTTTTGAGTTGTCTGGAAGGTTATTGATTATCGTAGTTATTTCTGGATCCTTGGCATACTCACTTCGAATCTAATTAAGCCATTCAGGAACAACAACCGAGACTACAAGTAATGTTGGTTCTCTGTCCTTCCTAGATAGGGCATCTACTACTACATTGTCTTTTCCCTTTTTATGTAATATCTCCATGTCAAAGGCGACAATTTTTTCAATCCATTTTTGTTGTTCTTCGGAAAGTGTTCTTTGTTGGAGGAGGTGCTAGAGACTATTATGGTCTATTCGAATGGAGAACTTACTTCCCAAAATATATTGTCTCCACTTGGCCAGTGCGTGCATAATAGTGAGCATTTCCTTGTTGTATGTGGATTTAAGGCGTTCTTGTTTATTGAGCTTCATGGTTTCAAAATCTATTGGATGCCCCTCTTGCATTAACACTGCACCTATACCGAACCCGGAAGAATCACACTCAATGATAAATGGTTTAGAGAAATCTAGAGTTTCCAATACTGGGGCATTAGACATAACTTCAATTCTTCAAAACACTTTCCTGCTTCCTCATTCTATCGAAATGAATTATTCTTTAAAAGGTTTGTTAGAGGTGTAGTTATATGTGCATAGTTTTTAATAAATCTTCGGTAATATCCTGTAAACCCTAAGAACCCTCTTAGATTGGATATATTAACTAGTTTGGTCCATTCCTTTATTGTTCTGATTTTATTAGGGTCCACTTTTACTCCTTGGGATATTATGTGTTTGAGATATTCTACTTCTTCCTTCCCAGAGGTGCATTTGAATTTCTTCGCGTAGAACTGATTCTCTTGCAATAGTGTAAGAAATTTATCTAGATGTTGTAGGCGCTCCTTCCAAGGTTTACTGTAAATTAAAATATCATCAAAGAATACTAATACAAAATTCCTAATATATGGATGAAATAACTCGTTCATAGTGGCTTGGAATGTTGCTGGAGCATTGGTTAATCCAAAGGAAATTACTTTAAATTCATAGTGATCTTCGTGTGTTCAGAATACAGTTTTTGGTATGTCATCCAACCTAATTCTGATTTGGTAATATCCTGACCTTAAATCCAATTTTGAGAAGTATTTTGTGCCATGTAGTTCATCCAACATTTCATCGATAAAGGGAATTGGGAATTTGTTTTGATCGTTATTTTGTTTAATCCTCTATAATCAATGCATATCCTAAACAATCCATCCTCTTCCTTACCAATACAACTGGAGCAGCATACAAACTCTTACTTTTTGAGATGATCCCACATTTTAAAAGGCCTTGGATTAATCTCTCAATTTCAGCCTTTTGGTGATGTGGATATCGATACGATTTGATGTTGATGGGGTCTGATCCTCCTTTGACTTCTATTGTATGCTTGATTTCCCTGTTAGGCGACATTTTCATGGGAAGGTCTTAAAATAAATTTTCATGCTTATGAATTAGCTCTTGTACTTCTGGTGACTCTTCGCTGATCACTTTTGCAGATAAAATTTTTAATTGGTGACATTGTACTACATATGCCGGTGCTCCTTTTGGAATCATTTTAATCATCTGGGATGATGACACAATTTTATTTTATGGTGCTTGGAATCCATATAGCTTGTACCTTTTCCCTTCCCATTTAAAACTTATAAACTGATTCTGATGGTTGGCAGAGTAAGTGCCTAGGGTTTGTAGCCATTGGATACCTAAGACCACATCTACTCCTAATGATACAACGCAGAACGAATATTGTAAATTAAAGTATTGAATTTGCAATTTGACCTTATGGCATTTCCCTACCTTTTCAATATTCTTACCATCGACTATCATCACCTTCATGTTGGGCATGGGAAATGTGAAAATGTTGAGTCTCTTTGCCATGGTTGAGTCTAAAAAATTGTGGGTGCTACTGGTTTCGATGAGAACCATTACATTTTTCTTCTTGATATGTCCTTTTAATTTTAAAGTCTGGGGTTGTGATATACCTGTCATAGCCGATAATGACACTTGTGGAATGCTTTCATCATCTAGTTCTGGAGATAATTCTGGGGCATATTCTATTCCTTCTATGTCTGATTCATCACTGTTTGAATCATTAGTTGCTTCACAACTATATAGGTTCTTTGTCTCTTTTCCTTTAGCACACCTATGTTTAGGGTCCCACTTTTGCCACAACATTTGCACTTGTCCTCTTTCATCCTTTGCATTTCCACGTTAGATTTTTCTCCTTCACGAAGATGTGGTGGAACATATTTTGTATTATCCATATTCATAGACTGGGGAAACATTCATCTTGAATATACTTTTTCCGGCTTTGAACACAATATATTTTAAATTTATTTTCAATGGCTTTTGATTTTTGTCTTGCTACTTCTATCGACGTAATGTCATGAAGCTCAAGTTTTACTCATATATGGGTTTTAAGTCTGGAGATGTATGATTGGATTAGATGAGATTCTGATAAACCAGGTACTCATGTTTCTAAGGTCTCCCATTCTCGAGTGTATTCATCCACATTTCCTTTTTGTCGCAATCTGATGAATGTTGAAAATAACTCTTCTTCCTTGACACCTTGGAACCTTTTAAAGAATGCTTCCTTAAGTTTTCTCCAACTGATAGCGGGTGTCGTCTTCTTTCACCACATATAGCAATTATATTCTTTGCCTTGCATTTTCATGGAAGCGTGCCTAATATTTTTGTCATCATTGTCAATATCGTAAATCTCGAAATATTCTTCTGCTTTATTGAGCCATGAAACACTACATTTTTCATTATCGTCGAACTTGGGTAGCTCGATTTTTTCTCTTCGTTGATACGTCATTAACAGTGGAGTGACAAAGGGGTATTGATTGGTGAATGGATTCCAGAGCTGCTTATTTTGAAAATTCCCATTATTATTTTCTTGATGGTGCGCGGATGATTTTTTTGGAGACTCTATTTTTTCGTGAGAATCTGCTAAATTTGCAGAATCTAATGAATTGTGTTGTTGATTACCTTCATCATCCTAGAATATTTGTTCGGGTGTAAACTTCATCCGCTCACAAATAACAGTTAGTATTGTCGTTGTTTGATTATTATTTATTTTGGATTCAGTATGGTTCTGCCCAAGCTATTTTTCTATCCGATTTGTCGTATCCTGAAGCTTCTTGATATCGTTGGAATGTTTGGTCACCTTACTCTTGAGATCGACTAATTTTTTATTAAAATCATCAGCGTGGCTAGTAATCCTATTCTCAAGATCAACCAGTTTTTTGCTGAAATTAGTCATTGTCATCGACGACAATGAACAGGTTTGTGGGGGTGTATATTTGTCCACCAGTTTAAGCTTTCTTCCTTATATTTTTTTAATATATATATTAATATTAATAAATTATATAGTTATAAACTATATAATAATTAATTAAAGTTAATTTATGTATAGTCATAAACTATATATTAATCAATTAAAATTTAATTAATTGAACTATAGATATAAACTATATATTTCGTATGGACATTAAGTGGAGAGGGACAATGAAGTTTTGGGTGGAAGGAAGTCAAAGGTGAAATGATGACAAAGTTCTGGGTGGAAGTTGCAGGTGAAATGGTGAACGGAGAGCTGAAACCTGGATGACTTGACAATGGAGGAAAAAAATGAGGACTCGTGAATGGACAACTAGGGAAATAGATCAGCGGTGGGGAGCACGTCGAGGGGCAGCCTAACACAAACGAACGATGAGGGAATAGGAATTGGTTTCGTTGGGAAGGTAAAAATAGTGGATAGGTATGTGAATGAGTTTATGATTTACCTACGGTGGACGTATGGAAACAGAGACAACAAAGGGAAACGATGGCAACAGAAGAAAATAGTGAGACGAATGGCAACAAATGAGCAAAGAAAGTGGACAACAACAAAGCGATAGAGGAAAAAAACACTAGAAAAATTGATGACCTCTCAGCAGTAAGGAGAGATCTGCTCTGATACCAGATAGAGCAGAAAAACTCAACTATTCAGCAAAAACATATTTTATTATTATTAAATAGATAGATGATGATATAATTTGTGGGAGGCCCCTGGCTTTATACTGCCTTGGGTGCCTCTTGGTGAATGGGCATGATCTTTGATCATGTCGTTTGCCTAATAACTATTAATTACAATTAACTATTTTTTATATAACAATGCTCCCCTTCCTCTATATCTTTGGGTTAAATCTTTTGGACCTTGGTGGTGGCCATTGTGGTAGTAGCATCTGCATAGATAATCTACTTCCCTTGGCCATTCTCCTTGTTGGGTTCTAACTTAGAGTCAGAGCATGAATCTAAATCTGAAGCCTTTAGCTTGACCACCAATGACTGCTTGGTGTGACACTCACTTGTGTTGTGAGTGGGGATCTTATGGAATTCACACCACTTTCCTTTGCCCTTCTTCATCTTCGTGGTGCTATTATTTTCTTGTAGCTTCGATGGATTCTCTTGGGTCACCCTGCCTTGGATTTTTCCTTTGTTCTGTGGTTTGGGGGTGCCTTTTCCCTGCTTCAGATTCGTAGATCCAAAGTCACACTTCTTCTATTTAATTTTTTTCTCACTTGACAACATATTGGTATGCTGTGCCAAGCGATGAGATGTCTAGGAAATCCATCTCATCCATGATGTATTTGTGTAGATAGTTGTGGTGCTTGAGTATCATATGTCACTTAGAATCCTTGATACCCGACTCCGTGTGAAGGGAATGAAAAATATTTGTGAATTCTGACACATCTTGGTCCCTTCTCTAGCGTAGTGTGGTCCATTTTATGTACTTATCTTCATAGCTCTCAGTAGGGTAATATTGTTCCTTGAAAAAATCTCAGAAATATTTCCAAGTGGGTGTAGCTGAAATTAGTGAGTGTTCCTTCTCGTCCCTTTGCTCACAGTAGGTTTCCCACTAGTCCTTGACGTGGGGGGAAACTTTGACATGTGCAAAAGTAATATTTTCGTAATTGGAAAAATTATGGACCAAAAAAAATCCTTTCAATAGATTTAACCATTTATCTATAACATATGCATCTATATGGACTTCAAATATAGGAATTTCAAATTTCACTTGTACCTTAAATGGGGTGGAACCTCTAAGGTGGTTTCCGGATGAAGATGCTTCTCCCTCAGCTACTCGTCGAATGATTTGGGAAAAGTAGTCCATCATATTTTTCCTTTGTCGTTCAAGGGCTTCATTGAGCAACATTTTTAAAGGATCTCCTACTTGCTCATATTTATTTTCTTCTTCCATGGGAGGCTGTCAAGGTTGGCGAGGCCACTCTTGTAATGGTTTAACCAATTCAAGTCCTAACTCCTTATACCCCGACTTTGTTAGAGACATGCATAGAAAAATAAAGAAAGAACATATACCTCTGATAACACTGATCCAGATTTATGCAGGAATGAAATGAAATATAGATTTAAACATAAACACAAAGCTACTACACAAAATTAACTTCAATTCATTAATAACTAACACTGAAAACTGTTTATATGTAGAATGAAAATAAACTAGCTCGGGTGATGGTAGCTATCTCTAAGAATAGATGTGATGGCTACATACCTTCTGAACTATTTTACAATGATGCTCATAGGCATTTTTATTATTAAGAAACAAAAAAACCTAAACATCCAAAAACCTAACACTAGGAGACGAAGCACCAAAAGTTTGTGAGCCATGTTGGGATTAGTTGGAATGCCAACTTCCTGGGTGGTAATTCAGCCATATGATCTCCATGTGGCATGCAAAATACCTCATTAGAAAGATATATTTGAGGAAAACAATTTTTCTTGGCAATACCTTGCCAATAGGTTATGGACTTGGCACATTTAAAAAAAAGCGCCATTTAGGGCCTCAAAATAATTCCAAAAGTTTAGGACCTGAAAAGTTGCCAAAAATAGAAAGATGTGCTAGAATTAAGGAAACTGAAAGGAAATAGTGTTGGGGGTCCAAGTGGAATAGGTGGGTGGCCACCAATATCCACCTAAATAAGGTATCTGCACATATTTTTCTTTGATATTATAGACCCCATTACTTCAGTACCTTAAAAAATATATTAATAGGAAAAAATGAGGATCACATTTGATTGGCATATAGTATAAGAATTTTAAATAATACTACATGCATGCTCGCTGTTTTCTATATTTTAAACTCGAATAGTATTTTATAGATCATGAGCCAAGGGAAAAAAGGGCTACTCAACAGGCACATGCACTATGTTGTTGGTTGTCAAAGATTGGACTGACATCAATAATTTTTTTAGTACAAATGCTCACATTTTTCTCTGCATCGTCTTGTAGTATCCCCACTTAGTTTTATCAGTACATTCAATTGGTCTTAAATAGAATATATTCACTCCTTTATGATTGATCTTTTTCTCATTTTTCTCTCGATCTATACAAAACAAGAATTTCACCATGATTTTTCCTACGAGAATGACATTGCGCATAGGATATAACATGGATGAAATCATGAATCAATTAGAAAAAATCCTTAATCTAGATGTTGGGTTCTAATTTTGCATTAGAAAGAAATAAAGGTATTGAAAATTACTGTTAGCATTACCAGGGAATTAGTTGAATGATTTGCAACAAATTTTTGTGAGTTGGTATACATTGGATTGTGTTTGGGGTAAATTCCCTGAGATGTCAGATGCTCTAGAGATCCATTTGTCTCTTCATCCTGCTTCCACCTCCCCAATTAATCCTCTAAACTGCACTAGGATTTGCTTTCATGACTTTTTCTACAACTACTGATTACAATTTACATTACAAGCATCTGATTGAAACACAAACACTTGGTAATGCATATTTGGTAACATGATCGATTGTCACACCTCAACTATCCATTGCCTTGACTATCCATCACCCTAAACATACACATAGAGGAGACATAGTGGAGTTGATGCCACATTATTAATTTAATTAAAAGAAATTATTAAATGAAATTGTAAAAGAAAATATGCTTATTGCACATGAAATCTCATCCCTCCATGTTGATATTAGATGAATAATATTTGCTCAGGGTGAAATCTCAACCATCAATTTATTATAAAATCAAAATTCTACAAGGCCTGTTCCAAAATAGATATGCCTATCGACATAACAATATTAATATTATTAATAATAATATTAATGTAAATATATTCTTAAAAACATAATATTGTCAACCACGGTCTCATGAACAACCATAATGGTTAATCAAGATCTCTATTGTAGAATGATCGAACATGGTCAACATGATCAATGTGAATACATGGTCATACATGGTTAGAATGGTTAACCATGGTCAACGATAATGGTGAACCATGATTAACCATAGTCAACGATAATGGTGAACCATGATTAACCATAGTCAACTGTGATCAACAATGATGGTCAATCAAGATATCTATGCTTTGAATGGTTGAGCATGGTGAACCAAGGTCTCTAGGGTTGAATAAGGTCAAGCATAATGTTCAATCAAGGTCTCTATGGACAACCAAGGTCAACCACAGAGATCTTGATTGACCATATTCAACCCTAGAGACCTTGGTTCACCATGTTCGACCATTCTAACAATAAAGATCTTGATTGACCATTATGGTTGACCATTGTGGTCGACGTTGGTTGATCATGGTTGACCATTATAATCAGTCTAAGCATTCTAACCATGTTCAACCATTCAACCAGGTTGATCATGGTTGACCTTGATTTATCATGGTTTACCATGGTTGACCATGTTTGACCATTCTAACCATGAATATCTTGATTGACCATTATGGTTGACCATGTTAACCAAGATCAACATGGTTATAATGAGTGGACATGGTCAACCAAGGTCAATCATGGTCAACCATGATCAACCATAATGGTTAATCAAGATCTCTATGGTCAACCATGATCAACCATAATGGTTAATCAAGATCTCTATGGTCAACCATAATATTAATATAATATAAGTATATTAAAACATATGATCAATATAAGTATATGATCAATCATAATAAAATATTATGATCATAAGTGTAAGTATATGATCAACCATGGTCACCCATGGTTGACCATTGTCAACCACGATCAACCAAGGTCAACCATAATCAACCATGGCCAAATAAGGTCAAACAAGGTCATGGTCAACCATGATCAACTGTGGTCAACCAAGGTTCTAGTGGTTGATCATGGTCAACCAAATTCAACCATGCTAAACCATATTAACTAAGGTCAACCATGGTCAACAAAGGTCAACCATGGTCAACTAAGGTCATCCATGGCAAAGTAACGTCAACCAAGGTCATGGTCAACCATGATCAACCATGGTCAACCATGGTCAACTAAGGTCAGCCATAGTCAATACTGATCAACCATGCTCAACCAAGCTCAGCGATGGTAAACGAAGGTCAACCATGGTAAACCATTATCCAAGATCAACATTGTTATAATGGTCAACTATGTTCAATCAAGGTCAACCATGGTCAACCATAATCAACCATGGTCGGCCATGATCAACCATGGTCAACCATGATCAACCATGGTCAACTAAGGTCAACCAAGATCGACCATGTTTAACCAGGGTCAACTAAGACTAGCATGGTTATAATGGTCGAACATGGTCAAACAAGGTTAACCATGATCAACGATGATCAACCATGATCAACCATGGTTAACCATGACCAACCATGGTCAACTATGATCAACCATGATAAACCATAATGGTTAATCAAGATTTCTATGGTTAGAATGGTTAAACACGGTCAACCAAGATTAACCATGGTAAACCAACATCAACCATGGTAAACCAACATCAACCATGGTCAACCATAATCAACCATGGTCAACCATGATAAACCATGGTCAACCATGGTTAACATGGTTAGAATGGTCAAACATGGTCAATCAATTTCAACCATACCTAACCATGCCCAACCATAATGGTTAATTAAGACCTCTATGGTTAGAATGGTTGAACATGGTTAACCAAGATCAACAATTGTTGATCTTGGTCTTTATGGTTGAATATGGTATACCATAATGGTCAATCAAGGTCTCTATGGTTAACCATGTTCCACCATTCTTGACCACGGTCAATGATGGTTAACGATGATCAACCATGATGAACCATTTTCAACCATGATCAACCATCAACTATCTCAATCATTAACGTAGCCATTTTTGTAACGTTAATTTTAACATTAACATTAACTTTAATGTAAGCTTGACCATATTTAACCTCATCAACCTTGATCAACCTCATCAACCCTCGTCAACGATGGTTAACCATGGCTAATGAATTCGCACCACACACATGGTCAACCATGGCCAATGAATTCGTGCCATGCACATGGTCAACCATGGCCAAGATCAACCATGGTAAACCTTCATCCAAGATCAACATGGTTAGAATGGTTAACCAAGGTCCACCATGGTCAACCAAGATCAATATTTTTAAAACTAAACATTAAATCTTGACTATGCCTAACCAAGGTTGGCCTTGGTTTACTAAGGTTGACAATGTTTGAGTTTAGACAACCATGGTTGACTATAATTGAATATGGTTAATATAGTCAACCTAAATATTATTATTATTACTTTCATTATTAGTCAACTTTATTAATATTAATTTTATTGGGTTGAACAAGTTTGATCATGGTCGACTATTAATATTATCTTCAATAAATAAATAAAAACAAATATAAATCATTACTATTAAAATATTATTATCACTATAAATCAATAAAGTTAATAGGAAATAATGTTTTATCGTGGTTGATCATGGTTTACCATGCTATTAAAATTAAACATCTTTAAATCTTGACTGTGCCTAACCAAGATTGACCGTGCTTAATTAAGGTTGACAATGTTTGACTTCAGACAACCATGGTTGAATATAATTGAATATATGGTTAATATATTCAGCCTTAATATTATTATTATTACTTTTATTATTAGTCAACTTTATTAATATTAATGTTATAAGGTTGAACAAGTTTGATCATGGTCAACTATTAACATTATATTTAATAAATAAATATAAATCAATAAAAAGACGATTATGAATATAAATCAATAGTATTAATAAGAATTACTGTTTGACCATAGTTGACCTTGTTTGACCATCGTTGATCATGGTTGAAAATGGTTGATCATGGTCAACCATAGTTGACCATTCTAACCCTATTGATGTTGGATGACTAGGGTTGCTCATTAGTTGGCCATGGTTGACTATGATTAACCATGGTTGATCATGGTCAACCCTGGTCGACCATTCTAACCATGTTGATGTTGGATGGCCTTGGTTGACCATGGTTAGCCATGGTTGATCATGGCTGGTTGTGGGTGACTATGGTTGATCATGGTTTACCATAGAGACCTTGATAGACCATTATGGTTGACTATGTTTGACTAATGGTTGACCTTGTTTGAATCTGTTTGTATATGTTTGACTAATGTGTTTGATTATGTTTGATTATTAATAATCAATACTATTGAAAGGGGATAATTTTTGACAAATGTTTAAGAGTGTTGACTATTAAACATAGTCAACAATATTAGTAAATGTGGTTGACTAATTTTGTATTGTTGCATTGCGAAGTTGCCTAAATTGCAATGTAATGTGACATTTCAACAATGTTTGTTGCATTGCGACTATGCTTGACCAAAGATGATCACGATTGACCATGGTTGACCATGGTTGACCTACATTTCCCATGGTTGAACACGACCGAATATAACGGGCAATATAACCCACTCTAACCCAATATTATAAACCCCAATATTATATGCCCAATATAACCCAATATTATAAACCCTTATATTAAATCTAATATTATAAACCTTATATGATAAACCCAAAATTTAAACATTACTTACTATGCTTTGATTATGAATGATTATGTTTAACAATTGTTTGAGTATGATTGACTATAGTTTTCCAAGTTCACCATGTTTAAACATCACTAACTATGTTTTGAATACGGTTAAAAATTGTATGGCTATGGTTGAATATGGTTTGACTATGATTGATTGTCATTTGACCATGGTTTTCCTATGTTCAACCATATTTGAATATGATTAACTATAGCTAACCATGGTTTGAAGATTATTTGACTATGGTTTACCATATTTTGACTGTGGTTTGTCTATAGTTGACCATGATTTGATTATGGGCTGTCTGTAGTTGACCATGATTTGACTATGGTTACCATTGCAATAGTGGTTATGGATGGTTAACTATGGTTTGAGTATGGTTAACCTTGATCATGCACTATAGGCCTCCATGGTCAACCATGACCATCCATTATGGTTTAATATAGTTCATTATGGTTCATTATAGGTCACTTATAGATATACCATGATGCCTGTGGTAAATATGGTTCACTATGGTAGTCATTTTGACTATTGTTGACTATGATGCTCATGTTGACCATGTCAACAATAGTCAACCATAATTGACATGTGTTAATATATATATATGTGTGTGTGTAGATTAATATATTATTAATGTGTCATTAATGTTATATTAAACTCTTATTAATGTTGAAGAAGAGAGTGTCTCTGGAATATGATCCACAATACTATTTTTAAATTGATGTTTCAAGTCCAAAACATGGTCAATGATCAAGATATAATAGTTCAGAGAAAAAGAGAAGGGATGATGTATAAATAATGAGAAAGAAGAAAAAGACAAAAGGTGACATAGGAGAAACCTAATCTTGAAAACAAAAGATTAAAAACCAAAACCCCAAATATACAAAGGTTAGTATAATATTATTAATGAGTAAGAAATTAAATAATATAAAAATATTAATGTAGTATATATCATAATAGATTAATGTATTAATCTATTAATAAAATAATATTAAAGTATTAATATATTAACATTTATTAATATTTTTATATTAATATGTTATATTGATCAATTTAATGGAATATATCTATAAATTAACATATTAATATAGCGCATCCATATATTATGCTAATAGAATAGTATATTAATAGTTAAATATTGGTATATTAGATACTATAAATATGTTAATAGAGTATAGGTGATTATATTGATGTAGTATATAATAATGGATTAATGTGTTAATCAATTAATATCAAAGTAAAAGCATATTAGAATTAATGTGTTCAAAGTAAAAGCATATTAGAATTAATGTGTTCAATTATTATGGAAATATATATTTTGATACTAATTAATTATGGTTAATATATTAGTGTTAATATATTAATATTAGTTAATATATTAATATTTGTTTATTAATATATTAATACACTAATTTGTTAGGATATATATTACATTAATATTTTTATATTACTTTATTTTTTACTCATTAATAATATTATACTTATTTTTGTATAGTTAAGGTTTTCCTTTTTAATTTTATGTTTTTAGGGTTAGGTTTCTTTATTTTTGTTTTTATCTTCTTTTTCATTATTTATACATCATCTCTTTTCTCTTTTTTTTAACCATTATGTTTTGATCATGAATCTTGTTATGCACTTGGAACATCAATTTAAAAAATAATAATGTGGATCATGTTCCAAATACATTCTCTTCTTCAAATGCAAACTACAAAAAATTACAAACAAAAATATAATAATTTTATAAATTTTATATTAATGTATCAATAATGTTATATATATATTTTAATATTATATTAATATCATAATTGAATATTAATAATATATTAAATACAAGTTAGTTATATATTAAGTATTGAAATAAACTAATTATTAATAAATTAATGTTTTAAATAATATATTAATATTATAATTGATATTTTCATAGATTAAAATATATTAATTAAAATATTATATATAATATTTACATAATAATTAAATTAAAATTCTAAAATTTTATTAATAATTAAATTAAAATTCTAAAATTTTATTAGTAAAAAATAAATTAAAATTCTAATTAAATTAATAATTATTAATAAATTAAAAAATAGAATGAAAATTTAACCAAAAAAAATTAAAACACAACATCCATGAAAATTTCAAAAATACCTATTATTTCATTGAAATATATTTATATCATTATATATTAATCCAAATTGAAAAGCCTGGTTTCAATATATTATTAAACCAATTTAAACGATTAACAATTAAATTTTTTATTCTTCTCATGTTTGGTATTTCCAATATGACGATAAGCAATTAATTTGCATTATTTTATTAATGCTTATTCCATTTAGGTAATGTAATTAGAAAGAAATATAAGGTTATATGCTTATTTATTGAAGTTGGTTTAGAGATTAGTAAATATGGTACAACATTTATCTTTGCACCAAAATGCATCTAGAGTATTATGTTTAAAAAAATTAAAATATCATACTTTAAAAGCTGAGGCCGCTGGCCGGTGAGTATTATGCTACAGCCTCTCCAAGAGCTTATTTCAAAAATAATGTTTACTTTGAATCGATGCAGGGGGATTGCAGAAAGTAAATGGCGGCCAAGAAGTCTGCACCGGCCACCGGCGGAGTGAAGAAGCCTCACAGATTCAGGCCCTGGACTGTTTCTCTTCGGGAAATCCCAGAGTACCAGAAGAGCACTGAGCTTTTTATAAGAAAGTTGCTCTTCTAGCGGCTTGTAAGGGAGATCGCCCAGGATTTCAACAGGGACTTGAGATTCCAGTCGTCAGCGGTGGTGGCATTGCAAGAAGCGGCAGAGGCATATCTTGTTGGGTTGTTCTAAGGACACCAATCTGTGCGCAATCCACGCCAAGAGGGTTACCATCATGCCCAAAGATATCCAGCTCGCTAGTCGCATCGGCGGAGAGAGGGCATAATCATGCATGTTATAGAGTTCAGGCTTCTGCGATCCATATCAAGATTGTGAAAGATTTTTCAGCGAAAATTACAAAGAGTATCATTTGTCGAGGCATTTCGAACCAACTAGTGTGGTTTGTCATTTAGTGCCGACGACCTCTTTCCATACCACAATATGTTATTTTATTGAAGTTCTGTTTCCCCTCCTTGTCTTGTTCACTGTTTCTTGAAAATGTTATGTAGAACCTTCGATCTTCTGCTTCAAGAAAAGCGAAGTTTGCGGGTATGTCACATTGAATTTTTGTATTAGTCAGGTTTCCATCCTGGGGCCTGCGGGCTTTCCACCATGGTTATGCTGTGCCAGTTTGATAATGTAAAATTTGGGTTTTTGTTGATGTAATTTTTGGCCAGTTTAAAAAAAAAGAAAGAAAAAGGAAAGAAAAAAGCGGAGCGGGAGCCCAGGAAAATGGCAAGAGGATTTAAAATGTACATCACAATTCACTGTTGGACACTATCTTAGAAAAAATCCTAATTTCTTGAACATTCAGTGTTTTGTTCAATTTCTACATGTGATTTTCTCTGCCAGCGAGTTTACATGAGTATTTCAGACAATGAGAGTTCATCGGCAGTTTGGACCAATCTGAGTATTATCAGAAAGAATTCATTAAATGTAATTTTAGTCAATTTGCAAAACTATAATGATGAAATTTTTCAACAAAGAAAGTAAAATGTTTGCATAACAATGAAATATGAAGTAAATAAAATCTTTTTAAATGTAATTTTAGTCAATTTGCAAAACTATAATGATGAAATTTTCCAACAAAGAAAGTAAAATGTTTGCATAACAATGAAATATGAAGTAAATAAAATCTTTGTGTACACCACAAGAATCTTCATTTCCATTACTGCAAAGATAATAACCTATGTACACAACAGGAATTTCCATTGCCACTACTGCAAAGATAATGAACTTTGGTAATTTCCACCAACTCACATTGTTTTTTAAAGCTTTGCAAAGATAATAACCTATGTACACAACAGGAATTTCCATTGCCACTACTGCAAAGATAATGAACTTTGGTAATTTCCACCACTCACATTGTTTTTTAAAGCTTTTCCATTGCCACTGCTGTAAACATAATAAATTTTGGTATTCCATTATTGACATTGTCTGTATGTACAAAAGTTTTTAACAGTAAATTTCCCTGAATTATTTGGTTTTTGGATTTTGATCCAGTTTGATTAGTACAAAATATTTGAGAAATTATTAATTACATTAAAAAGTTTTTAAAGTTTTGTGATTTCTCATAGTTAGATGCTTATGTCACTTGAACTTAACCAATTAAGTTAATTTTTGGGGTTCATGTTTTCCAACATCTTGCTGATATGAAGACTTTTTTAAAAATATAAACTTAAATTAAATTATTAAATGTTGTTTTTTTTTGAGTAATTAGAACTATGATACTAAGATTGACAAATTATTTACATTCGGTATGTGGTTTTTATCATGGCTACTTTTAAACTTATTTTTAGCCAGAGAAATATATTATCATAAATTTTCATAATTTATGAAGTGTTTATTTATGTTTTTTTTATAAATGAGGTTAATTATTGAAAGTAGAGAATTCTATCAGTTTCAATTCAATTTTTTGATTTTCTTAATTTATTTTAAAGTGAGGATACATTAATTGTATTATAATATTTACAGAAATAGATATGGTATAATTTGATTCAGGGAAAATGAAGTGAGAGATATTTTATTTATAAAAAATAGTTGGTTTAAATGGAGTATTTCATTTGTACTAATTATAGTACTTAGATATTGTTTAAAATTGAATTCTCTTGAAAATATTTTTCTTATAATATTCAATTTGCACATTATTAATTATAATCAATATCAATTGTACATCTAATTACTATTTTATATTATTTTTTTCAAAGATTTTCAACGATTTTTATATGTTTTTTTTTTTTCCATGAACAACATTTATATTTGAAAATTGATCAAATCTTTCTATTACGTGGAGGCAATCACATTGTTGCAAATACTTTATTATTAAGTTGAATTACCAATATATCACCTCAAAAACAAAAACAAAAAGAACAAAAACGTATTAACTATATTGTATATTTAAATTATTTTTATAAATTCGTATCATAATCAAATTGCCTTGATAGCTTTGCAATCATGCCCGACTACAATTAACATCATAAAATTACAATTAACATAAATTATTTCCAATGTGTCTATTCTCATTTAACATCCTTTTGTTACAAAATTTTAGTTTTTTTTTTTTTTTTTCTATTGTATATAAATTTCATTTTTTTTTTGGAAATTTTAATTTATTGTGTTTTATGTTCTAAACTTGCAATGTATATAAATTATTTACAATGTGCTTATTCTCATTTCACATCCCTCTTGTTACATAATTTTGGAATTTTTAATTTATTGTATTTAAATTCTTTTTTTTTTGGAATTTTTAGTTTATTGTGTTTTATGTTCCAAACCTGTAATGTACATAAATTATTTTTAATGTGTTTATTCTCATTTCACATTTTTCTATTACTAAATTTTGGAATTTTTTAATTTATTGTATTTAAATTCTATTTTTTTTGGAAATTTTAATTTATTGTGTTTGATGTTCCAAACCTTAAAGTACAATGAGGACTCTCTAATATATGCTATATAAGTGAAATCTAGTCACTTATATAGCCCACGGGGTAGGCTAGTTGGTAATCACAATGCGGTGAAGTTCCTTAGAAAGGCGGGTGTTGTGGAGGTAAATCCTCTCTGCGGACAGAGACGATCCCTACTAGCCCAGATCGGGTCTAGCAACAATCACACAATGCTATCACGCAAGTTTCTAATTGCAAATAAAAAGTGGATGGTGAGAACCTACTTGGATTCCAACACTAGTATTCGTAGAAGAGATGTCGCTTTCGTTCCTTTGCCTCGGCTGGTCACGATCCCCACGATCTCCGTGATTGGACACCTGCATATGCAAAGAACAACACGAATACAAGCATAAAATCTAGTAGATGCAATTATATATCAGTCAGAAAAGATATAACTCAACATCAAACATAAGACAATGAGAGTGGAACCATAATGATAGTCATCTATTATTAATAAATAACAAAGAAGAATACAACCATTGTTCTGACGTCAAATCCTCCTTTGGTTGGGTAGTCAGCTACACAAGTCTTGCAAAGCTTGTTGGGATAAGAACAAGCCTCTCTCTCTTTGGGTGACAAGAATCTCCTTACTTAGATTTGGCCTTATGGGTGCAAAGAAGGCTCTTGCAGCTTCAAACTCTCTATCACTATGCTGGAATTACTGACTAGAACTACTGTAACTGTAACTAGCTTGCTCAAGGCATAGAGACAAGCTTTTATAGATAGAGAGGAAAGATATCGGATCAACCACATTATTCATGGGATTGGCTTTATCACTTGGAAACTTCCATGAAAGGTGGCAAACCACTTTCCCTTCTATGGAGATTCGAAGCCAAACCATCCTAGCTCAACATAGATTCAGTTGGTGAATGGGTTGAAGAGAACCTTCAGGAGCTTGTTTGTTAAAAACTTTACTCAATTCGGTTGGCGCGAGTGCGACTCTGAGACAGAGCGCCAATGGCGTGCCCTTTTTAGAGGATTTCCCTCATTGGCGCGGGCAGTGAACTGTGGACCTGCGCTAATGCAAAAAGAGCTGCTTTCATGAGTATTTTGCAGGAGATGTCTTCAGGGCATATGAAGCTCATACTTAGAGGAATATGATGCAAGTGGTTTTAGGTCATGTCACTTCTCACAGGTCCCGGAATGAGTCCTCCGGTGTGCGGGTGAGGGGTAACAGGGACGGTGACAAACGGTGACAAATTGCTGTGTAACAGATGCCCCCTAAAGCATGAGGCCCGAGAGAGAGGGGTGAAATGCTTTACAAGAACATGCATAACTGAAAACACGGCCGTCGGAGAACCTGCGAAAAGAAGTACAACTGATATCTCAAGTACATGATATATGTGGTATGGGCGCAACCATCCATAGCAGAGTACATAATATTCCAGATCCAAGGCATGGACGCAGCCATCCAGAGAGGATTGATAAATAGACTCAGGCATGGTCGCAGCCATCCAGTGAATGAGTCATGTAATGATCATAATAATCCACAAATCGCAGCCTGGATTCCAACAGACAAAATCCAGGGTCTTGTGCTCCACCTCGACCCGAACAAAGTATAAGTCCAAGCATGTGAATACAGGAGTTGAAGTCGAACATGCATGAACATCGTCTGATTACCAGCCAATAGTGAAAGCTGTTAACAGATGCGAGAGGTACCACCAATAATGACAATGGCCCTCAAGGTACTATAGGTACAATCTACGGCGTGCAAATAAGTGAGCTGGCGTCGAACACCCGTAGAATCATTCGATCGGAGGCCAATGATGAAAACCTCTCGTCGAACACGAAGAACCTGCCATTGAGGCATGCAGGCTCCAAGGCACCGGAAGGGAGTCTCTAGATCAACTTCCTGGATAATGAGCTGAAGTCGACAGGAAGTGACCTTGATCAAAGGTGGGCCATAATGTTTCCCACATCATTGACACGAGACAGAAGAAGAATGTTGTGGTGAATCAAAATTATGTGAGGTATCAGAGGGAGGTTGTAATTCTGCAGAGGTCAACTTCTCTTGAACATATCGGCGGCACGACAGTGGACTTGGCAGTATTTGACATCAAATGAGCAGAGGTCATGGTGACAAGGCAATGAGCAGATGAGAGGTCAAATATGATAACCCAAACCCATGGAGGCAAGTGTAAAACAAGATGAGATGTCCCCACCCAGACACGAATGCAGACTAGTGCCATGTTCAAGAGCGACATACTGCCGACACGACAATAATTATCGGTCCATTTTCCCCACCATTTCTGGCGAGTACCCCAGTTATTTTTAACAAGCTTGACAGGGATAGAATATGCTTGTGGGGTGTCATTATGACGGAATCCGATGTCATTAAATTTTAACGAGTCTGACAAAGGAAGAACTCGGCGTCTTTTCCTGTTTAGAGAGTCTGAAAAGATAGCAGAAAAGAAAACTCCAGGGGGGTCCTTTTTCGTAAAGTTGTGTCTCCCGAGCCCGAAAAAGCATAAAACAATGCTCGAAAGAACCGCCCGACCATTACGATCGAGGAGTACTTTTCATTTATAGTGACATCGATTTAAAAAAGTAAAAAAGCGATCAACATCACGTCGTTTAGTAACCATTAACGAACCTGAAACGACAAGGGTCCGACGATCTTTTCGTTTTTACACGGTCAGAAAAGGGTTTAAAGACGACCGCCTCTTATTTACGTTTAATGAGTCAAGAGGGGTAACTTGGCGATCTTTTCATTTTTAGCGAGTCAGAAAAGAGCTGAAAGATGACTCCACAGTGACTTTTTCGTGTATTTACCGAGTCCGAAAAAGTATAAAATACAACTCGTTTCACCATCGAAGTTGCAAAAAGACCTGTCATGGCATCAAAAGCAAGCGTAAAATCCATTTTCGACCAAAAATATATTAAAATATTCAAAAAACAACTTTTTAAACCTAATTACAAGTCAAAAAGTTTATAAATATGGTGAAAATGTAAAAAATAGAATTACTTTTTACTTTTTACCTCTTTCATAGTAGTAGTGGTCCATTTGGGGAGCGAACTTCGAGCAGTGATTACCGCCAATCCGGGCAACCATTTGAGATTCTTCCAGTTCCAGGTAAGAGGCGCTTCCCTTAGCTCCATTTTCATACTCTTTTTATGCATTTTGTTCCCTAATTGAGCCTCCGCAAGGGGGATTTTAAAATTTAGGGTTGCGCCCCATTGGCGCGGGTATCCGGCACGGGTCCGCACCAATGGGGTGATTTGCCCAAAGGTGCCACGCCATTGGCGCGACCTAACTTTTTACTTGAATTTTCCCATCATTTTTGAAATTTGTCCGGTTTGTAAGCCTACCAGGGTTTCAATAATGATTTATTCATCCTTGTGGGTGCAGGAAACAAGCAAAAATGGTGGTGGAATGGAAAGAACGGGAGCATGATGCCGTGGATGCCTTGGCCATAGCGGATGAGGGATGTATGAATGCTTTGAGAGACTGTGGTCTCAAGAAATTCTTCCTCACCTCTTATCTACGAGCTCAACTGGAGCTATTACAGTTCATAGTGGATGCTTGGGATGTTGATGACCAAGTATTTCGCTTACGGGATCAAACCTTAGAGCTGGATGTATCTGATGTGTACTTCATTACTGGGCTGTCACGGAGAGGGGCGAGCCCTATTTTGACCGGAAGCAGGCCTTCTGGAGAGAAAATAGGTGAAGTGAAGGCCCGAGTGTGTCCAGAGGCACAATTTGGGAAAAACAGTGCCAAGGTGGATATCGCCACCATCCATGACTTGGTTCTTAAGGTGATACTGTTCACTATCACGCGTGCAGCTGGGGTACAAGTGCCCCACGAGGCGAGCAAGAATCATCTGTTACTAGCGACAGAATGCCTCAGCCCCACCATTTTTGACTGGGCTACAGCGATGACTACAAATATCAAAAGGCAGCTTACAAAGTGTAAGCGCGGGGGAGTGAAATAGTTTGGGTATGGCTCGATTGTGGTGTCGTTCTTCTTGGAACGATTACCTCTCTTCCAGTACCAGGGAGCTGTAGTGGCGGACCCATTGCCACGAGAGCCTAGGATGGCTCGCTAGGCAGCATTGATGCCCAGAGGAGGAGGGGGCCAACAGATGTCTTGGCGGCCCGAGTTCTTCATATGGCTTCGCCGTCAGCTGATCGTGGTAGAGGACTGGCCATACGCGGGAACCAATTTCATGGGGGATCCAGACCTCCCACTGCCGGAGGGAGAGGAGTGGGAAGAGGAGCTAGGTATGATCTTCTCTTTTTGATGTTTTATGTATTTTCATTTTTTTTGTCAATACATGCATGTTCTGATGACAGTTGTATGTATATGCAGATGTGGGCCTAGAGCGACCAGCTGGCTTGTCTCCTATAGCGCGGAGGGGCCAATCTGCAACTGATCCTCAGGCAAGGGGTGCCGTGGGGGAAGAGCTGGTGCAGAATCTCGAGGGACTCACCCAAGGGATTCCGGGTTATGAGAGATTGGCGGACGTGCCTTTTGCATACCAGAGGCACACAGTGGGGGTGCCGACTCGCATCCATCGTCTGTTGAGACGCTTGGTGCGCGCGGTGACGTGCTATCATGAGCACCACCACGAATAGACTTCTAGGCTTCTTTCATGCATATTTTTTGAGGGACATGTTGTTTGAGGATGTATCAGGATGAACATGTATTATTTTTTGGACTATGTAATGCACGCGGTGCAAAACTTTGCGACACACACATATATATATATATATATATATATATACATATGCCTATGGTTTATTATTGTGCTTTTATGTGCTTGCTTGTATAATGTTTTGATTATAAATTACGCAAATGTCTATCTAATACATGATTAGCCAATGCATCAGATAATGTGTTTAATCGTCTTGGAATATGCTGATATGTGATAAAGTCAAAATTCCTTTCTAACAATTTAACACGTAAGTACAACCTTAAAATGTGACGGTCTCTGACGGAATATCGCCCATTGAGCTGATGGACGACAAGTTGAGAGTCTAGGTTAACAAGCAATGTACGAATACCGAGATTAATTGCCTCGGCTAATAATTCAATAACAGCGCTATATTCAGCAACATTGTTTGTAGTACAGCCTAAACACACACCTTGAAGATCTATCAACTCACCGTGAGGATCGTAGATCACCCACGCCGCAAAGGACAAATTACGAGTGCTGCGGTAGGCACCATCAGCGAAACCAATGTAAGGTGCACCTGACATCTGCACAAGGAGAAAAAAGACACAATAAGGGGCAATCACGCTTTCACACCAAGCCGAAAACATGAAAACACACACACACACACGCATATACAAATCGAAGCGCATGAATTATGCTCGAGAATAAAGGAACGGGCATGCCCCCCAGCATGGTGTCTCAATTCGAGGTACATGCCCCCCAAGCTTCAGTCCATTGAAAATGGAGTGAAGGTTGACATTACTGTTATTGCGCTCGAATGGCATCATATCGCCCCAAGATTCTATCTGATTAGCGGGAGGAAGGACCCACGGATCAGAACGCACGGAAATCATGTTAATAGGGGCGAGATTCAGAGGTGGAAGGGGAAAGACACCCATTAGGGCGGGATCCTTAAAGAGTCCGGCTCCCACACTCTCGAATGATTTGGAGGTATGCTCCACGAAAGGCACATTGCCTTCGGAAGAGGAGGCGAAGAAGGAGAGCTGGTCCACCGTGACAATCTTCCCCTGATGAGGGAAACAAATGACACGGAAAAGGGAGGAAGCCACGGCTTGCATGGCATATGTCCAGCTACGTCTGAGGAGGAGGTTGTAGGTAAGATTAGCGTCGACAACTTCAACCTCCACTTCTACCGTCTTTCCTTCCAAGGAGATGGGCAAGCGTTGGAGGATACCATAAGGACGGGACTCTCTTCCATCAAAGCTTCTAATGTCGTAGGAGACTGGCTTAGTGTTGGAGAACCAATAGCTTTCCAGCAGGCGACAGACATGATGCAAGTTGAGGCACCCTCATCATTGACTGTACGATGAATCGTTTTTCCATTGATGATGACCTGTATAAGGAAAGCGATTTGGTGAGGCAGTCTCGGCATATAGCCCTCGAGATCAAAAGAAATCAGATTCGAGTCAGCCGGGTCTATGCCACTGATGGACGATAGCAAGGACTTCCTCTGGGAGGGGCAACTCTAGAGCACTTCTAAAGCGGACATAGCAGACGGAGCCTGAGCTAAGTCCTCAACAATGCTGTAGTGCTGGGCAGCATGAGCATTAGGGTTGTAAGAAGACTTCCAGAGTACACCTTTTGGAGGGGGTCGGATAGTCGTCTCAGTGCTAGGTCTTTCGATGTGGAGTGGACCCGAACTGGACGGAGGAGCGCTGGAGGGGACCTCCGGCTCTTTCCCGGCATGAGATGGATATTCTTTTGCTCGAGTAGTGACATGGATGGGAATCGTCCCAGCCATAAATACTTGAGAGCCGAATGAAGAAGAGGGTTGCGATGGATCTGCCACCATTTGAGTTTGCTGTGAAGGGAAAGGTTCTTTAAGCACAGCAGGAGTCCCAGGAGCACCTTTCAACAATCGACTAACTTCGGACCGCCTAGGGCAGTCTTTAGTGTAGTGATCCTCATCACAGATAAGACAAGGATACTTAGGTTTACGTTTGGCTCCTTCCTCGGGTGGAGGTTTAGGGGAGTCCTGTTTGGGCTGTTCGGATTTATTTTTGGCTTTCCCTTTCTTTTTCCCTTTCGAGGATTTATCCGTCGTGGTGGACTGAACGGCGTTAACCTCGGAAGTACTTCCAGAATTAGATTGACCCTGAGAAGTGTTTCCATTAGAAGCATTCTGTTTTTGCTTCCCAGGGTTCACGGATGATTTCTTTGAAGATGCGTTTACAGAGCCAATAACATCGTCAACAGATGGTTTTGGCGGAGCTTTGGATGTTCCGGGTCTCAGGGCATCTGGCAAATAATCATATAAAGTACCTAACTGAGAATATACTAAGTCGAGGTACTGAGCACGCACGATAGCTTGCTCTTCAGTTACACAAGCTCCCATGGCGATGTCTCGCGCGATTGCGGGGACAAAGGAGGTCGTGAACCAATCGGTAAGGAGTTGATTAGGAATCCAAAATTTGATCAAGCGGCGACGCTGTCTCCATTCATGTATATGATCGGATATATGCGTGGCCGTGTCCTGCTTGAGAGACGTAAGGAGATGTGTCCCTGTCTCGTATCGAATGGGTAACTGAAAATGAGTTAGGAATGCCATAGCCAGCGAGTTGAAATCTTGAAATGTTCCACGATTCAACTCAATATACCACTTAGCGGCCGAGCCGGTGAGAGTCCTTTGAAAGAGGCGGAGCCGGATAGAATCATCAAGCCATGAGTTGGATGAGCACCAAAGGTGATAGGTCATGACATGGGCTTGAGGGTCTTCACCAGCTTTGCCATCGAATTTCGGGCAATCACCGGGTATCTTAGTTGGAACTGGTGGCCAATATGGATTATGAAGAATGGGGTCATTCGTCAACTTGGACACATCTGGGAGTTCCAACGTCGCTAAGAAAGGCAACTGAGGATTAAAGGACATTTGTGGCTGTGGAAGAGAGGTAGTACCAGGGTTCCAACCAGGTGGTGGTTGCCCCCATGGACTTTGTCCGGATGGGCCTGGCCCATAAGGGTTCTGCCCATAGGGATTTTGCCCATAGGAGTTCTGTCCATAAGGATTCTGTCCATATGGATTCTGTCCATAAGGATTCTGTCCATAAGGATTCTGTCCATAAGCAGACAGTTGACCCTGGGTCTGCCCCCCAGCACCCCATGGATTAGCAACTTGACCTGCAGGTGCAACATACTGTTGCTGATAATTCTGGTAAGGAGTGACCTGCATTTGTTGATAATTTTGATAAGGGGTAAATTGAGTTTGCCCCTGGGGTTGCTGGTAGCCATGCATTTGCTGAGCTCCATACTGAGCTTGATAAGAAGGCTGCGCTTGGTAAGAAGGTTGGGGTCGTGGCCCACCTTGCATTTGTTAACCAATTTGAGTCTGGGGCCTAGAAGGATGTCCTTGAACAGGTTGAGCTTGGACCATCTGGCCGGAAGGTTGGCCTGGTTGGGTTTGGGACGAGCCCGTTTGCCCAGAAGGATGAGCTTGCTGGGTACCAGGTTGTCCTTGAGCAACCGAGGGTTGTCCTTGCGGAACAGATGGTTGAGTGGGCTGGACGGCCGGTTGACCTTGAGGTTGGCCAGCCTGTCCAGAGGGATGACTAGGCTGGGCAGTGGGTTGGCCCTGCTGTGCAGAAGGCTGACCCGCTTGCCCAGAAGGATGACTAGGCTGGGTAGTGGGTTGGCCCTGCTGTACGTAAGGCTACCCCCCTTGCCCAGAAGGATACCCCTGTTGGACTGCCGGTTGACCTTGTGGAATATAAGTTTGTCCAGCTTGTCCAGAGGGATAACCCTGCTGGATACCAGGTTGACCTTGTTGGATATAAGGTTGTCCTGGTTGTCCAGACGGGTAACCTTGCTGGGTACCAGGTTGCCCCTGGTAACTAGAAGGTTGAGACAGATAAGTAAAAGATGGACCACCAGCGGCCAAAGGTTGTCCCTGATAGGGTTGTCCTTGTAGGCCCCCAGGTTGTCCTGGGTGAGACTGGCCATAATATTGCTGCCCTTGGGGGGTTTGCACATAAGATGGCTGGCCTTGGTTAGGCGGTCCCTGAAGCTGTGCAGGCCTTACTTGGCCCCCATGGAAAGTGGTGGCGTTCCAAGTAACGGATAATGGTACTGAAACCTCAACAATAGGTTGAGTGGGCAAGGGTTGAGAAAGCTGAAGGTATTGACCAGCAGAATCGTAATAATAGAATGGAACTTGCGCATTCGGATCCTAAACAGCTTGTCCATAGGCATCATATGGCCCCCTCCTGGGACGGGACCAGAAGAGGGTGGTGCACTTTGTGCAGGGTGAATAACCTTAGGTGTGTGTGCCGGCTGGCCGCTACTCACTTGACCATGAGGGGGACCAGCACCAGTGTTCAAAGCTGAAGACGCTGTAACGACACTAACAACCAGAGTTGAATGTGCTATACAAACAGTTGGATTTGTCGGAACTGAAGTGACAGGTGTAGTGTGGACTTGTGAAACAAAAGATCCCGTGGTGGGAGTGATGTGGGGGTCCCACATAGTCGAAGCAGGGATCCTGGCACTTACCCTATCCCTCAACGACTGGTAGCGTGGGGGGAGCGGAGAAGTAGCTGGGATGGGAGTGTCGATATTCGACAACACAGGTGTCTCGCTTACTCTAGGAGATGTCTCATCCACGTGAGAGGTAGACATTGGAGACGAAACACCAGGGGGGGTAACAGGAATATCATCCTCGTCAGGCTCCCAGATGGGGTTCCAATCGATTTCGTGATCCTCGTCGCCCGGGGCACGAGAGTTGATCGGTTGGATACTCGGGATAACAGGAAGAGTATCACTCACAACCGGTACCTCAGGAGCAATGGAAGACGGAGACCCTTGATCACTTGGAACGGGAGTCGATGGTTCAGCCAGGATGATAAACTTCAAACAGGACCTAAGGGAATCTAACGATAAAGGACCCTACTCAAACTAACGCACACAAGATCTAACCAGGTAATGTTAATCGCGGCCAAATAAATTTTAAGACGCAAGGACACAACTTGACCTTTTCATGTTTTAAGAGTCGAGAAAAGGACAAAAAGGTGACTCTAGTCGCCTTCGAATGTTTTGTGAGCCCGAAGTGACAAACTGCTCAAGTGAGCCTTTTCTTTTAAGGAGTCTGAAAAGGATCAAAAGTGACTACTCTGGAGAGACTAGGCAAAGGGTTTACCAAACAAATCCATAAAACTGCATATACACCTTGGCAGTCATATGAAAACCAAGGACTTCCCGTACGGCAGTCAATCTTCCCGAATGCTGTGTTCGGTGCGTTACGGCTTGTAAGGCGGCAGACACGGCTTCCTGTGGATAAAGGATGATAACCTAGTGGGGTTTCCCCTATATACGCGACGGTATGTGGGAGCTCAAGTTCGTGCTAGACCACTATCGAGTCACAAAAGGAGGAATCACCCAACCGTAGTGTGAAACAACAGTGACTAGGTTTAACGACGCCGGAGCACGTCTCTAGCCTAGACCTCTAATCAGTGAGCGTTATGTTCCAATGCGTTTTTAAGTTCATTCAGTTCATTTTATGGTTGATCTTTAGTTAAGTTTCAATTTCTAGGTCCTACCGTATGTAATCTCTCACAATTCCCTAAATGCAAACTATATGCCAAAGAATATCATTTTGTTCGATGAATGCTAACTACGAGAGAGTTGAGAATTTTTCAAACAAAATGACCACAAACAATCAAGGACCACTCTAATGCAGCTAATGACAAATAAACGAAACTTTTTTTTGTTTTAAATCACTAATCAATAAAAAGCTTCTAATTTCAATTAACTAATTCAACGCAAAAGAGATTGTTCGTTTTCTTTTCAATGGCAAAGTGCACTAAACAAATTTTGAGAGATAGTAACACCGAGCAAAAGAGACCAATTTCACTCAATGAGAACATAATCGAATCCCCAAAACACCAAAACAGTCCTTCAAACCAAGAAGAAAACACAAAGACCTCTACGAGCTATGTAATCTAAGCCCAAACGAAGTCAAGCGACATCCAAGCGGAAAAGGAGCAAATCACTTGAATATCAATAAAAGGCTTTGACAACTACTGATCAAGCGCAAAAAGGTAATCACAAAGTCGACTGGACGATCAAAGAACCCAAGACTCCTACGGAAGGCTCGACGCACAAAGCCACTAGATGCCCTAGGGCTAAAATGTGAAATCGATAGAAAAAGGCAAACACCCGAAGGATGGAGGTCTAAAACCAGTCAAACAAGGATCAAACACACTCCAGTAATTGAAAAAGACGTGGCAAGATACAAATCCAAGCTCAGATGGCTTGAAAACAAGCAAACTGGAAAAGTTGACAGGCCTGGCGCGACTGTCAGGCTGCAACTCGCGCTTTTATGGGATTGGCGCGGGTTGTCTTTGAGCAACTTGCGCCAATTGGCGCGACTGTTAGGCTAAAAAGCGCGCTAATCAAGTTTGCTAAGTCAAAAACGAAAACAAGCAATCCAGGGCTTGAAAACAGTATCTAGGCAAACCAGGAAGCAAGAAATAGCAAGAAATCCAACCCAGAAAGCTATCTAAGCAATCAAACGAGAAACCAAAGAGACAAGACTCCCCAGCGGAGTCACCAAATTTTTGTGGAGGTAAATCCTCTTTGCGGACAGAGACGATCCCTACTAGCCCAGACCGGGTCTAGCAACAATCACACAATGCTATCACGCAAGTTCCTAATTGCAAATAAAAAGTGGATGGTGAGAACCTACTTGGATTCCAACGCTAGTATTCGTAGAAGAGATGTCGCTCTCGTTCCTTTGCCTTGGCTGGTCACGATCCCCACGATCTCTGTGATTGGACACCTGCACATGCAAAGAACAACACGGATACAAGCATAAAATCTAGTAGATGCAATTATATATCAGTCAGAAAAGATATAACTCAACATCAAACATAAGACAATGAGAGTGGAACCATAATGATAGTCATCTATTATTAATAAATAACAAAGAAGAATACAACCATTGTTCTGACGTCAAATCCTCCTTTGGCTGGGTAGTCAGATACACAAGTCTTGCAAAGCTTGTTGGGATAAGAACAAGCCTCTCTCTCTTTGGGTGACAAGAATCTCCTTACTTAGATTTGGCCTTATGGGTGCAAAGAAGGCTCTTGCAGCTTCAAACTCTCTATCACTATGCTGGAATTACTGACTAGAACTACTGTAACTATAACTAGCTTGCTCAAGGCATAGAGACAAGCTTTTATAGATAGAGAGGAAAGAGATAGGATCAACCACATTATTCATGGGATTGGCTTTATCACTTGGAAACTTCCATGAAAGGTGGCAAACCACTTTCCCTTCTATGGAGATTCGAAGCCAAACCATCTTAGCTCAACATAGATTCAGTTGGTGAATGGGTTGAAGAGAACCTTCGGGAGCTTGTTTGTTAAAAACTTTACTCAATTCGGTTGGCGCGAGTGCAACTCTGAGACAGAGCGCCAATGGCGCGTCCTTTCTAGAGGATTTCCCTCATTGGCACGGGCAGTGAACTGTGGACCCGCGCTAATGCAAAAAGAGCTGCTTTCATGAGTATTTTACTGGAGATGTCTTCAGGGCATATGAAGCTCATACTTAGAGGAATATGATGCAAGTGGTTTTAGGTCATGTCACTTCTCACAGGTCCCGGAATGAGTCCTCCGGTGTGCGGGTGAGGGGTAACAGGGACGGTGACAAACGGTGACAAATTGCTGTGTAACAGCGGGCTCTGGCGCTCTGTACTGAAGGTCACAAGTTCAAATCCCCTGGACTAGCCTCATAAGCTGTGGAGAGGTCCTCTCCTCTGTGATAAAAAAAAACACAAAAACGCACAAAATCAATAACATAGACGATTATAGACTTCCTAAGCTAGCTTTAAATTCTAGCAAAAACCACCTAAAGCTCAATCGAGGGTGGCATAAAGACACAAGGGCCTGGTTAAACTATTGGGAGATCAACGAAAATGATGCATTGCAAAACATAAATAACATTAACGATATTGTTACTTCTAAGTTCAAAGAAAAAATGTGGTGTGAGAAAGATTTAGTAGTTAAAAGAAAATTAAGTTATTATAAGAAGGTCATCAACCCCACCCTAGAAGATCAAAAGTATCTCTCTATTTTAACTAGCTCAAAGAAGAAAATTAATATAGCAAAGATTAGAACGAGTTCTCATGAGCTCCATAGTGAAACAGGCCGTTGGGCAGTTCCTAAAATGCCATGGATGGAAAGGATTTGCCATATATGTGAGAATAGGAACATCGAGGATGAAATTCACTTCCTCTTAGAGTGCCCTGCGTACAACCACATTAGATCTCAGTTTCACAATCTTTGTAACAACACTGACCTTCCTAGCCTTTTACAATGTCAAAATTATAGTGAGCTCGAGAGGCTTCTCTCCAAGCTTTTTGAGCATAGGAATAAAATCTTAAATAAAAATAAATTATTTGTTTCTTTAGGTCCGATAGACCATTGTTTGGTCTCAGCGGGCGTTAACCACCATCATCATCATCATCATATCTATATATATGATTTTTTTTAATTGAATGTGTTTTTTAAATATATATGTGTGTATGAGAGAGATATTTTTAAATTTATTTATTTAGTGATTGTATATATATGAGATTTGTATTTATTTCTTTTAATATTTTTTTGTTGGTATATTTATCTTGTTATTATAATTTTTTGTTTAAAGATATAAAAAATTATTTATTTTTAATTATTTTCTCTTATCAACTTGAAATTTGAATTTGTAATTTATAATAAGTTATATTTTAATAGTGCACCATTCATGGTTAATCCAAAGCCCTGTTGGCATGGGTGTAGATTTTCTCCTTCACCTTATTTATTTTATATATTATTTTAATGGCTATAATAACAATGTTATCTTGGGCATTTTTTTTGTCTTCCATGTTAATGTTGTCTTTTTATCCACATGAAGTTTATGTTCTCAAATTATGGATTTATATATATATGAGGTTTATGATCTTAGAATTTTTTTTGCTACATTTACTTTTTTACTTTCTTAATTTTTCATTTATTTTTTTAGTGTATTCTTGCATTAGGTTATAAGAGGTTTAGAATATTTTCATTTGCTTTGTTACTTTATTTGTTAATTATTTATTTTTATCATATTTTTGGATGACAGCCTCTATTTCTTTTAGGTATATTTTCTTTTTTTCTACATATACATATATATTATGTTTTTTTTCTAATTCTAATTTAATGGTTGTAATAACAAGGTTATCATGACCACACTTTCTTATTTTCCATGTTAATAATATGACCCTTTTATTATTCACCTAATTGTTTGTGTTTTCAATTGTGGTTGTCATATAGAAGATTTATAACTTTTACCTTAGATTTTTTTCTTTGGTACATTTACTTTGTTACTTTCTTAATTTTTCAATTTCTTTTAAATGCCTTCTTCAATTAGGGTTATATAAAAAGGCTTAGGACATTTTATCTTGGAATTTTTTTGGTACATTTGCTTTGTTACTTTCTTTCTTTTTTATTATATTCTTGGATGAGAGCCTCTTCTTTTAGGTGGATTTTCTTCTTTATTTCATATATTTTATATTATTTTTTAGTTTATGGTTTATTCTTCATTTTTGTTTTAATGGCTAAAATAACAATGTTATCACGTCCACACTTTCTTGTTTTCCATGGTAATGTTTCCTTCCTCATATGAACATGACTTTCGTCATGTTCCTTTATGCCTATATATTCTTATGAACAATTTTAGATAGGCTAGCCTAAGCATGCTCATGTGGAAACAACATTAAATGAGTTGTCATAGATTTACATCTATCATAATGCATTTCTTCAAAGTCAATGTTTTAATATGGAAACAAGCTACAATAAGACATCACCCATGTTATAGTCCTCCCTCTATCACTATGAATAGACTCTCCCTTTGAGGAAATCACCACCTTTTATTATATGTAGCTCTAGAGATGAAGTGTCAGTGATGAAGGTTGAGGATGATCACCACCCTTTACATTGTTGCTATTATGACACTTAAGCCATCATATTCCCACCTTGTCATTTTTTTGATCATAAGAGGCCAACATTCCAAGATATCTAATTGAAGAATTCCATTAAGAAATTTGCTTATATTCCATGGAAATACCTAGTGGTTCCATGACCAATGGAATTTTTACATTGAAATTCATGCAATTAATAAAACTAATTTTCAAATTTCTCAATATAGCTTGACATTCCAAATCTGAGCTTTATTTTGACTAGCAAATTGCGTTGTTATAAGAAAATGGATAACATTAATCGATTTATTGATCAAACCAACGTTGGGGTCCTCCACAGTTCAAGTATTTCAATGGAATATTAATGTTGTAATAGCAGACTTTAAATCCAACCATATATATATTTCTTTTCGGGTCATTTTACACCATTGAATTCGAAATAGAATTCATATTTATTCTAACCACAATATTTTTCTCTCTACTCATTCATACACAAGTAGCATGGTGCTCACTTACAAATTATGCTACAAAATTTTTCATAGGTTACACCCAATAATCCATGGAGTTTTGGATTTTGACTACATTCAAGGAAGGTCCTTATCACTCAGGGACATCATTGGAAAGGACTTCTTCTTGCTCTTAACCTACAAGTTGGTGACATGCTAGTTGGGCTCCTATTCATCTTCGTTACCATTTATTTACATAAACATGAAGACCCATCCCTTGTCGAAGTTAGAAAAAAATAATCACTTCACGCTTGTATCTATATTTCATAGGGGTTCACCTAGACTAACGAGAAATATCAAGTCGATGGAAGAGTCATTAAGATTTTGTAGATGGGATGTCCATACATCACCTCACAAATGCAACCCTCCTATTTGAAATTCAAAATTTGTATTTTGAATGCCTGTGCAAAGTGCTTCATGAATACCTGGGAGGCCAACTTTCTGGCAATGTATTTTTTTTCGTTGATGTCGAGAATATGTTTTCTTCAAACAAAAAATACATGAAGCCAATATTAGCCAACAATATTGTTGTTTTAGCAGTCTCTGGTTGTTGTAGTCCTTTATAAATCATTTATGCTTTCCAAACTCGAGCTGTGTGGAAGAGGGAAGCACCATTTTAATTCATGCATAAGCCCATTGGGAAAGTAGAAGTGATTGATATCCCTTACTTTGATGTCCTCATTCCTGTACTGCAGTGCCAAGGTAGGTGCAAGAGATGGGGCTTTGTGTACAAGCGCAGGAGATGCATTATGGATAATTCTTTCAAGATATCCCTGGCCGTGGAGCTTATAATTACCCAAAGATTTGATGAATTGATTGTTTCAAGATGTCGCCAACAACTATCTAATGTCGATCTTTAGTAAGGCAAAAATTTCACCTTGTCATTGTGGCACTGAAGAGGCTAAAATCACCTTGTCATTGTGGCACTTAAGAGGCCAAAATCACCTTGTCATTGTTTTGATCATAAGAGGCCAAAATTCCATGATATATCATTGAAGCATTCCATTAAACATTTTTCTTGTACTCCATGGACATACTTAGTGATTCTATGACCAATGGATTTTTTACATTTCAATTCAGGTATTTAATAAAAATATTTTTCAAATTACTCAATATGGCTTGACATTCCAAATCCGAGCTTTATTTTGACTAGAAAATTGCATTGTTATAAAAAAAAATGGATAATATTAATCGATTTGTTGATCAAACCAATGTTGAGGGCCTCCACAGTTCTAGTATTTCAACAGAATATTATTGTTGGAATATTATTATTTCTTTTTGGTTCATTTTACACCATTGAATTCGAAATCACATTCATATTTCTTCTAACCTTAATATTTTTCTCTCTATTCATTCATACACAAGTAGCGTGGTACTCACTTATGAATTATGCTACAACATTTTTCACAGGTTACACCTAATGATCCATGGAGTTTTAGATTTTGACTACATTCAAGGCAGGCCTTTATCATTTGGAGGCATCATTGGTGACGAATTCTTCTTGCTCTTAACCTTCCAGTTAAAGACATGCCAATTGGGCCCCTCTTCATTTTTGTTACTATCTATTTACATAAACACAAAGATCCATCCCCCGCTGAAGTCAGAAAAAACACAACCACTTCATGTTTTTATCGATATTTCATAGGGGCTCGCCCAGATTAATGAGCACTATCCACTCAGTGGAAGAGCCATTAAGTTTTTGCAGATGGGATGGCCATACATCACCTCACTAACGCAACCCTCCTATTTGAAATTTGAAATTCAAAATTTGAATTTTGAATGCCTATGAGAGCGCTTCATGAATACCTCAGAGGTCAACTTTCTAGCAGTGTATTTTTGGTTGTTGATGTTGAGAATATGTTTGCTTCAAAATACAAAATATATGAAGCCAATCTCAGTCAACAATATTGTTGTTTTAGTAGTCTCTATTTATTGTAGTCCTTCATAAACCATTTCTACTTGCTGAACTTGAGCTAGGTGGAAGTGGGAAGCACCATTTTTATTCATGAATAAGCCCATCGAGAAAGGATAAGAGATTACCATCCCTTACTTTGATGTCTTCGTTTTCTTACTGCAGTGAAAAAGCAGGTGCAAGAGCTGGGGCTTCGTGTGCAAGTGCATGAGATGCATTATGGAGAAATCTTTCGGGATATCCCTAGCCCTAGAGGTTATAATTACCCAAATATTTGATGAATTAATTTTGCAAGGTGCCATCAACAACTGCTTTATGTGGATCTTCAAGAAGGAACAAAGTTATTGATCCTTTCTCTAAATGCAAAGGAGATGATCTGAAAATGAGATCTTAGACATTTATTAAGGTAATACAAAATCATGTGCATGGATTTTTCCTATATTACCTAGTGTAATGGATCGATAAGATTGCGAATAACATAGACAATGAAGCAATTAAAGAAACATAATAGGCAAAAACACATAACACAACAAGTTTAATAAGGAGTTCACCCAAAACTCTTGGGCTACGTCTCTGGTCCAGCCTTTAGTGGTGACCTCTCTATTATGTCTTCAAGAGCAGAGTTTTACAAAGTGTGAGCTCAAATTGAGTCTCAACACAACAGATACAAGAAATCAACAGGAGTTTGCTTGAATCCTTCAAGCCTCTTTGAGTACACAGACTCTTTCTCTCACTCTCTGTCTCTGTCTTTGCTTTGTCTCAACATTGCTTGTCTCTGTCTTCTGTCTTTTGTGGCTTTTAAGCCAATCAACACTATCTGTTCATCTCCTCTTCTGGGCTCTCTGGCTCTTGGCCTCTGTCCATTCAAAACCCCCTATGAGCCTTAGCAATCATTGCTAAATGCTTTTAGGGATGGTGGCCACCTGTTCTGCAACAGAAGGGAGCATCGGGCCTTTGATATCCCTAAAAATAGCATTCTCTATTTACACAGAGAAATACACTAAAAACACAGGAAAATTTGCCAAATTTTCGTTTATCGGACTTCAAATATCCTTAAATCTGCTCTACACTCCTATCGGGTCCGATTGTATATCGCTATCACATATCCACCGTTGATCTGAGTGATCTTTATCCAACGATTGAGATCATTTCAGGCGGCTCATGCATACAGGGGTTAACCACCTGAAAAGGGTGGTTTTCTCTTTCCGACACCTGGCCATGTGGCATCTAGTGTATGGGCTCAGGCAGAGCCCAGCCAAAACCACTTACCGCCTACAGCCCGCCCAAAATCTTGCTCATTTCATGGTTTCCCTTTGTATTTATAAAAATACATTAAAAACATTGAAAATCAAATGGAGGGCCTTATGGCAGACTTCAAATAATTATGCAGTGGAATTTACAAACCCTTTCGGGTCCAGTTTCATCGCATCAACGCAATCCCTTCGCTTTTAGTTTATTTAACGAAAACTCGAAAATACATAGAAAAATGCCGTTTTACGGAACTCAATATATATTAATTTTGGTTCATAATTCCGTCGGGTCCAGCCATCGCATCGCATATATATATATATATATATATATATATATATATATATATATATATATATATATATATATATATATATATATATATATATATATATATATATATATATATATATATATAGCCCTGCTCCTTTGTAATGCTCCGACGCGATATTGTGATGCAATTATATCACTATCGCATATCGCATAGTCCCCGGGCTATTTATAAGCACTCCCCTGTGGTTTGCTAATGCGATATTGTGATTCAACTTGGGTCGTCAATCTGTGTGCTTGATCGATGGTCCTCATTGACCGTGCTGATCGCTGATGCAATAAGTCTATGGTAGCCTCCGATAGCCTCTGAAAGCCTCTGCTGATTGCGATATGCCGATTAGATCTGGACCGTTGATCGGCCAGATCAAATGGCTCCTATGCCTCACTGTCCACGCCTCTGATAGCTCTGTTTTTAGTCATTTCTTTGTGTTTTTGCCTCCCGATAGTGTAATCTGCCTTTTTAAAAGGTTATTCTCAAGTGATAGTTTTGAATGTTTGAAGACTTAGAGGGTGTTTTGGATTCATTTTGGATCACACCTTCCCACTGAAAAAGCTTTTGGACTACCAAAAGTTGGTTTTTAAGCATCAATCAAGTGAGGATACAACTTCCTCACTTGTCCAATCTCTATCCATCTTGCACTGCTTGGTTTTGAACCTTTGAGTCCGATTTTGAGATACTCAACATCCCCTCTGCGCGTAATTCTCACCTTCCTGTCCAGAACTGTATCTTCCTGCAACTCATTGAGATATTCAGGAAACAAATCATCAATAGAAGGCAATTGACTTTACTCTTCGAGATCTTCAACCAATGAAGGTTTAAATAGTCTCAAGTTCTCTGCATTAACTACTGAATAGATGTGCATGTAAGTTAGCAAATCAAGGTGAAAAGTGTTCTCACCAATTTTCTCAATTATCTTGAAAGGCCCATACCTTATTGGCTTCAACTTCTTACCTTCACCTTGCATTCTGTCTTTGTTGATGTACAGCTAGACTTGATCACCAACTTGGAAGCTATGTTCAATTCGATGCTTGTCATGCCTTGCCTTATACTTGGCCTGGCTTCTTTCCAGCTGTTCCTGGCTACCTGGTGAATTTCTTGGATCTGTTCAACGAACTTGGTTCCTTTGTCCACATCACTGTGTTCATCAACTACTATGTCTTTTCGAAAGACAAAATTCAAGGGAGACTTTGGTGTAAAACCAAAACAAGTCTTAAAAGGAGATCTTTGTGTAGAAGAGTGTCTAGCACAGTTGTAAGCATGTTGCACATAACATAAATGTTCATCCCAAAGCATGTGATGCTTGTTGCAATAGCCCCTGAAAAACTAGATCACTGTCCTGTTGACCACCTCTGTTTGGCCATCTGTTTGTGGATGAAAGGCTGTGCTCTTTTTCAGTCTGGTGTCCATCAACTCCCATAGACTTGACCAAAACTTCCCAACAAATCAGGAATATCGATCAGATACAATGGAAGTGGGTAGCCCAAAATGAACCCAGACATGTTGAAAGAACAACTTTGCTATTTGTTCAGCTGTAATCTGCTTGTTACAAGGTATTAAAATACACATTTTGCTGAACTTGTCCACAATAACATATAAATAGTCATGACCTTTTCTAGATTTTGGCAATCCCCCAATAAAGTCCATGGAAACACTTTCCCAAGGACAAGAAGGAGCTGGAAGTGGAGTGTACCAACCTAGTTTTCTATTGTTGGGCTTGCTTTTAGCACACATGGTACACCCTTTAATATATCTAGAAACTGTTTCATGCATTCTTGGCCAATAACAAAACCTTTGCAGCTGTGCAATTGTTTTACTTACACCAAAATGACCTGATATTAAAGAAGTATGTGCTTCTCAGATTATGTTAACTCTTTTAGTTTGAGGAATGCATAACTTTCCCAAATGATATAAGAGTTGGTCCTTAACATAATAATCCAATTCTTCTACTTGTTTGCCATGACTTAAAGTTGCATATACATCTTTAAAATCTACATCTTGAGCATATTGTTTAATGTAGCTTTCATGCAATACTAAGTTATGCTTAAGTATAGTGGATGCATTTATGATTGGTCTTGATAACATACCTGCAACCTTATTGTGTATGCCTTTCTTATATCTGATGACAAGATGAAACTGTTGTAGAAAACCCATCCACCTATAGTGTCTTGATTGCTGCAATTTAGTTTGTGAGTGCAAATATTGAAGTGGTTGATGATCTGTATATATAATTGTTTTTTTGCCCAATAGGTAATGTTTCCACTTTTTCACACTCTGCACTAATGCATACAATTCTTTATCATATGTGGGATAATTGACTACTGCAGAATTAAATGTCTCAGAATGATAAAATATGGGTTTACCATGTTTAATCAACACTGCTCCCATGGCATAGTCACTGGCAACTGTTTCAATCTCAAATGGTCTTTGAAGATCTTGCAATGCTAGTACTGGTGTTGTACTAATTCTTTCTTTCAAGGTGACAAAGTTCTATTAATTGCTTCCCCACTGAAACACCTTGTTCAATCCTGTTAAAGCATGTAAGGGCGCTGCAATCAAGGAAGAGTTAGCAATAAAATTTTTCCAATATTGTGCTGCTCCTAGGAAACTCCTAACTTCTGTAGCAGATTTGGGTTTAGGCCAGTTTACAATGATTTCAACCTTAGAGGGATCTATCTTCAATTCACCACCCCCTAGAATATGACCCAAATAATTTATAGATGTTTTGCGAAATTCACATTTTGATAACTTAACATAGAGATTTTCTCTTTCAAAACATCTAGAGTCTGCTTTACATGCTTCAAATGTTCTTCCCATGTTTTACTGAAAACAAGAATGTCATCTAATTATAAAATTACAAAATCATCAATAAAAGGCCTGAGTACATCATTCATAACTCTCATGAAAGTGGCAGGAGCATTAGTTTAGCCAAAAGGCATAACTAGCCATTTATACAACCCTTGCTTTGTTTTGAAAGCAGTCTTCCATGCATCTTGTTCTGCTACTCTGACCTGATGATAGCCACTACGCAAGTCCAACTTGGAAAAGTAAACTACTTCTTTCAACTGGTCTAACAGATCATCTATGCGAGGAAGAGGATAATGATTCTTGACGTTATTTTATCCAGTGCTCTGTAATCAATGCAAATCCTCCACGAACCATCTTTCTTTCTCACCAACACAATTGGAGATCCACATGGTGATGTGCTTGGTTTGATGAAACCTTTATCAAGTAGCTCCTGTACCTGCTTCTTGATCTTTTGCATTCTCTAAAGAAAATAACCTATACATTCCGATGTTAGGCAATGGAGCATCTTGTTGCAAATGAATATCATGTACTATTTCCCTTTTGGGTGGTAGGCCTTTAGGTTCTTGAAATAGGATATCATATTCTGAAACAACTTTATCTGAAATCATCTTTCTGCTTAGCATCACGGCCTTCAAATACATTGGTTTTATCAGGGGTCTTTTCCTTTACAACCATTAGTAAAAATCGCTTGCATGAATTTACAATTCTTTTCACCAGCCCTGAGTTTATGAGAGTGTAGTTATTTTTGAGTTGATGAGCTCTTACAATATATTCTATTCCATCTTTTGTGAGTTGATACTTATTTTCAGTTCTATAGAAAATGGATTTTCTATCATACAAGTAAGGACTTCCTAAAACAATACCACATATATCCAAGGGAACTATATCCAAATCAACCTCATCTACAAAAGTTGACCCAATAGCAAACCTAAGTTTACATTGTCTAGTCACTTGTAGCTTTTCTTTATCACATACCCAACCTAATGGATATGGCTTCTTGTGAGGTGTTGTTAGTAAACCCAACGTCTTTACAATTGTTTCAGAAATCAAGTTTACTTGTGAACCACTATCAAATAAAGTATCAATCTTTTTATGCTTGGAAATAGCTCTAATATGAAAAAGCTTATGTCTTTTCCTCTCATTATGTTCATTATCAATAGATTGTGCATAATTACTTGTAGATGCTTCAGAATTTTTACCTTTTATACCTATGGCTGTGACTATTGTTTCATCACCTGTGTCTGACCCCAAATCATTCTGAATAGAAGCAACGATATTCTTCTTCTTACCATCGAACTTTTTTGGTTTTAGATCAGGATGCAAAGAACAACAGTGTTCATCATCGTGCCCATCCTTCTTGCAGTGAGTGCATGAAGGTTTGTCTTTCTGTACAATGTTTGTCTTGCTCTCCTTCCATTTCTGGTTCTTCTTTTCCTTGTTCTTGCTTGCAGAGGGTTTTGATGATCCCCCAATCTCTGGGTTCACATTATTGCCTCTAGCCTATAGATGTGTAGCCCAAACGTATACATTATCTAGTGGGGTTAAACATGAGAACGGTGTGCCTCAAATAGCTATGTAGACCACCTATATACTTCAACAAAGTTTCAAGTGAGTCTAGAGAAATGCCTAGAGTTAAAGCTCTTTTTCTAAATTCCTAGGTATAGCTTTGTACACTTTGCCCTTTTAATTGGAAAAGAGTTTGCCAACTCATCATTGCTTGCTGCATATAAGCTAGTGGATAGAATTGTTTTTTAATTGTAGAAACAAATTCATTCTAGGTAGAAAGTATTTTACCATGCTTCTTCAAATCAGCTTGTGTCTTGCCTTCCCACCACACTAGGGTAGTTCCTCCAAGGCGAAGGCTAGCCATATGAATCTTTCTTCTCTCTGAATCAATGTTCTGCACCCTGCAATATACATCAATCTTTGTAATCCAGTTATCTAGCTTTTTTGCATTTAATTCTCCATCATAGATTGGAAAATCAAATTTCACATCTAATTTAATCAAAGATGTTTTATTCTTCTTCTTTTCAGGGCTAGTAGATGAGGATGATGGAGGTGATGGTGGGGGAGATGATGGAGGAAGCTTTTCCCCTTTCCCTTTTCCCTCTGGGGCATCTAGAGAAGGTTCCTTTGCTCCTTTGTCTTGTTTGGAGGTTGAAGTACTTTCACCTCTACCTTTCTTAAATTCTTGATACATCTCTTCCACCATGGCTCTCATGGTCATGAAACTGTCCATGAATTGAGAGTTTGATTCCGATGAGGTTTGTTCTTCCATCCTCCTCCTAGGATAGACTCTTCCAATTTCTGGATTAGCCTCAACAATTTCTCCTTCTCCTATTTTGAGCTTTGACCTAGTTAGCATTCAACAATCCAACACAAGCTTGTCTAACCTTAGCAAACATAAAGCTCTGATACCACTTGATCTGAAAATGAGATCTTAGACATTTATTAAGGTATTATAGACTCATGTGCATGGATTTTGCCTATATTACTTAGTGCAATGGATCGATAATATTGTGAATAACATAGACAATGAAGCAGTTAAAGAAACATAATAGGCAAACACACATAACACAACAAGTTTAATAAGGAGTTCACCCAAAACTCTTGGGCTTCGTCTCCTGGTCTAGCCTTCAGTGGTGACCTCTATATTATGTCTTCAAGAGCAAAGTTTTACAAAGTGTGAGCTCAAATTGAGTCTCAACACAACAGATACAAAAAAACAACAGGAGTTTGCTTGAATCCCTCAAGCCTCTCTGAGTACACAGACTCTTTCTCTCACTCTATGTCTCTGTCTTTGCTCTGTCTCAGCACTGCTTGTCTCTGTCTTCTGTCTTCTATGGCTTTTAAGCCAATCAACGTTGTTTGTTCGTTTCCTCTTCTGGGCTCTCTAGCTCCCGGAGTCTATCCATTCAAATCCCCCTATGAGCATTAGAAATCATTGTTAAACACCTTTAGGGATGGTGGCCACCTGTTCTGCAACGAAAGGGACCATTGGGCCTTTGAAATCCCCAAAAATAGTGTTCTCTATTTACACAAAGAAATACACTAAAAACACAGGAAATTTTGCCAAACTGTTGTTTATCGGACTTCAAATATCCTTAAATCTTCTCTATACTCCTATCGGGTCCACCTGTATATCTATATCACATATCCATCGTTGATTTGAGTGATCTTGATCCAACGGTTGAGATCCATTTTGGGCGGCTCATGCGTACGGGGGTTAATCGCCCGAAAAGGGTGGTTTTCTCTCTGCGGCGCCTAGCCATGTGGTAGCCAATGTATGGGCTTGGGCAGAGCCCAGCCAAAACCACTTACCGCCTACGGCCCGCCCGAAATCTCGCTTGTTTCGTGGTTTCCCTTTGTATTTATAAAATTACATTAAAAACACTGAAAATCTAATGGAGGGCCTTATGGCGAACTTCAAATAATTATGCAGCGGCATTTACAAACCCTTTCGGGTCTGGTTTCATCCCATCGACGCATTCCCTTCGATTTTTGTTTATTTAATGGAAACATGAAAATACATATAAAAATGACGTTTTATGGAACTCAATACATATTATATTTGGTTCATAATTCCGTCGGGTCCGGCCATTGCATCGCATATATATATATATATATATATATATATATATATATATATATATATATATATATATATATAGCCTCGCTCCTCTATAATGCTTCGACGCGATATTGCGATGTGATTATATCGCTATCACATATCGCATAGTCCCCGGGCCGTTTATAAGCGCTGGTTTGCTGACGCGATATTGCGATTCAACTTGGGCCATCGATCTGTGTGCTTGATCGATGGTCCTCGTTGACCGTGCTGATCGCTGTCGCAATAAGTCTCTGGTAGCCTCCAATAGCCTCCGAAAGCCTCCACTGATTGCGATATGCCGATCAGATCTGGACCATTGATCGGCCAGATCCGAGGGATCCTGTGCCTCACTGTCCATGTCTCCAATAGCTTTGTTTTTGGTCATTTCTTCGTGTTTTTTTCCTCTCGATAGTGTAATCCACCTTTTTAAAAGGTTCTTCTCAGATGATAGTTTTGAATGTTTGAAGACTTAGAGGGTGTTTTGGATCCATTTTGGATCAGGAGATCATCCAAAGTTCCCATGTTTTAAAAATTGAAGAAGAGAGGCTCTATATTCATGCATATTTTGTGTCTGTATATTTAGTAACAAAAAAGTCCAAAATCATGCTTTTGACCATGTTGAATGACAAATTTCCATTCTATCAGAAAATTATGGAGGCCATTCAAACCACTGTTCCTAGTGTCTTTTTAAATTTGAAATTTTCAACTGGGAAGTTAAAAAACTTCCATTGTTTGATGGTGGCTGAAGCTTCTTTTACGCAACAAGAAGTAGTCTAGACAAGGGAGGCGTGCATTCGTGTCTTTGGGAGACATAGTGAATATGTTCTCAAAGCGTTCATCCTCAAATATTCAGGCAGTTTTAGATGTGTTTTACTAATTGCGATTACAAGATCATATTCATTGTTTTTTTTATATGGCTAGTGTTTACATATTAATCAATTTTTTTTGCATGGTATTTGACATAGATTAGTGGAGTCATTTTGTTGGTATAAATATGAACGATGTTGAGATGTGTTGAATAATATTGAATACAAATTAGATTAGATTATTATTATTATTTACTACTATGGTAATAATTATACATATTATAATAAGTTATTTTATATATAAACAAATAAAATAGAAAAATTCAATTATATAAAAATGGTTTATATATTTAAATTTGACAATATTAATAAAAAATACATTTTTTTTCTTCTAAATTGATAATAAATTAATATATCTTTGAAATAAGTCCATGGGGAGTTATTGCGTGTTATGAAGTATTATGTAAATTGTGAGATACAAGGTTTAAATCCCTATAGGTATTTACCCATTTATATATTAATAATATTTTTACTTATTTGGAAATATATTATGGAAGTTGTTGGACTATGCAACCAAATATAAAAGATAAGTGTGAATTCATTTATTCACAATGATATACATTTATACAATATCTTATTACCCTTGGTTTTCATATACCAAGTGGTATCTTGGACTCCAATGACTATTCATATTCCACACCCAAAACCCTTAGCGGATTAAGTGTCCAACATTCCCCCCCTTAATCCAAAGGGGAATATACGAGTACAAGAAGAGAGATATACTACAAAAATACAACAATGCATGATAGCAATAGGATGAATGTGCTCTTTGAGATGATGGCACAAGGTGGGAAAACACAAGGTCTCAACCGGTGGTGGTTTAAGGATGAACACCAACACTGAAACGTTTAGTGCAGTTCCTAGAACAATTCCAAATCTGGATAGAAGTTGAATTCTTTTGTTAGAGGAAGTGCTCCCTAATGATGTGAAAAGGGAGACCATTAAGGTCTAAACTTGGAATGCTTGATGCAGTTCCTGGAACAATTCCAAATTTGGCTAGAAGCTGAAGTCTTCTGCTAGAGGAAGTGCTCCTTATCTTTTTGAAAAGGGAGACCATTGAGGTCTCAACCAACGGTGGTTTAAGGCTGACCACCAACTCTGGAATTCTTAGTGTAGTTCCTGGAACAATTCCAAATTTGGCTAGAATCTGAAGGCTTCTGTTGGAGGAAGTGATTCCAATACCAATTTGAAGATGACTGTAAACTTAATCACACTTGTAACTTTGACTTTGACTGTACCTTTGAATCTGGCTCAAGATTGAGGCTATGGTTTTCACTGTTTCTTAGGTTTTGGCTTAAGCCCCTAGAAACTTGTAGTTGATCATAAATTCTTCCCTATCGGATACAAGGTGATAAGATGATATCATTGTTGCTCATGGTTGCTTGTACATGCTTGATTGATAGGGCTTCCAAAAACAAGAAGCCTCATTGGAAATCCACTCTTATCCCATACAAAGTGGGACTATGAATATGTTTATGAAATGTTAACATGGATGAAGATAAAAAAACAAGATCCTTCATGCATGAAACTTAAGAAGGGTGTCATTTTCTACTGAAACTTCACCCATTTGCAATGCAATTTCACTGGTAAAATTACAAAAAAAATAGAACTTGCAAGTTACAATTCCTTTAGGTTGAATTCCCAAGATATACATTGGTTCTAAAATTGAAGGAAGGGTGCCTAAAGCCAACATTTCAAATTTTGGTAACATTTGAAATTTGGAAGAATGACATAGAGCCCTCTATGGTCTTAAGCATCTCCTCAACCACATTAGGTAATGAATTCCTCTTTAGATATTTAACATAATCTCCCAGAACAAACACTTTAAATGTCACACATCATTTTTAATGAACTCCTACAACTGCAGCATAGGCTACAACTTCAACAATGATTTTAGTGAGATAGATAATAGGGAATAAATGAGAATACAATGATGGAGGAGGAGAATTTTGTAGGTGGAAGATAAATTTATGCAAATTTGGAGTAGGTAAAAGGGGAGGCAATGAGATTATGTCAGCAATTCATTTCATTTTTCTATTATGATAATGGTTGAGACCATTTAGCATCAAAATAATAATTTACCATTGGAATGATCATGTCTTCAATAAATATCTATCATAGTGATCCTTTATTATTAGCTTATCACAATTACCAAATCTGGATAGCAAAGCGCTTCTCATTTTTTTGTTATAATTGGTCCAAATTCATTGAACGTTCCGTTTTTTTCAATAGATGTTTTTTTACTGAATAATCAGTAACAAGGAGTAGGAAAAAAAAGGCCTAGTAAAACTCATCATTCCTAACCAACTATAAATGATAAATATCATTGTCTCTAGAATAATTTCAAAAGTGAACTCAATGCTTCCAATTGGATTACCATTGTAACGAATACATATTTTTATTGAAATTTCAAGAGGAAATCCATTGTAATTAAAGAATCCATCTATGCAACCACAATAATCACAAAAATTTTAAGAATACCATTGAAACACAAATACTTCCCTTTCCTTATCAAAGACCTCCCCCTTCCTGCAAGGTTATTGTTATAAGCCTTACATGCCATTGAAGTTTGTTTCCATACTTGAATCTATTGAAAAATCCTCAACATTTGACCTTGCACGATTTAGCTACAACATATATAATGACACAAGTACAATGATAATTATGAAGACTAAACCTAGTTGCATTTTCCAACACAAATTACAAGTAAAAACAAGCATCCCGTGAAAACAAATAGATTGGTATTATCACTCACCATGGAACAAGCAGAAAAAATCATAATCAATATCCATTATGGGAATTTTGAGGTCTAAAATGGGCCTCCTAAGAAAAAATGTACAACCAAAATAAACTTTATAAGAACCAATAGGATTTAAGATGATGATGTCAACCATGAGGAATGATTCATCATTTTTGGAGTAAAAAAGTAAAAAGATTAAAAAATAATAAAATAATAAAACTACTTTTTCAACTCTTATTTTCAACTTATTTCCCTAAGGTTTTACTCAAATTTCGAGTGGCAGTACTTGTCGTATGCAAAATTTAATTCCTCATCCAAGGAGTACCCATGTTGCATATTTTTGATGGACACTGCTAAACGAAAAATGAGAAATACATGAAAAAACATGATTACAATCAAGTTTTTCCATGTATTTCTCATTTTTCGTGTAGTAATGTCCATCAAAAGTATGCTACATGGGTACTCCTTGGATGAGGAATCAAATTATGCATCCAACGAGTGTTTCTGCTCGAAATTTGAGTAAACTCATAGGGAGATAAGTTGAAAAAATAGTTTTTTCTTTTTTTTCCTCTAAAATTTGATGATGTAATCTAATCTTATTTTATTATTTCCACTATTATTTTATAATTTCCTTAGGAGGCCCATTTTATACCTAAAAATTCCCCTAATGACTGCAAAGATCCTTTCCTCCAAATGAGAAAATTAATGACCCATTATGTATGATCAACATGGTGAATGGATGTTGAGTGGTTGTATTATATATGGTGGGGTTTTAATGATCTAAGTGTTGATCGAAGCCCTAGTGATTATCAATAAATAAGACATTAGCCAAGAATTGTCAATAGTAAAAGTCCCGTGCAAGATGGAAATGAGGCTAGAAGTGGTCCATCAACATGCGTTGGTTATTCCCATGTTGTTGAAGCATATTTTCAAAGTCTCAGAGGACTCATCTACAAAATTGTGACAACTATTCTTGTAGTTATTTGTTTCAGATCAAAAGATATTTAGAGAGAGGTCATTTAGGCTGGGGTTTTTACATGGTTATTGCTTGTATTTCAAATCCACTGCAATTGTAGAGCCAATATTAAGGGTAGAACTCTTTAGAATATATTGAATCATATATGGGGTGAGGATCCTAATCTCTTTCCTTTTTGTTATCTATAGGCTTTTCCAATCTAATTACATGTAGCTCTAATTTTGTTGATGCATGTTATAGACAACAAGAAATAATGTCTTGAGAACATATTCATGGATGTCACTCCACCAGATATTAGGGATAGAGGGTAAAAACAATATCCAAAATGATTATGATGAGAAAAATTTATGGCAGGAAGCCGATGAATCCATCTTGGAAACCCATAAAAAACCCTAATTTCCATGGAGTCGTAGCTTGGTTTTGATACCACTAATCTAGTTCTTGGGGCTAATATCCAATAATATTAAATGCTAAGAGAAGAGGGGGGGGTGTAAATCTGCCAAGAAACTAATCATGAGAAAACATTGAAAACAAATACTCACTGAATACATCCAACACGTGGAAGGAAAGAAAACCATTCATTACATTGCGGTGGATCAATATCTCTTTTTGCAAGGTGAGGCTCATTATTTATAATATTCTCAGTGCCTTCATTACATCATTCAACACCATGGGTAAATACCATGGGCTTATACCTCTTTCTATTCAGATCATGCATCTTAGTTGGTAGTTGAGGCCTTGCCAAGCCTAGACACCTAGGAGCACATATGCATTCCTAGAAATGTGCACACATTCCTATGTGAAAGTGTTCTTGATAGCCTCATTGCAACTTTTGGGGCCATCATTCTCATGCCAATGCCCTTATTTGATTCTCACTTATTTTGTCAATTATGTGTAATCCTTCTCAAGGTCTCATTATAGAATTTCTTACAACATTCCTTCATACACTTCATGTTAGGTGTTTTCTAATTAGTCTACATAGTTTATTTTGTTTTCCACTAATCACAAAAAAACATTGGAAACAAACACACACTAAATACATCCAATATGTGGAAGGAAATAAAATCATTCAAGTAAACCATTTATTAAATGAGATAAACTTTGGATCATCCTAGTGGACCAATCTGTCTTTTTGCAAGGTGAGGCTCATTATTTATAATATTATTGGTGCCTTATTTACATCATTCAATACCATGGGAAAATACATCTTTCTATTCAGATCATGCATCCTAGTTGGTAGTTGAGGCCTTGTCGAGCCTAGACACCTAGGAACATGTATGCATTCCTAGGAATGAGCACACATTCCTATGGGAATGTGTTCCTAATGGCCCCATTGCCACTTTTGGGGCATCATTCTCATGCAAGTTCCCTTATTCGATTGGTTTTTCAATTATGCATAATCCTTCTCAAGGTCTCATTATAGAATTTCTTACAACATTCCTTCATACACTTCATGGTAGGTGTTTGCTAATTAGTCTACATAGTTTATTTCATTTGCCACAATTAAGTCTTTACCACAGATGGATTATGTGATTCTACAACCAATTACCACATGGTTATTCATTTACAAGATATCACTAGAGTCTAAGTTATTTCTTCATGACTATTCCCTAATTCCAAAAACTTGCATCACATTTTGGCTGGTTTCTTACACTTGTTTGAGAAAATTCCACATATTCACTTTATGTATCTATTTATTACTCTTTTATGTTCATCTTATCATTCTATATTGGTCATGGTTATGAGCACTGCAATAGGTTATCATCATTCATTTCTTAAAACCCTCATTTCTTTATACTTATTTTTCTATCTTCTCATAGGTTCACTATCATTTGAAGGGTAAGTTTCTTCAAATTTTAACTTCATCACATTTAATTTAGGGAATTGCAATACCATTTTTCATTTATAATTTCCCATGATCTTGATTAGATTATTATATTATTTTTCACCTATCTCAATGCTTTTAGAGTGGAAGAATTAGAGGAATCAACTTGCAAGGTCATTTTTATCAATGTACCTTAGTTTGGAAAATTAAAGTCTAAAATCGTCCAGAGTCATTTTGAGGCATTAAACGATTTTTTTGGGCGTCAAACAAATATTACTTCTGTGAGAACTGTTGTTGCTAGAAGTTCATATGTAAAATTTATGCCTCTTGCAAGTTGATCTATCGTATCAACCACCATGGTACAAGTGGATTTCACGTCATCCCCTGTTGCTCATGCATATGGGGCTAGCCATGTGTGGACTTTCAAAAAGACACTAGAAGGTCCAAAATTGTAACTCTAGTTGAGGGTTGAGGGAGTCAAGGCTTACCCATAGTTAGTTATTGGGTTATGTTAAATACTAGGACACTAGGAGGAGTAGGGGTTCCACTCGATGCTATTGTATTTTTTTTCATATTTTAGCAAAGCAACTAGGTGTGGGAAGTTAAAGAGAAAAACAAAGGGGGTTAAGATTTTGTAGCAACTTTACAAGCCATAGGTCTTAGGTAACTCAATAGAGAGTACCTCTTTCTTTGTATCTACATGTTTTTTCATACTAGAGAATAGAGAGCAAAACAACCTCACCTTCTAACTAGGTTTTCTCCCATAATGGTTTCCGAGGGAAAAAATTGTGCCTATTTTGGTTGGTGTGTGTATTTATTTTCATTCTATATTGTTCACATTTCAGCTAATTTATTTTTAAGCACACAAACAATAAATAAAGAATCTAAGATCTAAAAGGAATTAACATTCACAATAAAGGTTTCAATATTTTATTAGATTTATTGTGATGAATTGCTCCAATGGAATATCCACGACGATTTATTGATCATCTCCACATCTTGCCTAAATGGGTAGTGTCTTCTTTACTTTCACATTTTACATCGACAAATTTAGCATATTATGTGATTGTATGTTACTTCATATCTTATGGTATTTTCTTAATGTCCATAGTGAGGCTTTTATCACCATTCTTTTCATCTTCAAGATGTAATGTCCTCAAAGCAAGACAATCCAATAACTATTAATTAGGAGTTAGGTATTGGAAGTAATCCTTCCATGTGTTGTTGTAAGTTGTCATTGTGAGTTCCCAAGCATCAATCTAGAAGTTTTTGTTCCCTATGTATGAGTTGTAGTCATGATCTAGATGTGTCGAAGTTAGTGATTTATGTCCTATATATGTGTAACTATTGTGATCAATAAATATATCAAAGTGTGTTTGGTGTTGTGTGTAATCACTATCTGATATCTCTATTTTCTAACATGGTATCAGAGCAAGTATTGGCTTAACTCCTTCACAGGAGGGCCAGGAAAATGTGAGAAAGCCTTGAGATTTTTTCTATGTAAATAGATAGTGTAAGAGAGTGTTTGATATATTGTCTTGTGTGAGTAAATTTTATTTTTGTTTGTAAATTTGTTCAATGTGTGTTTGAGTGAGATTGGATCTCAGGCTAGAAAAATAATACATTTTTTTTGTTTCCCCGTAGCTTATAAAAACTTGTCAATAGCAGCGTCCGTAACGGTGGCCCAATCCATCTAGATTCAAAGTAGTTGGTCCTTGTTCCTACACGTTTGTTCCATTTAGAGGTGATGGTGAATGTGCACTAAAATTCCACTATTTTTCATAGATCAAAGTGATGCAACAAATTTTTGGGCTTCCGCTTTGCAGAGATCATCCTTAGCAACCGAGAGAAAGATAAGAAGGTTTTAGCATGAATCCCAGGGACAATTATTTAGGGGATCATTGCAGCGACAACTGCTGTCATTGGAGTGGCATCCCACCATATCATTGTTTTGCAAGATGAATGAGAATTGGGCCAATCTTCCACGGAGTCCAGATAGTTTCACTTTGGCTATTTCTCGGGCGTAATTCTGCTAGGTGTTGAGGTTGTTTTGGTGTCTATTGTTTTTCTTAAAGTGTTGCCTATCATTGCATGTGACACAGGGAGTGGCGTAAAATCTTGTTGATAGCCATGAATCTAAGGAAGAGGTTGTTGTTCTTGACAAAGACGGGTGACAAGATGCTTTCTATGTTGCAGTGAGATAAAAAGGTATGGCAACAAAATTCCATGCTCAGATAGAGGTCATCTCTTTCTCACCTCTGGAAGGTTGTTGCTCAGAAAATTACAAAAGGTCAGCCACTGCAGATGACTTCCCATTCTCTATGGATAAAGAATTTGATATGGTATATAAGCGTTGTAATGACCAATGCGACTGAAAAAAATGAGGGGTTTTTAATATTGTTGATCTTGCAATATACATAAATGATGGTCAGAGACAGTTACATTTTAAATGGAGGTCAAGTGACAAATCACATATGTGGTGGTCAAAGAGCAATGCTTGCAAGATTCCAGAGTGGATGTGAGTGTTGATGAAGACCAGTCAGACATATATTATCCTTGTTGTTGTAATATATGTTTTCAATGTTTTCCATGTAAGCAATAAGGGAGGCTATTGGAAGTAATTCTTCCATGTGTTGTTGTAAGTTGTCATTGTGAGTTCCCAAGTGTCAATCTAGAAGTTGTTGTTCTGTATGTATGAGTTGTAGTCATGATCTAGAGCGTAGACATTAGTGATTTATGTCCTATATATGTGTAATTGTTGTGACCAATAAAGCTATGAAACTGTGTTTGGTGTTATGTGTAATTGTTACCTGATCTCTCTCTATTTTCTAACATTAGGTTTAACAATCATCTCAAATCCATTTTACATTTGAACCCATATAAACTAGAATTGTGTGCAAATTATGCCATGGTCACTAGGTTATTACTTTTATTAACATTATCTAAATATCTTATAATGAGGACAAGTATAAAAGAAAAATAATACATAAAATAATTACTAAAATGTCTTTACCCACAAATTATAACTATTTATCAGTCATATCTATATTTCTTTGCCCTTGTAAATAAGATTCCAAATTCCTTTATCCTCCATTCCTTAATTATATAAATCCCATCATATCTAAAATGTAATAATAAACATTTATATTCACATAAAGTTACTCATATTCAAAACGTTGTATAATTTCATAATCTCATAGCTACAATCCTTTGGAAAAACATTCTCATGTGTTGGTAATTCTCTTGTTTTAAGAAGTTGTTAAGACCATTTCACTAAAGTATATCTTAACAAATATTATATAAAGACATTACTAATTAATCAAATCTCCCACTATATTAAATTATATCTTAACCAATCTCATACCAAAACATTATTAGTTAAATAAATAAAATACAAAACATTATTAATTAGACCTTAGGAAATGTTTCATGAAAACATATAAATTATATCCTAGAAAGTGTAAAAAGAAAATTAGCAAGTGAAAAGATATTGCAAGAGATCAATAGGAATGTACCAATTCACCTTATAAGTAACTTATTATTTTCTCTTTATTTTTATTTCAATATTTTACTTAATCATATATCTTTCAATATTTTATTTAATAATGTATCTTCATGTCTTATATATGTATAACCAAATAATCATTTCATAGCAACATAATAAATATTATTGTTATAATTATAATACCATACTTTTTAATAATTAAATAATATAATTAGTTTATGATTTTTTAAATATTATATTATTTTTAACACACACATATATATAATTTCTATCCAATTGGTTAACATTATTGCATCAAATACAATTATTTCATAAATACCACAAATATACTAAAATAAATTTTATAAAATGAAAGCTATTTAACAAAAATATTTTCTAAATATATTAACTTTCACTAAATCAATATACATATTATAAATATAAACGTTTAAATATTTTATCTATATTTAATAACCAACTATTATTTAATTTTATAAATATATATAAAGATATACATTTTTATTAAAAAAACAAATTGTCACTACCATATGGTGAATACATTTTATTTAGTAACTTGTAAATTTTTTAATTCACTCATTTATTTATTTGTATATAAATATTTTTTCATATATATATAAATTTTATATTAAAATTAAATTTATTAATTTTCCATTTGCAAAATTTCTTTCATTGATACTATTAATACATTTCATTAAAAAACATAAAAAACAAACAAAAATATAAAAAATTTACAACTTAAGTATGTTATATTTATTTTTTTGGATTAATACATTTCATTAGAAAACATTAAAAAAATAAACAAAAATAAATATCGACAAATTCGTAACTTAAATATTTTAAGTGCGTTCTATTTATTTTTCGGGATGGATAGGTCCACGTTACAATGAGACTTCAAATGCCAATATATTTTTATTGAAACTTATCAGTGTTCAAATTTGAACACGTGACAACCCTTTTGAAGTCCTTTAGCACATCAGAAGTGCTTAGTGAAATTTGCTAGTCAAAAGAAATTTAAAATTTTGATTTTTACAATTTTTTTTTTTGTTTTTTTTTTTTTTTTAATTCCCTATGAAGGGTTGTCTGTCTATATAACATTTCAAAAAATTCTAGTTCTTTGACTGATGTAACACTCTAAAGTTTGTAAGAGGTTCTAGCAACACTCAAAAAATTGCAATGGGACGTAATGGAGGTTGTTCATCCATTCCTAGGCCATCAGTCATAATGGCAACATTGATAGAGTTAGCAGTCATGATATGAGGTTTATGTTGCATTATTTGATAACAGAGGTTTCTTTTCACATTCATTGATAGCAGTGGAGAAGTAGCTATGTATTGGTATCTGTGAACAGGGCATATTTTAAAGGTATCAGAGATTTATAAGAAACAAATGACAAAAGACAGAATTAATGATGACCGAGGTAGATTATTCTGAGCCTGTGAATCTTGCATGCATTGATTTTTCCAATCCCAACCTTACGACGAGTGCATCACAAGTTACCAAGGTATTTTTAACTCTTAGTTTTAATTTTCAACTTTCATTTCCCTGGCCTTTCATTCAGTTCATTGATTAGGTGGAACCGACTAAAATTATTATGTAAGGAATGGTTGATTGATCTTTCTATAGTCACGTGTAGACTCTAGATTTTTTTTATATTGTCCATCATGTTTTCTATGAATATTTTTTGGACTAAGTCTTTGAGCAAAGTCGACTACTTTTTGCCCTTCCTGAGGAGGAAACGATGAAATCGCTACAGAATGAGGACCATCAAGGTTACACTCTGTATCAAGCAGAATCTCTTAATATTTCCATTCAACCCAAAGGTTTGATGTGGATTTGTGTCTCCTTATATTTGCTTCTGCTTGTAATTACATCTTTCTCTGCTCAGCTCTGAAAAATATATCCATTGAAGTATTTCACTTCATATTTTTTCATATATTCATTTTTCCAGGCGATTGGAAAGGGAGTTATGAAGCTTCTAAAACGTCGATAAAGGTAAGCGATTTCATAGTCCCAATCAATGGCCTTCAACAGGTATGCAGTTCAGCATTGAAATGATATTTTTCATACTTGTCCAACACTTAAAAATAGATTAAAGTGACAATATTGACATTTTTACATCATAACCACATACTACATTTTCTATGGTATCTCCATTTTCCTTCCTTAATTTGTAAAATTATATTCTTTCTTGTCAACCCACCATTAACACAAAATTGTTCAATTATGAGATTACCCCATTAGATGGTGATAACTACGCCTACTGATTCACAAACCTTTTTTTTTCATCTTGTAAATAACTACTACCATCTACTACATCTTCGAGGATGCCAAATATATTCGAGTATTGATCATCCTACTGCTATGAAAACATCTTCCATCCTACCTTTATGAGGACATATTCATGACATTACTTTGATGTTCCACATACATATCTTGACATAGTATAATAAGGCTGATAGGGTTCCTTACATTTTCCAGGAACATTAAAGGCATCATTACTTTGAAACTTTGATGTTCGACATGGAAATCTTGAGATAGCATAATAAGACCGATAGGGTTCTTTCTTTAGGGTTTCTTTTTAGCGAACACCAGTATATAGATAGAGTAATCTCTTTATTAATTTGAATTCTTATTTTATAGTAATAAATGAATACATTTCCATTTTATAGTAATAAAATAATAATTTTTCATTTTATAGTAATAAATGAAATAAATTAGTTAAAGATGTAATTTTGTCGTGTTTAAAAATAGATTAAAGTGATATTATTGACATTTTTACATCATAGCCACATTTTCTATTGTATCTTCATTTTCTTTCTTAATTTGCAAAATTTTGTTTCTTTCTTGTCAACCAACCATTCGGACAAGATTGTTCAATTTTGACAACCATTCAGAAAAGATTGTTCAATTATGAAATTACCCCATTAGATGGTGGTAACTATGCTTAGTGATTCAAACATTTTTTATATTCTTGTAAATAACTACTACCATCTCTTTTTTGTTTTTAGATGATGATGATTCCGTGACTGACAACCATAATGCTTACAAAAGCCTAACATTGTTGCCATTCTAACTTACTTTAATCAAGCTTACTATTAAGCCTAGCATTTGTAAAATCAAACTTTATTTAAAATCCCATATTTCTTCTCTTATCTTAAAAAGCCTTTTTCTTTATCAACTCTCTAGTTTTTGAAAACATAGAAATTAATGCTATAATTTTTTTTTTGAGAAATAATAAGTGTGCTTCTCATAAAATCATGTAGCATTTTGAATGAGGGAGAAGTGTTAAAATGAAACTCCAAGTCTCTATTAATAACCACAAAACTGGCCTGCCTAAAGGGCTATAACTTAATTTTATTTTTTCGTTTTGTCTTCCCAAGAGATACAGAATGCTAATAGCTATCCATACAACTACTATTATGTCTCCCACTTCATTCTCTCCATTCGACATCTAGGAAATAAGTTGTGCGTGTGGGTGTCCATGTAGCTACTGCTATAAAGGGTTTTTAAGATGTTGAAATCATAGAAAAATTAAATGACATTGTTAATGAAAAGAAACTATATTATTAAAAAAAGACATCAATGAAAAGAAATGGCATTATTAGAAAAAAATATCAACTAAACTTGAATTCATTGTAAGGACCAAATTTGAAAACCATTCTTAAACAAAAAAAAAATGACCAACCAAGCCATACAACAATATTGAAGATGTGTATTACATATTACAATATTTCACTATTAAATATGGAAAATTTTCCTTTTAATTACATAAATTTTTGAATCTATAGAGTGTTATGTAAAAATTAGTTAGGGTTATGTAAATTTAGATTAGCTGTAGTTTATTAGGCAAAAGGGCATGATCAAAGATCATACCCTTTCTCCAAGAGGCACCTAAGGTTGTATAAAGCCGGGTCTCTCTCTAAAATGTATTCATCATTCAGTTCAATCAATTATTGATAAATATTTATATATATATTTCTGGTGTCGGAGCAAGTTTGTTCCTCGGGACTTTGTTTTTGCTCGATCCGCTGCCATCATTTTCCTTTTGCTGTCGTTGTCCCTACAATCTCCTGTTAGATCGTCGTGCTCCCTGTCATATTCATTGCTACCTGTTCTGCTACCTTTCATCTTCCTCGCACTTCCCACAAATTCCAACTTCTGCTCGACCGCCATACCCCTGCTACACATCACCTGCACATTGTCATCCATCAACGGACATACTTCGGACTGGCTCCTTGTGTTCCTCTACTCCGTCGCTACAATACCCTGTATCCCCGCTCCACTGCACCAATCCTGAACCGTCACTCCACCACCGCCGTATGTTGTTTTCTTCCCTGTCAAGCGTATTCCTTCTTGACCCATTACTGCTATTGAACTCCACTCACAATATGCTTGTATATTTCTGCCAACGCTTTCCAACCATTATCCCTACACCCACGACCACGCTGCGTCTGCACTCATCTGCTGCAACCGGTTGACAACCAAACCCCGCACTGCTGTAGCGGCATAGTTGTCCCTCCCCCATACATAAGTGGGTCAAACGTCGTGACCATATTGAAGAGTTGTGGAAAACTATATTATATAATTTTAAATATAGTTCTATCAACCATATATATATATATATATATATACATGAATAAATAAAAATTATAAAGTTAATAATTATAAATTATAATTATTATAATTTATATATATATATATATATATATATATATATATATATATATATATATATATATATATATATATAAGCTGGGAGATAAATATACACCTCCACAAACTCGTTCAATGTTGACAATGTCAATGGCCGATTTCAATAAAAGATTGATTGAAGTGGAGAATAAGGTTACTAGCCACTTTGATGATGTCAATAAGAGATTAATCGATCTCGAGAGTAAGTTTAGTAGGCATTTTGATGATATCAAGAGGCTTCAGGATATGATGAATCGAATTGAACAACAGATAGAGCTGAATAATAGCAAATTTGAAATGAATAAAAAATAGGCCTTGGCATTGCCGAACCACTTGTGTAGAAAGCATGATATAACACCCGAACAACTACTCCAAGAAGATGGAGAAAATCAAGAGCATAATTCATTAGACTCAACAAATCAATAGATTCTCGCAAAGCTGAATCTCCAAAAAAACCAGCGATGCCCCAGTAGGAAATTAGTAATGCAACTCTTTCAAATAAGCAACTCTGGGATACCTTTACCAATCAACACCACTTTTTCGCTCAACCACTAGCGACATACCAGCTAAGGGCAAAAGTCGAGATGCCTAAATTCAATGGAAACGAAAAAAACAATGTTGCATGGATAAATAAAGCAGAAGAATACTTTGAGATTTATGACATCAACGATGATGACAAAAAGCTCAGGCATGCATCCATGAAAATGGAAGGGGAAGCATATAATTGGTATATGTGGTGGAAAAAGACGACACTCGCCATTACTTGGAGGAAATGTAAGGATGCATTCTAAACCATTTATCATTGAGTGTGATGCTTTTGGATTCGATATAGGTGCAGTATTAATGCAAGAAGGGCATCCAATAGCTTTTGAAAGTAGGAAGCTCAATAAAAGAGAACGCCTCAAGTCCACATATAACAAAGAAATGCTCGATATCATTCAAACACTAGCTAAGTGGAGGAAATGTCTTTTGGGAAGTAAGTTCTCCATTTGAACATACCATAACAGTCTCTAGCACCTCCTTAAACAAAAAACACTTTCCAAAGAACAACAAAAATGGATTGAAAAAATTGCTGCCTTTGACATGGAAATACTACATAAAAAGGGAAAAGATAATGTAGTAGCAGATGCCCTATCTAGGAAAGATGAAGAACCAACACTACTTGCAATCTTGGTTGTTGTTCCTGAATGGCTTAACGAGATTTGAAGTGTGTATGCCAAAGATCCAGAAATGACAGCGATAATCAATAATTTTCCCAACAACTCAAAATTTGAGTGGAAGAATGATATTCTATGGTACAAGGGAAGAATCTATCTAAATGAAAATTCCAAGTTTAAATTTAAGATACTTAAGAAGTCACATAATTCACCATCATCCGTTCATAGGATTCTTTAAGACTTACTACAATGCACGTCAATCTTTCTTTTGGAAAGGAATGAGTCGCGATATTCAGAAGTATGTAGTAGAGTGTGACACATGTCAAAGGAATAAAAATGAAAATATTATGACACCTGGATTACTTCACCCTTTAAACATTCCAAATTAGAAGTTGGAAGAAATTTCGATGGACTTTATTGAAGGATTACCCGTATCTGAAGGTAAGGACAAGATTTTCGTAGTGGTTGACAGACTCACCAAATATGCTCACTTTATGGCAATAAAGAAATCATACTCAGCTAAACAGATCGCTGAAATATTTTGTAAAAGTATATATAAGTTACACAGTTTTCTGAAAGTTATTGTGAGTGATAGAGATGCCAAATTCAAGGGTAATTTCTAGAAGGAATTGTTCTACCACATAGGAACCTACCTAAATATGAGTTCCGCTTATCATCCTCAAATAGATGGACAAACAGAGATTGTCAATAAATGTTTGGAGGTCTACCTATGTTGCTATGCTATAGAAAAATAAAATAAGTGGGCTCAATGGTTGCATCTCGCTGAGTGGTGGTACAGTTCTACTTATCATACGTCAGCAAAAATGACACCATTTCAAGCTTTGTATGGATATGAGCCCCCAAAATGGAAGGATCTAGCTGTTGTCAAGATAAATCTACCTGCTGTTAAAATCAACTAGAAGAAACCCAAAAAATCATCCAAATATTGAAAGAAAATTTGAATAATGCAAGGAATCGTATGAAACAACAAGCAGACCGAAACAGAATCGAAAGAGAATTTGAAGTCGGAGAATGGGTGTTTGTCAAGCTCCAACTATACAAACAATTGTCCTTAAAACAAAAAGGAAAAAATAAATTGGCACCAACATTCTATGGACCTTATCAGATCAATAAAAAGATCAGCCAAGTTGCATATGGTCTAGACGTTCCAGAGAAAATTAGTGTTCACAACGTTTTTCATGTCTCCTACCTTAAAAGGGCATTAGGCAACCATCAATTTGCACAAACAACCCTTCCCGCCCTGGATGATGAGGGAAGGGTCATTCTAGAACCAGAAGGTATTTTGTCTACTAGAGAAAGAAAGCTTCGACATCTTACAATCAAGGAACACTTGATTAAGTGGAAGGACTTACCAGAAGAAGAAGCATCTTGGGAGACTAAAGCATTTTGTCAACAACATCTGTCGTTACGTATGCTTTGAGAACAAAACATTCTTTCGAGAGGAAGGCAATGTTATGTAAAAATTAGTTAGGGTTATGTAAATTTGGATTAGCTGTAGTTTATTAGGCAAAAGGGCATGATCAAAGATCATACCCTTTCTCCAAGAGGCACCTAAGGCTGTATATAACCGGGCCTCTCTCTAAAATATAATCATCATTCAGTTCAATCAATTATTAATAAATATTTATATATATATTTCTGTGTATCATAGAAGTTTTTACTTCATAGAGCTGGAAGTTTTTAATGGAGATGAAAGTCTATTGATGTGTTCTTTGATTGAGCAATGTTAAGAGAAAAGTTCAATTCCCTTGGTTGTTGAAGGTATATATTTGTTTTTTTGGTTTGCTTTAAATTATTTTATGTTGAACAAAACAAATAGTATAAATTAGAAACAAATGAAAATTAAAAAACCTTTTTCCATTGTGAAAATAGATTTATATTTTCAATGATGTAAAATTCAAATACTTTTGAAGATTATCTAATGAATAGAAGAAACATATATTTACTTTTTTCTAATAGAATTTGAGAAAAATGTTTGCCTATTTACTAAATTCTACTGAGATTTTATAGTGTTTTAATGTAGCCACTTTTTAAATTTTAAAGATTTAGGACACCATTTCATTTTGGCAAATTTTTTTTATAGAATTTATTTAATATACACTTGTTAATAGAAGTACAATTTTTTTTATAACTTTTCATCTTTGAAGGGTTAGATAAATATATTCCCTTCCAAATAAAATTAAGACCAACCCTTCAAATTTGATCACTGCGGGCTATACCTTCACTCAATGGAAACAAGCATTTCCACCTTGGTTCGGCTGCGTGGAAAATTAATGGTGTCAAATAATTTGGTACAACCTATTTTGCAGGTTATATGTTTGCCTTTTTAATGGACCCAAGACACATTGTAACTCACCAATACAATGTTTTGAGTTTAAATGGGAGAAGGATAAAGGACATATATAATAGATATAAGTTTTTCAGATTAATCACATTGTTAGGATTTGATTGATGTTTTCGAACCAACTAATGTGGTTCATCCTCATAACAAGGTTCGACCAAATGCTAATGAATCCTAAAGTTGTGATTAAACCAAAAGACTTATATGTACATTATAGATCACAAAAGTCTTAGATCTGACATATATAATATGAGAAAGACTTATATCTACATTATAGATCATAAAAATCTTAAATCTGACCTATATGATATAAAACGTAACAACTAAAGATTAATCGTGAGATTTTCTGAGTTTCTCACCGTATACAATTCGGGTAATAATCCAAACATCAGTCAATATGAACAGTGACGGTGACAGAGATGGTGGGACCGAACAACCAACAAAAATGAGGGGCCTCATGGGCAGAATCCAGAGCGTCATTGTGATAGACATCGATGGAGAAAATATGATCAAAAGCGGGTCAAGTGTACAATTGTGTTTCCCACAGATGCTTGAAGTTCCTCCCGTTCCGCCCAAATGAGTAATAAACATAAATGTTACCTGTTTGAATATGTTTTGAATTCAAAGCAAATTTTCTACATAGTAAAAGAGAAAATCATACTGTGGTATTGGACAATAAGTCCAACAACATAAAATCATTATGTGTGATTCTCGGACAATATTCAAACCTACTCCCTACTCCTTGCAGGATTTGCAAACAAAACAAGATTTCAAAAATTGTAAACAAAATATCGATGGAATATATATTCCAATTTTGATTTGAATCAAATCGTCTTGATTTGTTGATGACCGCATGACTTCTACACAACTTCACCACGCAGGTTAGGGTTTCCTATTGCGTTGATGACTATAGGGTTTCCCCACGACTTGGCCACACACGTTAGGGTTTCTTGCGAAGCTGAACTAGTACACAGTTACCCGCTAAAAAAGATTGGGCAACCTTGCAAAGAACAATCTGTCTTGACCTCGGTGGGTATGAGGTTGAGGTTTTTGTATGCATAGTTGGTATCTTGGATCATTGTGAAACTTGTGAGTTCCCGGGGAGAAATAGTAGGAACCCAAAAAGTGTGGTAATGGTGTTAGGGGGATAGCTAAGCATAGAATTATATGGCAGAATTAATATTCAAAAAGTTAAAAATTTTATAATTTTGCGAGCGTATGTGGATGAATGTTTGTATTTCGATTTTTTTTCTCCGAACTTATGAATTTCTTTGACATGTTTGTACTTGCAGTGAGTTATATTTTTTTTGAACTCTAAGTATATGTCGAACATAGTCATGCATGCTAGCCTAATTTAATCACATCAGGATTCCATTCAAACATTTGCTCATGGTTATTGCCAATGTAGAGTTTGACATAGACAAAGACGTGTTTCAGCTTACACAATTGTGTTATCTCAGATCTGCAAACATTTTTCTTTGATATTATAAACCTCAGTACCTTGATTGGCATATAGTATAAAATTTTTAAAGAATACTGCATGCATGCTCTTTGCTTCCTATATTTTAAAACTTGAATAGTATTTTACAGATCATGAGCCGAGGCAACAAAAAGGCTACTCAATAGGTGCATGCACTGTGTTGTTGGTCATCAAAGACTAAACTGATCAATAATTTTTTTAGTACAGTTACTCGCATTTTTCTCTCCATCATGTTATAGTATCCCCACTTAGTTTTATTATTGCATTCAATTGCTCTTAAATATAATATATGCACTCCTTTATGCTTTATATTTTTCTCATTTTTGTCTCGGTTTATACAAAACAAGAATTTCACCATGATTTTTCCTACGAGAATGACATTGTGCATAGGATATAACACATGTAATCATGAATCAATCAGAAAAAATCCTTAACCACAATGCTGGGTTCTAATGTTGCATAAACAAGACGTATTGGAAATTACTGTTAGCGTTGCCAGGAATTTTATTGATCTATTTACAGCAAAAAGTTGTGTGAGTTGGTGTACATTGGATTTTGGTGGGGGTAAATTCCCTAGGATGTCAGATGCTCAAGAGATCCATCTGTCTCTTCGTCCTGCTTCCACCTCACAGATTAATCCTCCAGCAAACACCAGGATTTGCTTTCATAGCTTTTGCCATGGCTACATTACAATTTGCATTGCAGCCATAAAATTGAAATATATACAGTGCTTGGTATGCGATTGATTGGCACACCTTAACTATTCATTGCCCCAGACATCCACGTAGAGGAGACGTAGTGGAGCCAGTTCCACATTATTAATTTAGTTAATAAAAATTATTAAATGAAATTGTAATGAGCAAGATGTTTATGGGCATGAAAACTCATCCCTCCATTCCGAAATTAGATGAAGAATATGAATATTAGCTTATGGTGAAATCTTAACTATTTATTTATTAAAATATCAATATTTTGCTAGTTTTTTTTGAAATAATAATAATAATTAATCATGGCTTTATGATTAATCAAGATCTATTTTGTTAGAATTATAGAACATAGTCAACCATGATTCACATGGCTAAATGATCAAACATGGTTAGAATAGTTAACCATGATCAACTACAATGGTTAATCATGATCAACCATGATGGTCAATCAAGATCTCTATGATTAGAATGGTGGAACATGGTGAACCAAGGTCTCACATTGAATAAGGTCAAGCATAATGTTCAATCAAAGTCTCTATGGTCAACGATGGCCAACCATGGCTAACCAAGGTCAATCACACAAACCTTGATTGACCATATTCAACCCTAGATACCTTGGTTCACCATGTTTGACCATTGTAACCATAGATATCTTGATTGACCATTATGGTTGATCATGGTTGACCATTATGGTGGACTAAGGTTGACCAATATGGGTGACCATGGTTGATGATGGTGACCATTCTAACCATGTTCAACCATTCAACCATGTTGACCACATTAGACCATTTTAACCATACAAATCTTGATTGACCATGGTTGACCATTGTCAACCAATGTCAACCAATATCAACATAGTTAGAATGACCAACCATGGTAAACCAAGGTCAACCATGGTAAACCATGATTAATTATAATGGTCAATCAAGATCTCTATGGTCATCCATAACATTAACCATAATATTAATATAATATAAGTATACTAAAACATATGATCAACCATAATATACTATTATGATCAATATAAGAATATGATCATAAGTATAAGTATATGATCAACCATGGTCAACCAAGGTTAATTAAGGTCAACCATGGTCAACCAAAGTTAACCATGCTCAATCATTGTCAACCAAGGTCAACTATGCTTAATCCTAGTTAACTAAGATCAACTGTGGTCAAGTAAGGTAAACCAATGTCATGGTCAACCATTCTCAACCTTGGTCAACTAAGGTCAACCATGGTAAAGTAAGGTCAAGCTCACACATGATAAACCAAGGTCAACCATGGTCACCCATGGTCAACCATAGTCAACTATGGTCAACCATGCTCACCCATGGTCAACTAAGGTCAACCATGGTCATCATTGACAACTAAGGTTAACCATGGTCAACATGGACAACCAAGGTGAACAACGGTCGAATTACTACCATGGTAAACCATTATCCAACATAAGCATGGTTAAAAGGGTCAACCAAGGTCAACCATGGTCAACCATGATCAACCAAAGTCAGCCAAGATTGACCATGGTTAACCAAGTTCAACCAAGACCAACATACTTATATTGGTAGAACACGACCAACCAATGTCAACCATCATCAACCATAATGGTCAATCAATATATCTATGGTGAGCATGGTCAAACATGGTCAACCAAGATCAATTATGGTCAACCATAATCAACCATAGTCAAACATGATTAACCATGGTCAGCTAAGGTTAACCATGGTCAACATGGTTAGAATGGTTGAACATGGTCAATCAAAGTCAACCAAGGGAAACCATGCTCAACCATAATGGTCAATCAATATCTCTATGGTTAGAATGGTTTAACATGGTTAACCAAGATCAACCATGGTTGATCTTGGTGTCTATGCTTGAATATGGTCAACCATGTAACAACCCTCCTGAAAAGTTCATGTTAAAAAAGTTAATAAAGGCAAAATAAGGCCACGGGTAAGGGACACGTATTCCAAGCTGAACATTGGGGAAATATATCCTAGTGGGCATCATTGGATGTGTGTTTTGGCTAAGGAAAATTGACAAAGGCTAAGACAAAAACATTAAAAGATAAAAATGCATTTTTGGCACATTTATTTATGAAAATAAAGGAAATTAGGAGAAAAGGAAGGTAAAATGTCACATGTTGCATGTGAGAAGGAAATTGAAGGAAAATAATGGAAAATGAAGAAATTAGAGGCCTCATGGATGAAAAGTCTTATGATGATCATTTCATGGCTTTTGTCAGTTCAAGTTTGGAGCTCTCTCATTATCCTCTCTCTCTCTCACTCCTAGTCACTTAGATTTTTCTTGGAGCACTCTAGCTTTGGATCAAGGAAGGAAAATCAAGAAAAGGGAAATGAAAGGAAAAACAAGCAAGGAACAAGGAAAGGAAAGCAGGATCAAGCAAATTCAACAAGGATACTTACAGGTAACCTTTTTCATGTGTGATTTCCTAGTTGGTTTGGACATGCATGGCCTTGCATGTTGGTGTATGGTTCTCTTGCTGTCAGTGGCATGGTTTTGCCAGGTTATGACAATGGATTTCAGCGTAGCCTAGCCTTTTTCCGAATGCCATGGTATGTTGGGATGTTATTTCAGTTTTTGAACTTTGGAATTGCTGGATGGATTTCGGAATTCGGGGTGGAGGTGGTCTCAAGGTTGATTCCCAAAGGCCTAGGAATCCATTGACTGGTTTTGACAGGATACACGGTAATGCCTGAGGGAGCAATCTTAGTTTAGGGCCTAATGATTCGAGTTTGGATTGCGATAAAACCTGAGAGACAAGGAGACAGAAAATTCCTCAAGGATAGTGATGGATTCCAGATGGCATTCCAAGTTCTATTCGATTGTGATTGGAGCACCGATTTTGGGTGTGATCACGGTTTGATGGGGGTGGAGGTGGTTTAACCTTTGAACTCCCTTGGTTGTTTTATGAGATCCCACATTCATGCTTGGAATATGGCACAGGGGTGACTGGCTGAAAGAGAGATTTGGTTCAACCATGTCTATGGTCGGGTGGTACGTTGAAGTCCCAAACCTGGTCAGATTTGCCTATGATTAATAAAAGCTAAGTTCTCTTACTTTTTCACTGATTTATATGTGGATTTAATGGATGTCATATCTCTGATATTTATATGGTTTTATGCTAGTTATAAGCATGGTTGAATGACAGGTTTATGTTGTGGTTATTTCATATATTTACCTGTAGATGTTAAATGGATAGATGCAAGACTTAATTGATGATGTAGTACTTCAATGGAGAAGGAGGTGATCCTTCTGGTTATGTTTCATAAGTTGTTTTAGTCATTTATGCTCTATCTTGTATCCTAGACTTGTAGGTTACATTGATGCTAAGTGTTTGACATAATGTCAATCTCAGTTGGGGATGCTTAGGCCTAGTCCTGAGGGTGATTTTTTGATTGATCAACATTCTTGTCATGTTTTTAATGAATTCTAGAAGTTACAACAAGTTCCGGGCAGAGGCTAGGACTCCAGGCTAGAAAAGTGGCTTAAATCCTGGGGTTACTAGCACAAAACTAGCACTTTTGGTCCACAGTCACTGGCAGGCAGGCCTGTGAGAGTGACTTTGGGTTTCTGGTCACTCCCTTGCCCATAACATGAGAGAGATTATGGCCTAAGAGCTGCAGAATAGCAGTGGGACCTAGGGATAGGATGTCTCAGTGGTTGTCTTGTCTCTTGGGGGTTCTATTGGTGATGTTGGATGACTTTATGTGATGTTCTGTCAATTCCACTTTCTTAAGGTGACATAGGAGGTTGAATATGATCGTAGTAGCATCTCTCCTCATGTTTACCTCGGCTGACATGGTTACTTTGGGTAGACCTGGGAGGGGGTGTTATAGATTGGTATCAGAGTATGGTTGCGCTCTCTTTGGGTCACATCTAGTGCTACATATATGGGTGAATGTGTTGGTCATGCATGCGTGTTAGTTGCGCACGTGTCTCTTACACTTTTGTTCCATGTGCTTGTTGCACTGCATCATATTGATCATGGTAGTAGTAAGGTTATCACGAGGAACTTGATGTTGATTTTATGGAATGCATCATCATGAGTATATGACTGGTTATACAATTATATGCAGCTTGATTACATCCTTGTACATTGGGTTTCATTCTTGGTTATTTGATTACATGCATCAGTCTTGTAAGTTGATTACGAGAATTGATCCCTTTTGCTCGACTACATGCGGTTATGTGTATCTATATTTGATTAGGCATTTCTTATGCAGGTGGATAGTTGCATGAGGCAATGTGTATACTGGTGTAATGGTTGTTGTCATGCATGGGGTCATAGCACACATTGTTGAGATGGCATTGCATTTATGAATGGACCCTAGTTAGTATGATGGTTATGCATTGATCCACTTATTGATATATGTCTATATGTTATTATGGTTATGTTGTGCATGCATCATGCTGATTTGACGATCTTGCATACAAGATATCCTCCTCGAGTTATGTTAAGGTACGTTGATTTACGGTGATTTGGGTTAGCTGACATAGTATGCCTTGCAGGAAAGAGATAAGATGGCTAGCAAGGTGGTAGACTACATAAAATATCCCTATGCATCAGATGGGAAGCATGGTGTGGGGCACTCTTCTGAATTGGCAGACACATTGAGAAGCCCGAAAGAATAAATAAGGAGTTGCAAAGCAGACAATGACAAAATCATGCAAGCACAAGAGAAACAAACAAAGGTGAATGCAATAATACTTCAGAGTTTGTCAGATTTGCAGCTTCAGGGACCTCTTCGGATCAACCATGGACATGAGGACAGAACTAATGGGGCATATGGCAGCAGGTCTCATAGAAGACATAGGTCAGATAGATCTGACACTATCAGGGATGGCAGTATGTTGGAGACTTCGAATAGGAGGGGGGGACAAACACAGGTATTACACTAGTTCTGGTTTTGATAGACATCATGATCATCATCTTTATCATGTTGGGTTGTGTTCTATTCTTTCCATGACTAATATTAGGTGGGAAAACTTACCTATGGTTTTGTGCATGGATTTCACACATGGTTTTGGGCACGATGGTTTTTGGTCCATGGTATTTTATAGATCTGGTCAAGGGAACTACGATTATGTTCTAATCGAGGGTTAATGGATTGAGTTTTATGGATGCTTTGGAATGTATAAATATGTATTGTAACATTGAAAGGAACATAATGCAAGATCAATATGGTAGTCCCGATTTTGGGATCTAGGGGACAATCTCTGTGTATATTTGTTTTATGTGTTATGCTCTTGCCATTGTTTATTTTTTGTTTTTAGAATTCGTATGCATGTAATTTCTGTACGAGGTTAAAACCTACATTTGGTATTAGAGTTGTTTTGGCTTCAAGGGGACGCCTTTTCTACTGAGGGGGTTTTCTCGGGCATGTGGTAGACCCTGTTCAGTGGGAGATCTGTAGGAGTGGTTCTTGTGGTGAAAGAAGATCGCGAGCAGTGGAAAGATAGAGATTGAGAAATTTAATGGTCAGAGTTTTGAGTTGTGAAAACTCAAGATGGAGGATCTGCTGGTGGATAAAGATCATTGGATCGTAGTAGATCCAGGTACTAAACCAACAGGAGTGTCTGATGAAGAATGGAAGAAGTTGGATCAGAAGGAGAAAAACTCAATACGATTGTGTGTCTTAGATTCAATATTGCTGAATGTATTAGGGGAAGCTACGGTGAAGGCTTTGTAGGACAAGTTAGGGACTTTGTACCAATCTAAGTCTCTGGTGAATAAACTGTTCCTATGGATAAATATGTATAACCTGAGGATAAAATATGGAGGCTTAGTGCCAGAGCATATGAACGCATTTAATATTGTGGTAAGTCAGTTATTATATGTTGATATTAAAATTTCAGATGAAGATAAGTGCATCAGTTTTTTGTGTTCTCTACCAGATTCGCGAGATAGTCTAGTAGTTGTAATAGGTAGCAAGGCAACTTCTTTGTAGTTTGATGAAATAGTCTCATCCTTGTTGATGAAGGAGATGAGACGAAAAAATATGGAGAGCCAGAATGGTGCCTTACCTGTACGAGGACAGTCCCAGAACATAAACAAAAATAAGTCATCGAGTGGGAGATCTAAATCTAGAGGGAGATCTAAATCTCCAAGAAAACCTGTAAAAGTGTGCTGGAAATGTGGAAAGGAAGGGCACTACAAAAGGGACTATAAATCTAAAGCTCTTGAGAAAGGAAAGGGATTTGATGATCAGGGAAAATTTTAAGAACCTCCCCTAAATTTATAAATATAATAAATGGGCAAATCTCCATGATATATAGGAAAAATGGAAGGCGATTTTATCAATAATATAATATGTATATATAATTTTTTGGCGAATCTCTCACCAGGCCTGGCGAATATTTTACTCAATTATAAAATCTTGTAAGATCTTGGCGAGTCTTTCACTAAATAATAAAACTTTGTAAAGTCCTGGTGAATCTTAGCATATGCTACATGCTAGTTTAATTCCCCCATTTAAATAGGCTACATTCTAGGTGAATACCATGGGTCAATACCATGTGCCATTTTGGTGAATACCATGGGTCAATACCATGTGCCATTTTTATTTTTATTAATTCTAATATTAGGGTTAATAATGGTTTTTTGCATGGTATTAATAACAATCTAGTCCATGGTATTTGTCCCATAGTATTTTGGCCATAAGTTTCACCTAAATATAACCCATTTTTTGAGTGTTCGTAAATATAAGGTGACTTATGGAGTAAATACAAAAAAATGTTTTATTTGTTTACCATACCTCTCGTTTATTTATATTTTTATTAATTTACCATACCTCTTTTACAAATATGGTATTTGGCCCATAGGATTCACTTAAACAAAACCTCTTTCTTGAGCCTTCATAAATAGAACGAGGGTTATGGACTAAGTATAAAAAGAGGTTTTATTTATTTACGATACGTCTAGTTTATTTATATTTTTATTTATTTACCATATCTTTTGAGTATTTATATTTTTATTTATTTACCATACCTTTTGAGTAAGTATAAAAAGACGTTTTATTTATTTACCATACCTCCACTTTACTTATATTTTTATTTGTTTACACTCTTACATGTATATAAGGTGACTTATGGAGTAAATATAAAAATGTTTTATTTATTTACCATACCTCTCATTTATTTATATTTTTATTAATTTACCATACCTCTTTTATAGATATGGTATTTGGCCCATAGGATTCACTTAAATAAAACCTATTCTTGAAAATGGGCGAATGGATTCACTTAAATAAAACCTATTCTTGAAAATGGGCGAATGGAAGGTTGTAAGTCCTAATTTCAAGGGCTAAATTTACCTTTTTTACCCTCTCCCTTAAAATAAGGTGGGCTATTTGAGGTGATTTGTAAAAATGTACTATGATACAAAATATTCGCCCACTAAAAATTTAAAACCCCTTAATTTCGCCAAAGGGCGAACATTCGCCCCTAAAATTATCCTTGTTGATGATGCTCCTTCTGTAGAGGCAAAAACCACCTCAGATAAAGGTGGGGATGTGTACTTGGCTTCTTCTTCAAGTACCTATGTAGATAATGAGGCATGGTTGATTGACTTAGGTGCATCCTTTAACTTCAATCCCCATAGAGAGTAGTTCTGCGAGTATGAGAAATATGATGGTGGTGATGTCTTCTTGGGGAATGAAAGGAAGGTTAGAATCATTGGTCACAGAAACGCCAAGTTGAAGTTACAAGGTGGAAGGATTAGAACACTTCCAGGTGTTCTGCATATTCCTGCATTAGCCAAAAATTTGATTTCTGTAAGCAAGCTGGATGATGCAGGTGTAAAAACAGTGTTCGAAAAAGATACCTGTAAGATGGTTCGGGGAGCACTGGTATTGATGCGGGGAGTTCGGATTGGAACTCTGTACAAGCTGCAAGTTAACACTGTTATTGATGGGTGCAACAGTTCTGTGGTTCCTGAAAGTGGAGCAGAAAATCTATTGGTCCCTAGAGAAAAGACCATGCTATGGCATCAAAGGTTTGGACATATTGGAGAAAAGGGCCTTCGAATACTTCATGGCAAAGGTATGTCTAATAGCTCTCTGGATTTTGATTTCTGTGGAAATTGTGTATATGGGAAGTAGAATAGGGTGAGCTTCCCCTCTGGTGGTAATAGGGCGAAACAAATATTAAAGCTTATGCATAGTGATGTGTTTGGGCCCGTGTCGGTTCCATCACTGGGTAAGTCTATGTAAGTATATGTATAATTTATAGATGAATTCTCAAGGAATACATTGATATACTTCCTCAAGAAGAAATCTGAAGTCTTTGATAGGTCTAAAAAATTTAAGGCTCTGGTGGAAAACTAGACAGGGAAAAAGATAAAGGTGCTAAGGATAGATAACGGTGGATAGTTTTGCAAGAAGGGATTTGAAAAGTTCTGTAAGAAGTGTGGTATAGCATGACAGAATACTACTCCATACACACCTGAGAAAAATGGAGTTGCAAAAAGAATGAATAAGACATTGATGGAAAGGGCAAGAAGCATTTTCAATGGTGTCGGGTTAGGACATGAATTCTGGGTAGAGGCGATGGAGACTGCATGTTACCTGGTCAACATATCACCTTCATCATTGTTGGAGGATAAGACTCCACAAGAGGTATGGATTGGTAAGAAACCTTCTCTTTCACATATGAGGGTATTTGGATGTGATGCATATCTACATGTTCCAAAGGAGAAAATAACAATTTTGGATAGTAAATCTGAAAAGTGCATCTTTATTGGGTATAAGGATGGTTTAAAAGGATATAAGCTTTGGAACCCAGTATCAAGGAAGGTTGTGTACAATCGAGATGTAGTGTTTAGAGAGATGAAAGATGTTATTAAACATGAACTCCTACGAAAGGAACCTGAGAAGATAGAGTTTGAGCTAAAGGAGGAAGAATCAGACTCTACGACAGAAGAGGAATTAGAAGATGAAGAGCCACAAGCTTCAGTTGTGAGAAGATCAGTTTGAGAAAGAAGGCATCGAGAAAGGTATAGTCCATCTACTTTCTATTCAAATTTTGCTTTATTTATTATTGATGATGATCCCAGAACTATGAAGGAAGATTGGGATCTGGTGGAGTTGTCGGCTGGAAGGAAACCCATTGGCAGTAAAGGGGTGTTCAAGAAGAAGATGAATGTAGAAAGAAAGGTGGAGAAATACAAATCTTGGTTGGTAGCAAAAGGTTATTACCAGGTGTCGGGAATTGATTTTGGTGATATTTTTTCTCCTGTTGCCAAGGTCGCTTATATTATATTACTTTTCTCTGTTGCTGGTGCTTTTGATTTTGAGGTAGAATAAATGGATGTGAAGACACCATTTCTTCATGGGGATTTGGAAAAGAGATCTACATGAAGCAACCTGAAGGCTTTGCGGTGAAGGGTAAGAAAGAACTGGTATGCAAGTTAAAAAAGTCACTGTATGGGTTAAAACAGTGACCAAGGATGTGGTATCAAAAATTTGATACATTTATACGGGGACTTGGCTTCACCAGAAGAAAAGCATATCACTATGTATTTTAAATTAATTGGTGACCATGTTATTTATCTGGTCTTATATGTGGATGATATGTTACTAGTTAGAAATGACAAAGAAATTATTCAGGATTTGAAGACCCAATTGTCCTCCAAATTCGACATGAAAGATCTTGATGCTACAAACTATATTTTGGGCATGGAAATTAAATGAGATAGGGCAAAGAGGAAGCTCTGGTTAAACCAGAGGAAGTATGTCGAGACAATACTGTAGAGGTTTAATAAGCAGGATAGTAAATCGGTGAAGGTTCCTATTCCTGTAGGTGTAAAGTTATTTGTTGAATAGTGTCCCAAGACACAAGAAGAGGAAGAGGACATGTCCTGTGTTCCATATGCAAGTGAAGTCGGTAGTCTGATGTATGCAATGGTCTGTACCAGACCAGACATTGCACATGCAGTGGGAGTATTGAGCAGGTTTATGTCAAAACCAGGGAAGGAGCATTGGACAACAGTGAAGTGGGTTTTCAGGTATTTGCATGGCACTAGTGATTATGGTTTGTGCTACCAAGGAAGACCAGGATTAGACAGAGTTTTGGACATCCATGGCTTTGTTGATGCAGACTGGGCTGGAGATCTGGATCAGAGAAGATCTACAAGTGGGTATGTGTTTAACCTATTTGGAGGTGCAGTTAGTTGGATGAGTAAGAGACAATCTCTAGTGGCATTGTCAACTACAGAGGAAGAATACATGGCAGCCACTCATGCAAGTAAGGAAGCAGTTTGGTTGTAGAGATTGTGTTCAAGTATGGGGTTAGTACAACGAGCTATAAGGATAGAGTGTGACATCCAAAGTGAATTTTTCTTGGCAAAGAACCCTGCTTATCATTCAAAGACAAAATACATTGATGTTCAGTATCACTTTGTGAGGGATATGGTAGAATAAAAAAGGTGTTTCTAGTAAAGGTGGACACTTTGAAGAATACTTTAGATGCATTGAAAAAGTCTGTCAGAACTGAGAAGTTCTCTTGGTGTAGAGAAACAATGGGCTTTGCAGGGTTAGATCAATGACTAAGCTCTCCTGTGGCCCCCTGTGGAAGGAAAAGAACAAGTGGGAGAATTTTGGGTTGTGTTATATTCTTTCCACGACTAGCCCCAGTAGTTAAGCTGAGGGGTTAGAGGGGGGTGGAAGCCCCCCTTGTCGGGGGGTTTGAGGGGGGCAGTAGCCCCCCTCTACGGGGTCCAGGGCAGTGCCCCGGGAATTTTTTTTTTGGACCCTATATTAGGTGGGCGGACCTACCTATGGTTTTGTGCATGGATTTTTCACATGGTTTTGGGCACGATGGTTTTTGGTCCATGTTATTTTGTATATCCGGTCAAGGGAACTATGGTTATGTTCTAATCCAGGGTTAATGGATTGGGGTTTATGGATGCTTCGACATGTATATATATGCATTGTAACATTGAAAGGAACATAATGAAAGATCAATATGGTAGTCTCGGTTTTTGGATCCTGGAAAAAATCTCTGTGTATATTTGTTTTATGTGTTATTCTCTCACCATTGTTTATTTTTTGTTTTTAGAATTCGTATGCAGGTAATTTCTGTACGGGGTTAAAACCTACATATCATTCGTAGATGAGGAATGATAGGGGATACTTTCTGGGTGAGTTAAAGAAGGAAAAGTCACCTACCTTTGATGGAGAGATGAAGAAATCACAAGATGCAGAGGCTTGGTTGCTTGGCATGAGGAAATTCTTTAGTTTGCATGATTACTTAGAAAACATGAAAACAAGGATAACCCTTTTCAGTCTCAAAGGTAAAGTAAATATTTTGTGGGAAAACGTGAAGAATGTCAAGGACATACATGAGGATGATTTGACTTGGCATGCATTTGAAAGGCTCCTTAAGAAGAAGTACTTGTTTGAGAGGTACCATGATGACAAAGCTAAGGAATTTTATGAGTTGCGTATGGGTTCTATGATAGATGAGGAGTATACTAGCAGATTTTTGGAGTTGTTAAGATATGTGCCTTACCCCAGAGAGGAGAAGGCCAAGGTTCAGAGATTCATCAATGGATTGCCAATTTCATACAAATACCATATTGAATTCTACGAGCATAGATCATTGGAGGAGGCCATATGAAAGTTGAAGCATTGTTACGAGTAGTTGAAGTGCAAAGTCGAGCCGAAACATAAATTGAAGAGAAATGACAAAGCTAAAGGAAAATGGCCACCAAAGAGAGGAAGACCTTAAGATGCAAGTGAGAAGGATAATTCAGTTCCTTACAAGAGATTCAATATAGTTGAGAAGGAGCATGAAGAGCAGCAAGCTAGAGGCAATGGTAGGGAACCATTGCAGTGTTGGATATGTGGTAAGGACCATTGTAAGAGGGATTGTCCGCAATATCATAGTGTTGGTAGACCCCAGATATATAGTGCTCAGGAGGTGCATACAATTGGTGATGTTGGTCATAGCATTCCTCGAATTTATGCAGCTGTGGACAACAGGGAGGCAGATCATCTGGCATCGATCATTGAGATGGACGGTATGCTTTGTGATCAAGTTGTTTCTATTTTGATTGATCCTAGATCTAACTATAATTATATTAATCCTGACCTGGTGGATAAGTGTGGTTTGAGAAAATAAGTGCATTCATAATCTTGGTTGGTATAGTTGGCTACAGGTACAAAGAAGCAAGTTCAGCATTGCGTAAGAGCTTGTGCATTTGAGTTAAATGGTATACCTTCAACATGGATTTAAATGTATTGGCATTGGGATCATATAGTATGCTTTTGGGTATGGATTAGCTATACCTTCATAGAACAAAAGTGGATTTCTTCGACAAGGCCACTAAGTGTCTGGATGATAGTGGGGAAAAGAGGTCCTTACAGGGAAAGAAGAATCCTACATCAGTGAGGATGGTTATCGATATGTAGGCTAAGAGTAGTTGCAAACAAGGTTGTGTGATGTTTGCAGCACACATTTCCAGTGAAAAGGGTAAGGAGGTTGAGGATGCAAAGGTGTTAAGAAGGTACCCAATTTTGCTGTAGTTTCAGGATGTATTCCCCGAGGACATTATAGAGTTTCCACCTCACAGGGAGGTAGAATTTTCTATTGAGTTAGTGCCAGGGGTAGCTCCAACATCGAAAGCACCTTACAGGATGAGCACACCTGAGTTGGTAGAGTTGAAGTTGCAGCTAAAGGAAATGTTGGAAAAAGGATACATCAGACCTAGTGTATCACCTTGGGGCACACCAGTGTTGTTCGTAAAGAAGAAAGATGGTACTCTTAGATTGTGCATTGATTACAGGAAACTGAACAAGGTAACAATCAAGAACATGTACCCTTTACCAAGGATTGATGATTTGTTTGATCAGCTAAAGGGAGCAACAATGTTCTCTAAGATCGACTTGAGATCGGGATACCATCAAGTACACATCAAGGAAGAGGATATCTTCAAGACCGCATTCAGGACTAGGTATGGGCATTATGAGTTTGTTGTTGTTTCATTCGGTTTGACTAATGCTCCAGCTACATTCATGTGTTTGATGAATAGTGTGTTGCATCCTTATTTGGACAAGTTTCTTATTGTGTTCATTTATGACATACTGGTATATTCTTAGAATGAGATCGAAAATTTTGAACATTTAGTAGCAGTGTTGAGATTGTTAAGAGAGCATCAGTTGTATGCTAAGCTTAGTAAGTGCAGCTTCTTTCAAACTAAGGTACACTACTTGGGACATGTTGTCTGCAAGGAAGGCATAGCAGTAGATCCAGAAAAGATAAGGGCCATCATGGAATGGACAACTTCTAAGAATGTAGATGAGGTGAGATCATTCATGGGATTGGTAGGTTACTAAAACAGGCTCATCAGTAACTTCTCATGCGTTGCATATCCTATCTCATCATTGCAATGGAAAGGTAAGAAGTTTGAATGGATGACATAATGTGAAGATAGTTTTGAGAAACTTAAGAAGCTCTTGACACATGCTCAAGTGCTAAAGATTGTGGATCCGTACAAGGAGTTTGTAGTTTGTATAGATGCTTGCAAGAGGGCACTTGGTGGAGTTATCATGCAAGAAGGACAGGTAGTGTGCTATGAGTCAAGGAAATTGAATGAGTGCAAGCAGAACTATCCAATGCATGATCTTGAGCTAGCAACGACTATACATGCATTGAAGATGGGCAAGAGGTTTAAATTGATGAGCGATCACGATGGGTTAAGGTATTTGTTTGGTTGGCTACCCTTAGTAAGTTTGACTTCGAGATCAGATGCATAAAAGGGAAGGAGAACTGGGTTGCAGATGTTCTTAGTAGGAAGGTAGAGGTAAATCATATAACAACTATAAGATCCTATGTGATAGAGTTACATGATATAATGTTGTAGGCAAGGTCGCAGGATGAAAAATACATGGAGATTATGCACAGGTTACATCAGAGTACAGGAATAGGTACATGTTTAGGTGAAGGTATAGGTACAGGAGATCATGATGCAAACTATCGTCTCACGATAGATGACTTGGTGAGGTTTCGAGACAGGATCTATGTGCTGAATTACAGTGAGCTCAAGAAGATTATATTGAGGGAGTTTCATGTGAAACCATATTCGGGTCATCCAGGTTATCAGAAGACATTGACGACGATGAATAATTTTTACTATTGGCTGAATTTGAAGAAGGAAGTGGTTGAGTTCGTGGCTAGTTGTTTAGACTGTCAGCAGGTAAAGGCAGAATGTAAGCATCCAGGTGGTATACTACAACCTATTGCGATTTTGGAATGGAAATAGAGGTCATTTCCATGGATTTCATCACAGGTCTTCTAAGGATAGTGAGGCAACATAATTCTGTTATGGTCGTGGTTAACAAGTTGAGCAAGGTTGATTACTTCATTTTGATTAAGACTACAGATTCAACCATTGAGGTAGCACATGTGTTCATCAAAGAGATAGTGAGACTACATGGTATTCCAAAGAAGATTGTGTCAGACAAGGATGAAAAGTTCACTTCCAAGTTTTGGAAGAAGCCATTTGCAGGCTTGGGTATAGAGTTGGCCTTCAGTAAAACTTATCATCCGCAAATAGATGGTCAGACAGAGAGGGTCAACATTATCTTGGAAGATATGTTGACAATGTATATGATGCACTAGCAGAGGAAATGGGAGGAGTGTGTTCCATTGGTTGAGTTCACATATAATAATGTTTATCAAGAGTCCTTGAGGATGAGTCCTTTTGAGGCATTGTATGGATGGAGCTGTAACACTCCCATCAGCTGGAGTGATCCTGTGAACATGGTACTTATATGACCGGACATATTGGCAGATATGGAGCAGGAAATGTAGGTTATAAGAAGAATCTAAAGGCATCATATGATAGACAAAAGAGTTATGCAAATCAGCAGAAGGTGTTCAAAGAGTTTCAGGTTGGGGAGAATGTGTATTTGCGCATCAAGCCCAAGAAAATCTCTTTGAGGATTGGTTCATGTGCCAAGTTTCCACCATGGTATTGCAGGCCTTTTGAGATCCTTGAGAGGATTAGAACAATGGCATATCGACTTGCACTACCTCCAATAGTGAAAGTCCATGATAAGAAGTACATAAAGTATGTTGATCATGTTATTGATTGGTCTGTATTGCAGGTGGAGCAAGAAGGAGAGTTACAATCGAAGCCTTAGTGCATATTGAAGCGGAAACATCTCATTCTCAGGAACAAAGCCATAGAGAAAGTCAAAGTGCAGTGCAAGCACTTTGGGCCTGAAGCAGCTACATGGGAGATGACGGATCAGATGCAGGCACTATATCCTTCATTATTTGTCGGTTGAGGCAAAGAAATTTTGGTTTGATGCTAGTTTATGTTTGGTATATGTTTTACTGATTTTTTGATATTTGTATATGTACATGGATGTAAATACTGCCATGAGCTAAGTTATGAAGCTCCAATAAGTGGTATGGTTATTATATTGTCATGTTGTCATGATGTTTGCTTTTGAGTAGGTTCTTCATTGTAAATATTGTAATGAGCTACGTTATAAATCTCCATAGGCAGTATGTTTTCTTTTCTCAGTGATTTTGCTGAGGTCTTGGTGTGGTTTAACACCAAGGATGGTGTTCCCCATGGGGGAGGGTTCTGTAACAGCCTTGGTGAAAATTTCATGTAAAAATTGTTAAAAGGAAAAATAATACCACGGGTAAGGGACATGTATTCCAAGCTGAATGTTGAGCAAATATATCCTAGTGGGCATCACTGGATGTGTGTTAATTTGGCTAAGGAAAATTGGAAAAGGCATTAAAAGGAAAAAAGGAATTTTTGGCACATTTATTTATGAAAAGAAAGGAAATTAGGAGAAAAGGAAGGTAAAAGGTCACAAGTTGCATGTGAGGAGGAAGTTGAAGGAAAATAATGGAAAATGAAGAAATTAGAGGCCTCATGCATAAAAAGGCTTATGAGGATCATTTCATGGCTTTTGTCAGTTCAACCTTTTGCTAGTTCAAGTTTGGAGCTCTCTCATTATCCTCTCTCACTCTCACTCTTGGTCACTTAGAGTTTTCTTGGAACACTCTAGCATTGGATCAAGGAAGGAAAAACAGGCGAAGGGAAAGGAAAAGCAAGCAAGGAACAAGGAAAGGAAAGTAGGATAAAGTAGCTTCAACAAGAATGCTTGCAAGTAACCTTTTGCATGTGTGATTTCCTAGCTGGTTTGGACATGCATGGCCTTGCATGTTGGTGTATGGTTCTCTTTTTGTTGGTGGCATGGTTTTGCCGTGTTATGAAAATGGCTATTAGCCTAGCCTAGCCTTTTTCCAGATGCCATGGTATGTTGGGATGTTATTTCGGTTTTTTGAGCTTTGGAAGTACCGGATGGATTTCAGAATCCGGGGTGGAGGTGGTCTCAAGGTTCATTCCCAAAGGCCTAGGAATCCCTTGACTGGTTTTGGAGGGATACACATAAAGCCCGATGGAGCAGTCTCGGTTTAGGGCCTAGTGATTTAGGTTTGGATTGCGATAAATCTTGAGAGACAAGGAGATGGAAAATTCCTCAAGGATAATGATGGATTCCAGATGGCATTCCAAGTTTTGTTTGATAGTGATCTGAGCACCGGTTTTGGGTGTGATCACAGTTTGATGAGAGTGGAGGTGGTTTAACTTATGGAATCCCTTGTTTGTTGTTGGATTGGTTGTTCTATGAGATTCCACATTCATGCTTGGAATATGGAAAGGGGGTGACTGGCTTAAGGATAGGTTTTGTTTAGACATGCCTATGGTCAGGTGGTATGTGGAAGTCTCAAACATAGTCAGATTTGTCTATGATTAATAAAAGCCAAGTTCTCTTACGTTTGCACTGATTTATATGTGGATTTAATGGCTGTCATATCTTTGACATTTATGTGGTTTTATTCTGGTTATAAGCATGGTTGAATGACTGGTTTATGTCATGGTTATTTCATATATTTACTTGTAACTGTTAGATGGATGGATGCAAGACCAAATTGGTGATGTAGTAGTTCAATGGAGAAGGAGGCGATTCTTCTATTTATGTTTCATAAGTTGTTTCAATCATCTATTCTTTGTCTTGTATCCTAGACCTGTAGGTTGCATTGATGCCAAGTGTTTTATAGAATGTCAGTCTCGGTTGGGGATGCTTAGGCCTAGTCTTGAGGGTGATTTTTGATTGATCAACATTTTTATCATGTTTTTAATGAATTTTGGAAGTTACAACAAGTTATGGACTAGAAAAGTGGCTTAAATCCCAGGGTCCCTAGCACAGAACTAGAACTTTTGGTCCACATTCGCTAGGAGGTAGGCCTATGAGAGTGACTTTAGGTTTCTGGTCACTCCTTTGCCCATAGCATGAGAGCAGCTATTGCCTAAGAGCTGTAGAATAACAGTGGGACCCAAGGATAGGCCGTATGAGTGGATGTCTTGTCTCCTGAGGGTTCTGTTGATGATGTTGGATAACTGTATGTGATGTTCCATCGATTCCACTTCCTTAAGGTGACATAGGAGGTCAAATTTGATCGTAGTAGCATCTCTCGTCATGTTAACCCCGATTGGCATGGTTATTTTGGGTAGACCTGGGAGCAGGTGTTACAAACCATAATGGTCATTCATGGTCTTTATGGTCAACCATGGTAAACAATGATCAACCATGGTACACCATGATCAGCCATGGCCAGCCATAGTCAAACATGGCCAACTATTATCAACCATCATCAACAGTGGTAAACCATGCTCAACTATCGACCATCTCAACCATTAACGTAGCCATTTTTGTAACATTAATGTAACATTAGTATTAACATTAATGTAAGCTTGACCATGGTCAACCTCATCAACCTTGATAAACCTCATCAACCATCATCAACCATGGTTAACCATGGTTAATGAATCCACCCCACTCACATAGACAACTATGGCTAAGATCAACCATGGTAAACCATCATCCAATGTAAACATGGTTAGAATGGTCAATTAAGGTAAACAAGGTTAACTATGGTCGATCATGATGAACTATGGTTAACCATGATCAACCATGGTCATCCAAGGTTAGCCAAGATCGACCATGGCTAACCAAGGTCAACCAAGACCAACATGGTTATAATGGTCAAACATGGTCAACCAAGGTTAACCATGACCAACCATAATGGTCAACCTTGATCAATCATGATCAACCATAACAGTCAACCATGTTCAACCATAATGGTCAATCAAGATTTCTATGGTTAGAATGGTTGAACATGGTCAACCAAGATCAATCATGTTCAACCATGGTCAATCAAGGTCAATCATGGTCAACATGGTTAGAATGGTTTAACATAGTCAACCAAGGTTAACCATGATCAACCATACTCAACCATGCTCAACCATAATGATCAATCAAGATCTTTATTGTTAGAATGGTTGCATAAGGTAAACTAAGGTCAATGATGGTTGATCTTGGTCTCTATGGTTGAATATGGTCAATCATGATGAATCATGGTCAACCAGGTCCACCATGATCAACCATGGTCTTCCATTATCAACCATGGTAAACCACGGTCAACCATCAACCATCTCAACCATTAACGTAACCATTTTTGTAACATTAATATAACATTAGCATTAACATTAATGTAAGCTTGAATATGGTCAATGTTGTCAACCTTGATCAACCTCATCAATCCTTGTCAACCATGTGAAATGAATTGATAACCACATTTACTAATGTGGTTGATATATGTCGATCGACGACATTTTCAATCTTTTATATGCCAATCAACATATGCAAATGATGTTGATCAACGTATATCAACCACATTAGTAAATGTGGTTGTGCTAGTTTCTATATTATTTGATTGGAAAAATAAATGAATGTCTTATTGTAGTGGTAATTGTTCCCAATGCATACACATTTATATTAGATATAAGATACATTTGATTAATGATTTTCTCCAAGTGTTCTCAGTGAAGTAATGTTAGCATTACTTCTTTAACATTTAATGTTATGTTAAGGATACATTATCCATAGTTATAGCCCTTTAAAATTATAACCCTTTCTTTTTAATTGCTCTAGCAGTTTTCTCTTGTGCTATTATGAGTTACCACCTACTGTTGCAATGCAAAGGTTGGTGTCAAGCCTTTCATATCCTTATGCCACATGACTACTTCTACTAGTTGTAGATATACACCACTTATTTTACTTCATATATATATATATATATACTTATTTTATAGTTTTCATATTCCCCTTCCACCACATCGCTTCTTCTGCTTCTTGTAGATATAATTCATACATATATAGATACATTGCAACTAAGACAAAGGTGAAGATGAATGAGAAGAGCTATAACAATTATGAAGAGGGACTTGTTTAATAAAACTATTGGTAAGTGAATTATATCACTTGCATCTTTGCGTCAACACTAATTTAGCTGAACTATATCACTTGGATGTTTGCATCAATACTAATTGAGTTGATATATATTGTTTCAGTTGATATAAATCAATTTTGATCAAAAAATTTGATTTAGAAAATAGGGATACAAAATTCTTGATAATTTCTCTATTTGTTATTTCTATGTTTTTAAATTTCCATGAAGTTATTCTCTATTTTAAAATTTCCATGCCATTTAGGTCAAACTTGTGCCATGAAGTCTCTGCTAGAAGAAATAGAAACCAGGACACTACTGAGAAGGGGGGGGGGGGGGGTGAATCAATAGTGTGACCAATTATACAATTCTTCACAAATTAACTCTTCAATCACTTTAGAAATTTACTCACGAAACAAAAATACAAAAAAATAATGTAAAATATAACCTTACATGCACATGAGGAACAAATATACACGAGACATCAATATTATTTTCATTACAAGTTTCAACTTGATTACATCATTTCCCCACAAGCTACTACTTGTAGGTTTATTAGTCACTACTGAAAGGAACCTCTATCACTGCTCATTTATTAGCTACCACTGAAAATGACCACTTCCCCTACTCATTTAACAGTACTCATTAGAAGGGAATCTTTCCCCTTATTGTTTACCAATACTCACTAGAAAGGACACTTGCCCCTACTTGTTTATCAGTGTCTATTGAAAGGGACTCTTGCCCTAAAAGATTTACTGGCACCCACTAGAAGGAGATCCTACCCTTGATCTGCAAGCTACCACTTGCTATCCCTACTGATCGATATTCTATTTATTTTCAAAATCATAGCAATAGACCTTCCCTACTTTCAAATTAATTTAATACCTTAGTCACCAACACCTTCACCTTTAGTTATTTCTCATTGCTGATATAAAAACCTTCAACAATTATTGATTGTTGAACACATGATGCAACACCTTCAACAAATACTCAAGCTCTACTCACCAAAAACTTCAACACCTCAACCCTTGCAACCACCTATTCCTACTGACCTCTTCTTATGCACACCTATCAATCCTTGCAGCTAGCACTCTCACTCATTCACCAACACAATTTAGCTACTTTAATTCTGTGTTTAAATAATTCTTGACCGATATTTTTGGAATGATCTTTAGTTACATTGATCTTCGATCTACAACATGTTTTATTTTTTTCCATTTTCCTCTTCAAGTTGATCTTTTAATTCCAATATCTAAGTCTTCTTCTACTCTTCACCTGTTTCTTCAAGAGATTTTGAGCTTATTTGTTGTTTTCTTCAATTATGTGTTTGTTACATGACTTAGCAATGTGCCTCCTATTTTTAGTTGCTGCTAATATTGGCTTACATACTAATTTTACTACCACTTAACTTACCGCTACCACCTCATTCATGCTCCGTGTATTCTGCACTACTCTTTATGTATGGATTAATTGCCAGATATTCCTCTTGTCTGTCATGTTTGGCTTTACCTTCCAAACAAAACCATTGTCACTTACCGTTGCCATTTTCAGCCCACAGTCTTCCCGAATTTCTATGCTATTAGATGTTCCTCTATTGGGCTCATGCCTTTATTGTTGTGCCATGCACAACACTTCACTATAGGCCAAAAGTCCTTCTCGACTTTCTTAATTTAAAACCAAAAACTCTGTCGTATTTTCGAATTGGTCTTAAGGCCCTTTTTGCTGTGGCTCTTTCTGATTTTTCGCCACAAGACTGGGTCCTATGACCATTGGCCAACCAATTGAGTGTTGAGCCCTTTTGAGCCCTCCATGGGCCAATTTTCTTTCATAAATGGCTCTGCCCATATCCCTCGTTTCTATGCGAAATGAGCAAAGGGCTGGCGCTTGGCCACTTCTTTGTTTCTACGTGAAACAAATAGTGAACATCAAACAATGTTTAGTTGTTTCCAAGAACCTACATGACTCTTTTATTTTGTTGCTCTCTTGGTCCTCTAACCGCTACATGGGACCTTGTGCAGGTGCTTGGCTCGTAGTACCTTTCCTCCCAGCGTATTCATTTTTTTCCTTTATAAAACTGTTAGGGTTTAGCTGCTCGGATGAGCTGTCCTGGTGGGGACTACTCAACTCCCGTTTCATTGGCTTCCATTTCTGACTTTATGGCCCAATCCATTCTACCTAGAGTTGCCACAAGACATAACAATTTGAATCCTCCAGGCTTAGGTTCTTAGGGATGAGCTGTCCTGTGGGGTCCTCTCGACACCATTTTAATTAGATGTTGTTACTTCAACTACCATCGTGTCCCAACACTCATGTCTCCCGGCGCTTCCACTATGTGCACACCATCCATACCACTGGGCTCATCCCTCCGGGATGATGTCACTTTTCCCACATGTTGACCTTTGAGTGGTGACACATGTCACCCAAAAAAAGGGCCACTTGAGTACAAGGAAAAACCATATCCACATACCATGTGCCCACCTCTCATTGGCTGGTGTTGACGTCATTGTCCTATGCTGTGTAGGCCAATTATGAGTTTCCACATGTCCTCTGTTAGAGGAGAGAGAAGGGGTTTCTAGACTTTGGTTTTGTGACCTTTTTCTTTGTTATTTCATTTTTGGCCTTGCTGACCTTTTCCTTTGTTTTCCCTCGGGATGACTCTCTATTGTGCTTCCTTTTTATTTTTCTTCTGAGCTTTTCTTTTCGGGCTCACCCTAAGTGGGATGAGCTAGTAGAGTGGACCTCCCACTCAACTCTTCCATTGGCACTTTCCCTTTTTATTTTTGTTGTTTGTGTTAATTTTCTATGGGTTGGTGCTACCATGTCTCGGTGTTAACAACCTGATGCATAGTCTTGGGCTCTCTAACATCTACCACCACGTAATGCACTTGCTAAGTGGGCTCTACCCACTCTATATCTCCCAACGCTTTCACATAATGCACCATATTGAATCCTCCAGGTACTCCCACTAGGTTGCTACAGCTGGGTGGGCTCCACCCACTCGGTCCCTAATGGGCAAAGCGTAGCTTCCTACCAAGTTGCCTTGGAAACATCTGCCCGATCGCTTAGACCTAGGCACACCAAAAAACTTACGGGGCGAACTCTAGCCAGGCCAGATTGTAACGCTGGGTTCCTCCTATGGAAAATCACTATGCTCCTCCGCTGCTAATGTGGCTTCCACTGCTACATGCTAGTTGCTACATCTGCCTAGTAGTCGCTGAGACCTGGGCACACCATAAAATATGATTGGGGTATTACCTCTGGGGTAACTCCGTCGGTCTAATTAAATTCTTCCATGATGTTGTGATGTCGCTCCATGTGAGCCTGAAGCTCTCACTCAGAGTCTTTGCTAACCTTCTCTACTGATTTTGGTGCTTATTCCAACTTTGGTTGCACACTGAAGCCTCCTCTAACCTACTCTAACTCTACTAGGTTGACTTGGGGTCATAGAGCTTTGACTAACTCTATCTCTCAATCCAAAAGGCCATTTTGAGACTTATATATATCGCTGGAAATATTTTTCCAAGCTCTTTCCATCTGTGTGGGTTTCACTTGCACATGAGTTGATCTGCTACACCCAAAACTGGCTCCAAAGTCTCTGCATATTATAATTTCCTTTACCTTTCACTATTTTCCATTACCTTTGCCTTTTCTTTGCCTTTTTCCATTGGATTTTCTTTTTCCTGTACCACCTATGCTATTACCTTTGCAAATTATTGCTATTTCATTTTCAATCAATGAGAACATATTTCCAACAATTTCCCCCTTTTGACATTGATGGCAACACCAAGATCAAACAACACATCATTACCAATGATCATTACCATCTTGAGTTTTCCCACTTTGACATCAATGGAAAATATACTAGCATGCTCCCCCTGTCCAAAATCTCCCTTTGTCTTCTAATCTTGTGGATATGTCAACTTCTTCTTCTTAAGTTGAAAAAAACAGATGCCTCTAATCTGATCCAATCAGGTATTGGGTGCAACCCAACTGGGCCACAGTTTGGGCAAGGAATCCAAATTTTGTGGGTAAAGTGCACAATAGAAAGGATGCCATGGAGTGCGAAAGTGGACCGCACACAAAAATCACTATGCAGTATAGGGGATTCATGGAAAAGCCCTCCCTTTTTGTAAAAGCATATAATATTGTAAAATTTTAATCGTTTTGGACCATATTCCCTTGTATTTTGGAAAGCATGGTATTGAGTCCATGGTAATGTAGTGATGTAATCCCTTAATGTAATAGTATATATAGGGATGAATAATAAAGAAGGAAGGAATCATGAATTGGATCCATATCTGTGTTTATGGTTGTATCTTTGTGATCTGTACTTCAGAGAAAGGGGCAAGGCTCCGCAGCTGAGTGCGCGGAGGCCTGGGTCTGCAACTTTGTGCGTAGAATGTTTGCAACTTAATGAGAAGACAACCTGCAGTTGTGTGTGCAAGTGAAGAACTGTTTTTTGTACCAAATTATCTATTATAAATAACAGTTCTTGTGGACATAGTCCCACATTGGGATGAATCATGGTAAACTCTGTGTCTTCATGTGTTAATTTTCTTATTATCTACACTTTATTTTAGTACTATGAAGTTCATGGATGTTTATGATATGTTTAAGTAATGAATGTAATTATGCGAATTAATATATAATTGCAAAGTAATTCATGAATGTGAATTAGTTTATAAGTGTTAAATCATAAGAAAATACTAAGTTTCCACATTTTAGTATCCCTCAAGGCTGCAGAAAACTGGTTCTGCAACCTACCATAGTCACTTTGAGTGAGATTGCGACTTGCTTGCAAGTCGTTTCCGCAAGGGCCAATGATTGAGGGTTTTGTTAGTGTGCAGTAAAATCCAAACCTCAGTCAACCCAACCTAAGCCAACAACAACTTCCTTTTTATCATGTGAAGAAGATTGAATAGAAGGGAAAAGAGTATTTACTCCCAATCTTTTCCTTGAACAAACAAGAGGGATCTCTTGTTTAAACAACACATGCTTGTGCCATTGAGCAATGAAAAATAACTCCTACTAGTCTGAGTCTCAATGAATATTATATTCATGAGTTCTTACCTAGACACATACACCTAACATCTAGCAATAAGCACAACCATGGCTATGCATGACATCAGAAAAGTACAACTCTTTGAAAAACATAGAGGGACTCTCACTAATACATACTTAGACAACTCACATTTCACTTGGAAGACTTCTAATGACAACAAACTCACCATGAACATTTGAATCCTCATGAACAACAATCATATCAATACTTTCCTATCAATACTAGACTACATGACCACTAAACCGTGACAAGGAGTGTAATGACTGTAAATACCAAATGACAATTACCTTTGCTAACAAGTGATACCAATTGCTCAATTGATGCCATTTTTAGAAATAGTTGAGCACTTTATGACTGAGTGTCCTCATCCTCTGATCATGCTCTTGTCACCATAGATATGATGTCTGATACCCATTACCAATTGGAACAACATCATAACAATTAATCCATACTGATTACTCTCATATGCAACAAACAACATTAGTCTTTGTCTTGTAGCACACACTGATACCAGTTAATGACACCAATTGTCAATGCATATTATCATACTCAAATCTTGACTTGAGTATACTCCTCATGTGGCCATGCTCCCTATTTGCATTCAAAATCTATAAACATAACTTTCTAAGGAAGCTTGTGAACAAATCATCACCAAAATACACATGCTTATCCTACCAATTAATTAATTAGCCATATTGCTCATAAAAATTGGTATACTTCCCTTTTATCCTTCAGATGCATTCCTTGACATATTTCTTTCTACTCCTTGCATCTGACCTTTCTGGCTTCCCTCGAAGTCAGTTTGTTCTTTTCAATGAATAGGAACAACAAATATACTCACCTTGAGTAGATTGTCATCCTTTTTCTTCCATACATGCACATGCTAAATTTGCTCAACACCATGAGCTGGTTTCCTGTACTGATCTGTTTGACTGGGTGGATTTCTACCATTGCCTGAGCACACATACCTCTATTTCTCTTCTTTCTCATTGTATTGCTTTAGAGATATTTAAGGACAAATTATGGTTCTTTTAACTGATTGAAGTCTCTGTGAGATTTCATCCACATGAATTGAAGAATATGATATGTTAAATTTATGCTGATTTTCTTCATAGCCAAACATTGTTCTGCGCTACCTCTATTCACCATTTGAGGTGTTGAAATATATCTTGTGATGTTCTTTTTATTGGCTCTCAACTCTATTTGTGGCATTCTAGAAAAAGAATTTCTTGCCATATTTGCATGCAACTACTTTGTGGCCAATATTCTTACACTTGTAGCATTCGATTTCATTCAAGAAGGAAGAAAAATAAGTATTTATATTCCCGGGGCTACTGCTTGTCGAATTTCATGGACTAAGATCTTCTCTCTTGTTGATCTTGGGCCATTGAGAATATTTCCTTTGAGGAGAAATGACTCTCTTCACTTGGATGTTCTAATTTCCCTTCTGAGGAATTCGTTGTTGCGGCTGACACAATGCATTCGCCTTTTGCTGCTGCATCTTTTTCCTCTTTGGACACTTGGAGGGAAAGTGCCCTACATTGCTTTAATAAAAACATGTGAGAAGCTGCCTTCTGCACTAAGCAAAATTTTGTGAAATTCGATTTACATGGACAACTTGTTCCTTTTGATGCTGTTGCTAATGGGATTTTTCATTGAAAAATATGGTGGGTCTCTTTAATGATGATTCATCTTCACTTCCATCTTCCAACATTATCCTGACCTGAATTTATTTAAACCCTTCAAAGTTCTCTACATGCAACTATAAATTCAATAGGTGCTATCTTAATACCATTTTCACCTTTTGTAGATGCTCATTGCTGACATTTATTTTCTATATCTTCTTAAGAGCTAATATGAGTTGTTTCTTCAAATAGATATTTCCATCAAGATCTTCGAAGTCTTTGGAGGAGCAACTGGAGTCAATTCCATTCTCATAATGTTCAAGAGATTATTCCCTTGATAACTCTAGGGATTCTTCTTCACTAGAGGTTGACCCATTTTCTTCTATATTTTCTATTTCACCTAAGGTAGTCCTTTCTTCACTACAAGTTGATGAGAAATTCTCACTTTCATTGGTACTTTCAACTGAGCAATTTGAGCATAAATGACCTATTGTTCTACTAAAAAACAACAAAACAACAAATTACTTGCAATTTTCATCTTCTCTGGGTGTTGATCATCGACTTGGCCCATTGTTATAGAGGAATCATCATATTATTCATGATTTTTAGTGTTCTTTGAATATTTGCCTGCTTTATCCTCCAAGGAAAGCCTCTTGATTTGACACACAACTTGCATGTCTTCTTCATAGATGGAATGCAATTTATCCCATATATCCCTGACAACCTTAAAACATATTACCTTCTCAATGTCTACCTTAGAAAATCCTCTCATAATTTCCTTTTGTTCCTTGCTAATTTGTCAAACCTTTTAGACATAATTCCATACTCCATCGATAGCCACACATCCACATCAAGAGCTTGTAAGTATATTCACATCCTTACCTTCTATGTTTCATAATTCGATCCATTCAAGAGTGGAAATCCATATGAGGTCATCCAATCCTGGTTCTCCATGTTCCTTGATCTTCCTATCAACTATTAAACTGATCTTGAAGTACAATGGTTCCGATACCAATTGTTAGAAATCATGGAAACCAAGATACTACTGAGAGTGGGGGGGAGGTGAATCAGTAGTGTGGCCAAATTATACAATTCTTCACAAATTAACTCTTCAATCACTTTAGCAATTTATTCATGGATCAACAACACAACATAATAACGTAAAATATAACCTTACACGCACATGAACAACAAATATACACGAGACAACAATCTTCTTTTAATTACAAGTTTCAACTTGATTACATCAACTGCTATTGAAAGGAACCTCTATCCCTGCTTGTTTATCAACTACCATTGAAAAATACTGCCACCCATTCTTGTTTACTAGTACTCACTGGAAGGGACTCTTTCCCATGCTCATTTACCAGTTCTCACTGGAAGGGACACTTTCCCCTGCTCATTTATCAATATCTACTAAAAGGGACTCTTTCCCCCAAAGATTTACTAGCACCCACTAGAAGGAGCTCCTACCACTGATACGCAAGCTACCACTTGCCAACCCTGCTAATTCGTCTTTCATATATTTTAAAACTTAGATAAATAGGTCTTCCATGCTTCCAAATTAATTTAATACCTTAGTCACCAACACCTTCACCTTCAACAATTTCTCATTGCTAATATAAACACCTTCAACAATTACTGATTGTTGAACACATTATGCAACACCTTCAACAAATTTTCATGCTCTGCTTACCAACAACTTCAACACCTTAGCCCTTGCAACAACGTGCTACTTCTCACCTCTACTTATTCACACCTATTAATCCTTGCAGCCACCACTCTCACTCATTCACCACCACAATTTAGCTACTCGAATTCCGCCTTTAAAGAATTCTTGAACGATATTTTGGGACTGATCTTTAGTTAGATTGATCTTCGATCTACAACATGGTTTAATTTTTTCCATTTTCCTCTTCAAGTTTATCTTTTAATTCTGATCTCTAAGTCTTATTCTACTCTTCACCTATTTCTTCAAGAGATTTTGAGCTTATCTGTTGTTTTCTTCAATTATGTGTTTGTTACAGGACTCATCAATGCGTATGCTATTTTTAGTTGCCACTAATATTGGCCTAACTACCAGTTTTGCTACCACTTAATGTTCTATGCATTTTGCACCGCTATTTATGTCTGGATTAATTTACAGATCTTCCTCTTACCTGTCATGTTTGGCTTTACCTGCCAAAAAACACCACTGTCACTTTCATCCCAAAACCTTCACAACTTTCTATGCTCCCAACTGTTCCTCTATCGGGCTCATGCCTTTGTTGTGCTTCCTTGCACAACACTTTGTTGTAGGCAAAAAGGCCTTCACAACCTTCTTAATTTAAATCCAAAAACTCTGCCGTATTTTTGAATTGGTATAAAGTCCCTTTTTGTTGCAACCCTTTCTGCTTTTCCACCACAAGACTGGGTCATGTGACCATTGGCCAACCAAATGAGTGCTAAGCCCTTTTGAGCCCTCCATAGACCAATTTTCTTTTATAAATGGCTCTGCCAATATCCCTCATTTCTATGTGACATGAGCAAAGGGGATGACGCTTAGCCGCTCCTTTATTTCTATATGAAACAAAAAACAAACAACGAACAACGCTTAGCCGTTTCCAAGAGCTTTTATTGCTCTTTTATTTTTCTGAACCCTTAATCCTCCAACCGCTGCACGGGACCTTGTGCATGCACTTAGGCCATAGAACCTTCCCTCCTTGCGCATTCGTTTGTTTGCCTTTGTAAAACTACCGGGGTCTTGCAATCAGGATGAGATGTACTGGTGGGGACTGTTGTTCGAAATGTGCTCACTGCTTGGGGGGTGGTGAATCAGTAGTGACAATTTATACTTTAAAATTCTTTTTCGATTACTGATTCACAATCACACATTATTCCATTAGTAGGTTAGCTCATATAATGCATAAACTAGCAAAGTGAAAACCATCATTACATAAAATACATAAACAATCACATGCAAAAGGGACATAAGGATCCCTGCTAGAAAATCCCCCTAAGGGGAAAAAACAACCCTTTGCTGCTGCTGCTTCTCTTCTTCAATTTTGATTAATCATGCAAGTCAATTTACATCATCATATATGGCTATGTCCAACAAGGAAGTTTCTCACATGACATTGACTAAGTGAACACCCATCCACTAGAGACTCCTATCCCTTAAAATCCTTTCCCACCAACCATTGGACTATGAGAATGCTGCTTCCTCAATTGAATCTACCTGACACCCATAGGAAAGGAATAACCATCCCTTCTTCACCAAGATATCTTGATCTGATGATCACTAGGTCCACATTTAACAATGTTTCAAATTGGACCCTTGAACAAGACAACAACACCTTTCTCTCTTTGATAAGCTCAAAACATCAACGCAATCTCCAATACATCAACATCATACAATCTCTTAACAACTCAACTAGCAACATATGTAAGCTATGGCTCTCACAAGAAATCAATTCAACACACAACACCTCACTCATACTATTTTGCAAAGAAACTTTCATTGCAACTCCATCAATATTATGAAAAACCTAAAGCATTACTCATCCATGCAATTAATAGAAGCAATATTCTAGTCATGCACATGAAAATATTTCTCTCTGCAATCAAAACTATAAAAATATCCAAATGCTATATATTCCTGCAATACACCATTAGTCCAGCATGATAACAACTCAATAGGAAAGGTCATCACATCCAACTCTCCACTAAATATTCTGCTGCAAACAACACAATGTTCTACCTTTGAAAGCCCTCTGCTGCAGGTCCTCCAAAGCTTTGTCACAATTAGAAGAACAAAGTCTGCCTTACTACAAGAATAAATGCCTTCTCAATGAGTCTCCTCAATACATACTCTTAGAAGAGTATGTCTATGTGTGCACCTATTTAGAAATTCGACCTATGCATAATTATGTTCTGTAGAAGGTCGCTCTCTTCACTCTACACAAATATCTGCTCTATTCACCCACTAACAATGGTCAAAATGCTTCTTCTTTTGAATTTTTTTTGCCACTATCTCCACTCCTTACTTCATTAAGGCATTCACACTTCAAAACACTTTAGGACATGTTGGTTTAGTTAGTTGGAATCTTCCATGAAAATCCTTGAAGAAGATACATCAATAAAACCGATTAAATCATCCAAGGAGCGCGAGAAATCTGGAGAGACTTCATCCATAGGCATATTCACTTGCACAACACAAACTTCCATGCTATTAGGATCCATAGTTGCTACAATGGGATGCTCTCCATGCAACTGGAGCCTAAAACCGCTCCCTTGACCCATCATCCATGCAACTAGGTAGAGGATGAAGGAAAACCACTAGATATTCAACTCATAACTACTTCCAAATTTTTTCTCAACATCTTTGGCATCTTTAAATCTAGTCCAAGCCATGAAAAGCCTCAAAACCATCTCTGCAACCACCTAAAGAGTTAACTAACTAATGAGAGCAGAAAATATATCAAGTGGCATCAATCATGAGGCTCAGCTGTACATGGGATCATAAAAGCCTCTACAACACCTTCAAACATCATCAAAATTCCAAACCATAACTTAGGAGAATCAAGGACACATCTCAAGAGAAACACCTCAAGCATCTTCTACATGGAGACCTAATTGACCTACCAACCAACAAAGCCATCAAATCACCTACAACATAAACATTTTCCGTAGAAACTATAAAGACCAATACCATCAAAACAATCAAGCATATGCATAACATATCCAAACCAAGTCCAAAGTTAACATCAATGCTGATTTGGTGATCAAATTTTAGCTCAAAAATGGAAGTGTCTAGAATGTTTCAAAACTAACGTCAAGTCGAAGTGTTCATATTTCTAAATCTAACAAAGTTCATTTCACCTCAATTCGACATCGTATTCTCAAGTTATCGTGTTCTGATCGTTTGGCCCAACAGTTAAAAAATTAGCAGGTTTGTTGATTGGGCTACCGTAGTACTAACATCATTAGTCCCATTATGTAGGTATGAACCAATTAGGTTCTTATAAGTGACAACCTTGTTTTGGTCTAAATGTCACAATTTGAGTGGGTTTTTTTGTGTGTGGTGGACCAATCAAGGTGTGCCACATGGACCAACCAGAGGCCACCACGTGGCACCCCACAGTTGGCCAAAATTATGGTTATGGTTAAACAACTTGGGTAGGATTCAAACCTGGGACCTCACTTCCAACAACCAAGCTCCTTGCCAATGTGTCAAGCAGGTGGTTCTTACCCCTTATAGCTCTTTGCGCCTTTTATGTCTTAATAGGTGCATGTTTTGGAGGAGGGATTAGGCTTCCAGCGCCGACACCTAGTCACCACAACACCATGTAATCAAAATGCCAACGGGAGGGGGCTCAGGACCTTAGCCCAACCCTTGGTCATGAAACGCTGACATGACCACCAGAGATCAATGGGAGAGGGGGCTTACGATAGCTCCTGGCCCTCAGTCATTTGAACCTGCATAAGACCTTGGTAAGGAGGCTGACAAGGAGCTAGGTAAGGGGGACCAAACCTTGGTTCTATTCCTCCAATATGACTGCGACGCCACGACGAGGGAGATCCGATGGAAATGGTGGGATGTTGTCCCGACCCTCGGCCCCGTGGGTATTAATATGACAACGTCCCGGAGGCTAAGGGACCAAGGTTGGCAGAGGTAGGTGGTTAGCCCGTCCCCTAGCTACATAGCCCATGCAGCCAAAATTTTCGCACTTAAGGGTTATTGGGTGAATTAATGGTCCAACAAATTGCACCTTCAGTGGGTGAATTTCTCGCCTCAGCAGTGGAATACAGGGAAAATTTGTTGCTCATTTAGATTTTAGTCCGATTTGTAGGCCGAATAATAAAGAATGAGTAGAAAAAACTTGTTGGAGCCATAACTTGGATAGGTTTTTTCCTTTTGGAGCTCAATAAGAGTCTATCTAAGGGTTTTTGGAAATTCTGGATCCAATGGTGACCTCTATTTGCTGATTAGAGCACATCTGAAGATAATTTTTTAGGTTTAAGTCCATGGATGTATGGATCAATCAGTGTTTTGGAGTAGTTCTTGAAGGTGTTTGAGCATGGAGAAGGCCTTGTAAGGGTTTTCTTACCTTCATATGTTTATTGCAGCAATTTTTACTTATAGGGATCAACTCACTTATTCTTTTCTTACTATTTCTTGTTGAGGAAAGCTTTCTTTCATATTTCAATGTGGAATTGAAGTACCTATATGCTCATGTATGGTTGTTTTCAAATGGAGTACTGGGTCTTAATAGGAGGCATCTTTTATTGCTGATGGTTTCATGACTGACTGTAGGTTGTATTGGAATACATGTCCCTTACTTGTGGTCTTATTTTTGCCTTTATTTACTTTTGTTACATGAAATTTTCACTAGGGTTGTTATAGAACCCTCCCCCTTGGGGAACACCATCCTCGGTGTTAAACCACGCCAAGAACTCAGCAAAACTCTGAAAAGAAAACATAGTGCCCATGGAGCTTTATAACTTATCTCATTGCAGTATTTACAATGAAGGACTTGCTCAAAAGCAAAACATCATGACAAGATAATAACCATATCGCTTATTAGAGCTTTATAACTTAGGTCATGGTAGTATACATATACAAATACAAAAACATCAGAAAAACATATGGCAAACATAAACCAACATTAAACCAATTTTTTTTTTGCCTCAACTGACAAAAAATGAAGGATATAGGGCCCGTATCTGATTTGCCATCTCTCGTGTAGCTTCTTTAGGCCCAAAGTGCTTCCACTGCACTTTAAATTTCTCTATGGATTTGTTCTTGATCATGAGATGTTCCCATTGCAATATGCACTGAGGCTGTGGCTAGAACTCTCCTTCTTTCTCCACTTCCAATGCAGAGCAATCAATAACATGATCAACATCCTTTATATACTTTTTAAGAAATGAAGTATGGAAAAAATCATGGAATTTCACTGTTGAAGGTAGTGCAAGTCAATATGCCACTGGTCCAATCCTCTCAAGGATCTTGAAAGGCCTGCAATATCATGGTGCCAACTTGGAACATGAACCAATCCTCAAAGATATTTTATTGGGCTTGATGCAGAAATGCACATGCTCCCCAACCTGAAACTCCTTGAAAGCCCTGTGCTGATCTGCATAACTCTTATGTCTATCATGTGCTACCTTTATATTCTTCTTTATAACCTACATTTCCTTCTCCATGTCCTCTAACATGTCCGGTCCAATAAGTACCCTGTTCACTGGATCACTCCAACTAATGGGAGTGTTACAACTCTGTCCATACAATGCCTCGAAAGGACTCATCCTCAAGGACTCTTGATAATCATGATTGTATGTGAACTCAACCAATGGAAGATACTCCTCCCATTTCCTCTACTGCTACATCACGTACATCCTCACCATATCTTCCAAAATCGTGTTAACCCTCTCTGTCTGACCATCTGCCTACAGATGGTAAGCTACATTGAAGGCCAACTCTGTACCCAAGCCAGCAAATAGCCCCTTCCAAAAATTGGAAGTGAACTTTGCATCCCTGTCTGACACAATCTTCTTTGGAACACCATGTAGTCTCACTACATCTCTGATGAACACATGTGCTAGCTCACTAGCTGAATATGTAGTCTTCACTAGAATGAAGTGAGCTACCTTTCTCAACAGTAAACAATGAGAATAATATAATCATGTTTCCTCCTTGTCCTTCGAATACTTATGATGAAATCCATGGAAATGACCTCCCATTTCCATTCTGGAATTGCAATAGGCTGCAATAGACCACCTGGATGCTTGCATTCTACCTTTACCTATTGAAAACCTAAACATCTAGCCATGAACTCTGCCACTTCCTTTTTCAGATTTAGCCAATAGTAAAAGTTCTTCACCGATGTCAATGTCTTCCGATATTCTGGATGACCCGAATACGATTTCACATGAAAGTCCCTCAAGATAAGCTTCTTAAGCTCACTGCAATTCAGAACATAGATCATTTCTCGAAACCTCACCAAGCCATCTATCGTGAGACGATAGTCTTCATCCTGGTCCCCTGTACCTATAACTGCACCTAAACATGTACCTATGCATGTAATCTATTGTAACTTGTGCATGATCTCCATGTATTTTTCATCCCACGGTCCTTCCTGCAAGATCCTATCCTGTAACTTTGTCCCATAGGATCTTATTGATTCTATATGATTTACCTGTACCTTCCTGCCAAGGGCATCTGCAACCTGGTTCTCCTTCCCTTTGATGTATATGATCTCGAAGTCAAACTCACTAAGGGTAGCCAACCATCTAGCTTGCATGGAATTTAGATTCGGTTGGTCAAACAAATACCTCAACCCACTATGATCGCTCATCAATGTAAACCTCCTGCCCAGAAGATAATGTCTCCACATATTCAATGCATGTATAATCGCTGCTAGCTCAAGATCATGCGTTGGATAGTTCTACTCATGCTCATTCAGTTTTCGTGACTCATAACACACTACCTATCCTTCTTTCATGAGAACTCCACCAAGTCCCCTCTTGCAAGCATATGTACACACTACAAACTCCTTGTCTAGATCTGCAATCTTTAGCACTAGTGCATGTGTCAACAACTGCTTAAGATGCTCAAAACTATCTTCACATTCCACTGTCCATTCAAACTTCTTACCTTTCTGCTGCAATGATGTGATAGGATATGCAATGTGTGAGAAGTTCCTGATGAACCTCCTATAGTAACCTACTAATACCATAAATGATCTCACCTCATCCACATTCTTAGGAGCTCCCCATTCCATGATGGCCCTTATCTTTTCTAGGTATACTACAATGCCTTCCTTGGAGACAACATGTCTCATGTAATGTACCTTAGTCTAAAAGAAGTTTCACTTGTTAAGCTTAGCATACAACTATTGCTCTCTTAGAAATCTCAACATTGCTGCTAAATGTTTGGCATGTTGTTCCTCATTCTTAGAATATATCAGTATGTCATCAATAATACAATAAAAAACTTGTCCAAATAAAGATGCAACACAATATTCATCAAAAACATGAATGTAGTTGGAGCATTAGTCAAATTGAATGGAACAACAACAAAAACATAATGCCCATACCTGGTCCTCAACGCAGTCATGAAGATATCCTCTTCCTTGGTGCATACTTGATGGTATCCCGATCTTAAGTCGATCTTAGAGAACATTGTTTCTCCCTTTAGCTGATCAAACAAATCATCAATCCTTGGAAAATGGTACATGTTCTTCATTGTTACCATGTTCAACTACCTGTAATCAATGCAAAATCTGAGAGTACCATCTTTCTTCTTTACGAACAACACTGGTTTGTTGTAAGGTGATACACTGGGTCTAATGTATCCTTTGTCCAACATTTCCTTTAGCTACAACTTCAACTCTACCAACTTAGGTGTAATCATCCTGTAAGGTGTTTTTGATGCTGGAACTGCCCCTGGCACTAACTCAATAGAACATTCTACCTCCCTATGAGGTGCAAACTCTGATATTTCCTTCTGAAATACATCCTGAAACTGCTGCAAAACTGGGTACCTTCTCAACACATCGACATCCTCAACCTCCTTACCCTTGTCACTAGAAATGTGTACTACAAACATCACACAACCTTTTCTACAATTACGCTTAGTCTGCATATAGGTAACCATCCTCACTAATGCAGGCTTCTTCTTTTCCTACAAGGTCCTCTTTTCCCTACTATCATCCACACACTCAATGGCCTTATCAAAGCAATCCACTTTGGTTCTATGAAGGTATAGCCAATCCATACCCGAAAGCATAATATACGAACCCAATGGCAGTACATTCAAATGCACTGCTATAGGCATACCATTTAACTCAAATGCACAAGCTCTTATCAATCCACACTTATTCACCAGGTCAGGTTTAATAGAACTATAGTTAGATCTATGATCAATCAAAATAGAAACAACTTGATCACAAAGCTTACCATCCATCTTAATGACCAATGCCTGATGATCCGCCTGCTTTTTGTACACAACTGCATAAATTTGAGGAATGCTATGACCAACATCACTAGCTGTATGCGCCTACTGAGCACTATAGCTTTAGGGTCTACTACCACTCTGATACTACATACAATCCCTCTTACGATGATCCTTACCACATATCCAACATTGCAATGGTTCCCTACCATCGCCTCTAGCCTGCTACTCTCCATGTCCCTTCTCAGCTGTATTGAATTTCTTGTAGGGAACCACATTATATTTCTCACTTGCATCTTGAGGTCTTCCTCACTTTGGTGACCATTTTCCTTTAGCTTTGTCGTTTCTCTTCAATTCATGTTTAGGCTCAAATTTGCACTTCGACTCCTCATAACAATGCTTCAACTTTTAGATTACCTCCTCCAATGATATATGATCATCGAACTCAATCTGGTCTTTTTATGCAATTGGAAATCCACTGATGAATCTCTAAACCTTGGCCTTATCCTCTCTAAGGTAAGGCACATATCTCTACAACTCCAAAAATCTGCTAGTATACTCCTCATCTGTCATAGAACCCATACACAAATCATAAAATTCCTTAGCTTTGTCATCATAATACCTCTTAGACAAGTACTTCTTCTTAAAGAGCCTTTCAAATGCATTCCAAGTCAAATCATCCTCATGTATGTCCTTGCCATTCTTCATGTCTTCCCACCAAATATTTTCTTTACCTTTGAGACTGAAAAGGGTTATCCTTGTTTTCATGTTTTCTGAGTAATCATGCAATCTAAAGAATTTCCTCATGCCAAGCAACCAAGCCTCTACATCTTGTGATTTCTTCATATCTCCATCAAAGTTAGGTGGATTTTCCTTCTTGAACTCACTTGGAAAGTATCCCCTATTAGTCCTCATGTACGGATGATAATGATGATGATAATGATGTCTATCAGATCTAAAACTAGAGTAATACCTGTGTCTATCACCCCTCCTATTTGGAGTGCCCAACATCCTGCCATCTCTGATAGTGTCAGATCTATCCAACCTATGTCTACTATGAGACCTACTTCCATATGCCCCATTAGTTATGTCCTCATTTCCATGGCTGATCTGAAGAGTTCCCTGTCGCTGTAAATCTGACAAACTCTGAAGTAATATCGCATTCACCTCTGCTTTTTTCTCTTGTGCCTGCATGATTTTGTTATTGTCTTCTTTGCAACTCCTTATTTATTCCCGTAAGCTTCTCAATGTGTCTTCCAAGTCAGAAGAGTGCCCCACACCATGCTTCCCATCTGATGCATAGGGAGATTCTATGTAATCTACCACCTTACTAGCCATATGATCTCTTTTCTGTAAGGAATACTATGTCAGCTAAACCAAATCACCAAAAATCAACATACCTTATCATAAATCGAGGAGGATACCTTGTCTGCAAGATCATGAAATCAACATGATGTATGTACAACATAACCATAATAACATATAGACATATATCAATAAGTGCATCAACTCATAACCATCATACTAACAAGGGTCCAATCATCAGTGCAAGCCCATATCAAGAATGCATGTTATGACCTCATGCATGACAACAACCATTACCCTAGTATACACATTGCATCATGTAACTATCCACCTGCATATGCAATGCCTAATCAACTACACATACACATATTTCATGTAGTAGAGCATAAATGATCAATTATTGTAATAAACCTACAAGACTGATGTATGTAATCAAATAACCAAAAATGCAACCCAACGTACAAGGATGTAATAAAGCGGCATATAATTGTATAACCAGTGATATACTCATGACGATGCCTTCCATAAAATTGACATTAAGTTCCTCATCATAACATTACTACTACCATGATCCGTATGATGCATTGAAACAAGCACATGGAATGCAAGTGTAAGAGCCACACACGTAACTGACATGAATGCATGATGAACACATTCACCCATATCTATAGCACCAGATATGACCCAAAGAGAGTGAAACCATGCTCTGAAACCAATCTATAACACCCCCTCCCAAGTCTACCCAAAGTAACCATGCCAACTAGGATAAACATGAGGATAGATTCTACTACGATAAGATTTTACCTCCTATGTCACCTTAAGGAAGTGGAATTGACGGAACATCACATACAGTCATCCATCATCATCAACAAAACCCTTGGAAGACAAGTCAGCCACTCAGACAGCCTGTACTTGGGTCCCACTACTATTCTGTAGCTCTTAGGCCATATTCGCTCTCATGCTATGGGAAAGGGAGTGACCAGAAACCCAAAGTCGCTCTCATAGGCCTACCTACCAATGACTATGGACCAAAATTGCTAGCTCTATGCCAACGATCTAGGGATTTAAGTCACTTTTCTAGCCTAGAATACCAGTCTCTGCCCATAACTTGTTGTAACTTCCTGAAATAATTAAAACCATACTAACAATGTTGATCAATTAAAATCACCCTTAGGACTAGGCCTGAGAAACCCCAACCAGGATTGAAATTCTGTCAAACACTTGGAATCAATGCACCCTATAAGTCTAGGATACAAGACAGAGCATAAAAGACCGAAACAACTTATGAAACATAACTAAAAGGGTCACCTCCTTCTCCATTGAGCTATTACATCATCAATTAGGTCTTGCATCCATCCATTTAATAGTTACAAGTAAATACATGAAATAACCATGACATGAACCATTCATTCAGCCATGCTTATAACCAACATAAAACCATATAAATATCAGAGATATGACAACCATTAAATCCACACATAAATCAGTGCAAAAGTAAGATAACTTAGCTTTTATTAATCATAGGAAAATCCTACTAGGTTTGGGACTTCTTCCACATACCACCCAACCATAGACATGGTTGAACCAAATCTCTCTTTTAGCAAGCCACCCCCATGTCATATTCCAAGCATGAAGGTGGGACATAGAAAAACCAATCCAAGAACAACCAAGGGAATCCAGAGGTTAAACCACCTCCACCCTCACCAAACCATGATCACACCAAGACCGGTGCTCCGATCACAACCGAACAGAACTTGGAATGCCATCCAAAATCCATCACTATCCTTGAGAAATTTTCCATAACTACATCCAATGACCTCACAATTCATATCTAACCTATTACGCATGCATAACCATAACCATAACAATGCATGCACAAAAACCTATATACACTGACATGCATAACAAATGCATATACAACCATACACTCATGACGACACATTCTACAACAACACCATCAACCTTCACATGGTGACATCACTACAACCATGATCAACACTATGCAAATTCAACAAGCACATGGGCTACAAGCATAAGGAACACATATGAAATCGACATGAATGCATGACCAACACACCGCCCATCGCGTCTGAGGGATGAACCATGCTTTCATACTACTCTGTAACACCCTCCTCCCACATTTACCCAAGTAATCGGCCAACCGGGGTAAACATGTGACGAGAAGTTACCATGATATGATTCGACCTCCTAGTTCACATTAAGGAAGTGGAACTGATGGAAACACACCATACGTACCTTCCACAACAACAACAATACCATTAGGAACCATCCCAACCTTTGAGGTAACTAGCTCCTGAGTCACACTAAGTTTTTGGACCAATTAACCCCCAAACGTTCCCATGATATGGGAATGACAACATATAAAAGGTTCTGGATGCTCCCATAACATGGTATGCCAACATCTAAGGACTATTTTTCTCAGTGTTGTTCCAACGTACCTGGGATTTGAGCCACTTTTTCAAGCCTAGGGCCCAGGTCAATGCCCATAATTCAATGATACCTTCACAACAAAAAGATAATAGTAGAATGATGATACAAATGCAATTTCTTAAACAAACCCTTGACTTGATCCCTACTAGACATGACATTCATTTTGTCAAACATATCAAAAATATGCAATCTATAGGTGTAAAGAACATATCTAAACATAGAAGTATCATACTCATCTGAGGATCGCTAAGAAGCATTGATGCCTCAACACATTAGATCCCATTTCATCCATTAGGCCATAGATACATTGTTCATTCATTTACAAGTAAAAACATGATGAGAGCCATACATAGCTACCATCATAATACATGTTCATAAATAGCATAATACCAATAGAAATACCAAGGAAACAACAACCATAATCCACATATAAACCAGTATAATACTCATGATATAACAAGGAGAAAAAAACTTATATTAATGATGCAAAATCTAACCTAGTATGGGACTACCACATACCACCCGATTGTAGATATGCTTGAGCCAAAAATCTCTTCAGATAGTTACCCTTGTGCCATATTCAAAGCTAAGGAAACATGAGAACCAACTACAAAAACAAAGAAATAAACCCACAACACCATGGTTATCTAGGAAATGGCAAGGCTAGGAAAATCCACTGTCAATCCAGTTAATCCTCTGTGCCAGTGACAGATCATGACCAATGAACCACATGCATATGCCATGCATGCCAACACTAGTGAGGAAAACATACATGCAACTCGGTACCTGCAATAAAATCCCATTGTAGTTGGTGATCCCAATATCCTCTTGTGCTTTCCTGTTTTCCTTTACCTTCTTTCTCCAAAAATCCAAGTATTCCACACTCCTCCAAGATTTCTCCAAGAAACTCTAAGTGTCCAAAAGTATGAGAGAGAGAAAATAGAGAGAGAGCTCCAAAAATTAATTGAAAAAAGTCTTCCCAACTGGTCCTCAAAAGCCTTTTTATCAATGAGGCCTCTATTTTCTTCATTTCCATTATTTTCCTTCGTTTTCCTCCTCACATGTGACCTGTGACCTTTCACCTTATTTTTCTCCTAATTTCCATTATTTTCATAAATAAAATGCTAATAAATGCATCATGCTTTTCCAAAGCCTTTGCCTTTGCCAATTTCCTTCGCCATAATAAACTGAAGGAACACCTACACTAGGATGTATTGCCCACCATTAAACTTGGAATATGTGTCCCATGACCATGGTCTTATATATTTTTACATGGATTTTTAACTAGGGTTGTTACATTAATGTAGCTAATGTAGGATTGGATTCATTACTTACCTCTATTCCTGTTATTTGTTTTCCACCATAAACTGATCTTTCACCATGTTCTTGAGTTCTTGGTGTTCTGAACTATAATGGGTTGACTCTTGGTGATTTCCTTCTTGAAGTGTTTGCAACAGGTGTATATAGAATCATTTTTCCACATTGTACTTCTTGCTCATCTTCATCATCATCTCCATGAGATAATACAACTCCCTCTACAACATATTTATATATGCTTCCATCTTAGAATTATTCCTCCTTGAACTAAAAAATTCTACTCATAATATACTTCTTGGTAATGTGATTACAAATTCTATATGCCTTAGAATCCTTACTGTATCCAATAAAGATACACTTCTCACTTATGTCATCTATCTTCTTTCTCAATTATTTAGGTACATGTGCATAAGTAACACATCCAAAAATTCTTAAGGATATATATTACAACTCTTACCACTCCATGATTCTTCAAGAACTTGGTCCTTCATGGTCTTAGTCAGAATTCTGTTAAGAATATAAACAACACAATCAATTGATTCTCCCCAATATTCATTTGGTAGATGTTTTTCTTTCAAAATACTTCAAGCCATATTCATAACGATCCGATTTTTCCTTTCATCTATTCAATTTTGTTGTGGAGTATAATGTGTCATTAGTCATCTCTTGATTCCATCAAACTGACAAAAATCAATGAAATCATTTAGCATATATTCACGACCTATATATGATCTTGAAATTTTAATATGCTTTCCACTTTCATTTTCAACCATAGATTTAAATCTTTTGAATACAAAAAACACTTAATATTTTTGTTTCGGAAGATAAACCTAATTTTTCCTATTGTTGTCATTAATAAAAGTTAAAAAGTAAACATTACCATCCAATGAAGGTGTTTGCATTGGTCCACACAAATCTGTGTGTACAATATCAATTGGATATTTTACCCTATACGAAACTCCATATACAAATTTCTATCTGTGATGTTTTGCAAGTATACAACTTTGACATGAACTTGTTGGATGTTGAACGTTGTGAAATCCTTTCACCATTTGTTTCTTCTGTAGCAAATCCAGGCCATCAAAATATAAATGACCATATATTAAATTCCATAACCACGATTCATCCAAATTCTTAGTTTTATACGAATTTAATGAGGGAGATAATTCATTTCTCATTATAAGTAGAAACATCCTATTCTTTATCATTTTGACTCTTGCTATCAGTTTCTTACTTTGATATTTATCAATGATACTATACACTCTATATTTGAAGAGAACTTTGTACCTTTTCTCTATCATTTGTCAAATTCTCAACAAATTGCATTTTAAATAAGTACATAATACACATAATAAATTTTCCTTCCTTCATCATTTCTAGTATAAACAATAATCACCCCTTTACCTTTAACGAATAACTTATTATCATTACCCGACTTAATTTTAGACTGAATGCCAATGTCTAGACTAACAAACAAATCTTAGTCTCTAGTCATGTGATTTTTTCAGCCACTGTCTAAAAACCAAATATAATTTGAACATTCTTGAGTACGTTACAAGTCAAAAACATTGGCTTCTAATTATCTTTAGGCTCGTTTAAGATGTGCGTGAATTTCTTACCAACACCTTCCTTCCTCTTCAAACACTTGATAGAAAAATGGTTATATCTTTTGCAATGAGAGCATTGAACATTAGACATATAATACCTTTGATTACCTTGTTCTCAGGTTTTAATATTACCCCCCCTTAGATTAGAAGGGCGCTGATGGGATTTCTCCTCATCCTAAGAATTATTTCACACACATATTTTATCATCTACCTTTCTGCGTCGTCCTCAATTAATCGACTTTCCACTACCACTTCATCTATTAAATTGTAATTGAGTTTTGAAATTGTTCTCCAACATGCTATCATCCTATCTTGACATCCTAGATTCATGTGCAATCAACATACCATTCAACTCATAAATTTTCTTTTGACTTGTGTCCTTAAACTCTTCTATGGATACAACCACAACTTCAAATTTCTTTGGAAAACTTCGAAGGGATTTGTCGATCACTCCCTTATTTGAGAGATCTTATGCATACTGTCTTAATTGATTAACAATACTCATGAATTGAGTCATAAAATCATCCATGGTTTCACTATCTTTCATTTTCAAATTCTCATAATCTCTTCTCAATTTGTAGCTTGACATTTTTTACTTTGGATACACCCTGATAACAAGATTCAAGAGTGTCCCATGCCTTCTTTGAAGATTCTACACTTGACACCTTTGAAAATATGACATCATCTAAGCCTTGTTTAATCAAGCCAAAAACTTTGTTATCCTTCTTTTTATTCTCCCTCAACAATGTTCCTTCAACATTTGTACGAGTAATATTTGTTTCCTGATCAACGGACTCTAGATACTCATCAGTAACAAATCCCCAAATATCATGAGAAAGTAACAATGTTCTCATTCTAATAGACCATGAGTCATAATTTTTCTCAGTCAAAATAGGAACTGATGACTGAGTAACAGTAGTATTTGACACCATTTTAATTCAGTTTACAGACTGCTAAAATCTTCAATTCCTTTAATTCATAGTGCCTCTTCCTTGGCTCACTCCATAGTAGTAGAAAACACACTTTAACTCATAAATTTCTTATGTTAATCAACTCTCTAGAGAGCCCACAATAAAACAAATACTACAAATTCGACATATGCATGCAGTTGAAAGTCAAATTTAGCACAGGTTGTTACAAATATTGATGGCTGTGCAAATGACACACTTAAATCAACTTTTAAAACTACGTTAGATAAAATTACAATGCAAAAGATGATAGACTTTTATTCTAAATTCCTTCCTTCTCTAAATGTAGATAAAATTGTTGGAAATTTGTAACATTAAAAAATTCCCTCCATGTAGTCAACTATTGAAACTAGCATAAATGTTCAAAATTTTAAAACACACTTAACATATGGTCAAATTTGGAATTTGAAATTAAGTCTACCTATAAAAACTAACACTATTGCGGCAGAGTAGCTCATAGCAGTGGTGGTTGTGACTTTTGGCAAAGGTCCCTAGTGGCTCTTCTCCTATGGAACTCTCAGTTCTTTGAAAATTCATCACAATTCTCAACAGGGATGATGGTTGTTCAATCCTTTCTAAACAACTACAATGCAAAAGGAAAATTTCTCTCCCTTCTTCATCTTCTGACTCCTTAAATATTCATGTTGGCCACTCCATAAACCACACAATTTTACAATCTCTCAACATCACTCTGGTACCTATTGAAAGAGATAGAGCAAAATAATAAGAATACAATAAACTTTAGCTAGAGGTGCCAAATTACACATAAATATGAAATTCGAGAGTGTGATATCCACCTTTGGCTGAGCATCTCTATTTATACAAAACAAATTGAGTCAGTTTCATCAATTACAATATTTATCCTAACATGTGGTGTTACCCCTTGATATTTGAATAATCTAAGGTAGTTTTATCCTTTCAAATCTAAGAAGTTGAGGTGGTATGGTTGCAAGCAATGTTGAATGTTTGAATTTGAACAAGCTAAGACAGTGAAGTCGATGGTGGTGTGATAGTGGGTAAATAATCATATTTGAAATTCAGGGCATCATCATGGGCTTTAATTGACTCTGCATACATGAGATGTCTTAATCTCCAAACCTTTACGGCCTTATCCCACAAGCTAAAATACAAAAAGTCATTTGGTCCATCCTTGTGGACAAGCAAGATATTGCATCGAAATTATTAATCCATGGGATTTTTTGACGTCGTCTAACTTCAACAAAGTTTCATGATGGGATTTAAATATTTTTTAGATGATCTCTCATGGTTGGCATTGCATTCCATAGTTTCATAGACAAAGGATCATTCTTGGTTGGTGCCATAAGTGAAACTTCTTATCAATGTTCTTGTTGTGCACCTTATTTCCTACTACCCCAAGAGACTTTACAAATGCATTTTTGAAATGGAGAGTTTTAACATGAACCACACTGAAATTTAAGGTATTCAAGATTGTTAGAGATAATTACTCCCAATTACACTTAGTGAGCTTTTATTTTTAGGAAATTTACATGCATTCTGAATTTAGAAGTGTTAGTCATGCATATGTGAGATAAGATTAGAATATCTATTCTTAATGGTTTTGAGTTTACTTAATCATGTAGCTTCAAGAAATTTAATGAATGTAATTTACTGAGCAATAGGTCATATATAAATGTGTGTGTTTCCTCATTTTCTCTCCCTCTTTGTAAATATTCTCATAATTTCAAACTAGGTGCAAGCCTCTTCAGAAGTAGAGAGCATAGTAGATCTCAAGATCTAAGGGTTTCAATTCTAAGAATATTTATAGGGTGGAGAGGATGATAATAGACAAATAGTGTGAGTTTCCACCATCACTATGAGTAATGAAATGCCTCTATATGAAAGCAATAGTAGTAATAATTAAGTGGGAGTTGTTAATAATACTGAATGTAATAGTTGAGATTAAAGTTAAGTGGGATTTGTTATTCTATGGAATGTAACACTTGATATTAAAGGAGAGTGTTAAATAATAATCTCTCTTATTTTGTGAACACCTTTCCACTCTGCGAAAAGGTCTTAGGCTTTCTCTATTTTTTCTTGATCTACTCTCCACTCTATGAAGAGGCTTTGACACGCTCTCCACTCACTTCTTTGTACCAGCATACATAATGTTGCATCCAAAGGTTGAAATAGTGATTATGGAATCATTACTTGATATACCCCTCTCATGAAGTGGTATAAATAACTACTTAAACAAGGGATTCATTCATCTATGGATATGTTTGGAAATACGAGAAGTGATGAGGCAAAGTGTAGCGAGTTTCATTCAAACTAATTATATTTTATCCACAAGGGATCACAATCGATACAAATATAGATCAATCGATTTGAATGACCATCATTCTTCAATGGATTATAAATTATATACGTTCCTTGATTAATTCTGGAAGTATTTAGGAAAAATATATGCTATATTAATATCTAAAAAGAGCTTCCTAATGATTATCATGCAGCGAAGCATAGAGTGTTTGTTGATTGCATATTGGTGATACTATGGAACAAAATACAAAGTAATCTATATATAATCATCATAGGTGCTTCACACTATTATCAGCTAGAAATTGGGGTAGGTTTGAAAGAGTTGATTAAATTGGCACGTTCATCAGATTGAAAGGATAAGTACGAAGGCTACATCAAATCATAACATTCATAGGCTTGGGAGGGTAAGTCCTTGGACAATGCATATGTTGATTCTCATGAGATGAAGCCTATAAGATTGGTTGCAAATTATCGACTAGAGAAAAAGATTAAAGATTCCTAACATGATTGTCCTCCATCTTTTATTTACCAAAAACTTGGGAATTTTGATATAACATCATTCTTCCATATTTTTTGTTAGTTACAATGATTATTTTACAAGTAACTAAATCGTGCCTCAACTCATTGAAATCTGAAGGAGCATCAAGTCCTATAATTTATTTCAATTTTGTCATTTTCCCAGTCGAGATTGGAAGGGTTATGAGTGAAGGGGGAATTCAAATTTTTAAATCCAGTTAACCAACTGAAAGTTGTGTATAAATATGGATGAATGTAACATAAGTAAGCACGTAGACTAGCGGAATAAAAAAATGTATTTTTGTTTAGTTATAGCTCATAGTTGTTGCAACATAGCTAAAATTGTTCATTTCTTCAATATTGATCACTATCTGTTGTTGTAAGTTCGTTCCTTATTTGTTGCTACAACTCCATTGGATGTCGCTTTTATTGTTGTTGCTACTTCGTTGATTGTAAGATATTGTTGTTGCAACTTGGTTGGCTTATTCCTAAAAATTTGTTCATTGTTACTATTGTTGCAACTCTACTAGTTATTGTTAAGATTCTATTGTAACTCATTGTCGTAAATAAAGTATTGTAATTGTTACAAAGCTTAATTCAATTATTGAAATCTTTTGATTTTTATGTTGAAGTTTTTGTGCTACTCTATGGTTTTTTTTGCATGTCCAATATTTTCTTCTGAGTTGGTTGTTGTAACTGTGGATATGTTGTTTCTTGTCTCTTTCAATTTGATATGATTTAGAAAGTGTTGTTTCCCTCCATTTAAATTGTTTTAGCTGTCTGGAAGCTAAATTTAAATGACATCAGATACTAGTGTGGCATAATCACAGGTTCCTATTCTAACCGATAAAAATTATGATGCTTTCTTTATCATAATAAGAACATTGCTATGTTCTCATGACCTTAGGGTCTTTTTCAGTAATGGGTATCTAAAGTCTACTGACAATGTAGTATGAATGGATTTAATGAATGTTGAGAAAACATTGTTGATGAAGAACATAAAGAATGATAATAAAGCTCTCAGTCCTATTCAACAAGGCGTAAATGTCATCATATTTTCAAATATTTCAAGTGAATATTCTTCAAAGAAGGCTTGAAACACTCTTGAAACATGTTATTAAGGTATATCCAAAGTGAAGAATGTCATGTTACAAAACATGAGGAGAGATTTGAGAATCTGAAAATGGAAGATAGTGAGACTATGAATAGTTTTATGTGTGACACCCTTGGATAATCATTAATTACTTTTATTATTTAAAAATGGTTGTAAAAGATAAAAAGGACTAAGGTTAACTGACTAACATTTACTTTTATAAACAAACACGAAATTATTTTTGTTTGTTAACATTTTGGGTAATGTGTTAAGGGCTATCACATTGAACTTAACTCCTAATTGTTAGGGAAACAATTGGAATTAGTTATTCCCAAGAAGAGGGTAGAAACAAAAGGAGGAAAACAAATCTCCTTTTTCCATTACTCAGATGAATTTGACAGATATAGATCACAAGAAAGAGAAAAAGATAACTTGAGATAGATGTCATGAAGTGGTTTTTGTATAGGAACACCGTAGGAGAGAAACACAGATGTTTCCAAAGCATAACCAATGGGAGAGAAAGATTGGTTTGAACCCATGATATAGAGCAGGATGCTACTATAAGGGTTTAGGAGAAAAAATTATAAAATTTTCCTTGACTATTCATTTGAGAGGAAGGAGTAAATCTCGTGGAAGATAAACCCTCTTACGGTTGGGAAGACCGTGAGAGACCTCTACACATTAAATAGAGTAAATTTCACCCTAAAATTGGCCTCCTAAGGAAAAATAATAAAATAATAGTTTAAATAATAAAATAACAATTATTAATTTTGGAGAGAAAAGAAAATTCCAGCCTAAAATTGACCTTCCAAAGAAAAATAATAAAATAATAGTTTAAATAATAAAACAACAATTATTAACTTGGAGAGAAAAGAAGAAAATATTTTTTTAAAGATCCGATCCAATCCAAAACTACTTATCAATAAATAATATTATTTGATTAATAAATATTTATTTAAGTTATTTTTTTAATTATATTAGTTTATATATCCTACATTACAATTTGAGAAATGTGAAATATCAATATTGTTTAAATCTAAATTGAATTTATGTTGAAACAAACTCTTAGAGAAAAGAACTATCTTTCTCAAATGTGCCAAACTTGATAGAGCCTTCAAGCATCTTCACACAATATACACCCACAACAACCCATTCTCTCTCTCTCACACACATTATCGAAATAATGTAGCGAGTCCACTCACGTATCTCAATGTCTTGCAAAGGCACCTCATCAACAATTCAACCCAACTGTTTAAGTGGTGGAGGTCAATTTTAACTACATTTATCAAATATATGATTTTTGTGACATGTTCCAAAACGAAATTTCTTCTTGGGAAATGGTTCAAAACTTCAACTCAACAAAATTACATAATATGACAGAATACAATTTTGACCCAGGGATACTTGCTGTGGGTACACTCGTAGCCTACACAATACCTATGGCCAAGCAAAATCACGATAAAAGATAAATTAATTTTCCATTTTTCCCTTGGAATATTTCATACTCTATATTATGTACTGATGTGATGGAAATATCATTTTTTGTTGTTTGTTTTTTTCGAACATGCTTCTCTCTCATATTTTCTAACGTGAATATTACTCTACCACAAAAAAAAATAAAAAAATCAAACTTTTCGATACAAATTAAGACAAATTTGAACGTGCAGATTTCACCCCATAATATTTTTAATCTGACAAAGATTTTCACGTCGATTTGTACCATTGTGAACAACTCTTCGCACATGACATGGAAAAAAATTCCTTTGCTAATATCACTAAAATTTCAGCAGCGCCTTACTGACGCTCTAGTTGGTTCCTATCGCTATACATATATGATATTTAAACAAGAGCAAGGAAATCATCAACACAAGTATTCGAAAGAAAATTTGAGATTTGTTGTATGGAAGAATAATGTTTTGTACCGGATGAGCCTCTCTCACCGGTCTTGAATTGTCCTGTCGTTCCTGAGCCGATAGATGACATCCCGGTGCCCTCTCCATCTCCCATGAAAAAAGCCGATTTTGTGGTGGGAAGTCATCCTATTCTGCTAAGCTCTTCACCTCCTTCATCAGTTACCCCCCCTGCAGGTCTTTCTAGAGGCAAGGAACCTATGCCATCCCCTACTCCTTTCAACTCACCGACAGAATCCCCGGTGAATAAATCTGATAGTGATATTGAAAATCTCCTCCAGAGAAACCCCCCTGTCCTGGAACCATTGACCATTCATAAACCCTCTTTCCCATCCATTAGCCCCAATTCTGCCAAGAACATCACTGTCCGGAAAAAACAGAGGGGAGGATCGCGGCATTTTAGAGGCAGAACAATCGTGTCTGACTATGGCATCACGAACCTCTCTTTGGTCGAAGTTCCAATCGTCGACTCTTCTGAGCCCCAGCCTCTTAGAGCATGTTCGGCTGGCCAGCCTTCGTCATGACCTTCCTGACTTCTATGAATATCAGGGGGTTGGGCGCCTCCCCAAAATTTCTGGCGCTAAAAGAGATTTTTGTAACAGCGCAGTCTCATATCATCTTTATACAGGAGACAATGCATTCTAGTAAGGCCACTATTGCATTTTTCAGAAGAATGCTCCCATCCTGGCATATGGTTGCATTGGACGCTGATGGTTTGTCCAGGGGTCTGGCAGTTTTATGGGATCCGTCATGGGTCTGAGAAAAAGCCTATAAATGCTGCGCAGGCATCCTTATATCAGCGTCGGTCAGAGGTCGGCCAAAGATTTTGCACATTCTGAACATCTATGCGCCTTACAGGAACAAATCTGCCTTCTGGGATTTGTTGCTTGCATCAAAAATCCTGGACATTGAATCTTTATTGATTGCCAGGGATTTAAATGTCACTCTAAATTCTAATGAATGTTGGGGTATTTGCAGGAATCATGACTCTATTACTGACAGACTTCGACTGGCATTTCTAAATAGAAATCTGGTTGATGTAATCCCTCAAAAGATGATTCCAACATGGGACAATAGCAGATTTGGTAGGGCATATATCGCAAAAAGACTCGACCGGTTTATCATTAATGCCAGTGTGATTGAGGAATGGGGAATGCCAGTCGCTTGCACAGGAAATGAACGCACTTCTGATCATCGTCCCATCCATCTTTGCTGGAGGCAAGCGGAATCTACACTTGGATACTCTTTCAAATTTAACAGAATCTATCTATCTAACCAATCTTTCAATGAACTCATTTCGAAAAAATGGAATGAATTAAAGCAATCGGAGTTTGCTCCCTTTATGACCTTCCGCGAAAAAATTCAGTCTTTGAGGGTGGTGGCAAAGGACTGGACAATCAAAAAAAGGAAGCTGGATAAACAGAGGCTCGATGACATAAAAAAGGAATTAAGTTTCTTGTCTGCTACAGCCAATTTTGACAGCATGTCTTTTGCACAAAAAAATCATCTTAGCTCCCTGGAGAGAAAGAAACAAGCGCTGCTGGAAAAGGAAGAATTATCATGGAGACTTAAAAGCAGGGCGCTCTGGCTTAAGGAGGGCGACCGGAACACAAAGTTTTTCCATTCATTTGCAAATGCAAGAAGACATAAAAATTCAATCTGGAAGATTCAGGACGGAAATGGGGGCTTCTTTCATTCTAAACAGGATATCTCGTCGGCGGCCACTAGATTTTTTCATGAGCAATACAAAAGGCGGGCTTCTGAGATTGATGATGTCTTCTGGATGATCGAACATGTCCCTGTTATGTTTGATGATGCCGCTAACACAGATTTCTTTAAACCCATCACGGAAATAGAACTTCATGATGCCATCAAGAAATTCAAAAAGGACAAAAGTCCTGGGCCGAATGGCTGGCCCATTGAATTTTTTTCTCACTTCTATGATTTATTCAAAGATGAACTGCTAGGGATGGTAGATGCTTCTCGAATGTCGGGGAATATCAATAGTGCTCTTACAGCCACTTTTATAGCGCTCATTCCTAAAAAGGATTTGCCTGAATCTTTTTCGGATTTCAGGCCCATTGCCCTGTGCAACATCCTCTTCAAAATTATATCTAAAATTATCGCAGAAAGAATGAAAATGGTCCTCAACTCTTTCATAACCAGAGATCAGCATGCGTTTTTAAAGGATAGGAATATCCTCGATGCAGTCGCATCCACTCAGGAATGCTTGTTCTCAGTCTTAATGAAAAACACAGACGCTGCTATTCTAAAGATAGATTTGGAAAAAGCATTTGACTGTGTAGATTGGGGGTTCCTTCGTATCCTCCTCGCAAAAATTGGTTTGAGAACTCAGGGAATCAACTGGGTGATGGCATGTGTTGAGAATGTCAAATATTCTGTCATCATTAACGGATCCCCATCCTCTTTCTTTCAGGCGGAGAGAGGGCTTCGTCAGGGCTGCCCGCTCTCTCCAATTCTCTTTATTTTGGTCATGAATGCCCTCAGCACTCAGATAAACAAAGCCGTTCATGACAAACGCTGCGCTCCTGTCAAGATGTGCAAGAATATTTTTCTGTCTCATAACTTGTTTGTCGATGATATCCTTATATTCGCTATGCTTTGCAAAGCAAGCTGGTTGTGCCTCAATGAAATCTTTCAGAAGTTTCAATCGGCATCAGGTCTTCCCATTAACAGGGAAAAATCAATGCTATATCATAACGACACAAATGAGGATCTAGTTCAATGGATAGCGGTTCTATTTGGTATTAATCTGGCTCCTCTCAAAGACGGCTTTAAGTATTTGGGTTTTCACCTTAAGCCGAAGGGGAATCGCAAACAGGATTGGGCATGGTTGATCGACCGATTTTATAAAAAAGTTTCAAGGTGGGAGATGCGATTTCTTTCTTTAGGCGGCAGATTTATCTTAGTTCAGTCCGTCTTGTCTCAACTTGCGGTGTTCTGGGCACATCTTTATTATCTACCTTCCTCCATTATCAACAAAATGGTTTCTATATCTGCAAATTTTTTATGGAGCGGCAGATCTCATCTCTCAAAGATTCACCTGGTAAAGATGGACTATATAGCAAGACCAAAGAGGTCTGGCGGATGGGGACTGTTACACATGAGAACTTTTGGCACGGCACTTCTCTGTAATTCTCTTAAAAGAGGTATTTTCGGTGTCGGCAAATGGAGTTCTATCATCAATCAAAAATATTTGAAAGGTAGGCCTGTCGTTTATTGGTACAGGAGAAAGTCACTGGGCTCATCAAGGGGATCCGCAATATGGCTTGGCTTCAGAAAGATACAGGGGCTTTTCTTCGAGTTCCTAAGATGGCGTATCAATTCCGGCTCCAGCATTCTTATCGGTCTGGACCCCACCGTCCATGGGTTGGAAGATTCTCTCTCACCTGATTTTGTTTCTTTCCTTCACTCTCGGGGCCTATTCACTTGGAACAAACTGATTCAGTCATGGACATCATCGACGCCCACCTGGAAGAATGCAGCGGATCTCAACCTGCCTCCCTCTCTGTGTCATCTATGGGAATTCGCGGTCAAGAGTTTTGAGGACAAAGGTATAAAACAGTCAGGGAACAGCGATGTATTGGTATGGGCGAAGGCGCACTCCTCTCGGCCTGTCTCTGTTAAAGACCTGTACACAGCCGCTTCATCATCTTCTCCGCCGCCTCTTATGCCCATCTTTCCTACAAAGCTATGGAAAGCTTCATGCCCGCTCAAGACTGTTCTTTTTTCCTGGTTGGTTTTCTCCAATAAGAACCTCACATGGGAGGTCCTGCAAAGAAAAGGCTGGACGGGTCCTGGTCGATGTGTTATGTGCTGTAATGCGCCAGAATCAAATTTCCATATCTTTTTTTAGCACATAACACATCGACCAGGACCTGTCCAACCTTTTCTTTGCAGGACCTCCCATGTGAGGTTCTTATTAGAGAAAACCAACCAGGAAAAAAGAACAGTCTTGAGCGGGCATGAAGCTTTCCATAGCTTTGTAGGAAAGATGGGCATAAGAGGCGGCGGAGAAGATGATGAAGCGGGTGGGGGTCTAGGTGGACTTGGCAGGTGGCCACCAATATCCACCTGGATCATTCCTCTGATACCACTGATCCAGATTTAAACAGGAACGCAACAAATTACAGAGATAACCATATACACAAAGATGCGGCGGAAATAATACTTGATTTCATTAATGGAAAATACTGAAATATGCTTACAAACAGAAATGGAAATAAACTAGCTAGGGCGATGGTAGCTTATCTCTGAGAAGAGATGTGATGGCTACATGCCTCTGAACTGTGTTACAATGAGGCCCGAAGGCCTATTTATTGTTGAGAAACAATGGAAAAAACCCTTATCATTCCAAAACCTAACCCTAGGAGATGAAACGCCAAACTGTGGGCCCCGTTTGGGGGTAAGTTGGTACATCAACTTCCCGGGGTCGTAACTTTGGCATATGATCTCCGTTTGACGTGTACAATAGCTCATTAGAAAGATCTATCCGAGCACTATCATTGTTGGAATGGGCAACACCAGTCCATCCCATGGACTCGTGTTGCCCCGGATTCCCCAAAAAACGTCGTTTAGGGCCTCAAAACGGCTCCGGAAGTTCAGGACCCGAAAAACTGCTAAAAATAGTAAGTTGTGCTACAATTAAGGAAACTGAAAATGCTGAGAAAGACAATGGTGGGGGTCCAGGTGGACTTGGCAGGTGGCCACCAATATCCACCTGGATCATTCCTCCCCCCTTAGGAAGCAATGGTCCCCATTGTGTTGAGCTCCTCCATGAGATGAGGAAACTTCTGCTGAACTTGTTCCCTGGTGAGCCACTTGCCCTGCTGAAGGAGTTGGCCCGCTTTGACAACTCGATACAGTTGGATATTCTGTTGGCGAGTGTTCTTGATCTGTGTGTCCATGATCCGATCAGTTGCAGCTTGTTCCATGCAATCTGGATTTAATTCTGTGGGTTTGAGCTGTTCTGCAATGTCGGATGTGTCTAGCAATGGTGGAAAGTATGGCCGAAGGCGGTCCACATTGAATACTGGGTGCAGGCCAAGGAATGGGGGAATGCTGAGCTCAAATGCATTGTCTCCCATAGCCTTAGTAATGGTGTAAGGACCATATCGGAGTGGTCTCAATTTCCGATAGGCTCCAGTAAGGCGTTCCTTTTGCAAATGCAACCAGACTTTGTCGCCCACCTGAAACTTGTGTGGCACCCAATGTTGATCATGTCGTTGCTTGTACTTGGCATTTGATTTCTCAAGAATGTCATGGACCTGCTGGCGAATATGTTGGATGCGCTCAATGAAGCTGGTGGCCTTATCTGTTTCGGACTGGACATGAGCTGAATTCATGTGAGTAGCTGCAAGTGGCATGGCCACATCAATGGGGCATAGTGGCTGGAATCCCAAACCCACCTGAAAAGGGCTATGGCCAGTGGAGCTGTGAAGAGCTCGGTTGTAGCTGTGCTGAACGTAGGGGAGGCTCTCGTCCCATGTGCGTGGATGCTTTGAGTTATACATGCGCAGAATGTGCACAATCATCCTATTGACAACGTCTGTCTGGCCATCAGTTTGAGGATGGAAGGCTGTGGACTTCGTGAGTTTGGTGTCCAGCATTGACCAGAGACTGGACCAAAAGGTGCTGAGAAACCGACTGTCCCGATCTGAGATGATAGACTGTGGGATCCCAAAGTGCACCCACACTCGTTCAAAGAAGAGTTTAGCAGTGGCTTCTGCTGTGATATTCTTCTTGCAGGCCATCATAATGGCCATCTTTGAGAACCTGTCGATGACCACAAAAACACAGTCATTTCCATGCTTAGTGGAAGGAAGGCCTGACATGTAATCCATGGAGATGGATTCCCAAGGTCGACTAGGGGTAGGCAACGGGGTATAGAGGCCTTGCTTCTTAATGGTCGGTTTGGCAATGGCACAGGTAGTACATGATCGGATGTACTTCCCAACATCCTGTCGAAGATTCGGCCAATAGAAATAGTTTTGCAGTACTGCCACTATTTTCTCGACCCCGAAATGCCCAGCAGCCCGACTGTAGTGTGCTTCCCAAATCATCTTGGCACGCTCGCTTGAAGGAACACAAAGGTGACCGAGGTGGCATAACAGGGCATCCTGGAGGTGAAAATCTGCAACCTGCCAACCCTCCAAGAGTGTCTGGTATGTGTGGCCGAATTTTGGGTCGCTTTTGTAGAGAAGTGGCCAATCAGAAGTCTCGTGCCCGCAAGAGTTGAGCACGGTGGTTAGTGCCATGATCGGTGGTCGACTGAGGCAATCTGCAACATTATTGGTGTTGCCCTTTTTATACTTGATATTCAAGTGAAACTGTTGCAGGTATGTAGACCACTTCTGATGGCGATCATTCTGCAATTTCCCTTGGGTCTGTATGAACTGCAGAGGTCGGTGGTCTGTGTGGATGACCGTTTCCTTCCCCAAAATGTAATGCTTCCATTGTCGGCAGGCCTGTACAATGGAATACATCTCTTTATCATAAGTGGGGTACTTCCGGACTGTGTCTGAAAGTGTTTCACTGTGATATGCCACTGGATGTCCATGTTGAGTAAGGACTGCCCCAATAGCATAGTCAGAGGCATCTGTCTCGACCTCAAATGGTTGTTGTAAATCTGGTAACGCGAGCACTGGTGCCGTGCATAGGCGATCCTTCAACTCCCTGAATGCCTTCTGTTGAGATTCAGACCAAAAGAATTTTGCTTTCGCCCCGCCCTTGGTGACTTGACTCAAGGGCCAAGAAATATGAGAAAATCCCAACACAAACCTGCGGTAGAAGTTGGCAAGACCTAGAAAGCTGCGGAGCTCTGTTAGAGTAGTTGGAGAGGGCCAATCCCGAATGACTTGGACCTTGGCTGGATCAACATGCACCCCCTGTTCATCAATGATGTATCCCAGATACTGAACCTCGGTCATGCCAAAAGTGCATTTCTCCAAATTGGCACATAGCTTGTGTTGCCGCAGTGTTTGGAGAACCTGTGGGATGTGGTGGAGGTGCTCTTCCCAACTCTGGCTGAAGATCAGAATGTCATCCAAGTATACTACTACAAAGGAGTTGGTGAATGGCCGCAAGATGTCATCCATTAGCCTCATAAAGGTTGCAGGAGCATTCGTCAATCCGAAAGGCATGACCAACCATTCGAAGAGGCCCTCCTTGGATTTGAAGGCAGTCTTCCACACACCTGAGGGTTCAATTGGTACCTGGTGATATCCTGAATTCAGATCGATCTTGCTGAAATATTTCGCCCTCTTTAGTTGGTCTAGGAGGTCATCAATCCGTGGGATCGGGTACCTATTACGGACAGTGATCTTGTTCAGCGCCCGATAGTCAATACAGAGTCTCCACGTCCCATCCTTCTTCTGTACCAACACTATCGGGCTCCCACAGGGTGAAGAACTCGGACGGATGTGACCTTTCTGCAGGAGCTCCTGAATCTGCCTCTTGATTTCATTGTTCTCCAGAACGGAGCGCCGATAAATTGGTCCATTGGGTAGCGGCGCACCTGGGGTCAGATCGATGGAGTGCTTGACTTGACAGTGCAGAGGAAGCCCTGCCGGGGAGGTGAAGATGTCTTCGTACTCCTCCACAATCTTGTCCATCTGTAGCTGCCGTGCAGAGGGACCCCGTTTGGAGGCCGCGGCCACTGTCTTCTTCTTCCCTTGAGGGCGTATCATCAGGAAAACAAATTTCCTGGTTTTGGAAATGATCTTACTGCATTGTTTTGCAGTAATCAAAGAGATGGCGGCAGGTGGTGCTACCTCTGGTATCCTGAACAACTTATTTCCCAATGTAATAATAATAGCACGGGGTCTTGATTCATACACAGCATGTCGCTTCCACAAGTATGGTTGTCCTAGTAATACATCACAAACTTCAAGGGGAGCAATGTCACACAATACCTCATCCGTGAAGGGCTTGATGTTGTATGGAAGGCGACACTGCTGGCTCACGCGAAGATCTCGCCCTTGGTGAAGCCACCCAATGGTGTATGGTTGTGGATGTGCTGTGGTCGGTAAGCCCAACCGCTTCACGACCTCTGCCGAAATGAGGTTCTTTTGACTCCCGCTATCAACAATGAACTGTATCGGGGAGCCCTTTACCCACATCTGGGAGTGGAAGAGACGCTCCTCCTCCTCTGAATCTTCGAGTTCATTTTTCTGGATCTTTGCGGTAGCAACAGTGGAGTTGGGATCTGCATCAATGATCTGCTTCCCTTTTTCATACCCCTTATCGGGTTCTGACTCAGAGTCGGAACATGCATCTGATTCTGAAACCTTTAGCTCAGCCACCAGTGACTGCTTGGCCCGACACTCACTTGTGTTGTGAGTGGAGCTCTTATGGAACTCGCACCATTTTCCAGTGTCCTTTCTCGGCTTCGCGGCGTTGCTCTTTGCTTGCAGCTTCGACTGGTTGTCTTGGGCTGTCCCGCCTTGGCTTTGTCCTTTGTTCTGTGGTTTAGGGGCACCTTTCCCCTGCTTTGGATTCACAGATCCAAAGTCTCGCTTCTTTTGTTTAAACTTCTGCTCGACCTTGACGGCATACCGGTATGCTGCGCCGAGCGGGGGGATGTTTAGGAACTGTATTTCTTCCTGGATGTACTTGTGCAGGCAGCCACGATATTTGAGTATCAAATGTTGCTCCGAATCCTTGATACCCAACTTTGTGCGAAGGGTATGGAAAAGATTAGTGAACTCCGGCACGTCTTGGTCCCTTCCCTGTGCAGCGTGGTCCACTTTATATATTCATCCTCATAGCTTCCGACAGGGTAGTACTGCTCCTTGATGGCATCCCGGAACGAATCCCAGGTGGGTGCGGCTGAAAATAGTGAGCCAGTACTTTCATCCTTCTGCTCGCAGTAGGTTTCCCACCAGTCCTTGACGTGGGGGGCTGCTTTGAGAAGAGCAAAAACAATCTTTTCCCGACTCAAAAATTCATGAACAGAAAAGTAACCCTCTAGCAGATTTAACCATTTATCTACGGCATCGGCGTCTATCTGACCCTCGAATATGGGGATTTCAAAATTAACTTGTACCTTAAAGGGTGTGGCGTTTCCAGAGGAGCTGCTAGAAGCCGATGCGCCACTTCTGGGTAGCCGCTGAAGGATCTGCGCAAAGCTGTCCATCATCGCGTTCCGTTGTCGCTCGAGCGCTTCTTCGAGCAAGATTTTGATGGGATCTCCTGCCCCCTCGTCTTTCTTCTCGTCCGCCATGGGAGGCCGTCGGGATTTGCGAGGCTGGTCTTGCAAAGGTTCAACCAGTTCAAGCCCTAACTCCTTATATCCCGACCTTGTTGGGGACATGCAAAGAAAAACAGAGAAAAAGCAGACCGCTCTGATACCACTGATCCGGATCTTGGGAGGAGGCCCCCAAGATCTAAAAGATTGAAATGGATCTTGGGGGGAGAGACCCTCAAGATCTGAAAGATTGAAATGGATCTTGGGAGGAGAGAATCCCAAGATCTAAAAACTTGAATTAACAGAAGAAAAATAAGAGAGGAGAATGCCCAATAAACAAAACCATAAAGAAACTTTTTATTAAAACCGATAATAACTGTAAAGGCTACATTGTGGCGGACAATCTGTCCTTTTACAAAATGTGACTTGTTACTTATATTATTTTTCAGTTACAATACCACGGTTCAATTCCATGGGTGAATGAATACCACGGGCAGATGCCATTTACAATACCATGGGTAAATTCCATGGGTCGATGAATAATATGGGTGGATGTGTACCACGGGTTGATGCCATTTTCCATTTGGATCATTCCTCCCTCCTTAAGAAGCAATGGTCCCCATTGCGTAAAGTTCCCTCCTACGAAGCCTTTGTGGAATATGAAGAGCCACTGAAGATAAGGGTTTTATAAGGTTAACCCAAAACCATGATAAACAAATATCTGAGGATAGAGATACCCTGTAATGCTTGTGACCAACTGTGATTCTGACAGTGTGCGGCCTAGCAAATGGACTTCGATAAACTGTGGGTTTGTGGATGACCCATAACCATGAAGAACGAAGATCTGAGGATAGAGATACCCTGTAATGCTTGTGACCAACTGTGATACTAACAGTGTGCAACCTAGCAAATGGACTTCGATGAAGTGTGGGTTTGTGGATGACCCATAACCATGATGTTGGTTGCTGATGAAGTAGCAGGTGCCTACATAGCCTGGGGTGGGAGGGCACATCTCAAAATAACCCAAGCCGATTGCTGCTATGTTGAAACTGATGAATGTGAAGCAGGTGCCTACTAAAGTGGGGTGGAAGGGCACGTCTCCAATGGGAACCCACTCCGAATGCAGCTCCAAAATTAAAATGGGCATAACTCGGCCAATATAACTCAGAATATTTATTATAACCTGTTTTTAAAAGCAGAAGGATCATTTTGCATCTTCCCACGAGTTGGAAATCCTTATCTGGACACTCTAAGATCTCAGATTCGCGCTGCAACAGTTTTGACGTCACAAAAATTCTTATAAAATAGCTGATTTTAAATCAGCGATATCTCCCACATCCGAACTCCGATTTGACCCATTTTTTTTTTGAAATTGGGTTATTTTTCGAGAGGAATCCAGATCTAGTATTTGTTTTTGTAAATTTTGTACCAAATGTTTCAGATCTGATCTGCAAAGTCGCCGCCCAAAAAAAAAAAATTCCTGCAAAAAAATGAAAAAAGAAAAATTCTTTCTGCTTGACCCAAAAAAGTGCTTTGTGGAGGTTGTAGCACATGCATGAAGTTTGTTGAATATTGCTGCAAAACTTGAAATTGAAATATGCATCAAACCCTCATTCCCATGGAATCATAACCTGCTCTGATACCATTGATCCGGATCTTGGGAGGAGGCCCCCAAGATCTAAAAGATTGAAATGGATCTTGGGGGTAGAGACCCTCAAGATCTGAAAGATTGAAATGGATCTTGGGAGGAGAGAATCCCAAGATCTGAAAACTTGAATTAACAGAAGAAAAATAAGAGAGGAGAATGCCCAATAAACAAAACCATAAAGAAACTTTTTATTAAAACCGATAATAACTGTAAAGGCTACATTATGGCGGACAATCTGTCCTTTTACAAAATGTGACTTGTTACTTATATTATTTTTCAGTTACAATACCACGGGTCAATTCTATGGGTGAATGAATACCACGGGCAGATGCCATTTACAATACCATGGGTAAATTCAATGGGTCGATGAATAATATGGGTGGATGTGTACCACGGGTTGATGCCATTTTCCATTTGGATCAGAATAGCGATGTATTGGTATGGGCGAAGGCGCACTCCTCTTGGCCTGTCTCTGTTAAAGACCTGTACACAGCCGCTTCATCATCTTCTCCGCCGCCTCTTATGCCCATCTTTCCTACAAATCTATGGAAAGCTTCATGCCCGCTCAAGACTGTTCTTTTTTCCTGGTTGGTTTTCTCCAATAAGAACCTCACATGGGAGGTCCTGCAAAGAAAAGGCTGGACGGGTCCTGGTCGATGTGTTATGTGCTGTAATGCGCCAGAATCAAATTTCCATATCTTTTTTCAATGTCCGGCATCGGCTCATATCTGGTATGAACTCTCTTTAAATTATGGTTTTCCTCATCAAGTCTTCTCCTCTGTACAGGATGCATACAGGTGGTGGAACGATCAATGTCCAGCTTGGAGATCGCTCTTCATCCTCACCTGCTGGTTTCTTTGGAAGTGGAGAAATTCCCGCATCTTCCAGGAGTCAAAGGCTCCTATCGATTCTGTGTTAATGCACATTTCTGCTCTGGCTGCTTCGGATTGATATCTTTTTCTTCTCTTTTGGTTTTGTATTCGACCTATATGGTCTCTTTCTCATGGATGCAATTCTACTTATCTCTCCTTTTTTTTGGACAGCTATGGTGAACTTCCTTGAACATATTTTGGATTTTTGGTATGGTTCTCCGGAACTTTTCTGGAACAGCTTTTCCTTTTTCACGGCTCTGAACAGCCCATCTTTTATCATTTAGGAACTGCAGGCTTGAATCTGGCTTTTCAATGTATCAGCTCTTTATCAGCTCATTATATTTCCTGAATATAATATACATCTTGATTTTCTCTCTGAAAAAGAATAATGTTTTGTACTAGCACATGAATCAAAATCTACTATATTGCATTAATAATCCCTTACTCCACACCATAAAAACACAAAAAGAATTAACCCAATACATTGTTGTTGTTTATATTGCTAAATACAAATGATTAAAGTCCTGCAAAGCTCTCGACAAGCACTTCATATTTCAACATGTAATATTATTCAGAAAAAGGGAATTGGTATGGAACAAGGGTTTCCTCGGCCAGTTCAACATTTAAGGAAAAGCTAGGACCTTTCAACAATGTGTTACTCTTAAGGAAAGAGAAATGATAGGATGACCTTATACTGATTGACCAAACATTAATGCCTAAAACTTGTTAGAAAATTATTCCCAACTACCTCATTTAATTGACAACGGCCAATCTAAAAAAGTACGCAAGAAAATTTCATGTATTAGTTTAAGGAATGTCAAATAAATGTTTTGGAGGCTCGATGACGCAGAGTTGGTGACAGATAAGTCGAGTTGTTATTACACACTCAATGAAATTGCAACAAAATTCATTTAATGTGACTCACTGCCATAACTTTTCCTTTTATGTTTTTCTCATTTTATAAAAAGTTAATTCCACCGTACAAGTCATGAAGTTTCTAGATTTCCAAATTTCTATATTAATGTAACAACATAAGTTTTTAGTGTATCATAGAAGAATATAAGCATAAAGTAGTTGAGAGAGAAGTTGAGAAAGTCTGAAAAATAGCTTACAACACATATCAAAGTGTTGTTAAAGTGTGTAAAATTTTTGTCTTTCACAACAATGAATGAGCTGAAGTCTCATTTTATCTTTGTAATTGCTTTCTCCATAATATTTTAATACAAACTATTTTTCAATTTTGTTGCACAGTACTCTATTTTATAGTGTGTTGTTACTTTGAGTTGTTTGTTGTTGCTGTGTGCTGAAACAATGCACATAAATTGCTTATTTTTTCTTCTCAACATTAAAATCAAACAATGGTATCAGAGCAAGTTCAAGGGGGATCATAGAAGGTTCAAGGAGGATTAGAGAAGGTTTAAGAAGTTTTCTTTAACGAAACATCAAACACACACTTGACTAACACTCAAATACCTCAGTTCAATGGAAAAAATTATGACTATTGGGCTATCACAATGAAGGCCCTATTTTCTTCTCAAGATATTCGGGATTTGGTTGAAAATGGGTTTCCAGAGCCAAAAAATGCAGCACCATGCAATTATTTTTCATAAGAAGAAAGATATTTGTTGAAAGACAATGGGAAGGATTCCAAAGCCCTCTTCTATATTTTTCAAGCAGTTCATGAGAGCATATTTCCAAGGATTTCAAAAACAACAAGGTCCAAAAAAGCATGGGATATTCTCCATACAACCTATCAAAGCATGGAAAAAGTGAAGACAATCAAGTTACAAATGATAAGAAGATATTTTGAGACCATTTTTATGAAAGATCTTGAGAATATAGATTCATTTTTCACACAACTAATTGGACTGGTTACTCAAATCAGGTCTCATGGTGAGACACTTGAAGATAGGAGGATAGTTGAGAATATTTAAAGAAGTTATCCATCAAGATTTGACCCTATTGTTGTGACCATAGAGGAGAAAAAGGATGTCTCATAATTTTCAGTGGATGAGCTTGAAACATCACTGATTTCTTATGAGCACAAGTTGAATAAAACATCAAGTTCTTCATTGGAGCATGACTTCAAGACATAAGTTTCATTTGGTCAAGTTAGAGGCAGAGGAAGATCAATTGAAAAAAGAAGAGGAATAAGTCCACAGAGAGGTGGAAGAAGCATCCCTTCAAGATCAAGTGGAAGAGGGAGCAATCAAAATTCAAGTCAAGGTCCAAGACAAAATCAAGCATAATCTTAGAGGTATGATAAATCTCAAGTTCAATGTTATTATTGTAAGAAGCATGGTCATTATGAAAATGAATGTAGGAAGAAACAACATGATATTAGTAACAAACCAAATGAAAATTTGACAAAGAAAAATAGATCCAAGACAACATAATTTTATCTTGCAATGTAGTACAATATAAACAAATAGATGTACAGTTTCTAGGTTCAGGGTGCAAAAACCACATGAATGGGAACATAGAAATATTTTCCAATTTAGAAGAAAGTGTGAAATATGAAGTGAAATTAGGGACTGATAATAAAGTTTTCGTTATGGGAAAAGGAAGAGTCAACATTCTAATAAAGAATGGGGGAGAAGAAATATGTTTCAGATTTATATTTTGTCACTGGTTTGAAACACAACTTGATAAGCATTGGACAACTCATGCAAAAATTCTACAAAGTCTTCTTCAAAAATGGTGAATTCATAATCTTGGATAAATTTACAAGCAAACAGATGATTGCAAAAGTGAAAATGACAAGAAATAGGACGTTTCCCCTAAAGATAAAGCTATATTTAAATGAAGAGGGTGCACAAGCACAACTGTCAATGGATTCACAAGACAAAAGAAAGGAAATTTTTACTACACAGATAAATGTTGTTACAGAAACAAATTTTCAAGTAGAGGTCAAAGATGAAAACTGATTGTGGCATTTAAGATTTGGTCATCTTAATTTTCGAGGTATATATTTGTTGCATAGGAAAGGTATGGTGAAGGGATTTCCACTCATAGAAAAACCAGACAACTTATGTGAAGACAACATAGAGAATGATTTCCAACACAAAAGTTAATAACGGTAAAGGCACCCTTGGAGATCATCCATTCAAATTTATGTGGACCAATGTAGACACCATCAATTGGTGGCAACTATTATTTTTTGACATTCATAGATGATTATACAAGGAAGACATGGGTCTACTTATTAAAACATAAAAGTGAAGTGTTTGAGCACTTCCTTCAATTCAAAGAAGTTATTGAGAAGAAAAGTGGACACTAATTTTTTTTTTTGAGGATTGATAGAGCTAGAGAATACATCTCAAATGACTTCCTTTAGTTCTCTAGGGAGCATGTTATTCACAAAAAGATTACAACAAGGTATACACCTCAGAAAAATGGTGTTGCAAAAAGGAAACATAGGACCATCATGGAAATGGAAAGAAGTATGCTGAAGGAAAAGAATTTTCCAAATGATTATTGAGTTGAAGCTGTCACTTTCACAACTTATATTACAAATAGGTGTCCAACCAAAAGTGTTAAGAACATAATCCTTGAAGAAGAATGGAGTGGAAGGAAGCATAATGTCACTCGCATGAGAGTGTTTGGATGTGTGTCATATGCACATGTACCAGATGAATTAAGGAAGAAGTTGGACAATAAGAAAATGCATATTTGTTGGATACAATGATGAACCAAAGGATTACAAGCTCTATAATCCATTAACCAAGAAGGTCATAATCAACAGAGATGTGCGGTTCATAGAAGAGGAAGCATGAGATGGACGTTTGGAGAAGACAATCAATGTAACAAAAAGAATGTCACGAGAATACAAAGAGGAATTGACAGCAACAAGTAATTCTTCATTGGTGACTCCTCCTACACCTATTCAAGCACAAAAAAAATCATCAAGTGAAACCATTGATAGACAATAGGAAAGTGTCACGCAGTGAAGCAAATATTACTCAAAGTACACTGTAGAGACTCACAATGTCATTTTCTCCAAGCGCAACATCGAATGACATGTCAAGTCTATCTTTTGCAAGCATGATAATACAAAAATTTAGAAAATTTAATGAAATTTATGCGCAAAATGAAGCTGATAGTTGTAACACACTCCGAGGTAAATGTGCATATAAAAAAAACATAGTAGGAACAAAAATACAATAAAAATATCATCCATCAAAATCCATATATACATCATTACATGTTCACATGGAAATCAAAGGAATGAATCCTTTTCATTAATAATGCAATGAACCAACCAGTGATGGGACTACCACGTTCCACCCAACCATAGATTGGTTGAGCCAAGTCTCTCTTCAGCCAATCACCCTCGTGCCATATTCCAAGCATGAATGTGGGACTCATAGAACACATAAAAAATCACCAATCATTGTGGATGCCACCAGAGTTCTTCGCCTACACCATGAGGAATTTGAGTGCCTCCTAGTCTCTCAGGCTTTACCATGCATCCGCAGTTTGATCTAGGGATCACTAGGCCCTACACCGAGACATACTGTCCAGGCTTTACCGTGCATTATATCCTAGAATCACTAGGGCCAACGGAGAGAAAATACACCTCTTGGCTTTACCGTATATCTTGCTATTCACCAGCAAGGATTCCTAGGCTCACCGAGGCACACAATCTGGCTTTACCACAACCCACAGTCTGGTTCAAGGGACACTAGGCTAATGGCCTCATGCATCCTCAGTCTGGTTCAAGGACCACTACCACCATGTGTTTGTCAATTCGAAGATCCACCCCACTCAGCTTCGAATCCAATCCGACCATCCCCCACAAAATGCATGAGAGAACCCATCTCATCAAAGCTATCAGGAAATGGCAAGGTTAGGCTGAAAATACTATCACACCTGGAAAAACCCATGCCATGGTAGAAAAGAAACACATGCAATCCCATGCATGCCAAATCTAGAAAGGAAAATACACATGCAAGTTGATACCTGCAATGAATCCTGTTGTAGCCGCTTGATCCTACCTTTCCCTACTTGATCCTTGCTTCCTATTTCCTTCTTTGTTTTTCTTGCTCCAATGCCAAAGTGCTCCAAGAAAACTCTAAGTGTCCAAGAGTATGAGAGAGAGAGAGAATAATGAGAGAGCTCCAAAGCTAAACTGACCAAGTCTTGCCCACTGATCCTCATAAGCCTTTTTATTAATGAGGCCTCTATTTTCTTCATTTTCCATTATTTTCCTTCATTTTCCTCCTCACATGCAACCTATGACCTTTCACCTCATTTTTCTCCTAATTTCATTATTTTCCTTCATTTTCCTCCTCACATGCAACTTGTGACCTTTCACCTACTTTTTCTCCTAATTTCCATTATTTTCATAAATAAATGTGCCAAAATACCTTTTTGCCTCTTTAATGCCTTAGCCATTACCTTTGCCAATTTCCTTAGCCATAAACAACCAAATGAACACCCCCTAGGATGTCTTCCCCACCATTAAGCTTGGAATATGTGTCCCAGTCATTCGTGGTATTTATATATTTTTACATGGAATTTTCACTAGGGCTGTTACAAAACCCTCCCCCTTGGGGGAACATCGTCCTCGATGTTCAATGGCACCTATAACCAACAAGACTGCTGAAAACAATACATACTACCCATGAAGCTTTATAATACAGCTCGTTGCAATATTTACAATGAATGACACGCTCAAAAGAAAAACATCATGACAACATGACCAGATAAAAACCATACCGCATATTGGAGATTTATAACATAACTCATTACGGTATTTACAATGATATACACATATAGACATTTTCTTAACTAGCAAATCAAGCATATGATGCCTGTATCAATCAACAAGGGAATATAGAGGCTCACACCTCCAACGTCAAAGTAATACCAGGATTCACCTCCTTCCTAGGATGTCCAAAATCCACTGCAAAATCAATTCTACATCCAAAATCTAGCATTATAATCCTGCGCCACTTGTCCTCTTAGCGAACAATTATCGACTCATTGTTCCAGGGCGCACTCCAAATGTGCATTTGATTCCATCTGTAAATGTTAATGACCAAAAAAAATCCATCCATGACCTTCCCTTCTCTACGACACAGTCCCTCGGGGATTCGGTCACCTCTTCCGTGTAGTCACTCACCTTCCAAGTTTCGCTGGCACCCCCATCCCGGGCAGTCCATCCCTTGGCACGACTTCCTTGCATCAGAAGATTCAAAGACCGAGGCATATACCTGCCTCAAAACTACCATACCAACCATAGCATGCTCATGGAAATCAATGGACACTATTGGGTACCAGTGCCCCACAATGGCCCTGCTCCTCAAGTGCTTTACTAGCATACTGGTGCATGTTCCAATTTCTTTCATTGTTGCTGCTAATTCTTGTAGTCGATTTCAACCACCTAAATGGGCATGTTCATTCTTCCTATACCAAGAACATAACTTCCATTATATTCAAAATAAATTTAAATAACTTCAAAACATACCTCATTGGTAGCTCATCAATAAGGTACATTTGCAATCGTGTTCGCTTCCTGTCACAACAAGTCAAACTAGCATATTTGACCAAATAAACATGTATAAAATTATCACATCAAGTTAGCTCAAAACATAACCAACAAAATCATAAATCACATGTAACCATCATAAACCAGAATCATAGATCCCATATAATCATCATATACCATAGTCATAAATCACATGCATAATAAAACTGAAATAAAATGATGATACTTATCCTTTCATCAATCCTTAGCTTCTATTTTTGTATTTATTCCATACGCACTCTAGATAAGTTGCTACACCCAACAAACACCTAGTGCCTTCTACTCAACCTTGTGCATAGACACATAGTGTGCATCACACATATACAACCACACAACATACCACACCATGCAATACATGCAGCTACACTTGACATACAACACATACACCTACACCCAGTGTTCAACACAGTGCATCCATCTATACCCAATGTGTAATACCACCCAATGCAGGTACCTACATAGAGTACTACACAACGAGTAAGAACACCACAATACCATGACTACATGATGCACATAACTAATACTGCATGTCCATAACACAACATCGATGACATGCACACAATACCACATGTACACCAGTACCATATGTACAACATGTACACAGTACCATTGGTACACTGCACCACCTGCACAACGTGTGCACAACATCACATATACATGGCACCACCTGCACAACGTGTACATAACGCCAAATGTACACTACACCACTATACAATGCATACACGATACCACACGCATGACATGTACGTGACACCACATGTACACAGCACCATATGCACAACATGTACATAGCACCACATGCACACAATGCCACTTGTACAATGTGTACATAGCACCACATGCACACTGCACCAATTGTACAATCATGCACACCACACCATATGTACATAGTACCAATGTACCACATGCACGCAACACCACTTGTACATAGCACTGCATATCCAACATGCACAGAGCACCATATGCACACACGCCGCATATACATCATGAAGACAATAGAATATGTATACAACACCCCATATGCAATATTCGCACAACCCTATTTGTGCCTTCATGTACATAACATTGCATAAATAACATGTACACATGCTATGTATACACAACATCACAAGTGCACACATCATAGATGCAACATGTACAACATATACAACATATGCACAACAATAGTACCACACATCCAAAACTACATTGTCCTTACCAAGAAACCTTGCTTTCGGTATCTCATCCATTCTTATCCTAGCATGCCGCAGACCACACTGCTTTCACTTTGCTGATGTATCCTTCAACATTACCTGTCATAACATGAACATAGGCATAATGCAAATATACAATACCAAGTCATATCCACATGATACTGACCTCATATATTTGTCATGACTACTCTTCCCAATTGATTCCTCGTAATATCAGGAACCTCTTCAGGTCATTCTCTTGCATAAGCAATCATTCCTCCACAAGAATGATCCCTGACAACCCTGTGAGATAGTAACATAGATACATGGATACATACATACATATATAAATGTTAGCATAAAACAGTCATGATCTTGTCAAACAATGACATACATACATATATGTATACATATATAAACTTCAACATAATCATGATCACAAAATAATTACCAGATAACATAAGGTCTAGGTTAAGAGAACTTCCTTATTTATGTATAGGCATTGAGAGCAAAAGTTCCCAACATAGCCAAAGCATATGCCACTTCTAACCGATTTACTTTACCTTTTCTAGTTACATTTCTTGTGTCTGCACTGCTACTGTTCATTTACCACAATGGATCCATTCAGTCCAACCAAATGTCATAGTCTTACCTTCCACTACACTTACTCATACATAAAGCTTCATCTGGGTCTTATATCATCGGTTGGTTACCACACATCTCTCCTTATTTCCATCAAATTTCATCTTTCCCAACCAATTCTAAAGACTCAAAACATAAAAGGAAAATCAAAAAACAAACAAGAAGAAGACCATAAAAGCCAAGCAACATGACTTCGCAAAACAAAGTGGTAGGGCCATACACTAAAAAAAGCCACAAATCAAGCTCAACAATTCATAAAAGACCAAATCTCAAGACTAACAACAAACACCATGACTCAATCCCCATGGTTCACAGGGAAAGCTCAACCCGAGCCATCTTCAATATTTCATGGCAACCTCTCTTGCCAACTCCTTGCATCATGCTCACACATGTAAACCATATGTTCCAAATATCAAGAAAATCATATTTATCAATTTGAAATCATCTTTTACAAACAATCATGTCATAATCCATAGTCAACTCATAGTCATTAGACATAATAATACAACTATCACCTACTATACTCAAGTACATATCAACTGTCTCAACACATATATTTTGTTACAATCATCTTAAAACAAGACCATTTGAACACACACTCATATTATGCAATTCATCAAACATTCAACCACTTGCAAACATACCATGTTAAATAAATCAATTAGATGACATAATAGGCACCAAACGCTCAAATATCAAATAGACGACATAATCAACTATGAAACACCAAGTATGATACATAAGCAAACTCATACCTTAGTGTAATTCAGGGGAGGCTATCTTGTCTACATAATCAATCTAGTTAGCGAGACATAACTTTACATGTCAACTCAATCACTCATAAGATCATGATATCCATTATTAACAATATCTAACTAACATGTTCACATCTTAAATTCATACACATATGCAAACACAATCTAGATTAGTATGACATCATCTCACAAATATGTTAGTTCATACCTGAATATCGCAACCATAACTATTTGCATAGGTCAAACCAGGTTAAAACAATATATATAAGATCAAGATATTAAATGCAATGAAAATAACCATCACATATGACCAATCCAAATTATAACATCAATATCTCAATGAAATGACCCTAATCATCAAGTTAATAGCATATAACAACAATAAGCTATATATCATACTCATCAACGACTTAAAACTGAATCATCAAGCTAACTGTCATATAACAATCAACAAGTTAACCTATAACATACTCATCAACAACATATAACATAATCATCGGGTTATCTAATATAAAACAATAATAGCAATGCAAACAACTACAGGTTACTATCATTCTTGACTATCTAACACATGTGCATATAACTACACTAATCAACCAACATCTATCATGAATGTAACCATAACTTCAAAAGACGTACATAAACCTAATGTATATAAACCTAATGCATATAAAAATCCTTAACTTACATACCTACATGTCGAAGATGCAATACCTATATGACGATATGCTCTTACCCCAAAGTACAATGCTGCAACCTCATTATGATGATCTGCATCTCCTACTCTATCTCATCCAACACATTAGCATCATAGCAACCAATAGCATCATGATGATCTAAATTGCATACAATGACTTCACAAGGCATGTTTGACCTACTATACATGCATAAGAACTACATATACACACATAACAAATGAGTACAAAACCATATACGCATCATTATAGCTAGAGTCTAGTCATCAATGCATGACCATATCATGTACACAAACCATGATCTCATGCATGATAACAACCATTACTCCATTGTTCACATTTCCATGTGCAACCAAGAATATGCATAAGAAATGTCGAACCAACTACCAATACGCATAACCGCATGTAGTCGAACATAATCGATCATTTCTTGTAATCAACCTACAAGACTGATGCATGTAATCAAAATATTAAAAAATGTAACCTAACATACAAGGATGTAAGTATGTATCATGAAATTAACATGTAAGTGACATATAATCCATACAAAGTGAGCCACATGTTCCAAAATTCAAGACATTGTGTCTATTAATTTGAAATCAACATTCACCAATACTAACAACCTATAAGCATACCCCTTATTATCCATGGTCCACACTAAGGTAGAAGGAGGAAGCTACTATAATGACCTGATCTCCAAAGCTCTACTAAATTTAATCAAACTTGAAAATAAACTGATTTTTATTTCTTATACATTTGTATGAGACTAAGTCAAAAACATTTCAATTATTCCATTTGTAACATAATAACTAAAAACATGCCACTTTTCCATTTCCTTACATGTAACTTTTCAAATTCCTTGCATGCAACCTTTCAAATTCCCTATGCAACTCTTTAAATTATTTGCATGCAAAATACGCATAGATCAGCTACATCCATATTATCATACTACAATACTATTGCATTTAAAAAATAACATTTTCTTTAAACAATTACCATACTTCTACATTTTCTTCAAACAACTACTATGCTATTACATTTGCATGTAAGCATTTCTTCAAACACTTTACATGCAAACTAATATAGCAAAGTATTTGGATAAAAGTAAGCATATATCACTACAGAAATACTATTACACATCAATGTTATCCCAAACCATAAAAAACATATTCATTGGGGCATTTTATTAAATAGTCTGTATGCAATTAATCATTGAACAATTTAAGCATTTCATCAAACACTTTTCATGCAAGCTAATATAGCGAATGATTCAATGCATATATCCTAAACTATAGTAGTACAAGTTATGGAAATTGAACAATATGATCAGTGGTATTTTCCCTCACTATGGTTCAAGTTTCAACTTCTGATACTTCATATATGAAAAGTTATAACAAAATACCCACACAATCCTATTTGGTGCACAATTCTAGGAGTATCTAGAAAGCTCGATTTACACTGGTCATATCTCCTACAATATAGCGAATGAATATCTGAAATTTTTATCACAATATCGGTGTGATTTCCCCTCATAGTGGAAAAAAATTCAGCTCTTGACAGTGCCCAGAAGAGAAGTTATAACGAAAATGACATCGTGACCTATTTGAGGCTTGATTTTAGGAACATTCAGAAGGCTCTACTCCCTCTACTCATATCTCCTAAAATATTTTGAACCAATATCTGAAATTTCTACCTCGTAATTAGTGGTATGTCACCTCAATGTGGACAAATTTTCAGCTTCTGAAAGCCTATAGAAGAAAAGTTATTGCAGAAATTCCAACGTGACCTGTTTAAAGGTGCATTCAAGAAGCCCCAAGAGTTAGTTCAATCAGTCAAATTAGTGCCTCGCCAATTGGGAGGTCACAGGGTCAATTCCTGAAAGCTCTTGGGGTCAGGTTAGTAAATAGGTTGAGGGGTGTTGATCCCCTTCGGGTGGGGTCCACTCTAGTGTTGAACAACCCTAGATGTAGCGGACCCACTGACCATGGGTATCCGTGAAGCAGAAGTGAAAAAAAAAAGGGTGCATTCAAGAAGGTCATCTTCTTTGGATCATAATTTCTAAAGTATTGTGAACCAATATCTGAAATTTTTACCACATTATAAGTGAGATTTATCTTCAATATGGACAAATTTTTGACTTCTAATGTTCCACAGAAGAAAAAATATAACAGATATGACAGAAAGGTCTAGAATTTAACCTTTGTTCTTCATTTTACCTATGATAGAGCCCATCCAGTCCAAGTGTTTGAACCATGCTATAATACCACTTGTAACACCCTCCAGGGTAAATGTGCATATAAAAAAAAAACGTAATAGGAACATAAATACAATAAAAATCTCAGCCATCAAAATCCATATATACATCATTACATTTTCACATGGAAATCAAGGGAATGAATTCTTTTCATTAATAATGCAATGAACTAACTGGTGATGGGACTACCACGTTCCACCCGACCATAGATTAGCTGAGCCAAGTCTATCTTCAGCCAATCACCCTCGTGCCAGATTCCAAACATGAATGTGGGACTCATAGAACACATAAAAAACACCAATCATTGTGGATGCCACCAGAGTTCTCCACCTACATCGTGAGGAATTTGAGTGCCTCCTAGTCTCTCAGGCTTTATCATGCATTTGCAGTTCGATCTAGGGATCACTAGGCCCTACACCGAGACATACTCTCCAGGCTTTACCGTGCATTCCATCCTGGAATCACTAGACCCAACGGAGAGAAAATCCACCTCTTGGCTTTACCATATATCTCGCAATTCATCGGCAAGGATTCCTAGGCCCATCGAGGCACACAATCTGGCTTTACCGCAACCCACAGTTTGGTTCAGGGGTCACTAGGCCAGTGGCTTCATGCATCCTCAGTCTGGTTCAGGGACCACTACCACCATGTGTTTGTCAATTTCGGAGATCCACCACACTCAACTTCGAATCCAATCCAGCCATCCCCCACAAAACGCATGAGAGAACCCATATCATCAAAGCTATAAGGAAATGGAAAGGTTAGGCTGAAAATACTGTCACACCTGGAAAAACCCATGCCGTGGTAGAAAAGAAACACATGCAATCCCATGCATGCAAAATCTAGCAAGGAAAATACACATGAAAGTTGATACCTGCAATGAAGCCTGTTGTAGCCACTTGATCCTGTCTTTCCCTACTTGATCCTTGCTTCCTATTGCCTTCTTTGCTTTTCTTGCTCCAATGCCAAAGTGCTCCAAGAAAACTCTAAGTGTCCAAGAGTATGAGAGAGAGAGAATAATGAGAGAGCTCCAAAGCTAAACTGACCAAGTCTTGCCCATTGATCCTCATAAGCCTTTTTATTAATGAGGTCTCTATTTTCTTCATTTTCCATTATTTTCTTTCATTTTCCTCCTCACATTCAACCTATGACCTTTCACCTCATTTTCTCCTAATTTTCATTATTTTCTTTCATTTTCCTCCTCCATGCAACTTGTGACCTTTCACCTACTTTTTCTCCTAATTTCCATTATTTTCATAAATAAATGTGCCAAAATACCTTTTTGCCTCTTTAATGCCTTAGCCATTGCCTTTTGCAATTTCCTTATCCATAAACAATCAAATGAACACCCCCTAGGATGTCTTCCCCACCATTCAGTTTGGAATACGTGTCCCAGTCATCCGTGGTATTTATATATTTTTACATGGAATTTTCACCAGGGCTGTTACAATAGTAGTGAAGGTATGAATTGTTTGTATGCTATGTTTGGTCTTGTAGATGATCTAATTCCTTTTGAAGACATTGTTATAGAAGAAAAATTGGTTGCAACAATGAATGAATAAATGGAAGAAATAGAAAAGAATGACACATGGGAGTTAGTGGACCTTTTGGAAGGAAAATAATTCATACGTGTTAGGTGGGTCTATAAGACAAAAAAACTACTAAAGGGAAGATAGAAAGGCATAAAGCAAGGTTGGTCATCAAGGGATATAAGAAACACCATGGAAGAGATTGTGTAGAGATATTTGCACCAGTTGCACGAATGGAGGCAGTGCGCATAGTGTTTTCAATAGTTGCGCAACATAGATGGAAGGTGTATGAAATGGATGTGAAGTTGGCATTATTGAATGAAGTGCTGAAAGATGAAGTATAATTGGAGAATCCACTAGGTTATGCGGTTCAAGGCCAAGAAGACAAAGTGTATACACTAGAAAAGGCACATTATGGCTGAAGGAAGCACCACGTGCATGGTACAACATGATAGATGCATATTTGATGGACAATGGGTTTGACAAATGTGATGGTGAGCCTACTCTCTACATCCATGAGAGTAAAAACAATCTTCTTATTATTGTTTTATATGTAGATGATTATATTTTCACTGTGAGTGATGACCTCCTCATTGTTGATTTCAAAGAAGTCATGAAAAGTGAGTTTGAAATGATAGATTTGGGGTTAGTAAGATATTTCTTGGGCATAAAATTGAAGAAACCAAAAAATGGGATGTTTGTCTCTCAAGAAAAATATGCCTCAAACATTTTGAAGAGGTATAATATGCATGACAATAAGTCTGCACCAATTCCAACTTTTATGGGGTTGAAATTAAGAAAATATGTTTGTAACAACAAGGAAGGTTGTAACAACAAGGGACACTATAACAACAACACAAATCTGACATTATACAAAAGTATGGTTGGAAACTTGATATATTTAACAACAACCAGACCTGATATAATGTATGTTATGAGCCTAGGTATTGCAACAAGAATGCCGTAACTCCCAGGTCTACCAGCTTTACTTATCAACCCGGGGTTCGTAAAAACTTGGAGGTGACAGTGCTATATGCACAAGTAGAAGTGAAGGTCCTGCCTATTGTCACTGTTTGTCTGGAAAGAGACCCCAGGGTTTCCAAGCCAAACTTCTATAGGGTCAGAAGAAGCTTAATTCTTTGATGGAAGGAGAGAAAACCTATTCTAAGAGAGAGCTACTCTACTGCGGTAATGAAGAAAACAACATGAAATGCTAAACTTACACCATAACCTAACTAAACAATTAAGCAGTTATGCTAAGCAGAATTGCTAAATTAACACTAACCTGTTGCTAATTATCTAAGTTGCAGAAGTAAAGAGCATCAAAACTAGACTAAAGTGTAACAAAGAAACTTAGGCTAAATCGAGTTTCAACTGGAAAAAGCAATCGAAGGTCGAAATTAGTGAAAGGAGGACGTGAGGGAGCAACAATGCATAAGAACCATTGGATCAGTTGGGTGAAAGGCAAATGAATGACAGAGATTGGATCGTAGGAGGTTACGTAGATAGATGGGTGAATAGGGTTAATGAACAGGGTGAACGACTGAGGTCTTATTGCGAAGGTTTAAGCAACTAGATGGATGAACAGGATGAACGCACACGATGAACGGTGGAGATCATATCACGCGAGTTAAGTCAAGGGATGGATGGACAAGGCTAACAAAGGAGATGAATGGTCGAGATCTTATCGCGCAGGTGAAGTCAAGAGATGGACATCAGATATCATATCGTTGGGAAAAGAAACATGCGGAAATGAGGGGGCGAGTTTCTAATGCGGTAAGTAGTTTCTCACACTACCTTCAGGCTGTAAGAAGCTTTTGGAAATTTCATGCGATTAGCCTTACTGCATGACACATAGCGTGAGAAAACTACTTTTCTTGTGTGCTCTTAGGCGGATAACGTTCGTGCACTAATCTGCACGAGATTGTGCAATAACCATTGGATTAGGCGGGGCCGATCAATTGTGGAGATCATCCAAGCTAGTTAGTGATCAGGTGAAGCAACAACCATCAAATCAGGAAAGGCAAATCAATGGTGGAGGTTTAACATGCCTAAAGGTGTGGAGGTGACGCGATGGCTGTTGGATCAGGTGAGGCAGATTGGCGGTGGGGACTTAAAGTTCATAAAGTGAGTGGTGGACTCCATGCGAGGCAGCAGTTGGAGAAAATAGTGAATTGGACGGTGATTGTGAAGGTTTGTTGGTGATCGGATGACGATGAAGCGATGCATGAGGAACGTGCTGGAGGTGATTTCAAATGAAAATGATAGAGAGAACCAGTGCGGGTGAACAAACAACTACTTTAAACAATGAACTCCATAGCCCATGCGAGAACCAGAGACCTATGTTTTTGGGGCTGCTGAAGGGTCTCTGCCTTAAGTCATGGTCCCAGAGGGAGGAGATGAGGTCGAGACACCTGTGCACAGACTGATAGTAGTCTTTTCCTTTAACTAACTTGTGAATTAAAAAAAACACAAATGAAAGTAAACTTAAAGCCAATGTAGCTACTGAAGAAAATGAGCAGAAACAGGAAGATATTCAAACAAATGAATAGAACTAGAAAGTTACTTAAACAAATGAATCATAACTAGAAAGCTATCTAAACAAATGAATCAGAACCAGAAAATTACTTGAGCAAATGAATCAACAAACCATGAAACTACTTAAGCAAATAAACAGAACAAAACTCTTATGCTAGCAGATATGTACAATGAAGAGGAGCTTTGGTTGCTTGGGTCAGGCCCTATCCTAAGAGCTTCAGCCCTCGGAGTTAACTCAGAGTTGGCTTAAATAGAACTCATTATTATTAAAAAAACCATGGATTACAGAGAAAACTGTCACAAGTCTTTGCAGCTCAGAAATAAAACAGAGTTTTACAATAGAAGTCCCAATCCTACTGAGGTCCTAAGCCTCTCTATTTATACATTTGAAGTCTCTAACGACTTCCTTCCCATTAGGGAGGCTTGGCCTCTAACTCAAGAAAAATTGGTTTGTGTCACTTTCACTTGCTCGATTGTCTTTTAGTCTTCAACGTGATGGCTGTGTGCACTCTGAACTGATGGTGGAATATTCGAATGGAGGGGTAGTAAATGAGGAGGATTTACCTCCTATAGTTACTCTCCCTTGTCCCATTCGAGTCTTTACCAAGGTCTTTGCCATAGTTCTTTGCTTTTATCCTTTCTACCTACATTTTCCTTGCTTTTATCCTTTATTCCTGCATTTCATGCACATTAGACCACAAAGCAACATATCCAACTCTAACTCATTTCATAAACAAAATATAATCAAAAGTATGCAATGAGTTGTGAGAATAGTTGGTTTTACTAAGATAGGAGGTGAATTAAGGCCAATTAAGGCCCATATAATTGCTCAATGATGAGGCTCATCATCACCCCCCTACTGAAAGTGTTGCTCATCCTCTGAGCAACTTAGTCAATTTCCATGTCCTTCATGGCTCTGGTAGCCTCTCTGACATCCCATGCTTCTGCTGTGGTCTCTTCTTCTTGTTGATAGAAGCCTGCTTTCCTTTCTACTTCTTCCCACTGCCTCTTTTCCTCTTCTTCTTTTCTCCCTTCTAGCATCCCTAGGAGTAGTGGTGGATTGAGTTTTAGGCCTATTCAATTGACCTTCAACCTTTGCATTGATTGCTTATACATAGGTGTCCTGTTGAGTGCCTCTCTCAACCTTTGAGGGGAGTGATATTCTCTGATCTTCAAGTTGTGTGGCAGTGTGTTCCATTTCCTTTAGCAGGCATGTGTATTATCATCTCTTAGCAGCCTAAACATATTTTCAAAATGTGAAATTGCTTGCTCTTGGGCAACAAGATATCGAAGTGCCAACAGAGGATCATTTGCACTTAGATTATGGGTGCTGATTAGGACCATGGGATTTGATTGTTCAACCTCTGATAAAAAAGAGGTTCATTTTTCTCTCTGGCCAATATTCTTTTCATCTCTGCGGCCCTTGACTTCTCATGGTTCATCCATGATGCAAAGACCATTAATTGTAGACCTTCTAGCTTTGCATTAGGATCCCAAATATTCATGTCTGTGAGGGCCATATTATGCATTGAGTAAAACTCAACCATTTTGGCCCTATCCTCTAGTGCACTTTGATCACAAAGATCAATACACTGTCTGCAGTCCTGAAATGGCATGGTGTCCCTTTGTGCTAGTGTTTTAATCTGAAATTGCAACCATTGTTCTTTGAGGTAAAGAGCATAGGATTTAGCTGGAATCCTACACTAGATGGCCTCCAAGGAGAGGTTGTCCATATATGCTAGTTGGTCTTTCTTTTCCTGAAACTGTCCTATCTATTTTTCTTATCTTGTTCCTTTTTCTGTTCTTTCGCATCTCCATCAGTTTCTCCCTTTGTTTCCTCCTCTTGTTTCAACATCATCCTCCTTGTCTTATTTCATCATGTTCCTTTGTATTAGTTTCTTCTTCACCCATATCATCCCCATCTAGCTTTGTATCTTCTTCTTCTTGTTTTGCCTCCTCCTCACTGACAGAAGGACTAACATCATAGGTGAGGGTTTTGATTTCATCCTCTGCTGGTAAGTTTCTAAAGACTGACCATGTTATGGGGATATTGAGGCTTTGGAGGGCATCCTTAATGAGGATCCTGATCAACCCATGGTGAACTAACTGCTAGAAATTTCCTTCCTTTACTTTGCTGCTGGAATTTATGAGTGATTACATAAGGAAACAGGGTATGCTGAGTCTTTGGTGAACTGGTGTTTCTACCCCAAATATTAATTCTTCAAGCATTCTCAAATGGTTGCCATAACAACACTGTATCTATGGACTCTTGCATTCCCTTTTGACTTATTAAAGAATTTCCTTTTTGCCACCTTTTCACTTATAAACCAACTACCTTTTAACCTTTACAACTTTTGATCAAATGATGCATATGAGTGAGTGAGTAGGATACTTACATGTGGTCTTGATGCCATGCTGCAGTTGTCAAAGATCAAAGGTGTTGCTGACGGTCATTCTTCTTCCTCCTCTTATATCTGCTAATGGTTTATTAACTTTTGCAGGTGCTTGTGATTGAAGATCTGATGTTGTTGCTGTTGCTATGGAGCTCTTGGATCTGATGCTGCTGCTATTGTGGAGCTCCTGGATTTGATGCTACTGCTACTATGGAGTTCCCGGATTACCACTTGGAAATGTTTGATGTCTTCCTTAGAATTTCTTGATCCTATTGTAGGATGGTGCTGTGAGGATGCTGTAATGAATGGACAGAGGGAGTAGGAGTGTGTGTGGATGTAGGGATGATGGTAATGGATGAGGTGATTCTATTAGAAAACACAATCTTCACCTGAATTGAAACAATGAAGTGAAAAACAATAGAATTGATGGATGGATGCATGGTAAGGAGTGGAGGAGATGAATATATGTGAGGCAGGGTTCCCTTTGGATCTTCTCTTTGTTCCCTGGTTGTCTTTCTCACCCACCTGCAAAGAACAATTATGTCTTCTTCTTTTTTTTTTATTATTATTATTATTTTTTGAAAAACACCTAGGCTGCCTCAGAGAGGTTTTACCCTAGATGTTTTCCTTTGGCGCCTCAAGGAAGGCTTTCACCCAGGGATCTTCTGATTCCCCCCCTTTTTTTATTTTCTAACCTACCCTACTTGAAAAACAAAATAACTTTCAAGTATAAGAATACTTCCAATGGAGCCAGGTGCACATCAAGATGATAGACAAGATGATGTGGAGGTTTGAAATGTATGCTTTGACATGTACCTGGATTTCAAAGCCCAAATGATTTGACTTTGAAAGGATAAAGCATATTTGAGGAAGAGAGTGATGCTGCAACTTAGTGATTGTCTGGAACCATATTTCAATGTAGTTGTGGTATCCCTAGTCCACTTGCTGATTTGGATCATCTTGGATGTCTCCTTATTGCATGGCCTTCAAACCTTCCTCTTTTTGCTAAGTGTTCTTTTGAAAATATGGAGGATTTGATGGTAACCATGAGGGAGCTTTCTCAATCTCCGATTTTGTTGTCTACTCTTCATCAAATGTAGCCCATGGTTCATTGATCTTCTCTTTTGAATCTTCTTCTTCTGTATGTTGTCCTTCAATGATATCAAGAGAATCTATTTTTTGCAATACTCTTCCTGAGCTATGGTGAATACCATGGACCTCAAGAGGAGATGTTTGGAAGTGTTGTATCTCAGCATTGTAAGTGGGCTGAGCTACTTCAATGTGTGGGTTTGGAAATGGTCATACAGGTAGTTGAGTGGGAGTGTATATTTGAGATGGATGTGGATGGGGTTGTGCTTGTAGTGGAGGTGAATGGTAAGGATAACATGGAGTTTGGTATGGAGGATATTGAGGAAAATACTGAGGATATTGAGGATATTATGGATGGCTCCCATAAGTTCTTGCCGACCTTGTTGCCAAGATTGTTTTTGGGGTTGTGATGGCCAATGTTTCCAAGGAAAAGTGTGTTCCAACTACTTGGAGGTGGATGTGCATAAGCCTGAAACTCTGAATTAGGTTCTTGCATCATATCAGGCTGAATAAGCTACCATGGTCCTCTTGGAGCTACATAACATTGCTGCATTGGCAATGGACTTGGTCCATTGTCCTCCTGGTGAACTTTCTTCAACCTTGGTAATGATGGAAAATGTCTAACATCCTGTGATTCTACAACACAAATATCAACATTTTCTTTTCCTTCATTTTGCATTCTTTGTTGGCATTATGATACAGGTGTTGTCCTTGATGGCAACTCACTCAGATGATAGTTCACAGTACAACAAAAAAGGATTACAGATCAGACTCCAAAGAATGAAGAAAGAGAGGTATACACAGGTTCACTTTGTCCAAGGAGCATATACACGTGGGTTAACAGAACAAAAGGAGCGTATAACGTATACACGCACTTTCACAGGAGGAAAAGCGCGTACATGTTGGAAAACCAAGTTTTTGTTCCGAGGTATTTGATCCAAGGTATTGGTCCAAGGTATTTGATCCGAGGTATTTGGTCTAAGGTATTGACCCTAGGTATTTGGTCCAAGGTATTGGTCCTAAGTAGTTTTGGTCCAAGATATTGAGAAAGGTCTAAGAGTATATAAGGAGGAGAAGATCATTAGGCCATGTGTGCAAGTTGGATATCTTATGAAGTATGAAGGTTATGGGCTTATGGTGCTTTGCTTGATCTGAACTAAGGATGAACCTTAGCAGTTGATGAGGGATAATATCTAATGATGGATCAAGATCTTAAGGCCTGAAATGAATTATCATTATGTGGTTTGACCATGTATAGTCTAGATGTGAATTACTGATGCATGTTTTATTCTATAAATGTTATGATCTAGGTATGACTGATGTCTGGAATAGCTGCAAAGTTATGAGTTAATATTTGCAGATCTGTACGATGGTTTGCTTTGGTAAAAGCGCGTATACACGCTAGTTCGGCTCATCAGAGTAGTGTATACATTATGAAATATGATATTTGAATTTGCAGTTGGTTCTAGTGGTTGTTGCAGAGTTCTGGGTTCTTCTATGTGTTCTAGTGACTGTGTTTTCATGACAGTATTTTGAATGATCAATGGTGATTGATTTTGAGCTTCAATGTTGTTGATGGGTCCAGTATGAAAATTGGATGAAATGTGGCCTTCAAATTGTGGTGTTGTGTTCCAGGAGTATCCAGTATGAAAATTTATGAAACGTGGTCCCTGGAGGAAGAAAGAAGGTCGTAGCCTTCTGTAGGTTGGTGCCTACATACTAGTAAACATATCGGCTAGTACAAGAGCTAGGGGGTTGTAGTTCCCTTCTAGTAGAAGCTGGAAAACGAGAGAAGGTTGTAGCCTTTTGCAAGTGGGTTCATGCGTACTGGTATGAGTCTGCACCAGTACAAGATTGTAAAAGGGTTTTTCTTATATTAAAAGAAGGTAACAGTAGGTGGTTTTTGTCCCACATTGGGTTTCCACCTTAAATCTTGGTGTTCATGTGTGTTTCTTATGTGTGATGGTTTGTTCTGTTATTACTTCACCTGGTTAATGTTTATATGGTTAATGAAGTACTGATGCACTGATTAAAGATCAACATATGATGAATTAACTGAATCATAAGTTTGATGGATATACGCTGGTTGCCTTAAATACAGCTGCGTGTACACGCAAGTTACCTTCATTGAAGTAGCATATATAAATCAAAATAGGGAAATGAAAAAGTTATAGATTGTAAATACTGATTCACGCCCCCTCTCAGTATTATTTCCAACAATTGGTATTAGAGCAAGTCCTTCAAAAGAAGCTTGATCGCTTGAAGGAAGATCCATCAAGATGAATAATCAAGAAAGCACGGGATCCATCAGACTGCCAACCTTCGATGGAAGCAACTTTATTTATTGGAAAAAAAGAACCACAACCTATCTATAATCTCTTGGAATAGATGTATGGGAAATTGTGGAAGGAGGATATAACTTTCCAACAGTAATTCCTATAGACACAGTAGGTAAAAGGAAATATGAAACCAATGCCAAAGCTGTCACTATTTTATTGGGAAGTTTGTCAAAATCAGAGTTTGTCAAAGTCATGCAGCTCAAATCATCCAAAGAAATATGGGACAAATCATTCTAAGCTATGAAGGAGACTCTCAGGTAAAACATGCTAAGCTTCAAACTCTCAGAATTCAATATGAAACTCTTAAGATGCATAGTGATGAAAGCATAGCTAGTTACTTCCTACATATAGATGAGGTTGTCAATTGTATGAAGAATTTGGGTGAAGAAATTAAGGAAGTCACCTTATTTGAGAAAGTTTTGAGATCCTTGTCTACTAAATTTGAATCCAAGTGTTTGCCATAGAAGAAAAACAAGATCTGCAGAATATCACTATGATGCAGCTTCATAGAATCTTAACTGCCTTTGAGATGAGAAAAGGAGGACCATTAGATATGAGAGAAGCCGCATTTAAAGAATCAACAAAGGGAAAAGAAAAAGAAAAACACAATGAATCAAGAAACATTTCAGAAGAAGAATATGAGGTAAATTTTGTCAAGAAGCTTCAATGGGGTTCTGAAAGGTTCAAAGGTAAGCTACCTTTCAAATGCTTTTCTTGTGGTAGAGTTGGTCATTACGTTGCTAGATGCCCTCATGTCAAGGGAAAGATGTCAGAAGAAGGTAATGGAAGTTATTATACTCATGATGATAGTGATGGCTTGTCCAAAGTGATGAAGATGATCAAGAAATTAAAGTACTCATGGCATATGAAAATAATGCCTTAGAAAAGGAAGATTTCCTTAAAGAAATCAGTCAACTTAAAATTAGTTTGCCAAAAAGGATATAGTGATGAACACTGTTGGGTCCCTATAATACTAGTGATTACCCCATTACTATTGTAGTTATACCCCTTATTTATATTGTTGTGCCCCCATTGCCCCCATATTGTTATTAATGTGCCCATAGAATCCCTCTATTGTTATTTTTGTGGCTTTATATTATTATTGTTAGGTCGGCTGGATTATATTGTGACTCCTTAGACTCCTATATATAGAAAGGAGGTTTTGTCATTTGTATCATCCAAGAATTGTTCATTTATGTAATGTAAAGGAGGTTGCCCCCTCGAAGAGGCTGAATTCTAAGGCGTTGATCTATCTTTTCTTGAGCTAGTTTCATAACATTTGGTATCAGAGCTTTGGATTCTAGGGTTTCGCTGCTCCAAACAGGTCATCGTGGCATTTTCGCTATAACTTTTTTCTGTGACGTTTCAGAAGTCGCAAAAAAAACCCATTTGAGAAGAAATCGCGCTGAACCTTGGGTCCGAATTTCAGAGCTTTTCGCGCGATATTTTCGGAGATATGATCTGAGGAAGTTGGTCTTTTGGCAGACTCCTGAATTACACTCAAAACAGGTGACCTGGGGAAAATCGTCATAACTTTCTTTCTGAGCATCGGATTGAAATTTCGTAAGAAGGTACAGAAAGAGGACGGACTGTAGTTTTCTTTTATATATTTTTTAGAGTCAAAGGTTGAAACAGTGACACGTGGCACTTCATACAAGTTCGCTCTACTGAACTAGTATATAATCAGGTCACTGCGGGAGATTGTGCATAACTCTTTCTTGGAGAATCCAATTTGGATCAGACTAGTGGCATTGGAAAGAGGACATAGAAGGCTACTACAGGTCACAATTTTAGAACTGGATGATTCGAAATTACAGAGATACATCAGATTCAATATCAGGCTTCTACAAAGTAAAAAGAGGTGTGTAGTTTTTTTTTAAATTTTTGCATAAGCTTGGTTTGAAGGAATTCAAAGGGCATAGTAAAGCATTATTATCGGTAACTGATGCCCCGAGGAAAGAAAATGCAAACACCTAGTAAGGAACCTGAAAGCTCTAGCATGACTCATGAAGAAGAGGAAGAAATGCTACATGATATATCAAAATTACAAGAACAAGTGCAACAAATGTCACGCTCACAAAAGCTAACAGATGCTAAGATAAATGGTGTGGAATCTAAGATAAAGGGCATGGAAGCTAAGATGGATGATTTGAAGACAGATTTGAGGACAGATTTGAAGACAGACATGGCAGATTTGAAGACAGATTTGACAAATTTTCTACAAGAAATACTTACTAATGGTGAAAAGGTTGTAAAGGAAACTCATGATGTGAACAAAAGAAATGTTAATCATGATTCCATAGACTCTAATGTTGGATCGAAGACCCACCATATTCCAAAAATCGATATGAGGAAGTTTGATGGCAAGGATCCCGCCACATGGATATTACAGATGGAGCAGTTCTTCGATCTCAATAATGTGCAAAACACACAAAAGGTACGTATGGCAACTTTATATTTGGAACCAAATCAGTTTGTATGGTATCAATGGCTTTGCTCTCGTAAACAATTTATCACTTGGGCAATTTTTACGGAAGAATTGATAGCACATTATGAGGATACAAAAAGCAACACTTTTTTTAGCCAATTGATAAGTCTCAAACAAAAGGGTTCAATAATGGAGCACATTGAGGAGTTCCAAAAATTGAACATAAGGGTAAAAGATATTCCAGAGGAGCATAGGATTGATGTGTTCATAGGGTCTTTAAAAGATAATATCCAACATGATGTTCGACTTTGGGAACCTGATTCATTAGAGAAGGCATTCAGGTTAGCAAGAAAAATGGAAAGCAAAATTATGGCAACCAGGAAGCATACCACTCACAACTATAAAGACGGAAGTGCAGTTGCCCCTAGTCTTCCACAACCTATAAGGTTGACACCACAACAATTGGAAGAAAAAAGAGCAAAAGGGCTTTGTTATAGTTGTGATAGCAAATACACTAAAGGTCATAAGTGTGCTGAGAAGAAATTATTCTACATAGATTGTGAAGAGGAAGAAGAAAAGGAGCAAGAAAGGTCAAAAGAAGAGGATATGCTCCAGGAACAAAGCCTAGATGAAGAACAAATAAATCCGACCATATCTTGTAATGCATTGGCAGGAATTACCACTCCTCAAACCATCAAGATAGAAGGACAAATCAAGAAGAAAAAGGTAATAGTGTTGATTGATTCAGGAAGCACCCACAATTTTATTCATTGTAGGGTAGCAAAAGAATTGAATTGCTTCCTATATCCAGCACCAGAGTGTCAAGTGATGATTGCAAATGGAGGAACAATAAATTGCTCTGGAAAGTGCCATAATATCAAGCTATCCATGGGAGAATATGTATTGACTAGCCCAATGCTTTCCATTCCAATGGGAGGTGCTGATGTTGTACTAGGAGTCCAATGGCTACAATCCTTGGGTACAATAGCTTTTAATTTTCAAGAACTTTTCATCAAATTTTCTACGGAAGGAAAGGAAGTTGAATTAAGGGGTATTGCAGGGAAACCAGGAAAGATAATCAGCTCTAATGGTATGACAAAGCTTCTAAAAAAGGAGCAAAGGGGTGTAATTGCACAATTATGTTCGCTAGATGTTTCCACATTAGAATCATCTATTTCTCCAGATCTCCAAAAAGTCCTGGACAATCATTCCAAGGTATTTGAGACTCCCAAAGGTCTCCCACCTATGCGTGATCATGATCATGCTATTCATCTGATTCCAGGAAGTGTTCCTCCAAACATCAGGCCGTACAGATATCCCTATGTCCAAAAAAGTGAAATTGAACGTATGGTTGCAGAAATGCTAGAGGCTGGTATAATTCAACCAAGTCAAAGTTCTTTCTCTGCTCCAGTAGTATTGGTGCACAAGAAGGATGGATCATGGCGCATGTGTCCGGATTATAGGGAGCTCAACAAGCTCACTATTAAAGATAAGTTCCCCATTCCTGTCATTGATGAATTACTGGATGAATTGCATGGATCAATTTACTTCACCAAGTTGGATCTTCGTTCAGGATATCATCAAATCAGAATGAAGATTGAAGACATTCCGAAAACGGCATTTAGAACTCATGAGGGTCATTATGAATTTTTGGTCATGCCTTTTGGCCTTACCAATGCACCTTCAACATTTCAAGGTTTGATGAATTCAATTTTCAAACCATTCCTTAGAAAATTTGTGTTAGTATTTTTTGATGATATACTAATCTACAGCAAGTCTTGGAAGGATCATGTTGAACATGTTGACAGGGTGCTACAACTATTGGAGGAGAAACAATTATATGCCAAAAGATCCAAATGTTTCTTTGGAGTCCAGGAGGTGGAATATTTGGGTCATATTGTATCTCATGAAGGAGTTAAGGTAGACCCTACCAAAATTAAAGCCATTAAGGAATGGAAAATCCCCACATCCATAAAGCATTTGCGAGGATTTCTTGGGTTGACAGGGTATTATCGCAAGTTTGTTAAGAATTATGGGAGAATAGCAGCACCTCTAACAACATTATTGAAGAAAGATGCATTTTCATGGACTCCGGAAGCAACAAAGGCCTTTGAACATCTTAAAGAGGCAATGTGCCAAGCACCGGTCTTAGCTACACCAGACTTCACAAAAACCTTTATTGTGGAATGTGATGCTTCAGGAAATGGAATTGGTGCTGTTCTAATGCAAGATGAAAGACCCATTGCTTTTGAAAGTCGTCCAATCAAGGGAAAGTTTTTAAGCAAAGCTATTTATGAGAAGGAAATGTTGGCAATACTCCATGCACTTAAGAAATGGCGACCCTACCTAATGGGAAGACACTTCAAGGTAAAAACGGATCATGATAGCCTTAAATACTTTTTAGAACAAAGATTATCCTCTGAAGAGCAACAAAAGTGGGTCACAAAGATGTTGGGTTATGACTTTGAAATCATCTACAAAAAAGGGAAGCAAAATGTGGTGGCAGATGCACTCTCAAGGAAGGATGAGGATGTGGAAGCATTGTTGTGCGCCATTTCTATTATCCAACCAGATTGGATAAATGAAGCAAGGGAGGAATGGAAGAATGACGAAGAAGTGTGGGCACTTATTCGAAAGCTACAACAAGATTCCAGTACGTCTGATACATTTAGCTGGAAAAATGATTTGTTATGGTACAAAGATCGCTTATACCTCTGTAAGAATTCCCAGCTAAAACAAAAGATTCTTATGGAATTGCACACTTCTCCCTTAGGAGGGCACTCAGGATTTTTAAAAACTTACCACAGGGTTAAGAAGGAATTTTTTTGGGATGGCCTTAAATCAGATATTCAAAAGTTTGTGGCAGAATGTTTGGTTTGCCAACAAAATAAAGTTGAAACAATTAAGACACCGGGTCTATTACAACCTTTATCCATTCCAAGCCAACGTTGGGAGGAGGTATCAATGGATTTTATCACAGGTTTACCCAAGTCTGAGGGAAAGAGTGTCATCATGGTGGTAGTTGACAGACTTACCAAGTATGCACACTTTTGTGCATTATCACATCCAATTAAAGCCAGTACAGTTTCTACTGCATTTATGGAAACAATTCAAAAGCTACATGGAAACCCAAAGATTATTGTAAGTGACAGAGATCCCATTTTCACTGGAAATTTTTGGACAGAATTATTTTCTTGTCTTGGTACTCAGTTAGCTCATAGCTCATCTTATCATCCTCAATCTGATGGGCAAACTGAGATAGTAAACAAATGTTTGGAAGGATATCTTCGTTGCTTTGTATCTGATAAACAGACACAATGGGTCAAATGCTTGCCTCTGGCTGAATGGTGGTATAACACTTCCCTTCATACAGCAACAAAAATGACCCCATTTATGGCACTTTATGGGTATCAACCACCATCCATCACATCATATTTAAGAGAAAATTCTAAGGTTCAGGCAGTGGAACATCACATCGAACATCAACAACAAGTCCTCCAACTCTTAAAGGATAACCTCGTGTTGGCACAGAATAGAATGAAACAACAGGCAGATCAACATCGCAGTGAAAGAAGTTTTGATGTAGGTGATTGGGTATTCCTACGGCTACAACCATATAAGCAAATGTCCCTCAAGCAAGCTAAGAAGGATAATAAATTATCACCAAAGTATTATGGTCCGTACAAGGTGTTGCAAAAGATTGGTACTATGGCATACAAATTGGATCTTCCTGCAGCTTCTCGATTGCACCCAGTTTTCCATGTTTCATGCTTAAAGAAGGTTATAGGCGACAAGCTCCTAGTTCAAACAATATTGCCAGAACTTGACGAGGAAGGAAAAATTATATTGGAACCGGAAGCAGTTATAGAAACAAGAACTCGACAGCTACGAAATCGATCAATTTCAGAGTACCTTATCAAGTGGAAGAACTTATCCGCTGAAGATTCCACATGGGAGGATGAGAATTTTATGCAGAAGTATCCAGAACTACTCAAGCGTTGAGGACAACACTTTTTTGAAGGAGAGGGGCATGTTGGGTCCCTATAATACTAGTGATTACCCCATTACTATTGTAGTTATACCCCTTATTTATATTGTTGTGCCCCCATTGCCCCCATATTGTTATTAATGTGCCCATAGAATCCCTCTATTGTTATTTTTGTGGCTTTATATTATTATTGTTAGGTCGGCTGGATTATATTGTGACTCCTTAGACTCCTATATATAGAAAGGAGGTTTTGTCATTTGTATCATCCAAGAATTGTTCATTTATGTAATGTAAAGGAGGTTGCCCCCTCGAAGAGGCTGAATTCTAAGGCGTTGATCTATCTTTTCTATCTTTTCTTGAGCTAGTTTCATAACAAACACAGTGACACATCAACTCACTGAAAAGAACAAACACAATGAGTATTAGAATGTGAAGTAGTAAGTCTAAGGAAAGAACTTGAAAAGACAAAGACTCTGAATCTTAGATTTGCTAAAGGATAAAAAACGTTAGATGAAATCATCAAAGTTCAACATTCGCCCATTATAAAGACTGGTCTTGGTTTTCATGAAGGTGAATCTAGCTCACAAGATGAGGTAAGGAACTCCAATGAAAAATTTGAAATGCTTAACAAGGAGATAAGAAGTCAACCCCATCAACAACCAAGGAAAGAAATTATTCAAAGAAAATATTTTACTCCTAACTGTGGAGGTGATAGTCGGTTATTTCCTTCGATGAATGATGTTGAATGTTTTATATGTCATAATTTTGGACATGTTTTGGCCAGATGCAGAAGTAGAATGGTTCAAGATCATCACATAGAAAGATCATTATGTTCCATGTACTTTAAGGGATATTGTTTTGCTTGCAATATGTTTGGTCACAAAGCTATTGGTTGCAATAAAAGGAATATGAAACATGTAAGATGTTATACGTGTAACAAGTTTGGACATAAAGTAAAGGAATGCAAGAGAAAATTTCGGACACCAACCAAAAGGATCATACATCATCACAATCCAAGGTATTGAAGAAGATGGAATTATTGCCAGAAAGATGTGGCATAGCTAAGTTTACAGACATAACAGACCCAAGGGAAGCTGAAAGTGTAAAACTTCAGTATTCCAATTTTCATATGCAACTATTATGAAGAGAAGTCGCATATATACGCGAGTTAGAAGATGCAAAATAGCGTATATGGTGTTTTGAGGAAAAAGCAATGGGACAGACTTAGGAAAAGGAGTCTGATATGGTTCAGTCACTTATCTGCTCTGTTTGATGATGGTTACAATTTGTTGACGATATGTAGAAATGTGTTGGTGCTCATAAGGTGTTAAAAAGTTGATGTATATCTTATTAATGACGATACCTTGATGACTCTCACTAATATTTGCAATGATTAGATTTGACAATGAATAGTTGGCACAGGTTCAGGGGGAGCATATGCTCCTAATAATGCATTGTTAGCATTATGTTAGAAGCTCTTGGTACTTGAAGATGCTTATATTACTTGATCCACATAGTTGTTTTGATGATGTACACATACATGCTATTGATCTTGATGCTGTTGACAGATGCTGATGGTGCAGATCATATATGGTGTATGATAGTTGCTGATGACTATCATGGTCTTGTTTAGATTGTTGGTCCTTGTTATAAATGTCATCATTTGATGTAAAGTTGATGAAAAGACCTAATTTGTAACCCCACTATGCATGGGAAGGATGATGTAATAATTTCTATTTCAGTCATGTATAAACAATTGGTATATCCCCACTTGGTTGGGTGGATGAGTCAAATTTGGTATATCCCCACTTGGTTGGGAGATGAATGTATGTATGAGTCATTGGTGATAGGAAGGTCATACTCACATAGTTGAGTAATAAAATCATGTTATTATTTTAGAGAATATTTTTGCAGACTCTGCATGTGCTCAGAGGGAGCATGGACAATTTCAGTGCATCTCAACAGGAGCTCAATCAGAGAATTCAACATGTACTCAGGGGGAGCATGGAAATCATAATGTATATCAAAGGGGGAGGATATCTTGGTTTGCCCTTTGCCCTTGATGTCAAAGGGGGAGAGTGTCTTGGTGTTGTTGTTGCCATCAAGTCCAAAGGGGGAGATTGTTGGTATTATGATATAGGTGTTGTCCTTGATGGCAACTCACTCAGATGACAGTTCACAGTACAACAACAAAGGATTACAGATCGGACTCTAAATAATGAAGAAAGAGAGGTATACGTAGGTTCAATTTGTCCAAGGAGCGTATACACGCGGGTTAATAGAACAAAATGAGCGTATAACGTATACACGCACTTTCACAGGAGGAAAAGCACGTACATGTTGGAAAACCAACTTTTTGGTTCGAGGTATTTGATCCAAGGTGTTGGTCCAAGGTATTTGATCCAAGGTATTTGGTCCAAGGTATTGACCCTAGGTATTTGGTCCAAGGCATTGGTCCTAAGTAGTTTTGGTCCAAGATATTGAGAAACGTCTAAGAGTATATAAGGAAGAGAAGATCATTAGGCCAGGTGTGCAAGTTGAATATCTTATGAAGTATGCAGTTTATGGGCTTATGGTGTTTTTCTTGATCTAAACTAAGGATGAACCTTAACAGTTGATGAGGGATAAGATATAATGATGGATCGAGATCTTAAGGCCTAAAATGAATTATCATTATGTGGTTTGACCATGTATAGTCTAGATGTGAATTACTGATGCATGTTGTATCTGGGTATGACTGATTTCTGGAATAGCTACAAAGTTATGAGTTAATATTTGTAGATCTGTACGCTGGTTCACTTCGGTAAAAGCGCATATACACGTTGGTTCGGCTCATCAGAGTAGTGTATACATTATGAAATATGATATTTGAATTTGCAGTTGGTTCTAGTGGTTGTTGTAGAGTTATGGGTTTTGCTTTGTGTTTTGGTGACTGTGTTTTGATGACAGTATTCTGAATGATTAGTGGTGATTGATTTTGAGCTTCAATGTTGTTGATGGGTTTAGTATGAAAATTGGATGAAACGTGGCCTTCAGATTGTGGTGTTGTGTTCTAGGAGTATCCAGTATGAAAATTTATGAAACGTGGTCCTTGGAGGAAGAAAGAAGGTTGTAGCCTTCTGTAGGTCAGTGCTTACGTACTAGTAAACATATTGGCTAGTACAAGAGCTAGGGGGTTGTAGCTCCCTTCCAGTAGAAGCTAGAAAATGAGAGAAGGTTGTAGCCTTCTGCAGGTGGGTGCCTGCGTACTAGTATGAGTCTGCACCAGTACAAGATTGTAAAAGGATTTTTCTTATATTAAAAGAAGACAACAACAGGTGGGTTTTGTCCCGCATTGGGTTTCCACCTTAAATCTTGGTGTTCATGTGTGTTTCTTATGTGTGATGGTTTGTTCTGTTATACTGCACCTGGTCACTGTTTATATGGTTAATTAAGTACTGATGCACTGATTAAAGATCAACATATGATGAATTAAGTGAATCATACGTTTGCTAGATATACGCTGGTTGCCTTAAATACAGTTGCGTGTACATGCAAGTTACCTTCATTGAAGTAGCGTATATAAATTAGAATATGGAAATGAAAAAGTTATAGATTGTAAATACTGATTCACCCCCTCCCCCCCTCTTAGTATTATTTCCAACATTCTTAGCATTTCTACTTGTTTAGTTAGATTTCTAAGAATTTCTGCTTTAAAATCATCAAACAAATTTACAAGTTTAGCTTGACTTACTGATCTTGATGCTAATTTACCTACTCTTGCTTTTCCTCTTGATATGTGTTTGCATGTTTCACATATTTCCTCAAATGATAATTGGTATACACCACCTTTACTCATGATATTAAGGAGATCAATCCATTCATCCCTAATTGTTCTAAGTAAGAGGGTTTTTAGTGTGTCAGATCCTAAACGATGTAGTTTTTCCCTCTTAACATTGTACATGAACCTCTCTATTAGATCCTCTAGACTCTCATCTTCTCTTTGATTCATTCTAAAGATTTCTTCTTTAAGATCATGATCTTTATATTTGTCTAGAAATATATTTTGCATATCATTCCACAATCTTATTGAATTAGTCCCTAAACTCATGAACCATCTAAGAGCTCTATCCTTTAAAGTTGTTGGAAACAATCTCAGGTTTTGAGTTTTTGATAGGTAACCATAATATCTACAAATAATTTTAAATTCAAAGAGAAAGGTTTTCGGATCCTCTGTCCTTAGACCATGAAATTTTGGAAGAAAAGATGGAGGCATGTTTTTCATGTGCACACTACCATCGGTATCTTGAATGGTAAATCCAATAGGATCTTCCTCATTGTCATCATCTCCATCCATTTCTTCTACATTCTTTGCCATTTTCTTCTTCTACCTGCAAGAGTGAATGGTGATGTGGCTCTTACTGCACCACATGATCATATGGGGGGTGGGTTGGTATTTGGAGAATTTTTTGTTTTTGTATTATGATTGAAATTCTACTTGCAGAATGGAAAGGAAAGCATATAATGACAATTGAAAGAAAGGAAGAAACTAGATTACTTTTGTAGAAATAAACTAATGGAAGAAAGTTGGAAACTAGAAAATAGAAGAAAAGAGCATTAATCACTTCTACTCTGACACCTCCCTGGAAATGATGCCAAAAAGTGATGAGCCTAGGTATTGCAATAATAATGCTACAACCCAGGGCTACCAACTTTACTTATCAACCCAGGGTTCGTAAAAACTTGGAGGTGACAGTGCTATATGCACAAGTAGAAGTGAAGGTCCTACCTGTTGTCGTTGTTTTTCTGTCAAGAGACCCTAGGGGTTCCAAGCAAAACTTCTAGAGGGTTAGAAGAAGCTTAATTCTTTGATGGAAGGAGAGCAAACATATTCTAAGAGAGAGCTACTCTACTGCAGTAATGAAGAAAACAACATGAAATGCTAAACTTACACCATAACCTAAATAACCAATTAAACATCTATGCTAAGAAGAATTTCTAAATTAACACTAACCTAATGCTAATTATCTAAGTTGCAGAAGTAAATAGCATCAAAACTAGACTAAGGTGTAACAAAGAAACTTAGGCTAAATCGGGTTTCAACGGAAAAAGTAATCGGAGGTCGAAATTAGTGAAAGGAGGACGTGAGGGAGCAAGAGTGCATAAGAACCATTGGATCATTTGGGTGAAAGGCAAATGAATGGCAGAGATTGGATTGTAAGAGGTTACATAGTTAGATGGGCGAACAGGGTTAATGAACAAGATGAACGGCTGGGGTTAATGAATAGGATGAACACACATGATGAACGGTGGAGATCATATCGCGCGAGTTAAGTCAAGGGATCAATGGACAAGGCTAACAAAGGAGATGAATGGTCAAGGTCTTATCACGTGGGTGAAGTCAAGAGATGGACATCGGAGATCATATCATTGGGAAAAGAAACATGCGGAAATGAGGGAGCGGATTTCTAATGCGGTAAGTAGTTTCTCGCGCTACCTTCAGGCTGTAAGAAGCTTTTGGAAATTTCATGCGATTAGACTTACTACGCGACACGTAGCATGAGAAATTTACTTTTCTCGTGTTCTCTCGAGCGGATAACATTTGTGCACTAATCTGCACAAGATTGCGTGATATCCATTGGATTAGGCGTGGCTGATCAACGGTGGAGATCAACTAAGCTAGTTGGCAATCGAGTGAAGCGACAACTGTTAGATCAGGCAAGGTAGATCAATGGTGGGAGTTTAAAGCACCTAAAAGTGTGGAGGTGATGTAATGGCCATCGGATCAGGCAAGGCAGATCGATGGTGGGGACTTAAAGTTCATAAAGTGAGTGGTGGACTCCATCTGAGGCAGCAGTTGGAGAAAATAGTGAATCATATGGTGATTGTGAAGGTTTGTTGGTGATCAGACGGTGATGAAGTGATGCATGAGGAACGTGCTGGAGGCAGTTTCAAATGAAAATGACAGAGAGAACAAGTGCGGGTGAACAAACAATTGCTTTAAACAATGAACTCCATAGCCCATGCGAGAACCAGAGACCTGTGTTTTTGGGGCTACTGAAGGGTCTTTACCTCAAGTCATGGTCCCAGAGGGAGGAGATGAGGCTGAGACACCTGTGCAAAACCTGATAGTAATCTTTTCGTCTAACTAACCTGTGAATTAAGAAAAACACAAATGGAAGTAAACTTAAAGCCAATGTAGCTACTGAAGCAAATGAGCAGAAACATGAAGCTATTCAAACAAATAAACAGAACTAGAAGCTACTTAAACAAATGAATCAGAACCAGAAAGTTATTTAAACAAATGAATCAGAACTAGAAAGTTATTTAAACAAATGAATCAGAACCAGAAAGTTATTTAAACAAATGAATTAGAACCAGAAAACTACTTGAGCAAATGAATCACCAAACCATGAAACTACTTAAGCAAATAAACAGAATAGAACTCTTATGCTAGAAGATATGTACAATGAAGAGGAGCTTTGGCTTCTTGGGTTGGGCCCTAACCCAAGAGCTTCAATGCTTGGGGTTAACTTAGAGTTGGCTTAAACAAAACTCATTCTTATTAGAAAAACCATGCATTACAGAGCAAACTGTCACAAGTCTTTGCAGCTCAGAAATAAAACTAAGTTTTACAATAGAAGTCCCAATCGTACTGAGGTCCTAAGCCTCTCTATTTATACATTTGAAGTCTCTAATGACTTCCTTCCCATTAGGGAGGCTTGGCCTCTAACTCAAGAAAAATTGGTTTGTGTCACTTTCACTTGCTCGGCTGTCTTTTAGTCTTCAACGTGATGGCTATGTGCACTCTGAACTGATGGTGGAATATTTGAATGGATGGGTAGTAAATGAGGAGGATTTACCTCCTATATTTACTCTCCCTTGTTCCGTTCGAGTCTTTACCAAGGTCTTTGAAATAGTTCTTTGCTTTTATCCTTTCTACCTACATTTTCCTTGCTTTTATCCTTTATTCCTGCATTTCATGCACATTAGACCACAAAGCAACATATCCAACTCTAACTCATTTCATAAACAAAATATAATGAAAAGTGTGCCATAAGTTGTGAGAATAGTTGGTTTGACTAAGCTAGGAGGCGAATTAAGGCCAATTAAGGCCCATATAATTGCTCAATGATGAGGCTCATCAGTATGCATTGAGCTTGGTATGAAGATTCATGGAGACACGAAAGGAGACACATTGACAATCATCCAAAAGAATACTAATGTATGTCAAAGGGACAAAATAGTATGGTATTTTACACCCCACCACAAGTGATTTCAAGTTAGTTAGTTACAGTGACAACAATTGGGAAGGAAATGTTGATGATAGAAAAATCACATCAGCCTATGTATTTCACATGGGTTCAGGACCCATTTCATGTGATTCCAAGAAGAAGCCTATAGTGTCATTATCGATAATAAAATTTGAATATGTTGTTGCAACAATAGCAGCATGTCAAGCAGTTTGGATGAGAAGGATGCTGGAAAATTTATGATAGGAGCAAGAAGGAGCGACAATAATTTACTGTTACAACAATTCTACAATTTCTCTATCCAAGAATTATGTTTTCCACAAAAGGAGAAAACACATCAACACTAAGTATAATTTCATTACAAAGTGGATTAACAATATAGAAATTGTTTTACAACATTGCAGGTCACATGAACAATTTGTAGACATCTTCACAAAACCACCAACAAGAGATAATTTTATTCATCTGAGAAATTGTTTGGGTGTGGTGAATTTCTTTTGTTGTGATTGAAGGGAGTGTGTTGGAAAATTACTCCCAAACACCTCATTCAATGACTAGCAACATCCAATCTCAGAAAGCACACAAGAAAATTTCATGTATTAGTTGAAGGAATATGAAATAAATGCTTTGCATGCCCGAGGATGTAGAGTTGGTGATAGATAAGCCAAATTGTTACTGTGCAGTAAATGAAACCATAGAAAATTAATTTAAAGTGACTCACTACCATAAATTTTCCTTTTACGTTTTTTTCCTTTTATAAAAAGTTAATTCCACCGCAAAAGTCACGAATTTTCTAGATTTCTAGATTTCTATATTAATTTAATAGTATAAGTTTTTAGTGTAGCATAGAAGAAGATAAGTGTAGAGTAGCTGAGGGAGAAGTTGAGAAGGCATTTAGACCAGATGAGAAAAATAACTGAGAGTAGTTTTACAAGTTGATATAGTCTATTATAACACATATCAAAGTGTTGTTAAAGTGTGTAAAATTTATGTCTTTCACAGTAGTGAATGAGATGAAGTCTCAATATATATTTTTAATTTTTTTTCCTCCATAAGATCTTAATAAAAGTAATTTTTACTTTTGTTGTGCAATACTCTCTTTTACTTTGTTCTATAGTGTGTTGTTACTCTGAACTATTTGTTGTTACAGTGTGCTGAAACAATGCACATAAATTTCTTGTTTTTTCTTATCTTCCTTAAAAGCAAACAAAATTCACATGCCTAAGATTACAAAACCTAAACGAACAACTTTGGGAGTTTTCACATCTGACGCCTTCACTATTTATCCACCATACCCTTAACCTACCATCTCAACACTGACTGTACAATGTACATAGTCAAGAATCACTGTCAAGCCCTACTTCATCTCGTTAAACATTATCTACATAGGAAAACAATTATTTTCTTGATATCAAGAAAACCAATAAGAAATATGAGGAATTTTGTGCTAGCAATGAAGAATACAAGGTCCATTAAGGAGCAGCAGCAGCCATGCATTTCAAAGGGCTTGTTTGACCTTCCAAAATGGTCAAGCATAAGTGATAAGTACACATCGCTTATTCACCATTTTTCCATTTTTCATACATGTTCTTTCCACCTAGACACCTGTTGTGACCAGCAACAACCCCCCCCCTTCTCATTTAAGTGTTATCCAAAATACTAAATGTGTGGGGACCCTTAGTTAAAATTTAGGAAAAGCAAGAGTAGGGCTTATCTTTCTTTTCCTCAAAATAAAGTTACCATCATAAGCTTAGGAAACTCCTTCGAATACTTAAAACCTAAAGTTTATGATGAGGAAGAAATATTTAAAAAACATCGTATAAACAGTAGTAGGACCCCACCATACAAGTACAATCCCGGCATGTGTGAGATTATGGTAGTAAAGCAACTATCACATCGCAATAAGAAAACCTTATAAGAAAAACTTCAAAATTTACCGATTTGCGATGACGCTGATCACAAGATCGCATATCGCAGGAAAACAGGTTAAATAAATTTGTCATACATAAACTTCTGTGATCTGCGATATTGCAATATCGTGATATAGCGATGGTTGCGATGTCAAGTCACACCAGCGTTGTGATATTACATTTGTGCGATGTTAAGATATTGCAATGTTGCAATCTGCGATGTTGCGATCTGCGATGTTGTGAAGCAAATCGCAAAATCGCTCCATCGTAGATCGTTCAGGCACAATATTCAAGAAAATCCACTTGCCATAAGCTGACACATAATTATGTGCTTTAAATGCTAATACAGGAGTTAGTTGCCAGTTATTAATAAAACATGGACGCGTGCTTTTCAAAGAATCATTTCACGTAAGGTGGTGTATTTGGTATGTCTGTAGCATTAAGAACTCTCCCATCACCCGTCCGAGTCATTCATTTCCATTTTACTTGTGAATTGTAGGAACGGAGAACGGAGGACGATCCAAGGCAATACGCAGATTGAAATGGGGAAGAAAAACAAGGCTCAGAGCTCCGAAGTGAAGGAAATGGCACCTTTATATACAGACACAACCTGTAATAGAGATGCAGGAATCTCAACGTGGGAAGGCATGTACAGATTGCTTGAAGAAGAAAATCCTAGAATAATGAAGGTTACTACTGTCACAGGCTCACAGGGCTCTTCCAAAGCATCCCTAGAAGAACTAGCATGTTCATTCCTACATCGGATAGTAGCGAGGCCCAAAATTCTCCCATATACAGATGTGATCAAGTGGATACTTGATAGCGCAGAAATGAGAAATAGATAGTTCAAGATTCAAGGTCAAGGGATCATCGGGTCATTCGCTGCGCAAGATTTAAAGCTTATGTATCATTTGCCTGAGCCGCAGGCAACTTACAATACACAATTCATAGAAAAATTTGTGGAGGAGAACCCGAACCTGTCAGAGATCACCAAAGATTGGTCCAGAAAAGATGAACCTCTCAAGAAAGATAAACACGGTATGTACAGTACTGGTTCCCTTACCTCCCCATATTTTTTTGCTGCTGCCATGCTCTGTAGATTATTTGGAATGCTAGATATCAACAAATTTTCATCCGAATGGTTACCATTACTAGATGCTGCCACAAACGCCACTATTGTAGATTGGGCCAAGATTTTATCTGATAACCTAATCACGGCTATTGTCAGTTACTGGTCCAAAAGATCTACATCTCAAAGGATTTATCCTCCTTTTTACCTAGCCGCATATGTTATGGATTCAATATGTTATGTGTCTAAATTCCCTGTTATGGGTTGGAAGTGGACAACTCAAGACCCCTTACCTATCCATGTCTATCATAAGATATTGTGGGACTCTCAGTTCACTCCACATTTCTACCAGATTTGTCATGGACTCATGCTGCCCTTGTATAGAATGTTGTATGATAAAGAACCCCCGAGGTGCTCGCCTGAGGCACAGATAGATATCATCCCCATCGCAAGATGGTTCGGAGAAGAATTGTTTACTTATGTTAGAGTTTTTGGAAGTACTGTACCTCCTCATGTTCTACCTTTGTATATCCCTGATAAGCTCCTAGCTCGAGAAATTGCATATCAAACCTGTTCAGAAGGCGGCCTAACTAAAGACCTAAAGGACAAAAAGAAGGCTATATGGCCACAGTTTCCTGTGGCTTGTGGGGCCTTTTCGTTGTTCGATGTAGGTCACGCTGTCACTGAAGTACAGAATATGACGTGTCTACAATTATTTAAATTCCCGGGAAGACCATTTGACCCAAATGAGGTTGCCCAGAATTTCACAACTACAGTCAAGATAAAAGTGTTCTTTGGGAAAAAGGATTTATTTGATGATATATTCCAAAGTAAAAGCTCACTTCAAGAAATTTTGTGGGAAGCCCAATTGTAATTGTCTCCAGAAGACCTTCAAAAATTCATGGTATACAGGGAAAGAAGACTAGCCAGTGTTCCTCTAGAAAAGCTGCGACTGTCTGCCAGAGAACTGAATCCAAGTGTTAGCCTCAGTGGGAATTCAAGCACTAACGGATCTAAGTCTAAATCTGAACAAGAAATGCCTGAACATTCTAAAAGATCTGGAAACAACCAAGATAGGAGCGAAGAGTCAGCTAAGGACACCGCTCAGTCAATGGAACTTCCACAACAGTAGGTTATCGCCTCCCTGCAAAAAGATCCTCCCCCTCTCGTCATTGAAGCACCACCCGTCACGATAGAATTAGATAAGGAATGGGAAACCTTCAACGAACTGATCAATCTTGAAGGACAAGCCCCAAAAACACCTATAAGCAATATACAGGTAGTACAGGAAGTGGTCCCAACCATAGTCAGCCATGTCTCAGAAACAGAGCATATTCCTATCGCTCCGTCTTCTGAGCTTCTACTTAATGTAGAAGAAATTCCCCCTCTGGACATATTTTATAGTCCCCAGCATAAAGCAGTGGTAAGAAGACAGAGAAAGAAGAGGAAGTTATAAAATACACTCTCTCAGGATGCTAAGCAATTAGACGTCTTATGGAAAGATCTCGCCAATAATCTGACTGAAAACCTCACCAAACTATCTCAGATCGCAGGAGCGTATGCCTCTGCGACTATTGACAAAGCATCAGAAGTACAACAATTGTTGAAAGAATGAGAAGATCAAATACAGGTACTGCAACTACAATTGCAACAAGCCAATGCTAATAATGAGGCACTCAAACAGCTTGAAAAGTTGCAGGAAGACTTCCAACAAATGCAGATAAGTTATCAGAGAAGTTTGGACAAAAAGGGAAAACAGTTACAGGATGTACAAGAAATGCATAGGGATCACCCTAAGCTTACAAAGTTTATTTCAGAATCCATTGCTTTGAATGAACAACTACTGCAGCAGCAAGAAGTGTTGCGACAAAAGATGTCACAGTGGAATGATTATTGCGAGATGAGTGATAAGATCACTAATCAAGTGGTCGACTTACGAAGTGAATATGATCTGATGGACAAGCAAGTGATTGAGTACTTGGCTTGGCAGGATGAGGACGAGGCAAAAAGAGCAGGTGCACCCAGGATAAATGAGAATCATAAAGAGCTGCTCTTTAACAAGTGGGATGATCAAATCAGAGAGGCAGAACAAGAGGCAGAAGCAGCAGCCAGTACAACAAGCATTCTTATTGACTGTGTAAATGAGAATTTGCACAGAGCTAATTTAATCGCAGAAACCACCTCGGGGTATTTACCAAACAAACTGCAACTAGAGGCGGAATGGAAACAGAGGGCGCAAGAAAAGGGAAAGGCAATTCAAGCACTAAATAGGTTAAATTGGGAATGTTACTGGACATACTTGGTGAAGCCGCATAGTCAGTGGATGACTGTGAAGTGCATCATAAATGCGGCCGAAAAGGTGGTACCAGTACTCATCGATTCCGTTTTCTCAGCCCAGCTCAAAGCAGAAGTCAGCCAGCCGACTCTCCTTAAACCAATGCTGAATACATGCAGTTTTAAAGACCAGATACAAAAGTAGTTTAGTTCTGAATTTAATTTTTGCTTTAGATTTTGCTTAGAAAAAGGGCGGTCATTTGAAAACCGCATCCTGAATTTTTGTAAATAAACTATTATTAGAACTAGTTAGTAGTATTTAAACCCTTCTCATGCATTTAGAGAAGGGTCCAGAAATTTATCAAAAACTTGTCCTCAGAACATGCACTTTTGCACCCTCAGAGGAGGTTTTGGTGAATGAATGGATCAAGATTTGTTGATGTTTGCATTTGATATCTGCTACTGATGTTGCACTTCTGTACTCTTAGTAGATGTTAGAGCAAGGAGAAATAAATCATTGTTGCTTGAAGCTTATGAGTAGGACCAGTCATAAATGGTACTTTTATCTCTTGACCATTTCTGCTTATATGTTAAAGTGATATATAGTTTTTAGTTGTTTATATGTTATTGCATGAATGCTTGAGTTACCATTTGGCACTTTTGTACGGTGGTAGCTATTTATTTATGTTTAATGTATGAATAGCTTATTATGCGATATGCTGTTCATAACTGTTTTGCCTAACTTTTTATGCGAAATAGTTCATCTTAATTGATTTCCTTTCTTATAATCGCTGAATGATCTTTATTACCAGTTGTTATATGAAATCTCTTTAGATCGCATAATAGAAGAGTTACATCCCGGGTTAGCATAGATTAGATGTGCTGTTTTTATTAGATTACCATAGTATAGAATTAGATTAAAGTTTGAATTAGAATAGCTTAGATAGTTATTGTTAGATCAGCAACATCCAATTCTACACACACACACCCATAGATTGGGAAACTAGTCCCATTATCCCCAGTCGGACTCGCTATACCAAATGGATAAGGAGCTGCCAACCAAGGTCCGGACCGGGTGGGTATCCCCCTTGTTGTCGACCCGATTTTCGGGGCTTCAACAACACCTTATTGGTTCCAATCTAGATATTTGGTGATGATCCACATAACCTGTAACTCACCTACTCCAACCCTTTTTGTAGTTGCAAACTTAGTATGCATCATATATACATATTTTTCTTCTACGAAAAGAGATTTATTTCATTATGAGGAAAGAAAATCACATTCTTCCATACATGTCCAATATTTGTGTATGTATGTAGATCTCGGAGATCTATCCATAAATAACAAAAAAAATATTGGAAAATATTTTACAAGAATCAATATCTAGGTTTACTTTGGATGTAAAATTACATATAAAGGTGTTGATTCCAAAAAACATATAAAGGTTTATTTATTTTGTTATATACAACCACTTTAAAACTCTATAGCAAATCTTCTAAAAATATGGTGCATCAAGAGCCATATCCATGAATCTTTTATGATAATACTCAAGGAATGTGTCATTTTGAGACTGAAATTGTCCTAATCCCATGACCCACCCGAAGTCCCTCCTTAGAGAGGGATTTTTCCTAAGTGTTAACTTCCTAGTAGACATGAGAAATCATTAACATGTTAAATTGATATTTTAAATGAACATTATCATTGATGAGAGGAACAATCCCAAGTTGTAACATTTAATTGCTTCAACTACCCAATTGATAACTAATATTGAGTTTCCAAAAACTTTCAAAGAGTGAATATCTTTTTCAAGGGAAAAAATAAAGAGCTTCAATGCCATTAATTTTGCAAAGTTATTTGCACCTTCACCTAGTCCCATTTTAACATGAAAGAAATGAGACTATAAAATACAATATCTCACCTCCCCCAAAAAGTCTCAGCTCTCCCTCGGTTGCCCCATCAAAAAATCCCATGGCTTGGACTTATCTATCTATGTTTGTGAGACAGTCCTACTAAAATGATCTATTTGAGGCATGGAAAAAGAATCTAATATAACAATGGATTGAGAAATGGTGATGTGAGAATAAAAGAATTATCATTAAAAATGTATTTATTTCTAGAAAGCCATATAACCAAACATATTAAGAGATGCACCACCTTGAAGGATACTACCCCCCAAACCGAAAACCATTCAAGACATGCCTCAAGGAGATCCTCTCCTTTCCACTGATAGTATTGTCCAAGTTTATTAGAAACTAATTTCTACAAAAACTTTGTGTAAGGGAAGGTGACCAACATATGATTTACATTTTCCTCTGCAACTCTACACAAAACACACTAGTTGGGTCCTTGAAATTTCCTCTTATGTAAATTATCCCAAGTTGGGACTTTGTTCTCAATGGCACACCACATTAAAAATCTAGACTTTGTTGGGAATTTTAGTTTCCAAAGTAGCTTCCACCATCTAGCTCATGTCGTAGGCAGTCTATATCTAATAAGATGGGAGTATCACATTTTTGGAGAATATAAATCATTTGGATCAAATGACCAAACTGATTCATCTTTTACTTTAGTCATCCTATTATGTGTTTCCCTTAACACCATTATATAACCATTACAAGAAATCTGCACATCTTGAGGAAGGCCTAGTTATCTTCCTAATAACCATCCTCGTGCCCATAATTTTTTTGAGATGGATGTACTACCCGATTCAATGTGATCATACCTATTTCTTGTAGATAGGTTGGAAGACCGAACAGAAGTTTTCCATGATTATTGCTTCTAAACCATGGGTCTGAACCTATTCTTATATAGGATCCATCTCCAATTTTCCATGGAAAACCAAATTCTATCAATGGAAAGGAATAAATGATAGTTTTCCATATGATTAATTCATTTATACTTTTCTTATTTGGAATCTCAATCCATTTCTACATGGATAGTGGACAAATATATTTCATGTGTACTACCTCCATCCATAAACTCTGAGTGGTGGTAAATCTCTAACAAACATCTGGAGCTAGAGATTTTTAAAAGAAATGCATAAGTTTTGGTCCCCATCCTCCCGAGTCCTTCCAAAGAGAAATATGGTCCCATTTCACCCAAGGGAGAATAAAATGATTAGATGAACCTTACTACAGATATTGAAGACAAAATTTCCTCACCCTTTCCATAATTCCCTTTAGAATCCAAGAGAGTGAAATCTAGTAAAGTGGAATGGTTTGAAGGACATATTCAATTAAAACTAATTTGTTTGCCCAAAGGTCACACTAAGAAGGGGGGTGAATCAATGTGTAATCAATTTTACCTTCTCACAACATTTTAATTACTATACAACCATACAACTATGAATTATAATAATTACATCATCAACTATAATAATGCATCATCATATTCGTAAAATATCAAGAAGCTATCACATTATAAAGAGACACAATATGTTTAGGTGGAAACCCATATGGGAGAGAATCAACAATCTTCTTCTTATTTATATGATTCAATTCATTACATCATTTTGAAATTTGTAACTTATTGGAAGCAACTACCCCCTATAAATTCAAGTTTCCACTTGCAGTAGGTTACAAACTGATTGAAGCACTACTCTTGGGAGACGTAAGTAGCTACTCACTATAGGCTACAACTTGATTGAGGCTTCAATTTTAATGATGAGTGAGATCCAACCTTCTTTAGACTCCAACCTGGTTAATACTCCAACCTTGATAATGAGAAGACTCCAACATTCTTTGGGCCCTAACCCGACTAAGGCTCCAATCTCAATAATGAGCTGGCTCCAACCTACTCTAGGCTCTAACTTGATTGAGGCTCCATCCAACCTAATTGAGGCTTCAACCTCCTTCTTCAACTTCCTTATTGATTTGATTGGGATAATTAGTTTGCTATATTAAATTCCTTTTGAGATTATGATAAATGTGCTTAAGGATTCATGAGGTTAATTGCAAGTTTAAACATGATTTTTTGAGTGCTTTTATGTAAATTTTATGTGCAAATTAACATAAACAAATAACTGAACAACAACTATAACAAACATAAACATCACCATAAACAATATCACATTAGCACATGATGAAGTTATTCACCCCTCTTGGGATACGTCTCCTTGGTCCAAATTCCAATGGCTTGACCCTCTCTATTATGCTAAAAATTGTGAATACATCAATTTACAATGCTCTGAAAACTCTAAAACCTATTCGAATGTCTCCAAAATGCCCAAAAATGCTCATGTAGCCTCTTTCTACTTCTAATTTGGTAAAAAACTGAAGAATTTATGGCCTTTCCAAGTTTTATGCTAATCGCACCGCAAATTCCCCAAAATCTAGTATCATCCTACAATTTTTCCCCAAAAGGCGATAACGAAGCGATAATTTCAACGATTTTTGAGCAAAATTGTCGAACACTTTAAATGCCCTCTAATGCCTTATATCTGAAAAAATTTGGCCATATGGGGGCCACATACCTGGGGCTAAGGCCAATGGCCTGTCCCCACCAGCCGGGTCCCTGCTAATTTCTGTCGATGGTCATATTATGGTGATGTGACCAATGACTGACCACCTGTGGGCTAGCCCCTCCCTCCAATTGGTGCAACATTGAAATTTAAATATAAGTCAAAACATTATATGGTTAAGAATCATTGCGATAACGCGTTAGTAATGATTTATACTTGTGCCTTAGTGGTCACGAGTTTAGCCCCATTGCTGCTGCATGGAATCGACTCAAAATTTTTGGTGGCCCCTGGGCTGCCACGTGGTAACGTCTGGCTGGGCCACGTGTGAGTTTGTGGTTGGCCACCAACCAACCATTAAAAATATGCCAAATGCACCCATGAGAATGTGCCACTTGGCACAACACGATTCACCAGAGTATATTGACCAGTCAACCTAACACATAGACCTACCTCATCAGTGCCACATTAGTAGTATGGACTGCTTACTGGGTTGTCAAATTTTTGCAAAAATTCACGTTTTTGGGAAAGTGAAAAAAACATGATTCTAGGAGCATACGGTGCCCGTTTCACATGAAATGAGCTACACCAGATTTAGGATGAACAACACTACGTAGTCATTCAGATTCCACATCAATCTGACAACTTTGAATTTTGAGCTATTTTTTGAGCACCTGATCATTCCTCCACATTGGAAGCCTTTTGGACCCCAAAAGATCACTTTCAGTTGACGAGCAGGTGAGGGTATAGTTACCTCACCTTTCCAATCTCGATCCATTTGGCTTTTGAAGGATTTGTTCCTTTGAGCCCCACTCGAAGGCAGTCCACACTCCCTCATTTTGAAGACCTTGTTCTTTTGTTAAGAATGGTGTCTTGTTGTAGTTCATCAAGGTATTGAGGAGAAAATCCTCAATGGAAGGAATTTGGACATTTTCTCCTTGATCTTCTATCAAAAGAGGCTCATACAAAATTAAGTTATCAACATTAACAACAACATAAATTTGCATATATCAAGGCAAATCCAACCTGAAGGCATTGTTACCAATCTTTTCCAAAATTATGAATGGACCATATCTAATTGGTTTTAGCCTTTTACCTTCTCCTTGGGGCCTCTCTTTGCTATTGTGAATCCAAACTTCATCACTAACTTAGAACTTATCATATACATGATGCTTGTTGTGCCTTGCTTTGTACTTGTATTGACTCTTTTCCAGTTGTTCTTGAACTCTTTGGTGTACCAATTAGATTTTTTCAATGAACCTTCTTGCTTTGTCTATTTCACTATGACCATCGATAGAAACATATATTCTGAAAATGAAATCCAAAGGAGACTTAGGTAAGTCCAAAACATGTCTCAAATGGCGGTGTTTGAGTTGAAGAGTGCTTGGCCTAGTTGTAAGAATGCTAACTGTAGTGAAATGTTCATCCCACAACTTAGGATGCTTGATGCAATACCCACGAAGAAGATGTATCATTGTCCTTTTCACAACCTTTGTTTGACCATCTGTTTGTGGATGAAATTTTGTACTCTTTTTCAATTTGGTGTCCATGAATCCCCACAAGCTTGACCAAAAATTCCCAACAAAGTGAGAATCTTGATCACTAACAATGAATGTGGGAAATCCAAAATGCACCCATACATTTTGAAAGAATAACTGAGCAGTTTTTTCAGCTGTAATTTTCCTTTTACATGGCATCAAAATACACATTTTTCTGAACCTCTCCACAACTACAAACAAATAATCATGACCTCTTTTTTATAATGGAAGACCACCTACAAAATCCATAGAAAAACTCTCCCATTGCCATGAAGGAACAAAAAGTGGTTTTTACAATCCTAAATTCCTATTGTTAGGCTTATTGACTGCACATAATGAACATCCTTTAATAAAACGTGACACACTTTCAAGCATATGAGACTAATAACAATACCTTTGTAGATGTGCCACCGTCTTACTTACACCAAAATGACCAGCAATAAGAGAAGTATGTGCCTCTCTTATAATGTTGACTCTTTCTCCTTGTGGAATACAAAGCTTTCCAAGATGGTACAACAAGTTATTATGCAAATGATAATCCAATTCCTCTACTTGGTTATCTTGACTCAAGCTTATATAAACATCCTGAAAGTCATTGTCTAATGCATATTTCTCAATATAACTTTCATGCAAAAAATAATTATGCTTGAGTAAAGTAGTTGCACTAATAATAGGTCTAGAAATCATATCAACAACTTTATTGTAGATACCTTTCTTATAACTTATTACCAAGTGGAATTGTTGAAGAAAACCCATCCATCAGAAGTGCCTTGATTGTTGCAACTTAGATTAAGATTGCAAGTATTGCAATGGTTGATGATCAGTGTGAATGATTCTTTCCTTACCCATCAAGTAGTATTTCCACTTTTTCACACTTTTCACCAATGCTTACAATTCCTTGTCATATGTAGGATAATTAATCACTACACCATTGAAAGTTTTCGAATGATAACAGATAGGCACCATGTTGCATGAGGACTGCACCCATGGCGTAGTCACTAGCATCAGCCTATATCTCAAATGACTGTCTTAAGTCTAGAAGTGCAAGTACTGGAGCTGAACTGATCTTTTCCTTCAATTCATCAAAGGCATTTTGCTGTTTGCCTCCCCACTGAAAAACATTTTTCACACTAGTCAATGCAAGCAAAGGAGTTGCTACAGAAGAAAAGTTAGCAATGAATTTCCTCCAATATTGGGCTACTCCCATTTTTTTTTTACCTCAGTATTACTATCTTGGGCCTTCGCCAATTCAAAATGACATCAACCTCAGAGGGATCTATTTTCAACTCACGTCCTCCAAAAATATTACCCAATTAAACTAAAGAAGTTTTTCCAAACTCACACTTTGACATCTTTAAATACAATTGTTCTTTACTTAAGACATCAAGTACTTTTCTCACATGGATGAAATGTTCATCACGAGATTTACTTAAAATTAAGATGTCATCTAAGTAGATTATAAAAAACTCATCAAGAAATGGCCTCAACACATCATTCATCACATGCATGAAGGTAGTAGGAGGATTACATAAATCAAAATGCATAACTAGCCATCCAAAAAAACCTTGTGTTATTTTGAATGTTAACTTCCAAATGTATCCTTCAACAATTCGAATTTGATGGTAGCCACTTCTTAAGTCCAACTTAGTAAAATACTTTTCATCTTTCAATTGATCAAGTAAATAATCTATTCTAGGAAGTGGGTAATGATTCTTTACCGTAATCTTGTTCAATGCATGGAAGTCCACACAAATGCACCATGTTCCATCATGGTCTGGTGAACCACATGGTGAAGAAGATGGCCTGATGATCCCTTTATAAAACAACTCTTGAATTTTCTTTTTAATTTCTGCACTTTCGATCATTGACATCCTGTACATGCCAATGTTAGGAACAGGACTATCTTGTTGCAACTGTATCACATGTTGGATTCCTCTCTTGGGTGGTAATCCTTTTGGTTCCTGAAGCATCTCACCATATTGGTTAAAAACATCAACCAATTTAGATTTCAATCTTGAATCAAAACCTTGAAAAGCTTCATTATCAACATCATTCTTAGGTTTGATCATTAGAAGCACAAAATTCTTGCCATTATTTACTATTCTTTTGATCTTCCCCGCATTAACAAGTGAAAGATTAGTTTCTTGCTATGGGATATCACAATATATTCTAATCCATCTTTGAACAAATGGTCTTTGTTTTCATGTCTATGGAAGATAGCTTTTATGTCATAGAGATACGAGCTTCCCAAAACTATGCCACATATGTCTAATGACACAACATCAAGCTCCACTTAATCTATGAAATTTTCAGTAATGGAGAATTTCAATTTACACTTTTTAGTTACTTGCAATTGTGCATTGTCACACACCCATCCTAATGGATATGGCTTATGATGTGGAATGGTTTCCAAGTTTAAACTTTTGACAATGTTTTCAGAGATAAGATTGACTTGAGAGCCACTATCAAAAAGAGTATCAATTTTGCTATGTTTTGAGATTACCCTTATGTGAAAAAGTTCTATCCTCTTCTTTTCATTTGGAGTTTCATTGTGTAAATTTGAAGTACTAGTGCTAGTAATGGATTCTTTTCATTTCATACCCATGGCTGTAATTTTAGTTTCATCACCTGAATCGGATCCCAAATCCTGTTGAGTGGTTGCAGTTGTCTTTTGATTTCCCTTGTCATTGAATTTATTTGGTTTCATTTTGGGATGAAGCTTCCAACAATGAGCTTCATCATGACCCTCTTTGGAACATTGCTTGCATGTTAATTTCTCTCCTTCCTTAATAGATTATTTTTTCTTTCTCTTCCCTTTGAAACCATTTTCTTTTCCTTTACCCTTAAATGGTTTTTTAATACCCTCTTTTGGTGTAATTTTTTCTCTTGCCTCAAGATGAGTGCCTTGCACAAACCTCATCTAGATTATTGGGATTAAACATAAGGATAGTACGCCTAAGGTAATTGTGTAAACCCCTATGTACTTCATCAACATGTCTTGTGATTGCAAATTTACACCTAACATTAGAGACCTTTTTCTGAATTCTTGGGTGTAATCTTGCACATTCTAACCTTTACGTTGTCTAAATTTCTACCAATTCATGATGGCTTTCTTCATATATGCTAGAGGGAAGAATTGTCTTTTAATTGCAACAATGAAATCACACCAAGAGATTGAGATCTTAGCGTGTTTTTTTGATCTCTTCTTGTGTCTTTGATTCCCACCATACTAGTGTTGCACCCTCCATCCTCAAGGAAGCTAGCTGAATCTTTATGTCATCATCTTGAAGGTTTTTAATTCTGCAATAGACCTCCAACTGACGAACCCAATTATCAAGCTTATCTACATTCACTTCACCATTATACATGGGAAGTTCAAATTTAACATCAAGTTTTAACATTGGTGATTTACTAGTTCCTTTTGAGGTATGTTGATGAGTATGAGTAAGGGTTGTATTAGTGGAAGAGGATGAATATGCTTGTGAAGTTGAAGAAGAAGATGATGATGGTGGAGAGGGTGGAGGTTTACCTCCATTTCCATTACCTCCTCCTCCTAAAGAACCTTCTCGCTTGGGAGGCTTGGAGCTTTCACCCTATATTCTTGTATTCCTCTCTTCATAGAGGACCTTTACCATCTCCGTCATATCAAAGAAAGCCTTCCTAAACACCTTCTCATCCTCTGTCATGTTTGTAGGCTCTCCTTCATGTGACATGCTCACTGAAGCCTCAACTACAACTTCAAGAAGAACTGGTGCTGGAGGTTGTGGCAACCTTGCACTCCTTCTCTTTGACCCAACTTCAGGACTTCCAACCAGCTTCCCTTCTCCTCCCTTAAGCTTCAACCTTGTAAGCATGTCATTCTCTTGAAAATAGTTAAATCCTTCTTGCATAAAGAAAACCAAGAGCTTTGATACTAAACTTGCTCTGATTGGGATAATTATTTTGCTGTATTAAATTCCTTTTCAGATTATGATAAATGTGCTTAAGGATTCATGAGGTTAATTGCAAATTTAAACATGATTTTTTAGGTGCGTTTATGTAAATTTTATGTGCAAACTAACATAAATAAATGACTGAACAAAAACTTATAACAAACATAAACATCACCATAGACAATATCACAATAGCACATGATGAAGGAGTTCACCCCTCCTAGGCTGCATCTCCTTGGTCAAACTTCCAATGGCTTGGCCCTCTCTATTATGCTCAAATATGTGAATACATCAAATTAAAATGCTCAAAAAGCTCTAAAACCTATTCTAGTGGTTCCAGAATGCCCAAAAATGCATGTATAGCCTCTTTTTGCTGCCGATTTGGTAAAAAAATGAAGAAGTTATGGCCTTTCCAAGTTTTATGCTAATCGCACAACAAATTCCCCAAAATCTGGTATCATCCTACAATTTTGGCCCAAAACACGCTAACTGATCCTTCCAACACCTTATATCCGAAAGACATGGCCATATGGGGGCCACATACTTGGGGCTAAGGCCAACGGCTGGCCCCCACCCCTTTCCACCGGTGGTCATGTTGGGTGGCGTGGGGGTTGGCCCCTCCCTTCGATTGGCAAGACATTGAAATTTAAATATAATTCGAGACCTTATATGGTTAAGGTTCATTGCAATAGGACGTTGGTACCGCTTTAGATTTTTGCCTTGGTGGTTGCGGGTTCAATCTCCACTGCTGTTGCCATAACTTGACCAAAAACTTTAGGTGGCCCTCAGGCTACCACGTGGCGGCCTCTGGTTGGGCCACGTGTCATCCCATGGTTGGCCACCAACCAACCATTAAAAATCCATCAAATGCACTGATGAGAATGTTCCACATGGCACACCGTGATTGGTTGGAGTATATTGACCAGTCAACCTGCCACATAGACCTACTTAGTCAGTATTACATCAATAGTACGGACTGCTAACTTGGCTATCAAATTTTTGCAAAAATTTGCCTCTTTAGGAAAGTGAACAAAACATGATTCTGGGAGGATATGGTGTCTGTTTTACACAAAACGAGTTGCACCAGATTCAAGATGATGAGCACTATGCGGTTTTTTAGGTTCCATACTAATTCTACAACTTTGAATTTTGAGCTATTTTTTTAGCACCTTATCACTTATGGACCTATATTTCATCTTAATTTCAAATTAGATCCACCGATATCATATATCATTAAGTTATAAGGAATATCACAATCTGAAATTTTTTGTAATCATCACAACTTAAACCATCATATCATACTTCCATTGCCACAATCAATGTCACCACAACATGAAAACTCTATCACTGCCCTATTCATTGTACTAGAAACAATGACACTACTATAATCACTATCACTGCAACCTAAAAATAATACTACTTACACACATAATCATACCAATCACTATAATATTGTTTCACATGCTCTACTCTAACAAATTCATCAATTTGGTCTCTCAAATCCCTTTTTGAACTTGTTTTCACCATGTATCAAAAACCATTGAACGCTGCTCATAAACCCTCAAAAACGTGCTCAAGAAGTTTTGGCCATTAAAAGAACATTATAACCCTCTAATTACATTCATTTCTAAGACATGATCATATAACTTCTTCAGGAATCCAATTTGGACCAATAATGAGCCTAGAAAGGCATAAAAGCCTTATAAAACCATATATTTAACTAAGCATTCGACAAAATTCCCCTTCTTGGGTGTGCTATATACAATGAACATATCTCAACACTGGTGATACAAAATTCCCACTGATAAGTCTATTAAACATTCAAAAAAATGGGAATTCTAAACAATAAAAAAGTATAAACTAACCTGATGGTTATCAAAGGTCAAACTCGCAACCTTGGGTTCCCTCCAAGATCCAATACAAAGTGTGTTGTATGTGTTACATGTAAAGCTTATTCCTTCTATTTATATTTGTTAACATTGTATTGAGTCTGTATGTGTAAAAGAGAGAAACTCATACCTTATGTTGGATGCATTGTATTCATTGCGCAACCACTCAAAATATGACAATTCAAAAAAACTATGCTAGCTCATGTAATTTGACTGGCCAATATAGGTTGATCTCAAAATATTCCTAGAGTATCCCATCCAATGTAACCTGCTATGTAACTTATATGGTGACAAAACCCTGCTATGAATTGTCCAAGGTGGATTCCACTATAGTTAATGTTTATGCTAAAGTTACCAGCATCTAAGACCAGTTCATTTTCTAGGCATAATATTTTTTCTATAATGAGCCTTCACTATACAATATCAAGGTTTTTTTTTATATTATACTCAATGAGTTACCTTGCCATCGGCTAAATTTATCAGTTCCAATGTCAAAATGAGCTCTACCAAACATTGAGAGTTCATCGAGCTTCCACCAAAGTTAGGGCTATGTCATTTGCTAAACCAGAATCACAACTTCACACAATAAATCATTACCATTGAACCATAACCAACATAACAAACTAGGAAAACCTATTGTGACCTTTGTTACTGTAATATGACCTTTGCAACTAAGGTTAGTACTCAGGCTTCATAATGAATCAGGGCTACATAACTAGAAAATTACAAATCAAATGGAAACTTTGCAACAAACTAGAATAAAACCATTTTAGCTAGAAGTTGCACCTCCACTTCATTACGACCAAAACCAAACTAACTACAGATCAACAAAAATCCTTTGTGAATTGTTACACGTAAACACCTCTATCTCTTGAACATATGCATATTTAGAGATATGTATAGGTCCCATGGCTCAAAATTTGACCATATAATTAATTCTATTAATTTGGAGCCGACTATGGAACCTAGCACAAAAACTTCATATTCTAGCCCCATTCTATCATGCGATCATGCTCATATGACCATACTCAAAGGGTCATTGGCCCTTCATACGATGACATCGAAATGATCTCATTATGCTACGTGGAAGTCCATGAGGGGTTCCATGTGTCACATATTTTCAGGCTTTGACCGATCCAAAATTTTCGTTACTCACTTCCACATGGAAGCCCCTGGTTGCACCACATCAACCTATTGATGTCATCATGTTGATGTGCCATGCTAATTGTGTAACTATGTCATGTGTCAATCATCAATCTGATCCATGTCATCATTAAATAATATACCACCATGTGTTGTCATCAAGTTGGTATGATAGGGCTAATTAAACTTCATGCAACTTCACCTTCATTCAATCATTGAATTGTTATATGTGTTGTTGGTGAACTTGAAAGATTCACACCATTCAACAATGTTAAGTACTTTGCACCTTTGCATGCCTGAGGTGTTGATCTATTCTGTCAATGGTGGATATGCTCCAAACATGTGCACTAGTTAACATATTAAATATTTAGGTCTTTCCCCTATTTTTTTTATCCCTCAATGAATATTGAAACTTTAACTAGCCATAACTTCTCATGTAGAAGGATTTTTTCTGATCGGGCTTAATGATCTCTACTCAACCATATTATTTGTAGAATCTTTAGGACATAACAACTGCATCAAAAACTTAAATAACATCAAGCATCTTTAACTGCTCTTGATGAGAACCTGTTGTTATGGGAAAATTTAGTGTTTCTTCAAATGACTAACCCCTAGACCTAGTAGCAAGTCTAGAACAACAACTAAAGTAATTCCATTGCTTTTCCTATAGCTAAAAGATAAAAGAAAGAGGAGCAAAATAACCAACCTGTATCTCTCGCTGAATCCTTCTTCCCTTTGACCACTTTTGCCACTTCCTTTCGTACTTAACTTGCTTGGAAGGTACCTGCACACAAGCTAAGATAGAAAACCATCAAAGCATACATATCGATCTGTTAACTAAACATATTATAGAATTGAAAGTACAATAGACATCAAATAAACACATGAATGGAAAAAGCATAGAACTCTTTAATAATAGAAGGAAAGATTACAACACATGTAGATGCATGTCCGATTCATTGTCATCCTTCCAGCTTCAAACCCTTCTCTCCTCATGAATCAACAATTTGACATGATAACATTACTCTCTCTACTAATCTCATTCCAACAGCATTTCCTTAGCTCAAGAAGTTCCAACCTAGACAAGCCATTGAATGCATGGTCAATTTATAGCTGAATGGAGGAGGTTAAGCCATTGATGGCCCTCATGAATGCTTTTCCATAATTGGGAAGTGGTTCCATGGAGGAAGGGATAATGGATTAAGGTTCATTCATCTCCTTCCTCATAAAAAAGCAAGCCCAATACATTTGGAAACTTCCAGAAGGAGCCATTGGATGAGAAATCCAATAGATTTATTTCAAAAATTCGATGGATCTCACTCATCGTAGGTGAAACAAAGGCTAGGTGTGATGCATAGCACCCATACAGTGCAGTTCCTGCAATGCATTGCAGCCAGACAGAAGGCTGCCTGAGATGATCTCCTTAGGGGCATTTTTTGGATGAATGGTGACATGAAACTCTTGGGAGGCAAGCATGATGTAGGTTAACTTCATTAGGGAATGAAAACAACTGAATTAGGGGTTGATGGACCCTAATAATACAGATCTGGAAGTTGGGGTTGATGTGCCCAAATTTTCCTGTAATAGATTCCCCCTAAAGCATGAAGTCGAAAATAAACATGTCGAGTGAGATTCTTTACCACTTGGAGAGAAGGTTTCGAAATGGAAGGAGACCTGCATCAGTTACAATACATATATCATGATACTTTCATTTTTCTCACAATTTAGCTGAGGGAAGGCATACCCATGCTCAACTTTATAAACTTTCATTACATGTACAAAAATAGTCATCTACAGATGTAGAACCATGAGTGGATGACCATGAATGTAAGGCCATTGTACATTTGATATAGTACTCTTGAAAAATATATTGCAATCCGGATGGAAGAAACTAGATCCGGGGTCTTCAATCTCATCCAATCTTTCACTCAAGTAGAAGTCTAACCATGTGAATAGATGATTTGAAGTCAAACATGGAGAGACATCATCTGATTACCAGCCAATGATGTAAGCTATTAATAGACGCGAGAGGAATCGCCGATAATGATAATGACCCTCAAGGTACTGTAGTACATTTTGCATGGTGTGAATAAATGATTTGATGTTGAACACCAAACGAAGTCTTTCAGTCGAAGGCCGTTGATGTCAACCTATCGTTGGAAGCGAGAAACCTGCCATTGTCATATGCAAGCCTCAAGGTACTGAAGGGGTGTTTCTAAATCAACTTCTTGGATGATGTGCTGATGTCGAAAAGAAGCGACTCGTTGCAGGTGGGCCTTGATGTATCCCACATCAATGAAATGAAACAAGGTAAATGACTTTTGAGATGAAACATAGACTGACGACACATGGTTCAGGAATGGCGGGCATGAAAATGAAGGTTTACTGTATTGTAAAGGATGAAGTTTTGAATTGAATGACTTCTCTTGAACATATCAGTGACACTAAAGTGAATTGGTAGCACTGACCCAAAACAAAATGATGGATGGTATGATAATCATCAAGCTGAACGACCCAACCCACATAGTCACGGTGATTAGGTGAAAGTGTCATGTTCAAGAGCGACCTGCTACCATAAAGTGTTCCTAACTTTTTTCCCATTTTCCCCAGTCATTTTTGACCAGTACCTCTTTATTTTTAATCAAGCTTGATGAGGATAACATATGATTGTTGTATAATTTCAACCTTCGGGTGAATCCATCGCTATTTGATGTTTTAACAAGTCTAGTGAAGGTGAAACTCGGTCTTGTCTAGATGGACAAGTTTGTCACTATTTCAATACTTTTAACGAGTTTAACGACAAAGATAACTCGGTCCTTTTCACATTTAGAGAGTCTAAAAAGGGACAAAAAGGAAACTCCACAAGTTCTTTTTCGTACATTTGTCTCTCAAGTCGAAAAAATCATAAAACGATACAAGAGAGAACCTATTGATCATGTTCGATCAATGAGTACCTTTTTCGTAGCTAATCTATCTCAGCCCCAAGAAGGGGTAAAACTATACTAAGTAGATATCGATTCTAATCCATTAACGAGCTAGAAATGACAAGTGCTTGGCAATCTTTGCATGTTTAAAGAGTCTAAAAAGAGCTTAAAGAGGACTCAATTTTGAGGAACAAGTGGTGTCTAGGGTAGCAACTGGTTCCCGTGATGTTGGAACTTCTCAAAACATGTTAATTTATGTGAAGAGGTTGGCTAATAAGACCACTCATTGCAACTGTTCCTAAAAAAGGGTAAAAAAACCAAGTGAAAGCGTATGAGCAGCCAAAGGGATGGTGGCGATGGGATGAAAACAACCAAGGCTCATCTGACGAAAAGGATGATAGAATGGCAATCACGAGGGTTAAAAATGGAAATGGGTTCATTTTTACACAAGCTTGAACCATGGGGAACTATGCTTGGATTCAGTTTTATGTTTACACAAGCTTGGAATGAAAAAGCTATGCTTGGATTCAGTTTCATTTTTACACGCTTAAAACGGAAAACTATGCTTGGATTGGTTTACATGCCCCTAGCATGATGAAAGGGAGAGTCTCTTGTAACCAAATGGAAATCGTTGCGGTGAAGCAGGATGGTTATCCAACACCTTTTTGGCTTCATCCAAATAGACAAAGGTGAATGGGGTGATTCCCTTCACATAACCTACAGGGAAACTTAACTTTACCACTAGGTGCATGCCCCCCAAGCTTCATTACATTCACCTAAGTAGACTACTCGTGGCAATCAGGTGGATGGAATGAAGGTTCGCTTACAAGATCAAGTGAAAGACTCGACTGGGATTTTACAAGATCTAATCAAAGACTCGACTTGGAACTTTTCTCCAGGGGACCTTGTTTCATTTTTTTACAAGTTTAACACAAGACTAGGAACTATGCTCAAATTCCTTGTTTCATTTTTTAATGAGCTTGAAAAAAGACAAGGAACTATGCTCATACCCTTTGTTTCATTTTTTAACAAGGTTGACACAAGACAATAAACTATCCTTGAACTCCTTGGGTTCATTTTTTAACGAGGTTGACACAAGACAACGAACTATCCTCGGATCCTTGTTTCATTTTTAAACGAGGTTGACACAAGACAACGAACTATCCTCAGACCCTTGTTCACAACACATAAGTGGTCATGAAGGAGAGATCTGGTTCCAATGCCCCCAGTACATGATGTACAACATCACTGAATTGATCGTCAGTTGATGTAGGTATGGAATAGGTTGCCACATAATTAACTCGTGGCTGGGATAATACCATTGGTACGAAAGGACCACTTAGGGAAGATGGTTGACTATGAGCCATATTTGGACTGGGAAATGAAAGCTAGTCAACAATGACAATTCTACCTTTATGAGGGAAACAAATCACTCGAAAGAGTGTTGAAACAATAGCTCCCATTCCATAAACGTAGTCACGCCCAAGAAGTAAATTGTAATCTAAAGGTCTTGGGACTACCATCACGTTCAAATAAATAGTTTTTCCTCCCAAAGTAATGGGAAACTGAGGGAGGATCCCTAATGGTTGACTCGTTCCTCTGTTAAAAGCCAACAGATTCTGTGTAACTGGCACAAGTGGTGGCAAACCGAGCGCTTGCCAAGCAGTTGAGGAAAGGATACTCACAGATGCACCTTCATCTATAATAGTGCTAGATACAATAATCTTACAAACTTGTACTATGACTTGGAAGGGCACATAAGAAGGAAGGCGAAATCTTGCCAGTCAATTCCAATCAAAGGAAGTGACTAGACTACTTGGGGGGTCTCATAGAAACAGGAGGATTAACCCCTTGAGTTATGAGAACTGGAGGATTTTCCTCTTTTCTTGATGGAACAAGAGGATTTCCCCCAAGCTCATTTGAATCTAAAGAAACAAAAAGAACTTGAGTGGTATCATTTTCACTCTCTACTAATCTCATTCCAACAACATTTCCTTAGCTCAAGAAGTTCCAACCTAGACCAACCTTTGAATGCATGGTCAATTTATAGCTGAATGGAGGAGGTTAAGCCATTAATGGCCCTCATGAATGCTTTGCCATAATTGGGAAGTGGTTCCATGGAGGAAGGGATAATGGATTAAGGTTCATTCATCTCCTTCCTCATCCAAAAGTGAGCCCAATCCATTTGGAAACTTCTAGAAGGATCCATTGGATGAGGAATCCAATGGATTTATTTCAAAAATTCGATGGATCTCGCTCATCGCAGGTGAAAAAAAGGCTAGGTGTGATGCATAGCACCCAGACAGTGCAGTTCCTGCAATGCATTGCAGCCAGACATAAGGCTGCCTGAGATGATCTCCTTAGGGGCATTTTTTGGATGAATGGTGACATGAAACTCTTGGGAAGCAAGCATGATGTAGGTTAACTTCATTAGGGAATGAAAACAATTGAATTAGGGGTTGATGGACCCTAATAATATAGATCTGGAAGTTGGGGTTGATGTGCCCAAATTTTCCTGTAACACTTGTGAGGGATCCAAATGAAAAATTACTTCATAGAGAGTTCTACTACTCATTTTGTTCATCATAGATGGTAATGATGTTGTCTCACACATCCCCTTTGACATCAATGACATCTTTTTGTCATCAATGACAACACTATGTGTAACATAATCTTTCCCCTCTAGATAGCCATATCAGGGTCCATATTTTTAAACTTTTTTTCCATTTTGGCAATAAGCCAGTTCCACTCTCCTATCCTATAGGAATTAGAATTTAAAATAAATCCCAAGTCTTTTTAACCTTCTTTGAGAATGGACAAAGTAAGTGGAAAGTACTCATGCTAGTGAAGGAGATTGGCATTACTCAAACTAAAAGATGACAACATAGAATTATTCAAATTTAGGATAATACATGTAGCTACTCCAAAAAGGGTGAGAGTGTCTTTTATCACCATTTCATCTATTCTTGACTTATCACAAAAAATAAGAATGTCATCAACAAACAACAAATGTGTGATACTTAGTCTAGTATCAAGGCTTAGACCATGGACTTCCCCTCTATGCTTGTCACCCCTAAGATCTTATTAAGGACTTTTACAACCAATAAGAAGAGGAGGGGAAATAATGATCACCCTTGACATAACCCTCTTTGTGCATAAAAAAGAAGAAGAGGTAGAGCCATTTATGTTAAAGAAAATGATATAGTAGATATGCAACTCATGACCCAAATTAGAAAATCTAATCCATAACCTAGATGAGTGAGGATAAATCTTACGAATATCCAACTAACTCAGTTGTAGGCTTTGGATAGGTCACTTTTCATAATTCAAATTCCTCTCTTTTAGGCTATGAAGGCCTTCTTGAGCCACCCCTATATCATCATGAATATGTATCCCTTCCAAAAAATGAAATTGTTACTTTGAGATTTATTTAGATAAGATTGGATTTAAACAATGAGTAATTACTTTATCAATAGCCTTATAAATACAATTGCATAGTGATATGGGATAGCAATCATCAAATGTAGAAGGTTTTTCAATCTTTGAAATCAAGGAAATAAAAGTGGTATTGAAAGAGGCAAGGACACATGTAGCATAGCTTGATTCTTCCACTACTCGTAGAAGATCTTCCTCCATAATGTCAAAAAGGTATGGAAAAAATTCAACGAACCATCTACTTGGACTTAGGATTTTGTTCATCTAAAAAATTGATAGAACTTCCTTCAACTCTTCCATATTTACTGCCTCCATCAAATGTGTATTTTCTTCCTCATTAATAAAGCTAGGGAAGTAAGCTACCAGATGATCCCCCTCATTAATTGTAGATAATCGAGTGGCCTTAAAAATATTCCCAAAGTGGAGTTTCTCAATATCAGTTAGCTCTTTGAATGTAGATACACTATTTTCTTATTGATCCTTTATATTCCAAATAAGGTTGCTTAATTTTCTTCCTTTAGCATTTTTTTGGAAAAATATTGTGTTCCCATCTATGGTTGCTAACCATACTGCTCGACCCTTGAGTCTCTACGTAGCCTCTATATCTTCTAAAATACTTTTTTCCTAGCTTCCAAACTGACAAGCCTTTCTTTGGATTCCTCCAAAGAGAACCCCTCTGAGTCTTTCTCGGAGATTGAATTTAGTTTATCTTCTATTTCTTGAAGGTCTTGTGAATCTCTTTTATGTTTAAGAACAAAGCAATTGATGTATATGATTTCACTTAATTGAGGTTCTCTTCAAATTGGGTAACCATAGACACACAATAGAGAGGATTGAATTGGCACCATTTGGCATAAACTAAATCCCAAAACTTATTCTTTAGATAATTTGTATTTAATCTAAATGGACAAGGTGGCTTCGTTCCATGGTATTTTATTTCCATAAATATTGGTGAATGATCAGATTCACCACCCATACCAATCCATTGATGAATTAATGGTATATCTTCCAGTAGATTATTGAATATCATAAAGTGATAATCCTTTATTGATCCTATCCTCCCCTCCTATTGTTCCTCCAAGTAGGTTTTAATTTCACCTATTCTAAATCCACAAATTTATGCTCCATAAAAAGCTGATAAAAAAAACTAGTAGAGTTGTTTACTTGAGCCCTCGGTCCCCAAATCTCCTACAATCCCAAAAAAAAAAAAAATTCCCCTCTAATTATCAGATCATGAGAGGAGAAAAAGGATTTCCAAGATAGGGATTCCAAAAAATGCTACTTGTCCCTATGTGGCCCATAAACATTAAGGACTAGAAATTCTTTATTTATCTTGACTAATAAAAATATCATACCTAGAATCGAGTCCAACCACCAAGTGTTTATAGCTTTAAAAAAATATGGATTCTATCCAAGTGTTATACCCCCAAATCTACCCCAAGCATCCAAGCAAAGAAAATCCTATCCAACTGATAATGACTCAAGCACCCTTGCTATCACCTCCCCCTCTCCTAGAGTTTCTTGAACAAGAATAATTATAGTATGATTTACCTCAACTAACATGCATAGAGCCAATTGTTTGTATGGCCTTACTAGGCCCCTAAAATCAAAGTATTCAATAATCACGAGGTAACCCTTTTATGGAGATCCACTGCTCTAAGCACACCAATAATTATGAGTTGTTTCCCAAAAACTAAATCAACCTGAGCTTTGTCTTGGGATTTGGCCAATTTTTATTTTTTCCCTCAACCTTTACAAACATTCACGCCTATAGGATTATGACGAAGCCCCTTCTTATCACAATTTGTGATTTAAGGTTATAGTTTTAGGAACTTGAAATTGTTTTTAAAAGTTTTTTCCTTAAAATATTTTTGAAAGCGTCGACAATTAATTTGTTAATGCTGGTTTAAAAACAAAATAAGTCAATCGATGACAAATAAAATGACAACGATATGGTCAATATGTCAAAATTAACACGCTGCCATATAATTTGTAATACTAGCCTATTGTACAACGACAACTGGCACTGACAAATCAAACGTTAACAATATGATTCAGTTATTTTTGCGGAGTACTAGGCTAAGAGTTGATACGATTCCCTCCCAAGCTGCAACATCTAGTAATCATGAATTTGTTACAGGTGAGTGACGGGTTTGATGATTAACGTGTAAGGTTTTATTTTTTTCATTTCAATTGAACAACCAGCATATCAATTTCTTCGTGGTATATGAGGAATTGTACGCTTTCTTTACGGTTCATGTATTTTGTTTCCACTCGAAATATTTATGCCACCATTTTAACGACATCTACTGATTTCATTTTTTATTGTTAGAAACAATGGGGAAAGGTGGTCATTTTCATAGAGGAGAATTTGGAGGCCCTAAGATTATTGAAGCCATCCCAAAAATCTGGGAACAAGTTTGCTAGGTTGGATTGGAAGAGTTCTATTTCAGATGTGATGGCTATCACAATGGAGTTTTTGAAGCTTTTGCAGAGGAGTTCGATGGGGAGAATGTTAGAATCATTGAAATTTATTTCCCAGTCATAGAGAAGTTAATTTCTGAGGCAACTGGCCTTCCGGTCCATGGAGACCGATGGTTTAAAAACTTAACCCTGTGAGGAATCAACATCCCATTCTTCCTTAAATATGAGCATAGAGGTGAACCCTGGCAGTTAGTTTTGTAGAGGTATTCACTTAAAAAGGAGTGGAACAAGGCCCTAAATGTTATTCAAAGATATTTCACTTGCAAAGGGTGCTACCACAGAATGGGTATGTACCACTTTAAATCTCTAACACAGATCTTTGCTTAAGCATGTATGAATATGCCTTATTTCTTGTTGATGAGCTTGAAGAAAATGTCTACTAAGGTTCGAGCTAGGCCAAAATCCTTTGTTTTTCATAAATCTTTGATTAAATTGCCGGTGGTTCATCATTTAAATAAAATAAATATAACTTTGGAAAAAATTCTATTCTAGGGAGGTTTCATTGAGAAAGTAAACCCTAAGCCTAAAGCTAGAAAATGAAGGAGACATAAGGGTGTTGTGAAAAATGTTAAAGCTTTAGGGGAATCCTCCTCCATCATTAGAAATAGAAGTAATGGGAGAGTGTCACCACCTGAAACCCATGTTCCTATACCAACATTGGGAAGGGTTTATATTAGGAAATACAAAAGGGTCATGATAGAGAAAATCCTATCTCCTCCCTAGGAACAAGAGAAAGCCAAAACTGGAAAGTCTCCAAAAAAAATTCCTATAAGTGAACCAGTTGAGCTTACAAAGGAAGGACCTAGTGAAACAAGGGAGGATTAATTTGACACAGTGCAGAAGAGGAGGAAAAAAAAACTACATTAGCTGAAATCTATGGGATTTGAAAGCCCACACCAGACCTATAAATAAACTCCAACTCAAATTTAAACTGAAGCAAAACCATGTGATAGAAAACCAGGTCATTCAGTTAGATGATTCACCATTGAAAGATATGGTGATAAATAAGGAAAGGACTTCTAGACCCAAGAAAAAAAACAGGACACCAAGGCCAAGACTAGGAAGACTAAGAATATTAAAACAAAACATATTAGGTGGACCTGTTACTGAGGGCAAAAGAGAAACTAAAATGAGATTTTTTGAAACATGTTGCCAGTTATTTTGTTAGTGATCATTTTGATTTTATTAGCGATAATTTTGAAAACTTTTACACAAAGAACTAAAATTATTTTGTTAGTGCTAGTTTATTTCATTGAGCACTAACAATTATTTTGTTAGCACCTATTTTTCTCTCTTTTGGCAGTGAATTGCATGATTTCTTCTAGACATAAAATCCTACCATGGAAGGGATATGATGGACAGCGCATCAGAATTTGTTTAAAAGAATATCTATTGACGCATCCCCTGATGATGGACTCACTTGGTAGTCTGAAAAGTTGGGTTCACTAAAACTCTGTAACAGGTCATTCCTCATATCTAAAAACTATCCTCACCTGTATAGATTCATTATTTAACAACATAAAATCCTACCATGGAAGGGATATGATGGACAGCACATTAGAATTCGTCTGAAGAATATCTATTGACGCATCCCCTGATGATGGACTCACTTTGTAGTCCGAAACGTTGGGTTCACTAAAACTCTATAACAGGTCATTCCTCCTATCTAAAAACTATCCTCACCTGTATGGATTCATTATTTAACAACATCAAATCCTACCATGGAAGGGATATGATGGACAGTGCATCAGAATTTGTCTGAAGAATATCTATTGACACATCCCCTAATGATGGACTCACTTGGTAGTCTGAAACGTTGGGTTCACTAAAACTCTATAACAGGTCATTCCTCCTATATAAAAACTATCCTCACCTGTATGGATTCATTATTTAACAACATCAAATCCTACCATGGAAGGGATATGATGGACAACACATCAGAATTCATCTGAAGAATATCTATTGACGCATCCCTGATGATGGACTCACTTGGTAGTCCGAAACGTTGGGTTCACTAAAACTCTATAACAGGTCATTCCTCCTATCTAAAAGCTATCCTCACCTATATGGATCCATTATTTAACAACATCAAATCCTACCATGGAAGGGATATGATGGACAACGCATCAGAATTCGTCTGAAGAATATCTATTGACGCATCCCCTGATGATGGACTCACTTGGTAGTCTGAAACGTTGGGTTCACTAAAACTCTATAACAGGTCATTCCTCCTATATAAAAACTATCCTCACCTGTATGGATTCATTATTTAACAACATCAAATCCTACCATGGAAGGGATATGATGGACAACGCATCAGAATTCATCTGAAGAATATCTATTGACGCATCCCCTGATGATGGACTCACTTGGTAGTCCGAAATGTTGGGTTCATTAAAACTCTATAACAGGTCATTCCTCCTATCTAAAAGCTATCCTCACCTATATGGATCCATTATTTAACAACATCAAATCCTACCATGGAAGGGATATGATGGACAGCGCATCAGAATTCGTCTGAAGAATATCTATTGACGCATCCCCTGATGATGGACTCACTTGGTAGTCTGAAACGTTGGGTTCACTAAAACTCTATAACAGGTCATTCCTCCTATCTAAAAACTATCCTCACCTGTATGGATTCATTATTTAACAACATCAAATCCTACCATGGAAGGGATATGATGGATAGCGCATCAGAATTCGTCTGAAGAATATCTATTGACGCATCCCTTGATGATGGACTCACTTGGTAGTCCGAAACGTTGGGTTCACTAAAAATTTGTAACAGGTCATTCCTCCTATCTAAAAACTATCCTCACCTGTATGGATTCATTATTTAACAACCCAAATATTTTGCATGAATTCAATAATGATAAAAAGATATTTGTTGTTAAATTTATCTAGAGGATGGGTTCACAAACTGATATCGTTCTTGAAGATATGATCGGAGGCCTAAGGATATGGGCTATTTCGAGCATAGTGATAAATATTTGAGCAATATTTTGGGCACAAAAAAGGGGATTACTAGATTGTATGGTAGCATTTCAATTACATGTTTTCATTCCTCTTCTTTAACAGTCTATTGGCTATAGTTCCACTTTATTTGCAAGAAGTTTTATGATGCTTAATGAAGTCAAAAGAAAATGTATCAATTATTTTGTATATGCATATTAGTTTAGCATAAGAGATAGGATATATTTTCTAAAAGTAGTTTGTAATTAAGTTTTCCCAGAACCATGGATTCAATTTGTAAGTAGTTCTCTATAAAGTTATTCTAAAAAAAAATGGGCTTTTTGGAAAAACAACCTATGTATTATGTTAGACTTTCAAATTAGTATATTTCTCTATAAACAATTTTCTATGCCCAACTTTTAGATATCCATGTATGAATAAATTCTTGTATGTTTCCACTATTTTACTTTATCATTAGCCACATATTTTGAACATTAAGTCATCCGTATTTGAATAAATTTTGATGAGTTAGAATTCATGTGGAATTTCTCAATTTCATGTTATTCAAATACTTATGTGTGTTTTCAACTTAAATATTAGTGCATAAATCTCAGTGTTGTGTTTTGATGTTTATCCTTCATAATCGTATACATACATTGATATGCAAACATGTCAAATAAATTGTGAGCTATTTTTCCTTTAATTATAGATGTTCATGTAAATCTGTGATTAGAAAAGTATTTATCTTTTTCCAAAGATTCCATGCCCAATGGTCTCTTTCCTATCCTTTCCCAACCAAATTCATTTCTGACAAACCAAATTTGGCCAGTGAGCTAAAGACTTGCTGCTAAAGTGACCTTGAGTAGTAGTCCAAGGAGAAATCCCTCTCTAGATTGAAGGGCCATCTTTCAATATCAATGCGGTTTGAAGATTTCCTCAGTAAGTTCCCTTCCACAATCAGGAAAACTTTTCAGTGATAACACCCCACATTGGTTGTCAATCGAAGACGAGGTTGATGACCATGCTCAGAAAATATAATGGGAATCATATTATTTAAAAACCAAAAAGTGATCCTCATGGATAGACATAGTCAAGGGGGAACTGGTTTCCCTCCTGATAGATGGGGAAAAGTCACTAGATCAAGTTTAGAATAGGAAAAAGTAAGTGTTTGAGATGTCATAGCCATGTCTTGCATAGATTTGACACAATCCTTCCCAAAAAATAGAAACGGACTAACCATATGGGAAAGGTATAAGGAGAGAGGGAAAGTACTGAAAGCCAAATGCTAAGTAGGATCCACTGGAGTATTCTCAGTGTCGTCCAATCCCTTTCCCTTTACTGCTACATTTTCCAACTCTGTCAGTAGATTGAATCACTATGTAATAGATGAAGTCGTGGCCTCTGAATCAAACTAGTGATCTTATCCCACATTCATACTCTAAGTCTTGAGTTGACCCACCAAAGTCCCATGTACTCCTGAATAGACCCTCTTTTTAAATGGAGAATAACCATCGTCTCCCTTACTTCCCTGAAAGGGTAGCTAGCATTGACATGCATTATGGCCATAGTTTTGGTATCGACGAAATCTAAACAGGATGCCCTAATAGTCCAGTATTTGAACATAAGAGATACCCTTGTGCTTCAATTTAGTCTCTCCCTGAAGGTCTTCACAGATATCCAAATTTTCTCAAGTAGTAGCTACCCTAATCTCCTTGGTCTCCTAAAATTACATACCTGCATTAAAAAAAAACCCGAACTTGTTGCTAATGATCTTGAATGCTTCACTCATCCAAAAATGCTATAGAATCTCAAGAAGATGAACCCAAATAGGGGCCATATCCAATCATTCCTTTGTGGCATTGAACAAGGGGAAATAGTTTTTAAGTAATAATAGGGTAGAGACAATAGACCATATCTTCTTCTTAACCCTATAGACCACTTCCACCAAAGAGAAGGAAAGAGTAAATCATCCCCTTACTAGAGTGTAGACCTTTGGAGGGGATTTATAAGTCCCCTCAATAAATCCTCCATTCCTTTGAGACCCACTCCAAAAGAAGTTTGTGTTCAAAATCCTTCCTATGACATGTCCTACCAACACTAATTCCACCATCTACACAACATAATTCATCTAAATATTATCACTAAAAAACATCGATTCCCTTCCTTTATTTTCCTTGACGCATGGATATTTATGTCTCTCTGAGTCGCCTCTAGTATGACAATGGTTAGAGAACACCTTTACATTTTTTCCTTGAGGGTATGACTCTGCGAAACTCGTCGAAATGCTAGAGTAGGTCCTAGAGGGTCTTGATGATCCAGGTGGATATTGGTGGCCACCCCCCTATTCCACTTGGATGCTTACCATTGTTCTTTCAATTTATTTATTTATTTATTTATTTTTAATTTTTTAATTTTTTAATTTATTTTTTAATTTTTTAATTTTTAATTTTTAATTTTTCCTTAATTGTAGCACAATTTACTATTTTTGGTATTTTTTTGGGTCCTGAACTCCTGAGCCATTATGAGGCCCTAAACAACATTTTTTGGCAAAATGCCTGACAAGCATTGGAGGCATTTTGCCAAAAAAACGTCATTTAGGGCCTGAAAATCGCTTCAGGAGTTCATGACCCATAGAACTACCAAAAATAGTAAACTATGATACAATTAAGGAAACTGAAAAAAACTAAAAGAATAATGGTGAGTGTCCAAGTGGAATAGGCAAGTGGCCATTAATATCCACCAGTATTAGTTCTCCCCCCTTAGGAAGCATTGGTCTCCATTGCATTGAGTTCCTCCATGAGATGAGGAAACTTCTACTGAACTTGGTCCCTAGTGAGCCATTTTCCTTGGTGCAGGAGTTGGTCAGCTTTGACAACTCGATACAGATTGATCTTCTGCTAGCGAGAGTTATTGATTTGTGTGTCCATGATTTGATCAATTGCAGCTTGTTCCATGCAGTCTAGATTTAACTCTGTTGGTGTGTGATTTTCTACAATTTCGGATGTGTCCAGTGTGTGGTCTAAAATGCGGATGCAAATTAGAGTTTAATTTAATGTCAACCCGGGTAGGTAAACTTAGAAATTCTTATCTAAAATATATATATCTAGAAAGATTCCTAATTTGTCCAAGATCTTAAAGTCCCCTTACAAGAACATATTCATTAATATCTCTTTCAATAACTAATCAAACTTAGATCTAACAATTGTTTGAGATCTATGATTCTCTTACAAGAACATATTCTACAAGATCTCTTCCAACATTATAACATCTAATAAGAAATTAAAAGCTGAAATGAAATAAACCTAGATCTAAAATTGTATGAGATCTTACGGTTCTCTTACAAGAACACTTTCAAATAAGATTCTTCCAATATTAGAACATTTAACAAAACTTGAAAGTTGAAATCAAACAAAAACATAAAATGAATTATACCTAAAATAAGCAAATAAGCATGCAAGTGAGGCCATGGGGGCCCTCCATAACTCCACAAGCACAACACTTCAATGGAGACTCAGATGTAGAAGCAAAATTGAAGTATGATCCTTTATTTCAAAATCTCCATTACAAACCAACTCTAAGATTACAAGTCTAAGCTTCTAAGATTACATACTCCAAAATTCTAAGATTACAAAAAATTCCCGATTACAAATGGAGGAGATTGTACTCCTATTTATACAATGGGATGAGTAACAAACTCATAATGATCATCCACTAATCTCTCTTTAGTTCCATAATTCTCGCAACCATTTTTAACTACTTTCCCATTATTACAAAATATGATCCCACAAATCTCTCAAGCATTTTTAACTACTTTCCCATTATTACAAAATATGATCCCTTTGAATCCTCCACAAATCTCTCACATATCTTGGATAAGATATGCCAACCAAATCCTCCATAATCTTCTCCTTAGGAATTGGATAAGATATGCCAACCAAATCCTCCATGATTTTCTCCTTAGGAATAGGATAAGATATGCCAATCAAATTCTCCATGATTTTCTCCTTAGGAATAGGCTTGCATAATTATCTCCTTAATATAGTGGAGGAGATATGGATAAGTCTCTTGGAATTAATTCTTCACATATTTCCTACACATCACAAACTCACATATTCTTGAGATATATAAAAATATGTATATTTTCTAATATTTAATCATAAATTCACTTGTAATACAAAAATGAATAAAATGGAAAATAAGAAGGTGAAACCCAAATGTATTTATGAAAATGATATGATAAAAGGTTAATTGGATGATGAAATGTAAGGAATAGTGAAGAAAAAGGTGGATGAAAATATGACATTTCTGAGTCCCAACATCCTCCCCAACTGAACTTGTTGCATGTCCTCATGCAATCATGCATGGGTCTCTTTAAGAACATTTGGCATCTTGAACAACTTTGGCTTTACATGATGATGTCTTTAATAATAAATGTTTCCAGGATATGTGAAAGACATGAGTAACAACTTACATTTTCTTATGGTTGGTTCTTGTGTGACAACCATGAATACAAAGAATGTTGGTTCTTGTGTTAGCAAAATTCATTTTGTTTTCTGTTCTCTTTTCTTCAATAATAATGTAAACACTCACTGGAAATCATAAGCTATAAATGTGCATAAGAAAACCCTTTTGTAATATTAATGAAGCATGCCAATATTACGTATGAAGCAAAGTGCAACAAAGTATCATTGGAAAATAAATGTTGGTGAATGGTAAATGAGAAAAAATGGAGTGATAGTGGTGAAGAAATAGAATCATGGAAGTGAATATGTAGTGTGGTGAAGAAATGGAATCATGGAAGTGAATATAGTTCCCCCCCCCTCAACTGAATTGGTTGCATGTCCTCATGCAACTTGACATGGCTCATGAAAGGAAATGTAGCATGGTGAGGGAATTTTCCAAAATATTCAAGTTAGCATATAAGGAATTGCATGATTAAAGATTAGAAAACAACATACCTCTACTTACCCAAGAATGATGAACTATGCAAGAGGAATGTAGCTGCTGTTGGATCAGGAAAATGTGACTGATGTTGTTGTTACTGGATCCTGGGAAATGAAGGAATCTGAACTGCTGATGCTGAATCATGGAAAAGATAAATGTTGAAAGTGGAACTGTGGTACTCTCATAGATCAGAATTCATGCTGCTGTAACTGCTGAGGGAGTCGTGAAAAAGTGTATAGTCTTCACCTGCTACTAAACTTCTTGGTACAATTCTAATGATGCGAAAGAATGTGTCGATGTCGAGCATGAATACAAATCATTGGATTACTGGCCATTGATGTATGCCGTTAACCAATGCGAGGCAACTCACCATTGATGTCAATGAGTGCCAAGGTACCCGAGTACATCTTGCGAAGTGCGAATGGATGTGTTGAGGTCGAGCCACTTGCAAGATCTGAAGATCAAGGGACATTGATGTATTCCCATGATCGTCAGCGAGAGAACTTGCCATTAAGGCATGCAAGCCTCTAGGTACTCAAAAGGAACTCTAGTCTATTTCCCAGATAAGGTGTTGATGTCGATGGGGCAAGACTTGTTGAAAGGTGGGCCTTAAGGAATCCCACATCAGTCAACGCGAGTTTGTACAAAAAGATTTGGTGGGACTATAAATGGAAAGAACTCACGGACAAGGAGTGTGGATCAGCATGGCGAGGAAAACAAGGCAATGTAATCATGGAAAGGGAATGACTTCGAGCATCCAAAAATGAATGTAAGGAAATGCATGGTGTATGAAGATGAATTCTTGCTGTGAAAATGGATATGAAAATGTCATGCTTTATGGATTTACAATTGGTGGAATTCAAAATTTGCTTCAAAAAGGGAGGTGCAAGGTAGTGGTTGTGGAGTTGGATTTGTCTTTAGAATTTTTCATGAATTGTAGTCTTTGGAAGACCAATTGTCGTCACAATGTAATCTCCTTATTATCACTTGATTATCCTATAACCTGTAAAAAAAACTTGGCAGAAAGAAAACATAAGTGTGTTCAAGAAGAAATGGCCATTTCCTTCATGATTCTTACGCAAAAATTTCATACCAAATAAAACATATTAAGGACAATCAAAGTGTTGAAATTGAATTAATCATGATATTAAAATCAATCCATTCTTAAAATAACCATGAAAAGTAATACTCCCTGTTTGGGTCAGATGAAATATGCTCGGCAAAAAGATTGGCATTAGAAAGCTCTGTTGTGGTCTGCATATTAGTATGTGATATAAAAGCATTCAACAGAAATATGTTATGCCAACTTGAAGCTATTGAAACAAGATAATCATCATTTATAGAATCCTCCAAATGTTTGATAAATCGATCCTCAAAATTTGTTTCCAAGTGTTCCATTTTTTTTATTTTCAAACCTGCATGAATTTTGTGAAATTTTTTATTTTATTTTTTTAAATTTTTGTACTTGTACCAACTCTTGCAGTTTCATCGAGTTTTTTTAATTCTCATGATTCTCTCAATTTACATGCCACCAAAGTTTTGTTTTATGCCAAAAACAATCACAAAACACTTAACAAATTTTTTATTTTTTTTATTTTTTTAACAATCATAACATAACAATGATAACCTAATGTATTAAGACAATCATATATTATAACAACATAATAACAAAATACATAACCAACATAACAACAATCAAATAACAAGAAATTATAACTATATTAATTAATGCAATTATAAAACATATTAATACATTAATACAATTTTTATAACAAACATTAATTAATAATTAAATACAATAATTAACAAACATATACAACAACTTATAATTAAAAATATAACAAATTACAATTAACAAATATTAATATATACAACGAATTTAAAAATATAAATAACAACAAAATACCATTATAATAATATATAATATATTAATACAATTAATATATCAATATATTAATTATAATAACAAACATTAAGAAATTACAACAAACATGAAGAAATTATATATAACGAAATCAAAACAAATAAATACAATAACAAAATAAAGCTAAAAATACAAAACACACAATAAAAAGTGGGATTTGGTGGTGTTGTACGAGGCGTTAAGATCGAGCCTTGACCTGAATTTGTAGCAGACAATCGTGGCGTGGTTGCATGGATTATTAGGAGTCGATTTCAACGTGTTGGAGTGGTATTTTCATGATGCGAGCAGTGGAGGCGGGCAGAGATTATTTCCCAACGATGGGCTTCAAATACATTGTGTCAAGGGACGCAGAAGCACTCACAAGATCCGTCGGCAAGGGATTTGCGGGCTGCCTATGCGGAGTGAATCCCAGCAACGATCAGCAGAAGCAAGAGAATAGAGGATCGAAGTTGGGATCTCATATCGCCATTTCTTCTGAATCCCATATCTGCTCCTCTGGCAATTGTGTTGTATTAGCCATAACTACGTTGGTATAGACGTTTTCTTGCTGTAGATGGGAGAGAACTTTGGGGTTCGATCTGGATTCATCTCTGAGCCAGTAATATTGATCATTTCAGACATCTCCAAACATCTCCATGATATGATCCAAAACTGCTGCGATCGAATCCGTCCGACCACTGCAATCGAATGCGATCTGTCTGATCGCAATCAAATCCGTCTGACTCTTACCATCCATCCGTTTGCCAACTGCAATTGAATGAAACGATCGTTGGGTCCTTTCTTGAGGTAGCACAATGTAGATGGTTGGATTTTGTTCGTTTATTTGAAAGTTTGTTTTATTGTGTCACTAATTCACAAAATTCTTTATTGTTATATCGCAGATTAATTTTCCAGCAAGAGTTTTTTATTTATTTTTATTTGAAATAAATCAATAGATTTTTTGATCTTCCTGATCACACGAAGCGCGGGAAGAGAGCATACTAATCTCTTGATTTTTTTATTTATGCAGGTTAGCATGGATGGATAAAACACAATTAAGATTTGCGACAAAACCTTGCATTATCTACACTCTTTCTGCAATGTTAGGGGGCATTTAGACTCTCGGAAGACAAATCTTTCTGATAATCAGGCTCCTGGCTCACCCGTGATACAGAAACAAGACATAGAGATGCAAAGATGTGCCACTGAATTTATTCATGATGATTTATTTTTTTGAAAACAAGACTAAAAACTTCTAATGATAACGACTTCTAATGACTTCTAATGAGATCTCATTTATATTTTTTAATCTATTCTATATTAACTTAAAAGATGTTTTATTTTCTAAGTAAAAGCATGCTTCCAGTGAAGCCATCTACAGACTAAAAATTTGAACATTCTCACATCAAGATTTAAAAATTTTACATTATGATTTGCAAGTATGTGAGAATCTTGTCTTAGAGTTGGCTCAAGGTTATTATCCTTGCTCTCCAAGAACTACCTGTTCAACATTGTCAAAGTCCTCATCCGTAGATGGATTAGTGAGAAATGGGGGGTTTAAAATAAAAACTGAATTTAAATTATCTATGTGCGAAAAAGAAAAAAAAAAGAATGCTCCAAACTTTGAACTCCCTTATGAACCTGCTGTCACCAAGTTCCACAAATTAGCCCATTAAAAAAAATGCATGAAATAATTACTAAATCCTTCTAGTTGCACTTCCCCGGCAACGGCGCCAAAATGTGTGGTCTAAAATGCGGATGCAAATTAGAGTTTAATTTAATGTCAACCCGGGAAGGTAAACTTAGAAGTGCTTATCTAAAATATATAGATCTAGAAAGATTCCTAATTTGTCCAAGATCTTAAAGTCCCCTTACAAGAACATATTCATTAAGATCTCTTTCAATAACTAATCAAACTTAGATCTAACAATTGTTTGAGATCTATGATTCTCTTACAAGAACATATTCTACAAGATATCTTCCAACATTATAACATCTAATAAGAAATTAAAAGCTAAAATGAAATAAACCTAGATCTAATAATTGTATGAGATCTTACGGTTCTCTTACAAGAACACTTTCAAATAAGATTCTTCCATTATTAGAACATTTAACAAAACTTGAAAGTTGAAATCAAACAAAAACATAAAATAAATTATACCTAAAATAAGCAAATAAGCATGCAAGTGAGGCCATGGGGGCCCTCCATAACTCCACAAGCACACCACTTCAATGGAGACTCAGATGTAGAAGCAAAATTGAAGTATGATCCTTTATTTCAAAATCTCCATTACAAACCAACTCTAAGATTACAACTCTAAGCTTCTAAGATTACATACCCCAAAATTCTAAGATTACAAAAACTTCCCAATTACAAATGGAGGAGATTGTACTTCTATTTATACAATGGGATGAGTAACAAACTCATAATGATCATCCACTAGTCTCTCTTTAGTTCCATAAATCTCGCAACCATTTTTAACTACTTTCCCATTATTACAAAATATGATCCCACAAATCTCTCAAGCATTTTTAACTACTTTCCCATTATTACAAAATATGATCCCTTTGAATCCTCCACAAATCTCTCACATATATTGGATAAGATATGCCAACCAAATCCTCCATAATCTTCTCCTTAGGAATTGGATAAGATATGCCAACCAAATCCTCCATGATTTTCTCCTTAGGAATAGGATAAGATATGCCAACCAAATTCTCCATGATTTTTTCCTTAGGAATAGGATAAGATATGCCAACCAAATTCTCCATGATTTTCTCCTTAGGAATAGGCTTGCATAATTATCTCCTTAATATAGTGGAGGAGATATGGATAAGTCTCTTGGAATTAATTCTTCACATATTTCCTACACATCGCAAAACTCACATATTCTTGAGATATATAAAAATATGTATATTTTCTAATATTTAATCATAAATTTACTTGTAATACAAAAATGAATAAAATGGAAAATAAAAAGGTGAAACCAAATGTATTTATGAAAATGATATGATAAAAGGTTAATGGGATGATGAAATGTAAGGAATAGTGAAGAAAAAGGTGGATGAAAATATGACATTTCTAAGTCCCAACATCCAGTAATGGTGGAAAGTATGGCCGAAGGAGATCCACATTGAACACTGGGTGCAGGCCAAGGAATGGGGGAATGCTGAGCTCAAAAGCATTATCTCCAACAACCTTGGTGATGGTGTATGGACCATATTGAAGTAGGAGAATGTTGTGGTGGGGTCCAGTGAGGCGCTTCTTTTGAAAATGTAGCCAAACATTGTCACCCACATAGAACTTGTGTGGCACCCGATGTTGATCATCTCACTACTTCTACATAGCATTGGATTTGTCCAATATGTCATGGACCTGTTGGTGGATGTGTTGAATTTTCTCAACAAAGCTATTTGCCTTGTGGGCTTTAGATTGGACATGAGACAGATCTGTTTGAGTCGCTGCAAATGGTATGGCCACATCAATGGGACATAGCGGCTGGAATCCCAAGCCCACCTAAAAAGGGTTGTGGCCACTCAAGTTGTGGAGAGCCCAGTTATAGTTGTGATGGACATAGGGGAGGCTCTCATCCCATGTGTGTGGATTCTTTGAGTTGTACATGCAAAAAATGTGTACGATAATCTAGTTTATGATCTCTGTCTGGCCATCAGTTTGGGGATGGAAAGTTGTGGACTTAGTGAGCTTGGTGTCCAGCATCGAACAGAGACTGGACCAAATTTATTAAGGAACCTACTATCTCGATTTGAGATGATAGACTGTGGGATCCTAAAGTGTACACACACTCATTCAAAGAAGAGTTTAGTAGTGGCTTCTGTTGTGATATTCTTCTTACAGGCCACCATAATGACTATCTTCGAGAATCTGTCAACAACCACAAAAACGCAGTCATTTCCATGCTTATTAGAAGGAAAGCCTAACATGTAATCCATGGACATGGATTCCCAAGGTCGACTAGGGGTAGGTATGGGAGTATAGAGGCCTTGATTCTTGATGGTCGGTTTGGCAATGATGCAGGCAATGCAGGATCTGATGTACTTCCTGACATCCTATCAAAGACTCAGCCAATAGAAATAGTTTTGTAGTACTGCCACCATTTCCTTGACCCTGAAATGCCCAGCAGCCAGACTGGAGTGCACTTCCCAAATCATCTTGGCAAGCTCTCTTGAAGGAACACAAAGGTGTTCCATGTGGCATAACAAAGCATCCTGAAGGTTAAATTTGGAACTTGCTGACCCTCCAAGAGCATGTATTTGGGCCTGAATTCTGGGTTGCTTTTATAGAGAAGTGGTCAATTAGAAGTATTGTGTCCAGTAGATTTGAGCATGATGGTTAACACCATGATCAATGGTCAGTTGAGGTAGTATGCAATATTATTGGTGTTTCCCTTCTTGTACTTGATATTCAAATGGAATTGTCGTAGGTATGTGGACCACTTCTGATGCCGATCATTCTGCAACTTCCCTTGTGTCTGTATGAAATGCAAGGGTCAGTGGTTTGTATGGATGACCATTTCCTTCCCCAAAATGTAATTGTAGAGTTCCATAACTATTTTCTTTTGGTATCCTTTTTCCTATTTTTCATCATTGCTATCAACTCAATAAAAGCAGTAAACCATAGATTTTGATAAGGTAAAAACTCTCATACGTCTTATGTTTCATATTGGTTAATGTGCCTTATTATTTTGTTAATGATTTCATTTGCTACATAATTAACATGATTCTATAGCTATTTTAGAAATATGTATCTACCTCCATGATTTGCGGGGTTCTAGTGCGCAAATGAAGCAAAGAAGAATATGGGTGGTTGAGGACCGATCCCATCATGGATCTCCTCCTATTTACTTGAGTCAATTCACTAAAGGAATCCCACAATGGTGCAATCAAAGGCACAGGTCAAACATGTAGCAGTAGAAGTCTGAATGCATCACGTTTCTCTAATTTGCTTTCCAAATAGAAAATCGTCGAGATATCTCTTTTACTGTTAAGTTTCGAATCTGAATAAGGATTGATTAAAAGACCTGTAGGCATAGAAGTCTCAAACTGTTGAGCACACATTTTATTTATAAACATGTTTCCTCTGTAAAGTAAAAGGAGGAAGTAATAGTTAAATTTATTAAGAATTGTGAAACAATCCTTTGTTCTCGTATTGAATTAAAGTTACCTTTCTGTTATTCGATGTGTATGTGAGAGTGATTTACACCTACTATATGTGGAGGGACCCTTCAGGCAGTGGAGGTTTAGTTTATTTCGTTTTCATGCTTTTTGTTATCGCATTTTTATTTATTTCTACTTTAGTTTTCTTACTTCTCTATTTCATCATTTCATTATAACTCAGTTAAATCTCTTTATTTCATTTATCATTTCGTTATTTCATTTGCACTTGAATTTATCCATAGTAATTTAATGGTTTAGTTTCTTCAATAATTTTCGCTTCATTACACCCAGTGTTTTTATGCTTTTAGAATCAAAAATTGTATCTACTCTCTAGTCATAATTAGAAGATTACTTTCATGCTTTTTAGAATGAGAGTTTGTACATACTTTGCAGACATCTTTTGAAGGATCGTTTTCTTTCTCTTAGAATCATTTGAATTTCAATACTCTGTTTTATAGCAGCAAGGTGTTTAGGATAGATTCATAATGGTAAAATGATTAACATAATATCATTTGTAACGATACTCAACATAGATATGACCTGATAGATTAGTCTAACAATAGCTTAACTTTCACTCTATTAAAAATCTAACTCTAATCTAATAGGAACCTAGATAAGCAATGAAAATACCAAAACAAATATAAACATCATCTTACAAACTAAAGGCAAGGCTTCTAGCATATATAATGCACTTTCACTTCATAAGTTTACCAACTCCAGTCGATAATTTATGCTTTCAATTTAAGACAATTAAATTGACCAAACATTTTGGCACCGTTTCCGGGGAAGTGTAAATAGAAGCCTTAAAAGAAAATCAAATAACAACATGATATGCATAGGGAAAGAGACTCTAGAGGTAGGTTTGTAGGTCAAGGAAGAAGTCTAATTCCCACATCATCACTCACTCCACCATGACCACGCATTTCCACACCACCCATAAAAAAATGAATTCCATCCATAGCAAGCCAATCTAGATTTCCTGAAGTCTTGAGATCCGAAATCCAATCTCAAGTTTCACCAAATTCATCAACAAAAGTTATAATCTAAGTAGATCCTACATCTCCAACAACATGAATAATTTTCCTATCTTCAATTGGAGAACAACTTCTAGCTCAAGAGTTGGAAGTTCATTTTGAATAAGAGGAAGAATGAACCTACTTCAAACCATTGATAGAGCAACCAAAAGAATTAGAAGAAAAGCTAGATAATCTTATTGTGGAACCAGATATTTATTCTGAGGAATCCATCATGGCTGATGATGGAGAAGGAGAAGTACACAATTTCAATGGTGAAAAACATAGGATTGGAGGAGGAGGAGGAGGAAATAGAGGAGGTGGAAGAGGAGGTGGTAGAGGTAGAAGAAGGGGAGATATAGAACCTTTTGGATTCCCTATCCTTGATGAGGATACAACATTAACAATGACAAGAATATCTCCTTCTATCCTCCCTAATTGTCATGGAATAAGAAGTGAAGACCCAGAGACATTTCTCTTTGAGTTTGAAGTATTATGTAGATCATATGATTATTTGCATGATGCTCAAAAACTAAAATTTTTCCCTGCCACCTTAAAGGATACAACATTAAAATGGTTTATGAGTTTACGAACAAATTCTATAAGAACATGGGCACAAATGAAAGAAGCATTCTTAGAGAAATACAAGGATTATTGTATGCCTCATAGCATTAAAGATGTAGTCTTCAAAATGGTACAAAAAGAAGATGAAAATCTTGAAGATTTTGTCAAAAGATTTGCTTATAATATCAAAAGGTCAAAAATGAATAATCTGGATGAGGAAACTTTGAAAGCTCTCTTACTAAAATCCATTAAAGATGAGTGGATTGATCTTCTCAATCTAATGGGAAAAGGTGATATTTCTCAGTTACCATTTGCAAATATTTGTGATTTATGTGTACATATTTCAAGAGGTAAAGCAAGAACAGGGAAATGTCCAAGGGATCCTCTTTTATGAAGAGTAAATAAATATGCAACAAGGACAACAAGTAGGGTAGAAATAGGTATTTTTCTTGATAATTTTAAGACAAATATTTTAGGGAGTCTCAGTGAGAAAATTGACACCCTTAAAATACAAAACAAGCAAAAAGCCGAAAATGTTGCATTATCCATATTTTGTCCTAGGTGTAAAAAGAAACATGCTCTAAGAGAATTTCCTTTAGATTTAAAAAGCACAGAAACCTATGTTATATGTGCATAAAATCATGATACAAAATAATGTCCCTCTATACCAGGTCTTAAGGCTGTGTTCAGTGAAGAAGGAATACCAAATCAGGTAGACCCTCTTTACTTTATTGCCAAAAGACCATGGAAAAATCCTCAAACAAATCAAACTCAAGGCTTTAATCCTCAACAATTTGCACAATCTTCACAAAATAATTGGAATCCACCTATGCCATGGCAGCCTTGGGCTCAACCACAATCTTGGAATCAAGGATGGAAAAATCCTTATGGAAGATATTCTCAATATCAACAATATCTGTCACCTTATCCAAATTTTCCACCACAATGCTTCCCTCAAACCAACTAGTTACCTCAAGATCAAGCTCAAAATGAAAATACACAAATTTCTTTGCCATTTCCACAAATACCAAATCAATTACCTGTTCAACCACTCCCAAATCCAAACAATAAAACTTCACAACCTATTTACAACTTAGAAGGACATAATCCTCAAACTTATATGATAACTCCATTAGATCTGAATAATGTTCAATTAAGGTTTGGTAGAGTATTAGAAAGGAAGAAACCATCTTTTGTTATTTAGGAAACATAAAGAATTCCCAAAAAGATAATAATTACTCTGAAGAAGAGATTTCCCTTCCTCAAAAGGAAAATATTGAAAAAAAAAAAAACCTATACATTCTAATAACACTCATATTATAGAACAACCTTCAGTATCTATCTCAAGATCACCTTTTCTTGAAAGGTTGAAAATCGATAAAGGAGTAGAAAAAAAAATCATATTGCCTGATTATGATATGTTAGATGAATTAAAAAATGTATGTATAAAAATTCCTTTATTACAAGCAATAAAAAAGATACCAATTTTTTGAAAAACAATTAAGGAATTGAGTACTCAAGGATTAGGAAGAAAAAGAAAAGAAATAAAAAGAATTCAACTAGTAGGGAGAATTGCATACATCATGATGGGGAAAACAAAAATTAAAAAATATTTAGATCCAGGAAGCCCCATTGTGAAAACACACATCAATGAAACTGAAATACCAAACACACTGATTGATCTAGGAGCAACCATAAACATAATGAGAAAACAAAATATGATAAATTGATCCATAGTTGATCTAAGACAAACAATTAAGGTATTATAGACTCATGTGCATGGATGTGTCTATGTTATTTAGGACACGGATCGATAAGATTGCGAAATACACAAACACTGAAGCTAAAGAAAACATAGCAGGAAAACATATAAACACAACAAGTTTAATAAGGAGTTCACCCAATACTCCTGGGCTACGTTTCCTGGTCTAGCCTTTAGTGGTGGCCTCTCTATTATGTTTCAAAGCAGAATTTTTACAATAGTGAGTTCAATTTGAGTCTCACTTGACATATATAAATCAGCAAGACTATACCTGGATTCCCCAAGTCTCTGGAGTACACAGACTCTCCTTACTAACTCTTGACCTCTACTGGTCACAATGGTATGAGTCCAATCTGAGACTCAATACACGACAGGCATATACAGAGGAGTTCACTTGAACCTCGCAAGCCCTTTCTAGAGTACACAAACTCTCTGTCTCTCTCTGACTCTGTCTCAATGCTTCCTTTTGCTTCTACAGGTCAGCTCGACTTCTTCTCTCTATTCTCTGCTCTTAGCTTTCTTAACTCGCTTACTACTTTCTCTGTCAGTTTGTGACTTTTGTTGACACCTAATCTTCATGATTTGGGGAATTTTATGTAAATGATTAAATTAGGAATGTGAACAGTCATCGGGAGATGAACTGAACAATCACTCCCTATTGTATATAACAATGACCTACCTATGGAATAATATATGAATCAGTTGTTTGTTTTGTGGAGTTACTGCCTGGCCTGACATGGTATCAGAGCCAGCTCCTTGTTTGAGCTATTATGCTCCCGTAACTCCTTTGTCCTGGCCTTTGCCTCTGCCTCTGCCTTATTCCCCTCAGTCCTGAAATAACTTGCCTTTGCCAGCATTGCACATCTGTCCATACTGTCCAGACAGAAGCGCTGTACGTTAAATTTTTTATAGCACTGTCATTACTTCGATTACTTAGCAATCGATGTTTCCTTGAATCTGTGTTGAATTCTGAGTGGTGTATGTTGAATGAATCTGCGTTGAATGCGGTATTGAATCATAGTAACGCTGTCCATATCTGTTGAATCATATTAACACTGTCCCATATCAGTTGAATGCGGTATATGATATCAGTTGAATGCGAAAGGGTCTAGACGTTTTAAGGATGGATTGCTTGGAAGTTTTTTGAAGCTAAACAATGGGAAGCTGCAGCCATTTTTTATTCGAAAGAATACTCGTAAGTGGCTTATGCGGAGAGAATACATTCGCCTCCATTCAGCAGCCATTGCTATAAAGGCTGGAGTTCGTGCATCTTTTGCACATCAAGCATATTTTATGAAACAAAAACAATTGCTTTAGTTAAAATTTAGGTATATTTTCGATGTGCTAGAGTGGTCATGGTGTGACATGCAGTTAAATTTGTAGATGAAACTTGAAGCTTGTATCGACATTTGAATGGTAACATTTGAATGCGGAAGGGTAACTGTCGGTATCGATTGGTATATTTAAATCATATTGAATGGACAACACATTTAAATCATATATATGGTATTGATTGGACAACGCATTTTTAGTGTATCTTTAAAATATCTTTAACGCTGTCCCATACTTTTTAAAACATTGTCTAGCACTTTAACGCTGCCATATTTTTTATTACTAGCTTCAAGGTCTAGAGAATCAAAGGAATTTATGGTGTTTTCCTTTTAGTGAGCTTTGAAATTGTGATGCTGTTGCTGCTCCAACTTTGTAGAGCTCGCGGTTGATGTCATTGCTGCTCCAACTTTGTAGAGATCACAGTGAATGATTGATTATTGACTGTGATACGAATTAAACAACCAAAATTGTTTCCCACAGAAATTTTTGAGTACAATTTCACTGTATATCAACAGAAGTATTTTTTCTATTAGCAGAAGTATTTTTTTTTACAAAATGCATTCAATCATCTCTATGGTAGGAATAGTTCTCACTGGCAAGGAGAACTATCCAGAATGGTCCCAGATGATAAAACACACCCTCATCTTCAATGAGTTATGGAAAGGAGTGTGTGTCGGAGAAGGAGACAATGACCGAGTACAGCCTACATCAGACAAAGAGCTCGTCATTTGGGAAAACAAGAACAACAAAGCCTATGCATTAATCGCAGCATCTGTAAATGAAGAGGTGAGTCACCATATTTCATCATATTCAACTGCCTTTGAAGCTTTACAAAAGATGAAAGAACTTTATGACTCACATGCTGCACTTGAAGTCGTCCAACTCATGATTAAATTCTTCACTCTTGAACTGCAAAATAATGATCCTCTTGCTCTTACATCTGAAGTAAAGTCTATAATGCATGATATCAAATCCACTAAGGTTGAGCTGGATATCCCTCTTATTGCTTTTCTCAAGGCACTTTATCCTACTTACTCCAATTATCTTGAGTCTTTACAAGCAAATGGAAATATTAAAGATATAACCTTTGACTCTCTTGTGAAAGAGTTTGCTGAAAGAGAGAAAGCTTTCGGAAAGAAGACAACCCCTGAAACTTTTGAAGAGACTGTGTGCCTTGCTCATAAAGAAAAGCATCCTGCTCAAGATTCTACAAGAGGAAGAGGTGGACGAAGAGGAAGAGGAAGATATTTCAGAGGCAAGGGGGGCATACATTCTCAAGGAGAAAAGGCAGACTTACACTGCATTCACTGCAAAAGAAATGGATCACATGATGCCTCTACATGCAAGCTACCATGGGACAAAATTGAGCAGAAAAGAAACCAACAGAAAGGTAAAACTGATGATACAGACAAAGGTAAAGCACCTGAATCCGCTCACTATGTTGAGGCACAATCTAACATTGGAGTAAATGAATATTTGTTTAATGCTTCACTTGCTTCATGGAAAAATGATTGGTTGCTTGATTCAGGAGCAACATGTCACATGACTCATAGAAAAGATTTTTTTGAAGATTTCACTGACAATGTTGATGGAGAAGTATACTTTGCAAATCAGTCAAAAATCAAGCCATTAGGGGTTGGCACAATCAGGCTTAAACTGCCTAGTCTTCCAGACTTTCTTCTGGATCATGTTCTATATCTCCCACAGCTCAAGAGAAACTTGCTGTCCTTGGTCCACAGCCGCCAGCAAGGTCACTCCATTCATATGTTTGATGGCAAGCTTGAGGTAAGAAAAGCATCTGACCACTCACTTGTCATGAGGGGAATAGAAGAAGAAAGGCTTCTCAAACTGCAAGGAACCTCTGCTCATGCACAACATTTCTCATATATTTCTCATCATGAAGAAGGTACACTTCCATCAATTTTATTATGGCATGCTAGATTTGGACATTTAAACTATGACAGTCTTCGCTTATTGAAGAAAAATGGTGTTGCTAGTTTGCCTACAATTCCTAGGAAACATAAGCAATGTGATGCTTGTATTCTAGGAAAGCATAGAAAATAGTCTTTTCATGATTCACATTCAAGAGAACATAGGAAACTTGAACTCATTCATTCAGATTTATGTGGTCCAATGCCTGTTTATTCTGCAAATGGAAATAAATATATCATGACGTTTATTGATGACTACACTAGAATGTGCTGGGTTTATTTATTGAAGAACAAATTTGATGCTTTCCAAACATTCAAGAGTTTTCATAAATGGATTGAAAATGATGCACAATCTCATATTGGGTCTATTCGCACTGATAATGGAAAAGAATATACATCAAATGAATTTGAAAACTATCTTCGCCAACATGGGATCAAACATCAAACAACTGTGCCTTATAATCCCCAACAGAATGGTGTAGCTGAAAGAATGAATAGAACAATCTTCAATATGGTACGATCCATGCTTTTATTAAAAAATGTAAAGATAATGTTTTGGGTTGATGTTGTTCTATGTGCTGCATATATAAAGAATAGATGTCCATCTAATGCTATAAGAAATAAGACTCCTTATGAATTGTGGTATGGACATGTTCCTTCGGTAAAACATATCAGGGTCTTTGGTTCCACCTGTTATGCTTTGATACCAAAGGTACATAGAAACAAACTTGGTGCTAGAAGTCATAAGTGTATCTTCCTGGGGTATTCAAACACCTCCAAAGCATACCGTCTCTATGATGAAGTAAATAAAAAGTTTGTTGTATCTAGAGATATAATTTTTCTTGAATCATCCAAATCTAACAATGTTGTTGAGCGGCAACTTGATTGCTTGGATAGATTCGCAAAAACAAAATCATTTCAAGAATTTCATAATCAAATTCCACATCTTGAAGGGGGAATTCCTATTCTAGATCAACATGTGGAATCTTCTTCTGAAGAACACTCTTCCCCGACTGAAACTCCAACAACGAATGATGCTTTAAGTGATGTAATTGATAGAAGTGGGAGACTCAATCTTGATTCAGTCCCAACTCAATCAACAGAGCAGCCTGTACCATCTCAGAAAGGTCCCCCAAAGTGGCTGACGAAGACACTTGAAAGTGTTCATCCTGATGAAATTGGAAAAACAGGAACCAGAAATTCAAATCGACAAAATGGAGGTGATGTAGATGACTCGAATTCACTTGTTGATATGGATGTTTCTTATGATTGTGAATTGAACTTGTCTACATATTTTGAACCAACTTCCTTTAAAGAAGCTGCTTCTCATGATGAATGGAAAGAAGCGATGCAAAAGGAGTATGATGCCCTCATAAAGAACGACACTTGGAAGCTGGTTGATCCTCCATTTGGAACCAAACCAATTGGCTACAAGTGGGTCTACAAGAACAAGTACAAAGCTGATGGTTCACTTGACAAGCACAAAGCTAGGCTTGTGGAAAAAGGTTTTGCACAGAAGGAAGGGGTCGATTATGAGGAAAATTTTTCCCCCACAGCAAAATGGGCCACCATCTAGACACTCTTTGCACTAGCAGATGAGAACGGTTGGAAAGTCCATCAAATGGATGTAAAAACTGCCTTCTTGAATGGAGATCTAAAAGAGAATGTTTTTATGTCCTAGCCTGAAGGATTTGCTGTGAAAGGACATGAACATAAAGTATGCAAACTTGTGAAGTCCTTTTATGGCCTCAAACAAGCACCACGAGCCTGGTATGAAAAACTAACTGAGCATCTTCTGAAACTCAACTTCAATCATTTTGATCTTGATGATGCAACTTTATTTGTCAAGAAAGTTGGAAAAACAGTTGTATATCTTGTGGTATATGTAGATGATCTTTTAATGACAGGGAACAATGAAAGCTACATTGCATCCATAAAGAAGGAATTGGGGAAAAGTTTTGAAATGACTGATTTGGGCTATGTTCATTACTATCTTGGCATTGAAGTAACCCAACATCCAAAGTCCATATTTCTTTCTCAAAAGAAATACATTGGAGATTTGTTAAACAAATTTGGCATGACAGAGTGCAATCCTCTTACCACTCCAATGGAACAAAACTTAAAGCTCACATCTATTGAAGGAAAGGAATTTGAGGATGCAACAAAGTATAGACAGCTTGTAGGAAGTCTCATCTACCTCACTACTACCAGACCAGACATTTCATTTGCTGTTGGAATCCTCTCCAGGTATATGCAAAAGCCTTGTGAGGGACATTGGTCTGCTGCAAAAAGAGTTCTAAGGTACTTGAAGGGAACTCAAGACCTTGGGATCAGGTATACACAGGTGGACGACTTCAGCCTGACTTGATACTCTGATTTAGACTTCGATGGAGACAAAGAAACTGGAGTATCTACTTCAGGATATGCTATGAGTCTTGGATCAGGAGTTGTCTCCTGGAGATCAAGCAAACAATCAGTTCCAGCAGATTCCACAACAGAAGCAGAATACGTGGCAGCATTTGAAGCAACAAAAGAAATTGTGTGGCTTATGAAAATTCTTGAAGATTTGCAGGTAAAAAAAGTACAATCAACCCCACTCATGATTGACAATACCTCTGCAATAAAGTTGGCCAAGAACCCAAAGTTCCATGATCGAACGAAGCACATCAATACTAAATATCATCTGATTCGACATCATGTTGAGGCCAAAACAATCCATCTTCATCATTGTTCCACAAATGAGCAAATTGCAGACATCTTCACCAAAGCACTTGGAAGGGAAAAGCTTGAACGATTCAGAATGATGCTTGGACTCACCAACATCCCTTCAGATTAAGGGGGGCAATGTTGACACCTAATCTTAATGATTTGGGGAATTTTATGTAAATAATTAAATTAGGAATGTGAACAGTCATCGGGAGATGAACTGAACAATCACTCCCTATTGTATATAACAATGACCTACCTATGGAATAATATACGAATCAGTTGCTTGTTTTGTGGAGTTACTGCCTGGCCTGACAACTTTAAAGCCAATCTGCTTTCTGACTGTTCATTTCTGCTTCCCAGCTTTCTGGTTCCCCTGCCTCTGTCCATTTGAATCCCTCTGTTATGTGTAATCATCACTGTATAACGCCTCACAGGGAGGTGGCCACCTGTTTCATAACGAACTGAGTGTTAGTTCTCTTGGACATTTTCAAAACGACCATTTATTCCATTAACTCCAAGAATGCTCGCGAACACGAACTTTTACCAACACATCGTCCACGTCAGACTTCAAATCTTATACAACTCTATCTATTTTCCTCATCAGGTCTGGTCACCCATCGGAATGCATCTCCGCTGTTGATATGGGGGCCCCAGATCCTACGGTCATCGTCCATATTAGGCGGGTAAGTAACATGATGTTTACCCGTATGATGTGAATGGTTTTCTCTCTCTTCTTCCAGACATGTGGCACCCATTGTGTGGCATCATGCGGGAATCGGTTGAAACCGCTTACCACTCAAAGCCCTTTCGATATTCTGCCAGTTTTTGTGGGACCCCACTTCTGACAGAATCAGAATTGTACTTTTCTACAATTTACAATTATTTCGGGTCTGGACGCTTGGGGCTTTTCCTTCTTTGAGGGGTTTGCCCTGCGATATGCGATTAGCGACTTGCTAATAACATATCAGAAAATACCATCGTTTCTTGAATTGACTCCTGGTTTTGCTAATTTGTGGCAGTGCACGTTACCAGGGGCCGACGGTCTGTGTGCTTGACCGAGGGTCCTCATTGCTCTGCGCTGATCACAAATTACAACTGTTACGAGGTTATCTTTGATAAGCTTGATCTTTATAAGACATTGAAACTTTGGCATGAATTTTATAGAGTTCATGAAAACTTAGAGAGTGTTCTAGGATCCAATTCGGATCATGACCTTCCCACTGAAAAAGCTTTTGGACCACCAAAAGTTGGTTTTTAAGCATCAATCAAGTGAGGGTATAGATTCCTTTCTTGCCCAATTTCTATCCATTTTGCACTGCTTGGTTTTGAACCTTTGAGTCCAATCCTGAGGTACTCAACATCACCTCTGCGTGTAGTTCTCACCTTCCTGCCTAGAACTGTATCTTCCTGCAATTCATTGAGATATTCAGGTAACAAATCATCAATAGAAGACAATTGACTCTGCTCTTCGGGATAGACAACCAATGAAGGTTCAAATAGTATCGAGCTTTCTGCATTAACTACCAAATAAATGTGCATGTAAGATGGAAAATCAAGGCGAAAAACATTCTCACCAATTTTGTCAAGTATCTTGAAAGGTCCATAACTTATTGGCTTCAGCTTCTTACCTTCACCTTGCATTCTGTCTTTGCTGATATACAACCAGACTTGATCACCAACTTGGAAATTATGCTCAGTCTGATGCTTATCATGCCTGGCCTTATACTTGGCTTGGCTCTTTTCCAGCTATTCCTGTACTGCCTAGTGAATCTCTTGGATTTATTCAATGAACTTGGTTGCCTTGTCCACATCACTGTGTCCATCAACTGCTATGTCTTTACCAAAGACAAAATCCAAGGGAGACCTTGGTGTGAAACCAAAATAGGTCTCAAAAGGAGATCTCTAGGTAGAAGAATGTTTAGCACAGTTGTAAGCATGCTGCACATAACATAAATGTTCATCCCATAGCTTGGGATGCTTGCTTCAATAGGCTCTAAGCAACTGGATCAATGTCCTGTTGACCACTTCTGTTTGGCCATCTATTTGTGGATGAAAGGTTGTGCTTTTTTTCAGTATAGTGTCCTTCAATTCCCACAGACTCGACCAAAATTTCCCAACAAATTGGGAATCTCAATCAGATACAATGGAAGTAGGTAATCCAAAATGAACCCATACATGCTGAAAGAACAACTTTGTTGTTTGTTTAGCTGTAATCTGTTTGTTACAAGGTATTAAAATACACATCTTGCTGAACCTATCCACAATAACATATAAATAGTCATGACCTTTTCTAGATTTAGGCATTCCCCCAACAAAGTCCATGGAAACACTTTCCCAAGAATGAGAAGGAACTGGTAGTGGAGTGTACAAGCCTAGTTTTCCATTGTTGGGTTTTCTTTTAGCACACATAGTACACCCTCTTACATATCTAGAAATGGTTTCATTCATTTTTGGCCAATAACAAAATCTTTGCAGCTGTGCAACTGTGTTACTTACACCAAAGTGACCTGATATTAGAGAAGTGTGTGCTTCTCGAATTATCTTTACTATTTCAGTTTGTGGAATGCATAACTTTCCAAAATGATACAAGAGTTGGTCCTTAACATGATAATCCAATTATTCTACTTGTTTTCCATGACTTAAAGTTGCATATACATATTTAAAATATATATCTTGAGAATACTGTTCAATGTAGATTTCGTGCAATACTGAATTATGCTTAAGTATAGTAAATGCATTTATGATTGGTCTGGACAACATATCTGCAACTTTATTGTGTATGCCCTTTTTGTATTTGATGACAAGATGAAACTATTGTAGAAAACCCATCCACCTATAGTGTCTTGATTGCTACAACTTAGTTTGTGAATGTAAATATTGAAGTGGTTGATGACCAGTATGTATAACTGTCTCTTTGCCCATTAAATAATGTTTCCACTTTTTCACACTTCGTACTAATGCATACAATTCTTTATCATATGTGGAATAATTAACTACTGCAGAATTAAATGTCTTAGAATGACAACATATCGGTTTACCGTGTTGCATCAACACTACTCCCCTGGCATAGTCAATGGCATCTATGTCAATCTCAAATGGTCTTTGAATATTGGGAAGTGCTAGTACTGGTGTTGTACTAATCTTTTCTTTTAAGGTGTTGAAGGCTTTCTGCTATTTTCCTCCCCACTGAAACACCTTGTTCAATCTTGTTAAAGCATGTAAGGGAGCTGCAATCAAGGAAAAGTTAATAATAAACTTTCTCCAATACTGTGTTGCTCCTAGGAAGCTTCTAACTTCTGTAGCAGAATTGGGTTTAGGCCAGTTTACAATGACTGTAACCTTAGAGGGGTCTATCTTCAATTCACTACCCCCTACAATATGACCCAAATATTTCAAAGATGTTTTGCCAAATTCACATTTTGAAAGCTTAACATAGATATTTTCTCTTTTCAAAACATCTAGAGTCTACTTGACATGCTTCAAATGTTCTTCCCATGTTTTACTAAATATAAGAATGTCATCTAAATATACAATGACAAAATCATCAATAAAAGGCTTGAGTACATCATTCATTACTCTCATGAAAGTAGCAGGAGCATTAGTTAAGCCAAAAGGCATAACTAACAACTCATACAATCCCTGATTTTTTTTGAAATTAGTCTTCCATGCATATTTCTCTGCAACTCTGACCTTATGGTAGCCAATATGCAAGTCCAACTTGGAAAGTAAACAACTCCTTTCAACTGATCTAGTATATCATCTATGCAAGGAAGGGGATAACAATTTCTTTATCATTATCTTATTCAGTGCTTGGTAATCAATGCACATTCTCCATGAGCCATCTTTCTTTCTCACCAAGACAATTGGAGACCCACATGGTGATGTGCTAGGTCTTATGAACCCTTTCTTGAGTAGCTCCTGTACTGCTTCTTGATTTCTGCATTCTCTAAAGCGGACAACCTTTTATACCTGTGGCTACCATTGTTGTTTCATCCCCTGAGTCTAACCCCAAATATTTTTGAATAGCTGTAGCAGTATTATTCTTTTTGCCATCGAACTTCTTGGGTCTTAGCCCTAGATGTAGAATCCAACAATGTTCATCATCATGCCTATCCTTCTTGTAGTGAGTGCATGAAGGTTGGGTCCTTTGTACAACATTTGTCTTCCTCTCTTTCCATTTCTGTTTTCTGTTTTCCTTGTTCTTGCTTACAGTGGGTTTTGATGATCCCCCAACTTCTGGGTTCACATTCTTGCCTCTAGCCTTTAGATGTGTAGCTTGAACAGATACCTCATTTATGCTAGTGGGATTAAACATGAGAATAGTGTGCTTTAAATGGCTGTGTAGACCACCTATATACTTAAGCATAGTTTCAGGCGAGTCTAAAGAAATTCCTAGAATCAAAGATCTTTTTCTAAATTCTTGAGTGTAGCCTTGTACACTTTACCCCTTTAATTGGCATAGAGTTTGCCAGCTCATCATGGCTTGCTGCATATAAGCTAGTGGATAGAATTGATTCTTAATTGCAGAAACAAATTTAGTCCAGACAGAAAGAATTTTACCATGCTTCTTCATGTCAACTTGTGTCTTGCCTTCCCACCATGCCAAGGCAGTGCCTCCAAGGCATAGGCTGGCCAGCTAAATCTTACTTTTGTTTGAATCAATGCTCTACACCCTACAATACACATCAATCTGTCTAATCGAATTATCCAACTTCTCTGCATTTAACTCTCCATCATATATCAACAAATCAAATTTAACATCTAATTTAATCAAATATGTTTTCTTTTTAATTTTAGGGCTATTAGGAGGTGTGGGAAAATTTTCTCATTTCCCTTTGTATTTAGAATGGTCATGGAGGAGAGATTCTTCTACTTCTTTATCTTGTTTGGAGTTGGATGAATCTTCATCTCTACCTTTATTAAATTTTCTATACATTTCCTCTACCATGGGTCTCATGGTCATAAAACTATCCATGAACTGGGAGTTTGATTCCAAGGGACTTTCTTCTACCATTTTCCTCTTAGGGGAGACTCTTCCAATTTCTGGGTTAGCTTTAGCCAATTCTCCTTCTCCTAATTTGAGCTTTGTCCTAGTTAGCATTCAACAACAAAATCCAACACAAGCTTGTCTAACCTTGGTAACCTAGAGCTCTGATACCACTTGATCCGTAATTGAGCTAAGACAAACAATTAAGGTATTACAGACTCATGTGCATGGATGTGTCTATGTTATTTTAGGCAACGGATTGATAAGATTGTGAAATACACAAACACTGAAGAACTTAAAGAAAACACAACAGGCAAACATATAAACACAACAAGTTTAATAAGGAGTTCACCCAATACTCCTAGGCTACGTCTCCTAGTCCAGCCTTTAGTGGTGGCCTCTCTATTATGTTTCAAAGCAGAGTTTTTACAACAGTGAGCTCAATTTGAGCCTCACTCGACAGATATAAATCAACAAGACTGTACTTGGATTCTCCAACTCTCTAGAGTACACAGACTCTCCTTACTGACTCTTGACCTCTACTGGTCACAATGGTATGAGTCCAATCTGAGACTCAATACATGACAAGCATATACGGAGGAGTTCGCTTGAACCTCGCAAGCCCTTTATAGAGTACACAGATTCTCTGTCTCTCTCTGACTCTATCTCGATTTTGCCTTTTACTTCTGCAGGTTAGCTCGACTTCTTCTCTCTGTTCTCTGCTCTTAGCTTTCGTATCTCGCTTACTGCTTTCTCTGTCAGTTCGTGGCTTTAAAGCCAATCTTCTTTCTGACTGTTTGTTTATGCTTCCTGACTTTCTGGTTCCCCTGCCTCTATCCATTTGAATCCCTCTGTTCTACGTAATCATCACTGTATAATGCCTCACAGGGAGGTGGCCACCTGTTTCATAATGAACTGAGTGTCAGTTCTGTTGGACGTTTTCAAAATGACCGTTTATTCCGTTAACTCCAAGAGTGCTCGCAAACATGACCTTTTGCCAACACATCATCCATGTCGGACTTCAAATCTTATACAACTTTATCTATTTACCTTGTCAGGTCTAATCACCCATCGGAATGCATCTCCGCCATTAATCTAGGGACCCCAGATCCTACGGTCATCGTCCATATCAGGCGGGTAAGTAACATGATGTTTACTCGTCCGATGTGAAAGATTTTCTCTCTCTTTCGCTGAATGCGTGGCACCCATTGTGTGGCATCGGGCGGGACTCAGTTGAAACCTCTTACCGCTCGAAGCCCTTCCAATATTTTGTCGGTTTTTGTGGGACCCTGCTTCTGACAAAATCGAAATGATACTTTTCCGCAATTTACAATTATTTCGGGTCCGGACACTCGGGGATTTTCCTTCTTTGAGGGGTTTTCCCTGTGATATGTGATTAGTGACTTGTCACTAATCGCATATAAGGAAATACCCCCGTTTCTTGAATTGACTCCTAGTTTTGCTAATTTGTGGTAGCGTGCATTACCATGGGCCGATGGTTTGCGCACTTGACTGAGTGTCCTTGTTGCTCCGCGTTGATCACAAATTGCAACTGTTACGAGGTTATCTCTGATAAGCTTCATCTTTATAAGACTTTGAAACTTTGGCATGAATTTTACAGAGTTCATGAAAACTTAAAGAGTGTTCTAGGATCCAATTCGGATCATAAATTGAAGCTTCCTAATCTTCAATGTACACCAATATTGTTACGGTTAGCAGATAGCTCTGTAATTAACCCTGATTGTGTGTTAGAAGATATATATGTTTCCTTAGATTCTTGGGAATATCCTGTCAATTTCATGATTTTAACACCCAGGAATAATTTAGGAGGACATCCATTAATTTTAGGAAGGCCATGGTTAGCTACAACCGATGCTTTTATCAGTTGTAGATCAGGAGACATGTTTATTTCATATGGAAGCTCGACAAAGAAATTTACATTATACCCACCTGAAAAAACAATGATAGAAGTAGAAAATGAAGAATGGATAAATGATGATAATGATATACAACCATTTTTCACTATTGCACAAATAAATGAAGAGGATCAAATTTTAAATTCAACAAAAAATAATCTCTTTATATGGTGACAATAGTCAAGATTTTCAAGAACAATGTAATATTGAGTATCTATCATCTAGACAAATGTCTTTACATTCTATGGAAAAATTTGGAAACTCTTCAATCGAAATTCTTCCAGGGAAAATTTTGAATATCAATGAAAACTTGGAAGAATTATAGAAAAAGAAATTGGTGGAAATATTTCAAAAACATCTTCTGCATATGTATGGGAATACACTGATATGAAGGGAATTAATCCTAAAACTTGCATGCATCATATTTATATTGAAGAAAATTCTAGACCAGTTCGACAACCACGAATAAGAATGAATTCAAACTTAAAAGAAATTGTTAAAGAGGAATTGCAGAAATTGTTAAATGTAAATTTCATTTATCCAATATCAGGAAGTCAATGGGTTTCACCCCTAGTAATCATTCCTAAGAGAAATGGAAAATGGAGAGTATGCATTGATTACAGGGAATTGAATAAAGCTACTTTGAAATATCATTTTCCACTTCCTTTCAGAGATCAATTTTTAGATACATTAGTAGGTAAAAAGTATTTCTCATTCTTGAATGGTGTTAGTGGGTATAATCAGATCAAGACAAAACCACATTCACTTGTCCATGGGGGACTTATGCTTACCGAGTACTTCCTTTTGGATTATGAAATGCTCCAACAACATTCCAAAGAGAAGTATTGGGAACTTTCTCTCATCTTATTCATGATTGTGTTGAAGTATATATGGGTGATTTTACAGTTTATGGAAATTCTTTTGAAGAAGCACTTGAAAATTTAGAAAAAGTTCTCATAAGATGCAAAGAGGCAAATCTTTCACTAAGTCATAAGAAATGTTTTATGATGTTTAATGAATGAATTTTTTAGGTCACCATATTTCAGGAAATGGAATTAAGGTAGACTTATCTAAGGTAGAAATTATTTCCAAATTATCAATTCCAAGTTGTCAACAAGATGTTAGGAGTTTTCTTGGTTTTACTGGATATTATAGAAGATTCATAGAAAACTTCACAAATATTGCATCTCCACTCTTCAAATTACTCACCAAAGACTGTGAATTCAGTTGTAACTCTCATTGCCAAAAGGCTTTTGAAAATTTGAAAAAGGAGAACTTTGAAGCACCTATTTTAAAAGGACCTAATTGGAAGATTCCATTTCATATATTAACTGATGCTTCAGACACAACTCTAGGAGTTGTGTTAGGACAAAAACATCTCACTCCTTATGCCATTTATTATATCAGTAAAAATTTAACTCCTATAGAGCTAAATTACATTGTAACTGAAAAGGAGTTTTTAGTTGTCATTCACGCCATTAATAAATTCAGTCATTACATCACTAGCTATGAAACTTTCATTCATACGGACCATTCTACCATTAGATACTTAATGAACAAACTAGTTACTGATGGTATAGTAACAATATGACTATTATTATTACAAGAATTTAATATCGCCATTCTCGACCGACTTGGAAAACAAAATACAATTGCTGACTTTTTATCTAGAATTCAAAATGATAACAATGATATACCTGTAGAGGATAAATTTCCTGATGAATATATTTTTGCAGTATCTATTAAATCACCTTGGTTTGCAGATATTAATAATTATTTAATTACAGGGAAGTTACCCTCCTATTTTTTTCCTTGAGAAAAGAGAAGAATAATCCAAACAAGTGCATCTGATTCATGGATAAATGAAGAATTATACAGGACAGACTAGATTTCATCATCCAAAGGTGTGTAAGAGAAGATGAAATACCTAAGATACTTAATGCATGGCATGATGGACCATATGGAGTTCATTTTGTTGAGAAAATAACTACTTACGAACTCCTTCTCTTAGGATGTTATTGGCCTTCCCTTTTTAAGGATGCCAAGGAATATGTTAAGAGGTGTGATAGCTATCAAAGAATGGGGAAACTTATTCCTTCAGATGAAATACCACTACAACCTCAGGTACTCATTGAACCTTTTGAAAAATGGGCTTTGGATTTTGTTGGACCAATTAATCAATCTTCAAAACAAAAAAAAAATATATATTCTTGTATGCACTGATTATGTTACTTAATGGGTAGAAGCTAAAGCACTTTATTTTGCTACTGAAAATGTTGTAGTTTCGTTTCTTTTTGAGGATATTTTTACTCGTTTTAGTGTCCCAAGAGAGATTATAATAGATAAGAGAAAACAATTTACATCCAGAGTAGTGAAAAATATAGTGGAAGAATATAAAATCAATCATCAGAAATCTACTCCATACCATCCACAAGAAAATTGTAGGTTTTAACCCCGTACATAAATTACCTGCATATGAATTCTAAAACATAGAAAATAAACAATGCGAGAGCATAACACATAAAACACATATACATAGAGATTTTCCCCTGTATCCCAAAACCGGGACTATGAGCTTGATTTTTCATTATATTCCTTTCAATGTTACAATACATATTTATACATGTTGAAGCATCCAATACCATGGACCAAAAACCATTGCGTCCAATACCATGGACCAAAAAACCATCACATCCAATACCATGGACCAAAAACCATCGCGTCCAAAAAACATGTGCCAAAATCATGCACAAAACCATAGGTGGGTCCACCCAACCTAACATAGGGTCCAAAACCAAAATTTTCCAGGGCGCTGCCTCGAACCCCATAAAGTGGGGTTACGGGTGCCCTTCAAACCTCCTATTAACTACATGGAAAGAATATAACACAACCCAACATTCTCCCACTTGTTGTCTTCTTTCCACAGAGGACCACAAGAGAGCTTAGTCATTTTCCCAGCCCTGAAATGCCCATTGTCTCTCTACACCAAGAGAACTTCTCAGAGCTCACAGTTTTTGTCAATGCATCTGCAGTATTCTTCAAAGTGTCCACCTTTACCAGCAACACCTTTTCGTCTTCTATCATATCCCTCACAAAGTGATACTGAACATCAATGTGCTTTGTATTTGACTGATATGTAGGGTTCTTTGCCAAGAAAATTTCACTTTGGCTGTCACAGTTTATCCTTATAGCTTCCTATACTAACCCCATACTTGAACATAATCTTTGCAACCAAACTGCTTCATTGCTTGCATGAGTGGCTGCCATGTATTCTGCCTCTGTAGTTGATAGTGCCACTACATATTGTTTCTTACTCATCCAACTGACTGCTCCTACAAATAGGTTAAACACATACCCACTTTTAGATCTTCTCTGATCTAGATCTCCAACCCAGTCTACATCAACAAAGCCACGAATATCTAACACTCTGTCCAATCCTAGTCTTCCTTGGTAGCATAGACCATAATCACTAGTGCCACGCAAATACTTTAAAACCCACTTCACTACTGTCCAATGCCCCTTTCCTGGTTTTGACATAAACCTGCTCAATACTCCCACTACATGTGCAATGTCTGGTCTAGTACAGACCATTGCATACATTAAGCTACCAACTGCACTTGCATATGGAACACGAGACATGTCCTCTTCCTCTTCTTTTGTCTTGGGACACTGTTAAGCAGATAAACTCACACCTACAGGAATAGGAACCTTCACCTGTTTACTATCCTACATATTAAACCTCTGTAGTATTGTCTCAACATACTTCCTCTGGTTTAACCAGAGCTTCCTCTTTGCCCGATCTCTTTTAATTTCCATTCCCAAAATATAGTTTGTAGCACCAAGATCTTTCATGTCAAATTTGGAGGACAATTGGGTTTTCAAATCTTGGATAATTTCTTTGTCATTTCCAACCAACAACATATCATCCACATACAAGACAAGATAAATAACACGATCTCCAATTAATTTAAAATACACACAGTGATCACCTTTGCTTCTGGTGAAGCCAAGTCCCTGTATAAATGTATGAAATTTTTGATACCACATCCTTGGTGACTGTTTTAACCCATACAGAGACTTCTTTAACTTGCATACTAGTTCTTTCTTACCCTTCACCGCAAAGCCTTCAGGTCGCTTCATGTAGATTTCCTCTTCCAGATCCTCGTGAAGGAATTTTGTCTTCACATCCATCTATTCTACCTCAAAATCAAAAGCAACAACAATAGATAAAAGTAATATAATAGAAGTTACCATGACAACAAGAGAAAAAATATCACCAAAATCAATTCCTGGCACCTGGGAATAACCTTTTGCTACCAATCGAGCTTTGTATTTCTCCACTTTTCCTTCTGCATTTGTCTTCTTTTTGAACACCCATTTTCTGCCAATGGGTTTCCTTCTAGCCAACAACTCCACCAGATCCCAAGCCTCATTTTTGTGCAAAGATGCCATTTCATCAACCATGGCCTCTTTCGAGAGTTTTCCATCCTCTGAATCCACTGCTTCCTTCACAGTTCTGGGATCATCATCAGTAACAGACAAAGAAAAATTTGAATAGAAAGTAGATGGAATATACCTTTCTGGCTGCCTTCTTTCTTGAACTGATCTTCTCACAGTGGGAGTTTGTGTCTCTTCATCTTCTGATTCCTCCACTTTTGTAGAGTCTGATTCTTCCTCCTTTAGCTCAAACTCTATCTTCTTAGGTTCCTTTTGTTGGACTTCATGTTTAATAACATCTTTCACCTCTCTAAACACCACATCTTAGCTGTACAAAACCTTCCTTGTTATTGGGTTCCAAAGCTTATAACCATTTAAACCATCCTTATACCTAATAAAGATGCACTTTTCAGATTTACTATCAAACTTGGTTCATTTCTCCTTTGGAACATGTACATATGCATCACATCCAAATACCCTCAGATGTGAAAGAGAGGTTTTCTTACCAGTTCATAACTTTTGAGGAATCTTATCCTCCAACGCTGATGAAGGTGACCTATTGACCAGGTAACATGCAGTATCCACCACCTCTGCCCAGAATTCATGTCCTAACCTGGCACCACTGACCATGCTTCTTGCCCTTTGCATCAATGTCTTATTCATTCTTTTTGCAACTCCATTTTGCTGATGTGTTTATGGAGTAGTATTCTTCCGTGCTATACCACACTTCTTACAAAATTCTTCAAATCCCTTACTACAAAACTTTCCACCGTTATCTGTCCTTAGCACCTTTATCTTCTTCTCTGTTTGGTTTTCCACCAGAGCCTTAAATTCTTTAAACCTGTCAAAGACTTCAGATTTCTTCTTAAGGAAATATATCCATGTATTCCTTGAGAAGTCATCTATAAATGATACATAGTACACATACTTACCCAGTGATGGAACCTTCACAGGTCCAAACACATCACTATGCACAAGTTCTAATATCTATTTCACCCTCTTACTACCAGAGGGGAAACTCAACCGATTCTGCTTCCCATATACACAATTTTCACAGAAATCAAAATCCAGAGAGCTATTACTCATACCTTATACCATACCTTTAACATGAAGTATCCGAAGGCCCTTTTCTCCAATATGTCTAAGCCTTTGATGCCATAGCATGGTCTTCTCTCCAGAGACCACTAGATTTTCTGCTCCACTTTCAGGAACCACAAAACTATTGCACCCATCAATAATAGTGCTACCTTGCAGCTTGTACAGAGTTCCAATCCGAACTCCCTGCATCAATACCAGTGCTCCGCAAACCATCTTGCAGTTATCCTTCTCAAACACTGTTTTTACACCTGCATCATCTAGCTTGCTAACAGAAATCAGATTTCTGGCTAATGCAGGAATATGTAGAACACTTGGAAGCGTTCTAACCCTTCCACCTTGCAACTTCAACTTTACTTTTCCGTGACCAACGATTCTAGCCTTTTTGTCATCCCCCAAGAAGACATCACCACCATCATATTTCTCATACTTGCAGAACCTCTCTCTATGGGGAGTGAAGTGAAAGGATGCACCTGAGTCAATCAACCATGCCTCATGATCTACATGTGTACTTGAAGAAGCCAAGTACACATCCCCACCTTCATCTGAGGTGGTTTTCGCCTCTGCAAAAGGAGCCTCATCAGATCCCTTTCCTTTGTCAGGAGATTTAGATTTACAGACCCTTTTGTAGTGCCCTTCCTTTCCACATTTCCAGCACACCACCTTTACAGGTTTTCCTGGAGATTTAGATCTCCCACTCGATGACTTATTTTTGTTTCTGTTCTGGGTCCACCCTCGTACAAACAAGGCATCACCATTTTGACTCTCCATATTTTTCCATCTCATCTCCTTCGTCAGTAAGGATGAGACTATTTCATCAAAATGCAAGGCAGTTGCATTGCTACCTAGTGCAATAACCAGACTATCCCATGAATCTGGTAGAGAACACAACAAACTGATGCAATTATCTTCATCTGAAATTTTAATATCAACAGATGCTAATTGACTTACCACAGTATTAAATGCATTCAGATGCTCTATCACTAAGTCTCCATCTTTCATCCTCGGGTGATACAACTTTTTCCACAAGAACAGTTTATTCACTAGAGACTTAGATTGGTACAAAGTCCCTAACTTGTCCCACAAAGCCTTTGCCATAGCTTCCCCTAATACATTCAGCAATATTCAATCTGAGACACACAATCGTATTGTTCTCTTTGCCTTCCGATCCAACTTCTTCCATTCTTCATCAGACACTCCCATTGGTTTAGTACCCAGATTTACCGCGATCCACTGGTCTTTATCCACCAATAGATCCTCCATCTTGAGTTTCCACAACTCAAAACTCTGACCATTAAATTTCTCAATCTCTATCTTTCCACTGCTCGCCACCTTCTTTCACCACCAGAATCGATCTCACAGATCTCCCACTGAACAAGGTCTACCATAGGCCTGAGTGAAACCCCTCAACAACAAAGGCGTCCCCTTGAAGCCAAAACTGCTCTGATACCAAATGTAGGTTTTAACCCCGTACAAAAATTACCTGCATACAAATTCTAAAACACAAAAAATAAACAATGCAAAAGCATAACACATAAAACACATATACACAGAGATTTTCCCCTGGATCCCAAAACTGGGACTACCAGCTTGATTTTTCATTATGTTCCTTTCAATGTTACAATACATATTTATACATGCTATCGCATCCAATACCATGGACCGAAAAACCATCGCATCCAATACCATGGACCGAAAACCATCGCGTCCAAAAAATATGTGTGAAAATCATGCACAAAACCATAGGTGGGTCCGCCCAACCTAACATAGGGTCCAAAACCAAAATTTTCTGGGGTGCTGCCCTGGACCCCATAAAGTGGGGTTATGGGTGCCCTTCAAACCCCCTATTAACTACGTGGAAATAATATAACACAACCCAACAAAAATGGACAAGTAGAGTCTATCAACAAAGTTATTGAAGCAATCCTCATCAAGACAGTTCACTTGCATAGAAGGGATTGGGAAGAAAAGCTTCTAGAAGCTTTGTGGGCCTACCATACCACATGGAGAAACACTACAAGACATACTCCCTATGAACTTGTTTATGGAAATAAAGTCGTATTTCTAATCGAGTTCCAGATTCAGACCTATAAGACAATAATCAAGTTGGGACTTCACTTATCAGAAGCACAAAAGAAAATAAAGGGTAAACTCAATGAGATTGATGAAATAAAGCAAGATGCTAGCTAGAAGACTAGTTTAGTCCAGCAACAAAGATTGAGAGGGCATGATAAATACATCAAAGAAAGAAAATTTCAGCCAAGATACTGGGAATTACTCTTTTATTCAAAGTTCAAATATTTCCAAAGAAAATTTCAAACTCACTCTCTTGGGCCTTATGAGATTGAAAATGTTTTTGATAATGGAGCAGTCGGAATTAGGACTATTGATGAAGAAAAATTTCCTCTCTTAGTAAATGGACTTCGACTTAGGATCTATCATAAGTCAATGACTAGGGAGGAATTTGTAAATATTTTTTAGAACAACTCTGATTTGAATCTGGTCAAGAAGAATTCTTCTTCTTAACAAATTTCAAATTTATTTATATATAATATATATATATATATATATATATATATATATATATATATATATATATATATATATATATATATATATATATATATATATATATATATATTGATTGTATAAACATGAAAACCAACAATTGTTGGCATGTTTATGCAAAAAATTCAAGGTGAAAACCAAGAATTCTTGGCATCTTAAATTTTATTTGTATTCCATTTTCTATAATTCCATCTTCTTTTATCCCTTTATTTTCAAAACAATAAATAGCTACATAATTATTGATTTTCTGTAGCTTTGATAACTTTCTGCAGCCAATTTCACATAAACTTCTGATGATACAATTGAAGGAATGATTGACTCCCTCCACTGCAAAGTACCTGAAGTTAGCATAGAAAAAAGGGGCAACCAAAGGTTAGCAAGAAAATAATTCAAAGGTATGCACTTCTTTAATTTAATAATAGGGATCAAAGAATTACATATATTAATTATAAGACATAGTACTATCAAAACTCACAATCATTATTTCTAAGAGTTGATCGTATCATGTCAAATCATGTATAATCTTCCATTCACTCCCGATCATCATAAATCATATTCTAATCCATTGAACTGATCGCCCAAATCATAAACATGAATGCTCTTAACGGTTAGATTATGCCTCATTCCCTTATACCCTCACTACCTACGCTCTCATTATTCCAGCACTCACGCTCTCAGCCTTTCTGTTATAAAAACCTTACAAGAAGTCCTTCCGTGTCAAACAAAATAGTTTTTGAAATGAAGCTTCTCGACAATGGGAGTGATAGTCAGAATAGAGCCAACAGGGAAAACAAATTTGGTGGGGTATCCACAAAAAAAGGAATTGTTGCAGAAGGCACAATGGCTAGAGTTTATAGATAAATTTGATGGCTTCCATAAAGAAGTGATCAAATCCTTCACCAGGATTTTGATGGAGTCTAAGTGGAGATAGGAGACATCAAATTCATAGTGATAGAGTTGTTTATAGCTAAAGCTACTGGAATACCACAGATTGGAGAAAAATGTTTCAAAAATAGAGGTATTGAAAGAGAAGACTGGAAGGATTCCCGAAGAAACCAAGCATGGACACCACCATTTTCAAGAAGGGCATCCCAAGCATGACATTAAAAAGTAAGTGGAGGAATTTTCTTCTAATAATCCAAAAATTTGTTACCTGCGAAGGAAGGTTTGGATGCATGTTCTCTACCATATTGGGTTGCTAATGAATTTTCTTGAAGAAAATGAGATAAATCTTTCGTATTTATTGTTGGATAGTCTAAGAAAGATGTCAGGGAATGTTTAAAGGAGAATTCAGTTCATAGATAATACAATGTATCACCATGATCTAGTCAAAATACTTGTTTAATTTCATCTCCAAAACATAGGTGATAATTGGGAAAGATTTTTAATAAGGAATCACTTTGAGGAAGAAACTCATGGGTAGTTAAATAAAAATAGACCTAAGGGGGGAAGGAAAAGAAAACTTGATAGGACACTAGAACAAGAACCACAATAGCCACAGGAACTGTCAGAGGATGACATCCCTCTTGCAAAAGTTTTAGAGAAAATAAACAAAAGAAATGTTAAAAGAAAGAAAGCCAGTAAAGAAACATAGGTTTCACCTCAAATAGAGAAGCCTAAAATAGAAAGGAAGAAAACTAAAAATACCCCTATCATAGGTCTAAGAAGGAGTACCAGACTCAACTCAACAAAATAATTCCCTAAAAAAGAATAGAGCATGTCAATGAAGAAACAGAAGAGGACTCAGAGGCAGAAGAAGATTCAAGAATTTCTATGAGAACATCTCCACAAGTTTCATCACCAAGGGTTTCATCACCAACTTACACCTCGCCTCCTCAGAGTCAAAGGCAAAGAATTCCAGAAATTAATCCTATGCAGTAAGAAATTTATGATTATATTGAATCCCTGGAGAAAAGGGATGCAAGCAGAACATCAATTCCAATTCAAGAGGAAGAAGAAGTCTAGTTTAATGAACCACAAGAACCTCTAGTAGTCAATATATTAAAACAGGAAATCTGTGAACTGGAGACATTAAACAGCTACATTAAAAATAAAAATCAAGCCTTGTAAGATAGAATGAAGTCCAAATAGCAAAGAGTGAAAACCTCCTTTTACATCTAAGTATGTGGTTTAATAAGAACAAGAAACTGAGGAAGAAGAATAGGGCTTTATAGAGACGGGTTATAAACTTGAAATACAAGATCCTCCTGAGAAAACCAAGGATGGCAATGACTGGTAAGAAAGTGAAAATGATGAAGTTAGATGTACTTGAAGAAGTGTCCAAGAAAATGCAGTAGTTAAAAAAATATATCAATTTTATGTTTTGTATGAGGACATACAAAATATTTAATGTGGGGGAATGTAGAGTTCCATAACTGTTTTGTTTTGACACCCTTTTTCTTCCATTTTCCTCTTTTTCGTCATCGTTATAAACTCAATAAAAGAACTATACCATAGATTTTGATAAGCTAAAAGCTCTCATATGTCTTATTTTCATATTCATTAATGTGCCTTATTATTTTGTTAAAGATTACATAGGTACATAATTAACATGATTCTGCAGCTATTTTAGAAATCTGCATCTACCTCCATGGTTTGTGGGGTTCTGGTGTGCCAACAAAGCAAAGAATCATATGGGCGGTTGAGGATTGATCCCCTCATGGATTGCCTCCTATTCGCTCAAGTTAATTCACTGAAGGAATCACACAATGGCACGGGTCAAACACGTAGCAGCAGAAGTCTAAATTTGTCACATTTCTATGATTTTCTTTCCAAATAGAAAATCACTGAGATAACGCTTTTATTGTTAAGTTTAAAATTTGAATAAGGATTGATTAAAAGACCTGTAGGTGTAGAAGTCTCAAACTGTTGAGCACACATTTTATATATAAACATTTATCCTCTGTAAAGGATAGGGAGGAAGTAATAGTTAAATTTATCAAGAATTATGAAACAAACCTTTGTCCTCATATTGAATTAAAGTTACCTTTCTACTATTTGATGCGTATGTGAGTTTGATTTACACCTACTGTATGTGGAGGGCCCCTGCAAACAATCGAGGTTTAGTCTATTTCATTTTCTTGCTTTTTGTTATCGCATTGTTATTTCTTTCTAGTTTAGTTTCCTTACTTCACTATTTCATCATTTTGTTATAATTGAGTTAAATATCATTATTTTGTTTATCATTTCATTATTTCTTTTGTGCTTGAATTTATTCATAGTCATTTAATGGTTTAGTTTCTTCAATTCTTTTCGCTTAATTAAAGTCCCTATTTTACGCTTTTAGAATCATAACTTGTATATACTCTCTAGTCAATGTTAGAAGATTACTTTCATGCTTTTTAGAATCAAAGTTTGTACATACTTTGTAGACAACTTTTGAAGGATTGTTTTCTTTCTCTTAGAATCATTTCAATTTCAATACTCTACTTTATAGCAGCAAGGTGTTTAGGATAGATTCATAACGGTAAATTGATTGACATAAGATGATTTGGAACAATACTCAACATAGATATGACCTGGTAGATTAGTCTAACAATAGCTTAAATTTCACTCATTAAAAATCTTACTCTAATATAATAGGAACCTAGATAAACAACGAACATCCCAAAACAAATACAAACATCATCTTACAAACTAAAGGAAAGGATTCTAGCATATATAATGCACCTGCACTTCATAATTTTACCAACTCCAGTTGATAATTTATGTTTCCAATTTAAGAACATTAAATTGACCAAATAGTAATGCTCCCATTGTCGGTAGGCCTACACAATGGCATACATCTCTTTGTCATAAGTGTGATATTTATGAACCGTGTCTGAAAGTTTCTCACAGTGATATGCCACTGGATGCCCCTGTTAAGTAAGGACTACCCCAATAGCATAGTCAGAGGCATATGTCTCGATCTCAAATGGTTGTTGCAAGTATGATAATGTGATAACTGGTGGAGAGCAGAGGTGATGTTTAAAATCTACGAATGCCTTCTGTTGAGATTCAGACCAAAAGAAATTTTCTTTCACTCCTCCCTTGGTGACTTGACTCAACGGCCAAGTGATATGAGAGAACCCCAACATAAACCTGCGGTAGAAATTGGCAAGACCCAGAAAGCTGCGGAGCTCTGTCAAAGTGGTTGGGGTTGGCCAATCCCGAATGACTTCGATCTTGGTTGGTTACACATGCACACCCTTTTCATCAATAATGTATTCCACATACTGAACTTGGGTCATGCTAAAAGTGCATTTCTCCAATTGGCACACAACTTATGTTGTCGCTGTGTTTCAAGAACCTATCAAATGTGGTGGAGGTGCTCTTCCCAACTCTCGCTGAAGATCAGGATGTCATCCAAGTATACCACTACAAATGAGTTGGTGAATGGTCGCAAGATATCATCCATCAACATCATGAAGGTTGTAGGAGCATTCGTCAACCCGAAAGGCATAACCAACCATTCGAAAGCACCATCCTTGGCTTTGAAGGTAGTCTTCCACACATTAGAGGGCTTGATTGGTACCTGGTGATATCCAAACTTCAAGTTGATCTTGCTGAAATATTTTTCCCCCTTGAGTTGGTCCAAAAGGTAATCAATCTGTGGGATCAGGTACCTATTCCAAACAATGATCTTTTTTAGTGCCCGATAGTCAAGACAGAGTCTCCAAGTCCCATCCTTCTTCTATACCAACACGATCAGGCTCCCATAGGGTGATGAACTTTGCCTAATGTGACCTTTCTGCAGAAACTCCTCAATCTTCCTCTTGATTTCATCGTTCTCCAGAACGAAGTGCCGATAGATTGGTTCACTGGGAAAAGACACATCTGGGGTCAGATCGATGGAATGCTTGACCTGACAGTGTAGAGGCACCCCTGTGGGGGAGATGAAGATGTCCTTGTATTCCTCTAGGACCTTGTCCATCTGTTGTTATCATGTGGAGGGCCCTTTTCTAGAGGTCATGACCACTATATTCTTCTTTCCCTGAGGGCGTATCATTAGGAAAACAAATTTCCCCAGTTTTGGAAATGAGCCTACTGCATTGTTTTGCAGTAACCGAAGAGATGGCGGTAGGTGGTGCTACCTTCGTTATCTTATACAATGTATCTCCCAAGGTATTGATACCAACGCGATGCCTTGACTCATACACAACAAGTTTCTTCCACAAGTATGGTTGGCCTAATAATACATCACAAAAATCAAGGGTAGCAACACCACATAATACCTCATCCGTGAAGGGCTTGATGCTATATGGAAGGTGACATTGTTGGCTCACGCGAAGATCCCGTCCTTGGTGAAGCCACCTAATTGTGTGCGGTTGTGGGTGTGATGTGGTCAGTAAGCCCAACCTCTTCACGACCTCTACTGCAATGAGGTTCTTTTAGCTCCCGTTTTCGATAATGAACTGTAGAGGGGAACTGTTTACCCACATATGGGAGTGTAAGGGACACTCCTCCTCCTCTGGATCTTCAAGTTCCTCCTTCTAGATCTTTGTGGTGGTGATGGTGGCGTTGGGATCTGCATCGGTAATTTTCTTCCCTTTCTCATTCCCCTTGTCAGGTTCTGACTTAGAGTTGGAATATGCATCTGATTCCGAAGCCTTTAGCTCGGCCACTAGTGACTGCTTGGCCCAACACCCACTTGTGTTGTGAGTGGAGCTCTTATGGAACTCACACCACTTTCCCATGCCCTTCTTCAACTTCACAATGTTGTTATTTTCTTATGGCTTTGGTGAGATGTCTTGGGCCATCTCTCCTTGGATTTGTCCTTTAATCTATTGGTTTGGGGGTACCTTTCACTTGCTTTAGATTCGCAAATCCAAAGTCTCGCTCGATATTGATGGCATATCAGTACATCGTGCCGAGCGAGGAGATGTCCAGGAACTCCATCTCGTCCTGAATGTATCTGTGTAGGTAGCTGTGGTACTTGAGTACCAAATGTTGCTCAAAATCCTTGATACCCAACTTTGTGTGAAGGGTATGAAAAACATTGGTAAAATTTGACACATCTTGGCCCCTTCCCTGCCACAACGTGGTCCACTTTATGTATTTTTCCTCAGAGCTCTCGATGGGGTAGTACTACTCCTTGATGGCATCTGAGAATGAATTCCAAGTGGGAGCAGCTGAAAACAATGAGGTCGTACTTTCATCCTTCTTCTCACAATAGGTTTCCCACCAATCTTTGACGTGGGGGGCGCCTTTGAGAAGAGAAAAAGTAATATTCTCTTGGCTAGAAAAATAATGAACAGAAAAATAACCTTCTAGTAGATTTAACCATTTATCTATGGCGTCTGCATCTATTTGGCCCTCAAATATGGGAATGTCAAATTTTACGTGTACCTTAAAAGGTGTGGAGCCTCCAAAGTGGCTGCTCAATGTGGATGCACCGCTGGTGGGCAAGCGTTGAAGGATATGTGCAAAGTTATCCATCATCACATTCCTTTGTTTCTCAAGGGCCTCCTCGAGCAATATTTTGATAATATCTCTTGGTACCTCATCTTTATTTTCTTCCCACATGGGCGACCGTCGGGGTTTGTGAGGCTAATCTTGCAAAGGTTCAACCAGATCAAGCCCTAAATCCCTATATCCCGACCTCGTTAGGGACATGCAAACAAAAACATAGAAAGAGCAACTGGTTTAATACCACTAATCTAGATTTAAACAAGAACACAACAAATTATAGATATAACCATAAATACAGAGATGTAGCATAAATAACACTTCATTTCATTAATATCAAATACTAAAATATGCTTACAAACATAATGGAAATACGACTAGCTTGGGAAATGGTAGCTTATCTCTAAGAAGAGATGTGGTCGCTACGTGCCTCTGAACAAAGTTACAATGAGGCTCAAGGGCCTTTTTATTATTGAATAATAAGAGAAAACCCTAAAAAACCAAAACCCTAGCTCGAGGAGATGTAACACCAAGAGTTTATGGGCCTCATTGGGGTTAGTTAGGCAGCCAACTTCTCGCATTCGTAACTTGGTCATATTATCTCTGTTTCATGCGTATGATACCTCATTGGAAATATTTCGCTGAGGAATATAGCTGCTGACATGATTTCCATAGAAATCACTAGCATTTTTTGTGGAAATCACATCAACATCTGTATTCCTCAGAGATATCTTTCCAATGAGGTATCATACACATCAAACAGAGATAATATGACCAAGTTATGACCCTGAGAAGTTGGCTGCCCAACTAACCCTAACGAGGCTCATAAGATCTTGGTGTTACATCTCCTCGGGTTAGGGTTTTGGTTTTTTAGGGTTTTCTCTTATTGTTCGATAATAAAAAGGCCCTTGAGCCTCATTGTAACTTAGTTCAAAGGCATTTAGATGCCACATCTCTTCACATAGATAAGCTACCATTGTCTGAGCTAGTCTTATTTCCATTTTGTTTATAAGCATATTTCAATATTTGATATTAATGAAATGAAGTTTTATTTCTACTCCATCTCTATATTTATGGTTATATCTGTAATTTCTTGCATTCCTGTTTAAACCCAGATCACTTGACTTGTAGCTTCTTTTCTAATAGAAACATTAACCTTTGGAATGATCGGCTAAAGAGGTTGAGTGATGTTGAAGAAACCATCAAAAGGAAAACTCACGTAAAACTTTTCCCACCATATAAGCCCCTGAACTCCATCATGAAGTGGTGAAATCCAACCTATAGAAGAAACCCCAAAGTATATCGAAAACCCTCCTTTAAAGGAAGGTCCACAATAGGGAAAAACTTTAGGGAAATCCCCAAAAGAAAAAACTCCATCAGAAGAGGATTTGGATGGAGACACCTAGGGAGTATGACTCCATGTGGTCTTGATATTTGTTCAATATTCCATCTTAGGGATGAAAGCAATATATTTTGACTTTTCTGTCAACTAATCACACTATGAAGTCAGTTTCTTTGGAACTCTGGAGAAAGGTTGTATACTAGTCCATGTCAGCGGGTATATAAAGATGGATGACAATAGCATGGATCCCATTGAACGTTATTTTTGTGGATGCCACAATGTTATGATCTATCTCCATGAATTCAGACTTTTATGGTGCTATGATATATCTTTAAACCCTTTCAGAGGCTCCTTTGAGGTGGAATCCTTGTTGTCCAAGATTTGTTTATTCATATTTTCTCAGCTTAATTCTCTTCTTGGTTGTGGTCATAGAAAGGGCTTTAGACTCTGACCATCAAAGTCACACTTACTTGCATCGTTCTCAGAATTCTCACTTCTCATTGGTGATGAGTGAACAAAGTTTTTGGTTACATTATATATAACGATAGTTCAAAGGGCACTATATAGTAGTTTGATATCATAGAGTTCTTTTTCAACATATCAGAGCATTCAATATTGTTTTCTCAAGAAAGTTAAACCATTATTATGTCAAGTGTAGATTTTGGAAATATCTTAGAATCTAAGAGTCAAGAAAGGAGACAATTGCTTGACCCCTCTACATTAAATTCCAAAATATTATCAAAATATCCGATCAACATAAGTTCAAAATGATGGTTCTAAGTTCTTCCTTTCAATTTAATAAACAGTTTTAAATGCTTCCTTTCAATTTAATAGTTAATATATTTGATGTTTTAGTTGAATAATCACTTGCAACATCTATTTCCAACGTTGAGGTGCATGCATGCCCATATAATATGGATTCTTGTCTTGCAATCTGTTTCTAACATTGAGGCCCAAGTTTGTGTTTATAATATTGATGATTTATATTTTTAAAATTTGTATCTAGATGTGTGTACTTAGGTGCAGGAATGTGTATATAATATTGATTTTCAAATATATCTATACATATATATAATATTGTTTTTTAAATATTATGAATATTACTATTTTCTATTTTTTAATATTAATATATATTTTAATTATTTTTTAGTAATAAATTTTAATTTAATTATGGATAGGCGTCCCCCTATTGGAATTGGCCACTTTAATCATTTTCTAATTAATCATTTTGATCTGATTGTTTAAATTGAATGATCCCAATATATTCTCATCGTTGCCATCCTGATCAATGAATGAAATTGAAAGTGACAACTTCCTTGCATATCTAAATCAAGTGTTTAAACACTGTTTAAAATAATTTTTTACCAAATCAAGATTAAAAATTTACTATTCTTATTATTTATGAACACATATGAGGATTAGGACAAATAAAATTCAAAAAAATAAATAATGAAACATGCATGATCATTTCATTTGGTTACATTAACCTAAGAGAAGTGGATCAAAGAGGAACAAACGATCGACCATTTTCCTCAGGCTTGTGAAACGAATAGGACAAATAAAATTCAAGAAAATAAATAACGAAACATGCATTGATCATTTCATTCTGTTACATTAACCTAAGAGACGTGGATCAATGAGGAACAAACTACCGACCGTTTTCCTCAGGCTTGTGAAACGTGGCGCATACACTTATGGGTGCATTCAATATTTCTAAAAAGTGGTTCCTTTAGTTATGAAATGCCTTAGTGTTTGAATTCTTCTGCACCCATGAAACAAAATAATTCAGAAATTCAGAAATTCAAATCGAATCACTTGGGTCTCATATATGGCATGACAAGTTAAATGCATCTTTCTTCTTCCTTAGATGTTTCCAAAAATCATTTCACAGCTCTATACAAGGAGCAACAGTTGTTCACATGTAGAGAAGGAGCAATAGATTTTATATACTCGGTAATTGTTTGGCTATAGAGAAGGAACAATATTTTCCCTATTTTTCATTAGGTATTTTTATCGAAAATCATTTAAACTTAAACTTATTTTGAAAATTTATTATGAATCAAAAATCTCACATACTTTCTTATAAATTATAGATTACAGTCACAATTCCTTAGACAAAATCGAAAAAATCAATGTTACTATCACATTTCCTTGGATAGAATTGACAATTCAATTGTCTACAGGTAAATAGACCTAAAAGAAATTACAAGATGCTACAACGGTATACTACATAATGCTAATATATTGTGTAAGTCGATCAGAGAATGACAATATATTTAGTTGCAATGTTGTCATGCGCTAAATTTGTAACAGATAAATACTAAAACCCACAGGAAACAAGCAGGACAGAATGTAATAGGTGACTGAGAGCTTCATGGACCATGAGTGAACAAACATAGGGATAATTTAACATGTATTTTTTTAGTTGAATTTAACATGTATTTTGTCCCAAGAATATTATGTTTGTTTATATTTTTGATGTAGTGGCATATGTAATCTGTTTGTTTGTGTTTTTTGGTTTTAATATTCAATTGAGGTCAGATTGGTTGGTAAAGATGTGTATGTAAAAGTTTAAACCATATTCTTGGGATTATATTTATTTTTATTTTTATAAGATTTAAATATTTTTAGTTAAATACATGTTAAATTATCCTTGTGCTCCATCTAACCCTCCCTTCCCCTGGAGAGTCTACAACAAATGACAAAATAAAAACTCACTATAAAAAATAGTTGATAATGTTACTTTTAAAAATTGATATATGTCAACTACCATATGAAACCCATTTGATCTTCCGAGAATCAATAAATTTATCAACTATTCCTTATAACTATTGAGAATGGTTCATGCATGGTCGATGAAGCTCTTAGTCAGTTGTTAGATTCTGTCATGCTTGTTTGTATAAGTGAGGTATTGATTTTAAACTTAAATGAAATCAAGAAATTATTATTTCAATTGAATTGATGCAAGTTCCTAGGTTTCCATTAGTTGTTGTTTCAAATTAATGTATCAAAACATTCTCTATACTTTTAAGTGAGTTGTTAGCCAGATATTAGTTTTAATGTTTATATTAAACCTATCACTGATCGAGATTGTCTTTCAGTGTAACAAGAGGAAATAGGAATTTTAGATACTATCATTCAATGTAATAATTTATATAAGTATGGGAGGAATTGTATGGTCTGGTTTAAAAAACATGTATAAATAGTTTTGTTTCCAGGTGTAGTTGGCAAATGTGTAATTCAAAGATTTTGTTTCCCCTGAAGTTAAATTTTAATTTTAATATTTTTTAGGTTTTATGAAAAATCTAAAGGACAAACTTCTATTAATTAGAGTTGATATAACAAACTTTCAAAAATATTGATATGCAAACAATTTTTTATTGATTTTGAGTTAATAGCTCCAAAATTAAATCAATAACAAATAACATTGAAAATTCCCCAATACCTTTGGAAGTTTGGAAAGGTAATTCAAGTATGGTTGAGCACTGTGTAATTCAAAGTTGTAATTTCACAAAATAATGTTAATCAAGTAGAACAAATTAAAGTAATTATATTTAAACTTCAATTATGTTGTTAATTTGTTATGTAATTAATAAAATTTGGGAATAACAACAATGGTTGGATTATCAACTCAATAATGAAATAATAAATTTATTAACTTATTAAAGTTTGAAAATTAACTCAACACCAAATAGCATAGAAATTTCCTCAATACCTTTAAAATTTTGGAAAGTAAATTCAAGTGTGTAATTCATGGATGCCCAATAACATTGAAATATAATAATAAAATTCCTCAATGTACAAATTGTTTTTCAAATATAAATGTTCAATAACATTGAAACTTAGGTTGCCTTGAAACTTATATCATCTGCAAATCCATAAACAGATCATGATATGACAACTACAAATTCTTTAGTTTTTTTTTTCAAATTACGAAAACTTAATGGTTCTAATAAATTTTGAGTTCTTTGAAAAAAAATAAAAGGTAAAATTAAAATATAGGTATATGGTTTTCCTTAATTTCTTGAAAAAATTGAGATGCAATCTATGAATTGACAATATCATTGTTGAAACATATCATACGATAATCATAAACCGGTGGTTATCTCCGTTTCTATCGATGTAAATTAATAACCATCCATATAAGATTACAATAATTCAATCATAGATTTTTAACATTTTTAAGTTCCCGAGAAAATTTTAATGTGTAATCGTTGAATATACATCACATACTAGGCTCAATATTTATTTGGAGTATGAAACACTATATGACATAGTAGCCTCTATTTATTTGAAGTATGAAACATTGTATCCTTATTTTATAAAATAAGTTTATAAATTTGAAGTATGAAACATTGTATTCTTATTTTATGAAATAAGTTTATAAATTATATTTTAGCTTTTTTAATAATTACTACTCGTTTCAGTTTTAGGTTTTAAGTATTATATTTTTAATATTAAGATTTAGGTTGTAATAGCCATTTTTAAGTTTCCGATTTTTATATTAAGTTTAATAATAATATATTAAAGTTAATAGTAAATTCAAAAATATATTAAAGTTTAATAATATATTAAATTTAATAGGCTTAAATAAAGAAAGAAATGATTAATAACAACATCATTATTATATATTATTTGTAATATTTTAATATTAAATGTTATTAATAATAATAATAATAATAATAATAAAAATAAATTATTAATAATAATAATATTAATAATAATAATAATAATTATTATTATTATTAAAAAGATTAATATTAATAAATATTATAATTAATAGCAATAATAATAGTAATAACTTTCAAATTAATATTCAAAATAATTGTATTAATAACATTATTAATAATTAATGAAGTTCAAAAAATGATATTAGTAATACTATTACTCATAATAAATTTTAAAATTATTAACATAATATAATTAGTTTATCAATTTATCAATGAAAAATGATTATAACATTAATCACATGGTTTAATTATTAATATAATAATATTTTAATATTATATTTATAAAGGAATTTAGACTTCTGTGATCCATAACATTGTTTAGATAATCTTCGGCAAAATCACATAATCAATCTTTTGTCGACGCGTTTCGAACCAACCAGTGTGGTTCATCGTCAGGACAAGTTGAAGAACCAATCCGGCTAAGCTGAATAAATTACCTAATATAACTAAATTTAAGAATGACATAATATTTAAATAATAATAATTATAGACATATGACCATTATAGTTAATATGATATTATATTATATACTAAAAATATCAAATCGATTCTAATTTTAGATATAAATTAACAAGTTTACCTGTTGTAGCTATTTATAGTATTGTTAGGGGTTTGACTAGGATCCTTAGGTCAAATTTAGCAGTTGGCAATATAGCCGTTGGAGTCTCTGCACTCTCTATTTATTCAGCTTAGCCGGATTGGTTCTTCAACTTGTCCTGACGATGAACCACACTGGTTGGTTCGAAACGCATCGACAAAAGATTGATTATGTGATTTTGCCGAAGATTATCTAAACAACATTATATTTATATTAATAGTTTAATTATATTATATTAAATTATTATTAGATTAATTATGATATTTTAACTATATTATATTATAGTTAAATTAATATAGCTAATGACTATATAATTAATCGTTGCAATTATAGTTATAGGTTGTATAGTCAATCATGATCGAGTGTTGATTTATGACAAATATTGTCTCAATACGAAAATCAACCATGGTCCAATGTCGCATTGTGACAAACATTACCTCCATATGAAAATCAATCATGGTCAAGCGGGGTCAACCATGGTTTAATGTTGCACTGTGACAAAGATTGTCTCAATATCAAAATCATTCATGGTCAACTATGTTTATTTTAAGGTTTATAATATTTATTTTAGCATTTATATACCTTGGGTTTATAATACTAATGGCTTGGGCCCAATGTTATTTCCTAGGGTTGATAATCCATTGGGGTTCTAGTATTTATCATGTGGGTTTATTTTTTTTGTTGGGTTTATAAAATCAATCCCATGGATTTATTAATATAAGGGTTGAAACATGGTCAAGCATGGTCCAAGGTCGCATTGTGACAAATATTGTCTCAATATGAAAATCGACCATGGCTAAGCATGGCTAAACATGTTTATTTAAGGGTTTATAATATTTATCTTAGGGTTTATATACATTGAGTTTATATTATTTCCTTCGTTTGAATGTTATTCCCTAGGATTTTTAATCCATTGCGTTTTTAGTATTATTTCCTTTAATTTATTATTCCCTTCGCTTTAAAATATGAATCATGTTGAACCATGGTCAATCATGGTCAACCATGGTCAACAAAGGTCAATCTTTGTCAAGCATGGTCAATCTTGGCCAACCATGGTCAACCATTGTGAGGCGTGCTTTGTGAAATCAATCATGGTCAACTATGGTCCAATGTCACATGGTAACAAAGATTCTGTCAATGTGAAAATGATCCTTGGTCAACCACGGTTCAAAGTCGCATTGACAAAGATTTTGACGATATGACAATCTAATAGTCAAACATGGTCGACCATCATCCTATGTCACATTATGACAAGACTTGTCTCAATATGAAAATCAACCATGGTCAACCATGTTTATTTTAGGGTTTATAATATCTATGTTGAGGTTTATATACCTTGGGTTTATAATATTTATCCTTTGACTTTAATATTATTCTCTTGGGTTTATAATCCCTTGGGTTTTAATATATTAATATTCTTGAAGTTTATACTATTAATGTATTGATGTATTAATGGTTTAAATTTATTAATGGTTTATAATGTATTAATATTAATGTACTCATAATAATCAATTATATTAATGGATTATATTAATGTGTTAATGGTTTTTAATGTATTAATATTCTTCACGTTTATAGTATTAATGTTAGCGCTTAATGGTTGATGATGGTCCATCGTCCCTTTGTGCCAAAGATTGTATCAAAATGAAAATAAACCATGGCTAGACATCAACTAACATGTTTATTAGATGGTGTATAATATTTTTATTGGGGATTATATAAATTTAGTTTATATTATTCGATAGGGTTTAATATTTTTCCCGTGCATTTATAATCCATACGGTTTCCTTGTATTAATATTCATCTTAGGGTTTATATACCTTGAGTTTATAATATTTATCCCTTGGGTTTAATATTGTTCTCTTGGGTTTGATATTGTTCCCTTGGGTTTATAATATCAATCCCTTGGGTTTATTAATCTAAGGGTTCTTATTCCTAAGGTTTATAATATTAATCCTTGGGTCTAGTATAAATCCCCTTGGCTTATAATCATGGTAAACCATGGTCCAATGCCACATTGTCACAAAGTTTTTTTCAATATGAAAATCAACTATGGTTAAACATCGCATTGTGACAAAGATTATATCCATATGAAAATCAATCATGGTCAACCATGGTGCAATGTCGCATTGTGACAAAGATTGTCTCAATATACAAATCAACCAAGGAACCCATGGTCTAATGTCTCATTTCTGACAAAGATTGTCTGAGTACGAAATATTATTCATAGGGTTTATAATACTAATCATGTGGTTTAATATAAATCCCCTGGGTTTATAATCATGGTCAACCATGTTCCAGTGTCACATTGTAACAAAGATTGTCACAATATGAAAATAAAGCATTGTTAACCATGGTCAACCATGGTCTAATGTTGCATTGTGACAAATATTTTTTCATTATGAAAATCAACCATGATCAACAATGGTCAATAAGGATAATTATGGGGTTTACAATATTTATCATAGGTTTTATATACCTTGGGATTGTAATAGCAATCCCTTGGCTTTAATATTATTCACTTGGGTTTATAATCCCTTTGGATTTTTAGTATTAATCCCTTAGGTTTATAATATCAATCCCTTCGGTTTATTAATCTAAGGGTTCATATTCCTAGGATGTAATATTATTCATAGGGTTTATAATATAAAAATCCATTGTGTTTAATTAATTAACAATAATTAATATAAATTAAAAAACAATATTTTATATTTTTAAATAAATAGTAATAATAATAATAACTTAATTATTATTAATTGAATAAATATTAATAATGATATTAAATTTAATAAATAATAATAATAATAATAATTTATTAACCTTATAATTAAATGTTAATATAAATTAATAATTATTTTTAATTATAATAATCATAATATTTTATTATAATAGTCTTTTTTTAATATTATTGTTATTTTTATTATTATATATTTATTAACATGAATATTAATTTTATGATTAATATTAGATTTATATCATTAACACTTATCGATGTTTTTCAACCACATTTACTAATGTGGTTGGGTTTATAATATTAACAATATCTATGGTTTATTAATTGCTAAGGGTTTATATACCTTGGGTTTATAATATTTATCCCTTTGGGTTTAATAATATTCCCTTTGGTTTATAATATCAATCCCTTGGGTTTATTAATCCAAGGTTTCTTATTCCTAAGATATACTATTATTCATAGGATTTATGCTATTAATCCTAGGGTCTAATAAAAATCTCCTTGGTTTATAATCATGATCATCAATGGTTGAATGTCACATTGTGACAAAGATTTTCTCAATATGAAAATCAAACATGGTCCAATGTCGCATTGTGACAAAGATTGTCTCCATATGAAAATCATTCATGGTCAAACATGGTCAACCACGGTGCAATGTCACACCGTGACAAAGTTTGCCTCAATATGCAAATCAACCATGGTAAACCATGGTCCAATGTCTCATTCTACCAAAGATTATCTCAGTGCTAAATATTATTCATAGGGTTTATAATATTACTCCTATTGTTTAAATAAATATGTTAGGTTTATAATCATGGTCAACCATGTTCCAATGTCACATTGTGACAAAGATTGTCTCAATATGAAAATCAAGCATTGTTAACCATGGTCAACCATGGTTCAATGTCGTATTCTAAGAAATATTTTTTCAATATGAAAATAAACCATGGTCAACCATGATAATTCTAGGGTTTGGAATATTTATATGAGGGTTTATAGACTTTGGGTTGCTAATATTAATCCCTTGGGTGTAATACTATTCCCTTTGGTTTATAATCCCTTGGGTTTTTAGTATTAATCCCTTGGGTTTGTTATTCTCATTGGTTAATAATATCAATCCCTTAGGTTTATTAATCTACGGGTTCATATTCCTAGGGTGTAATATTATTCATAATGTTTATTAATGCTTATCGGTGTTTTTCAACCACATTTACTAATGTGGTTGGGTTTATAATATTAAAAATCCCTTAGGTTTTATATACCTTGGGTTTATAGTATTTATCCCTCGGGTTTAATATTATTCCTTTTGACTTATAATCCTTTGGGTTTTTAGTATGAATCCTTTTAGTTTATTATTCACTTAGGTTTATAATATAAATCCCTTAGGGTTATTAATCTAAAGGTTATTATTCCTAGGGTATAATATACATTCAGTTTATATTATGATGGTACATCATCACTTTGTGCTAAATATTGTATCAATATGAGAATCAACCATGGCTAGACATCAACTAACATGTTTATTAGGTGGTGTATAAAATTTTTGTTGGGGTTTATATACATTCAGTTTATATTATTCGATAGGGTTTAATATTGTTCCCTTGGGTTAAATATTTTTTTTGTGCATTTATAATCTATTTAGTTTGTATATTAATATTTATCTTAGGGTTTATATGCCTTGTGTTTATAATATATATCCCTTGGGTTTAATATTGTTCCCTTTGGTTTATATCATTAAAATGTATTGATGTTTTTCAACTAGATTTAATAATGTGGTTGGGTTTATAATATTAACAATCCCTAGGGTTTATTAATCCCTTGGTGTTTATATACCTTGGGTTTATAATATTTATCCCTTGGGTTTAATATTATTCCCTTGAGTTTATAATATTTTTGGGTTTTAGTATTAATCCTTTTGGTTTTTTAATCCCTTGGGTTTATAATATCAATCCCTTGGGTTTATTAATCTAAGCGTTCTTATTTCTAAGGTATAATGTTATTCATAAGATTTATAATATTAATCCTTAGATCTAATATAAATTCCCTTGGTTTATAATCATGGTCATCCATGGTTGAACATCACATTGTGACAAATATTTTCTCAATATGAAAATCAAACATGGTCCAATGTTGCATTGTGACAAAGATTGTCTCCATATGAAAATCATTCATGGTCAACCATGATGCAACATCACATTGTGACAAAGATTGTCTCAATATAAATATCAACCATGGTCAACCATGGTCCAATGTCGCGTTGTGTCAAATATTGTCTCAGTGCAAAATATTATTCATAGGGTTTATAATATTAGAATCCTATGGTTTAATATAAATCTGTTGGGTTTATAATCATGATCAACAATGTTCCAATGCGACATTGTGACAAAGATTGTCTCAATATGAAAATCAAATATTGTTAACCATGGTCAACCATGGTTCTACGCCGCATTGTGACAAAGATTATTTCAATATGAAAATCAACTATGGTTAGCCATGAAAATTCTATAGTTTGCAATAGTTATCTTAGGGTTTATATACCTTGGGTTTATAATATTAATCCCTTGGGTGTAATATTATTCCCTTGGGTTTTTAGTATTAATCCTTTGGGTTTATTATTCTCATTGGTTTATAATATCAATCCCTTGGGTTTATTAATCTACAAGTTCATATTCCTAGGGTGTAATATTATTCATAAGGTCTATAAACGTTTATCGATTATTTTCAACCACATTTACTAATGTGGTTGGGTTTATAATATTAATAATCCCTATGGTTTATTAATCCCTTAGGGTTTATAATATTTATACCTTGGGTTTAATATTATTCCCTAGGCTTTATAATCCTTTGGGTTTTTAGTATTAATCCTTTTGGTTTATTATTCCCTTGGGTTTATAATATCAATCTGTTAGGGTTATTAATATAAATATTCTTATTCGTAGGGTATAATATACATTCACTTTATATTATGATGGTACATCATCCCTTTTTGAAAAATATTGTATCAAAATGAAAATCAACCATGGAAAGACATCGACTACCATATTTATTAGGTGGTGTATAATAATCTTTTTGGCATTTATATACATTCAGTTTATATTATTTGATAGGGTTCAATATTGTTCACTTGGGTTAAATATTTTTCCCGTGCATTTATAATTTATTTGGTTTCCTATATTAATGTTTATCTTCGGGTTTCTATACCTTGAGTTTATAATATTTATTCCTGGGTTTAATATTTTTCCCTTGGGTTTATAATCCCTTGGGTTTTTATTATTAACCCTTTTGGTTTATTATTCCCTTTGGTTTATTAATGTGAGGGTTCTTATTCCTAAGGTTTATAATATTAATCCTTGGGTCAAATATAAATCCACTTGGTTTATATTCATTGTCAACCATGGCCCAATATCACATTGTGACAAAGATTTTTTCAATATGAAAATCAACTATGGTCCAACATCGCATTGTGACAAAGATTGTATCCATATGAAAATCAATCATGGTCAACCATGGTGCAACATCCCATTGTGACAAAGATTGTCTCAATATGCAAATGAACCATGGGAAACCATGGCCAACCATGGTCCAACATTGCATTCTAACAAAGATTATCTCAGTACGAAATATTATTCATAGGGTTTATAATATTAATCCTATGGTTTAATATAAACCACTTGGGTTAATAATCATGGTCAACCATGTTCCAATGTCACATTGTAAGGTTGTCTCAATATGAAAATTAAGGATTGTTAACCATGGTCCAACTTCGCATTGTGACAAAAATTGTTTCAATAAGAAAATCAACTATGGTCAATAATGGTCAACCATGATAATTCTAGAGTTTACAATATTTATTTTAGGGTTTATATACCCTCGGTTTATAATATTAATCCTTGGGTTTACAATCCCTTGAGTTTTTAGTATTAATCCCTTAGGTTTATTATTCTCATGGGTTTATAATATCAATCCCTCCGGTTTATTAATCTAAGGGTTCATATTCCGAGGGTGTAATATTATTCATAAGGTTTATAATATTAATCCTTGGGTTTAATTAATCCACAATAATTAATATAAATTAAAAAATGTATATATATTTTTAATAAATAACAATAATGCTCGCAGAGGTTTGGTCTTGTGGCCAGCGGACGATCTGCTAAGTCGTCAGTGCCACTGTGCAGGTCATGAGTTGGAGTCTCATCTTAACTAAGGGTTGTTGTTGTGGGTTGGGAGGTTCCTCCTAGAGGTTGTAGTGGCAGCCGGTGGGATTTGACCCCGTGTAACACAAGTACGATACCACTACCGTTGTCGATTCCGCTAGTCAACAAAAAATAATAACAATAATAATAGGAAATTAATTATTGTTAATTAATTAATTACTATTAATGTTTATTAATTAATAATGATATTAAATTTAATTAACAATAAAAATAATCATATTAACTAATACAAAATAATAATAATAATAATAAATAATAATAATAATGATAATAATAATAATAAATAATTAGTAATAACAATGATTATTTTAAAATGATTATAATAATTATTTATTAACATTAATATAAATTTATAATTATTTTTAATAATAATAATAACAATATTTTTATTATATTAGTTATTTTTTAATATTATTATTATTATATATTTATTAACATGAATATTAATTTTATGATTAATATTAGATTAATACCATTAATGCTTATTGGTGTTTTTCAACCACATTTACTAATGTGGTCGGGTTTATAATATTAAAAATCTCTAGGTTTTCTTATCCCTTGGAGTTTATATACCTTGGGTTTATAATATTAATCTCTTCGGTTTAATATATTTCCCTTGGGTTTATAATCTTTTTTTTTTAGCATTAATCCTTTTGGTTTATAATATCAATCCCTTGGGTTTATTAATCTAAGGGTACCTACTCCTTAGGTACAATATTATTCATAGGGTTTATAATATTAATCCTAGGGTATAATATAAATCTCATTATTTTATAATCATGGTCATCCATGGTCTGATGTCACATTGTGACAAAGATCTTCTTAATATGGATATCAAATATGGTCCTACATTGCATTGTGACAAATATTGTCTCCATATGAAAATCATCCATGGTCAACCATGGTGCATTTTCACAATGTGACAAAGATTGTCTCAATATGAAAATCAACCATGGTCAACCATGGACCAATGTCGCATTCTCACAAAGATTGTCTCATTATGAAATAGTATTCATAAGGTTTATAATATTACTCTTGTGGTTTAAAATAAATCCCTTAGGTTTATAATCATGGTCAACCATGTTCCAATGTCACATTGTGACAAATATTGTCTCAATATGAAAAACAAACATTGTTAACCATGGTCAACCATGGCTCAACATCGCATTGTGACATAGATTGTTTCAATATGAAAATCTACCATGGTCAACATAATAATTCTAGGGTTTGCAATATTTATCGTAGGTTTTATATACCTTGGGTTTATAATATTATTCCCTTGGGTTTATAATCCCTTGGGATTTTAGTATTAATCTATTGGGTTTATTATTCCCATGGGTTTATAATATCAATCCATTTGGTTTATTAATCTAAGGGTTCATATTCCTAGGGTTTAATATTATTCGTAAGGCTTATTAACGCTTATCGGTTTTTTTCCACCAATTTACTAATGTGGTTGGGTTTATAATATTAGAAATCTTTAGGGTTTATTAATCCCTTGGGATTTATATACCTTGGGTTTATAATATTTATCTCTTGGGTTTAATATTATTCCCTTGGGTTTATAATCCTTTGGGCTTTTAGTATTAATCCATTTGGTTTGTTATTCCCCTGGGTTTATAATATCAATCCCTTGGATTTATTAATCTAAAAGTTCTTATTCCTAGGGTATAATATTATTCATAGGGTTTATAATATTAATTTGTGTCTAATATAAATCTCCTTGCTTTACAATCATGGTTATCCATGGTCCAACATCACATTATAATGAAGATTGTCTCCATATGAAAACGAAGATTGTCTCCATATGAAAATCAATCATGGTCAATCATGGTCAACCATAGTGTAATGTCACAATGTGACAAAGATTGTCTTAGTACGAAATAATATTCTTAGGGTTTATAATATTACTGCTATGGTTTAATGTAAATCCCTTGGGTTTATAATCATGGTTAACCATGGTCAACGATGTTCCAATGTCACATTGCGACATAGAATGTCTCAATATGAGAATCAATCATTGTTAACCATGGTCAACCATGGTTCAACATCGCATTTTGACAAAGATTGTTTTAATATGATAATTCTAGCGTTTACGATATTTATCTTAGTGTTTATATACCTTGGGTTTATAATATTAATCCCTTGGGTGTAATATTATTCCCTTGGGTTTTTAGTATTAATCTCTTGGGTTTACTATTCTCATGGGTTTATATTATCAATCCCTTGGGTTTATTAATCTAAGGGTTCATATTCCTAGGGTGTAATATTATTCATAATATTTATAATGTTAGATCTCAGACTTTTGGGATCCATATTGTAAATAAATGTCTTTCGGATTAATCACATCATTAAGATTTGGTCGACGTTTCGAACCAACTAATGGTTATAATATTAATACTTAGGTTTAATATAAATCATTTAAGTTTAATTAGTTAATAACAATTAATATAAAATTAAAATTAAATATATTTTATATTTTTTAATAAATAATAATAAGAAATAAATAAATAAATTACTGTTAATTAATTAATTAATTATTAATAATATTTATTAATTAATAATTAACAATAAAAATAATAATATTAACCCATAATAATAATAATAATAATAAATAATACTTAGTAATAACCATCATTATTTTAAAATGATTATAATAATAAATTATTAACATTATTAATTATAATTATAAATATAATTATATATTAATATAAATTAATAATTATCTTTAATTATAATTATAATAATATTTGTACATGATAGTTATTTTTAATATTAATACTAATATTATTGTTATATATTTATTCATATAAATATTAATTTTATGAATATTCAACCATGATAATTTTAAGGTTTAAAATATTAATTGTTAAGTTTATAAATCTCTTGTTTTTTTAATATTGATGCTTTGAGTTTGTTGATTGCTTAGGTTTATAATATGTCTCTCTTGGATTTATTAATTTCTTGAGTTTGTAATATTAAATTTTTAGGTTTATTAATCTCATTGGTTTATATGATTAATAATTTTTTAAATTTTTTTGGTTTCATTGGATTTAAAATATTAATTCTTAAAAGTTATTAACAAGTTGAGATTAATATTTAAAACATAAAAATTAATAAACTCCCAGAATTAATAAACCCAAGAGAGACACTGTTGCGCGTTACCGGAGGTCGTAAGTTCCCAATTTTTTTTGAATTTTGGAGCAACGAAGAGGGCATAATCACCTTTCCATGTCAATAAAAATAGGTGAAAGATCCTTCTTTGGTGTAAATAAAAAGTAACAGGTCAAAGCAGTTTCCTTTTTTAAACCACATGGTAATGCGTATATCTAGGTAAAAAAGGATTCATATATTAATAATTTTTTAAAATAATAAAAATTATGTGAATTTTTCTCAAAATATGAATGAATGAAATACTCAAAAACATTAATAATGATCAATTTAATTATATATATATATATATATATATATATATATATTATTTGAATAGTTATAAATATATCATTATAATTTTTTATCTCTTTAATTTATAATATATATGTATTTAATAAATTATTTAATTTATGATATATATGTATCTAATAAATTATTTATTAATGAAATTAATTTATTTTAATCTTAATATTATTATATTTTTTAAATTTATATTTTTTTGAATATTATATCTATATACAACTTTGTGAAGAGGCCTTGATGAAGCATCAAATTCTAAAAAATTTCATAACTCAGAATCCCACCATGAGTGAGAAAATCATTGATAGTAAAAGTCTCTAAATAATATAAAGTTTATCTTAAATTAAAAAAACCTAGAGTTCCATATATGCCTCAACTGAATTTTGATATAGAATAGGGTTTTTTTTTTTATGACAACTCAAGGAGATCCTCAAGTGGGTGGTGTAGGTGTTGTTACTCTACTGGGAAAAGAACAAACATTAAAGCAAAGTTTACAGCTCTATGGACTCTTCTTTCCTTTCCAATTACAAATGGAGTTAGCAAGTTTCAAGTCATGGGAGACTCCAAAACCGTGATTGATAAGAAAACAAAAAAAAATCAATGTGGAGAATGCTTGTATTATCCCTATCCTACAATAAATTGAAGAAATGTGGGTTTCATTCAAACACGTCCTCAGTGAGCTTAACAAAAAGGTTGATTTATTATCAAAAAAGGGCTTTTCTCTTCCCTCTACCTCTTTTAGTTTCTACCAGTTTCTAGATGGCCAAGAAATAGAAGTAATGTAATGTTGTAAAGAGGTTATTTTTGGAAAGAAGGAAATTATTAGAATTTTTGTTTTAGTTATTTGTCTAATCATGAAAAATGCCTTGATCTTAGCTTTTTCTTTTAAGCAAGCCTATAAAGGAAAATTGAGGTAAGGTCATGTATTTAAAGGAGGTAAAGGAAACATTTGCGATAGGTATAAGGAGGGTTCCTATTCTCTCATGAGATATTCACTATGCAAAATTTGTATTCTCTTATGTGTGTTTTTGCGAAAAGTTTAATGGGAAATTTGGTTGTCTGCATGCATAGTCTAAACATTAGAATGCTATAGGATTTGGGGAATGTGGTACATTGTCTTTGCATCATTTTGGTTTTCTTTATGAGTATGCTAGCAATTTTGTCTTACCAAGAAGCATATTCTTAAGTGAGCTTCTAGCCTTGAATTTTGGATACCTTTAAATGGAATTCAACGTCTTTATATTTAGTCATCTATATCTTTGGACTCACAACTCTTTGGATTCTGGAAACCATATTAATTTTTCCATGCCTCCACTTTATCTCTTTGGTATTCATTGTATTCCTAGATGCATAATGGACCATAATTGTGACTATTGTTGTGCCTCTAAGGGTAAGATTTGGAACACACCTATTATAGATTAAGGTAAGCACATACTAAACCTTCGTGCTTGGGAGATGCAAACTTAAACTTCTATTTCATGTTTGGAAATGAAAAATATGGAACTCCATGCCTCCATTATTAACCCATTGAACATCCTAGTTAAATTTATTATAGATATTCCTCTCAGATACAAGTCATTTTCACCTCACCCAAATTCTATGAGTGATAGTGTAGAGGTCATGGTTTTGACCTCCTAGGTTGAATTCAATGTTAGTTCTAGGCTTTCTATGTCCTTTATCTCCTAGCTTTCATAGCACAATAGGTTGAAATTTACCCTATTTTGAAGCATAACCTACCTTAGAAGGTAATCTTCTCATGATTTGTAGGTTGGGTACAACTGCTATCTTTAGCTACAAGTTCAAAAGTTTCTAGTTGAAATCCTTTACTAAAGTCTATAGCAATATATTTTCTAGAAAAAATAGTGTTATGATTTCTCTCTATTTCTTCACCCTTAAAGTGGATTTTTCTTGATGAATTTCCTATTCCCTATAACAAATCAAAGCCCTAGAAGTGAAATGAAATGTTAAGAAATCTTATAAAAGTAAGGGTGATGGAGAGAGAAATGACTCCAATATTAAATATTGGAATCCATGATGTCATGTAGAGTCCTACTATGGTCCTTATTTGTCCCAAAGGAGATTAATTTTGTTTTATCTGGGTTTTATTTTTTGAATTATAGTTATTTTTTTCAATTTTTTTTTTCATTTCTCATTTTCTTAATGCAGTCTTGAAAAAAAGTGTAAATGACAAAAGTAAATCATATTAGTTTCTCTTCTCTAATAAACACCTGAATAAGACTTCTCCTACATTCAAGAAACTAGCCTATGCAAAAGACTTCTTCTTCATATCAGTTATCTGGAAACCACAAATGAACTACTAAAAAAACGGAAAAGAAAAGTATGAACATATAAGACCATCGTAGTGGGGACTAATGGTCGACCTTCTCATTTTATGGATTTTATGTATTTCTTAGTCTAAATAGTTTATAAAATAAACATACAAATTATGAAAAAATAATGATAAAAAAAATATATATTATCTACAATCATACAAATTTGTTTCAAAAAATTCCATCATTTACATACCAAACGCCAGTTTTTAAAGTTAGACCAATTTCCATAAATAAAAGTTATATATTTAAGAAAAAAAAAATTATTGTCTACATTTAATTTTTTTACATGATGTCCTCAAGAGTGTATTCATGTATTTCCCCAATCAAGAATCTTTACATTAAGAGTTCATGTAAGGATAAAATTGATAAAAAATACTATACATTTTTGAATCCATAAAAAATTTAAGGAGAGAAACACTACACCACCAAAAAATGTTGGTGAAATTCATAAATCGGGCATAAAATATAATTTTTCCATGAGTGAGAAAGAAAGGGGAAAGGAAGAGTATCAAAAAAGTACAAAGTGCCCCAATCTAGTAGATTTTTACACTGTAAGATAAACTAATAACAATAAATATCATACAAAATACATAACTATCCATATGCATAAGAAATAACAAGGTTGTCAATGAATGCTAACAAAAAAATAGAAAGATAAAATAAGAGATGCAAACGAATCCAAAAGAGATATAAAATAAATATATGTGGATCCATGTGTAAACATTCATAGTCTGCATCTAGCACCTGGATTGGATCCTTGAAAGGATAATGAAAGTATTCATATGACTAGCCATTTACATGTTTAATTATAGACCAAAGATTGTTTTCCAAAAGGAGACCGTCTTTTGACAAGCTATGTATTACATGATTCATTTCCATGTAAATATGTGAGCATGAAAACAATGTGAAAGTATCAATAATACACTTGATCTCCTCTAGAATAGGCAATAGATTGATGTTCTTGTAAAAATTAGTGTTATTGAGCCAATTAATGGATAACATAGAGTCCTCGAATGTGTGTAACTGAGTGCAACCATTCTTTTTGGCAAAGAGAAGCAATTTTTTGCAGGCCAAAAGTTCCTCTTGATTATTTTTCCTAGGTCCCAACCCCATTTTGACAACTTGCTATAATATAGGAGTGATGGATTAACTCTGAGAATTGATTTTCTCTACTACTTATAGATTTAAAACTATGAGTATCATAAGGCAGGATATATAGAGGAATAATAAAAAAATCCCTTAGATGCTCTTATATTTCTCGATTTGTGGCATAATAGTCAGTGTTATTAGAACCAGACCATAACTGGTGGAATTGGTTGTTACCACTATTTTGATTTCTAAATCGTGCTTACAAGTGGAAAAGAACTAGAAAAGGTGAGTTTGGAACTAAAGGAGATTTACTCAATGAATATGTTGGTTCCCTACAATGCAACCAATGACACTTCGAATGAAAATTAAAAAAAAAAATCTCAGTGGGGCACCTTAATATTCTCCTTTATCTTTCATTTTCATCCTTTTACTTATTTTTATAGCATTACCATTAATTGTTTTAGGATATTTGATAGTGGTTCCAACCTCAATGGATTTCATATTGAGAAAGTCGAATTTTAGAACCCACTTAAAATAAAGTAGACTTAACAATTTTTAGCATTTCAATATTGGGAATTGTAATGTTTCCACTGGATTTTGTCATATATGAGAATATGTAACCAAACTTTAATAAAGAACAAAAATCCCTCAATGTACCTTGATGTCATTTGAATTCATTTTTTAACTCTTCTATTACAACTCTAGTGAAATTGTAGTCATCACTCATACAAAAAAATCGATTTGACATGTTAATCTTTTTCTCTATTCTTTTAATACCTAAAATGTGATAGTGATGATGAGGATCCCATCATAGGATATGATTGTGATGATATGTAGGTATTTGTTGTAGCATGTTTTTTATTTTTTTGCATACTAGAAGTCATCTAGAACCTCTTGATTGATGTATTTTATTTTTCATTTAGAGATGGATTGCAATTTATGCTACTTTTGTTAAATATGTACCCTTGCGATATATATCATAAAATTTCATGTGTTTTGTATAATGATTTGGATCCATATGGATGGACATGAATATATATGTTATTCTTTAAAATTTGAATATTTATGTATTTTTGGTGGACCAGTGTTTTTGGTTTGGTTTCTGGTTTGGTTTTTGGTTTGGTTTCTTTCCAGTTCTTGGTTTTTCCACAACCGGTTCCATTATCATTTTGTTTCTAATAACATTGATCATATTCCCTATAAGTGTTCATAGTATATTGGCCTCGGTCATTACCATTTTAATAACTGGAGCATTGGAATATTTAAAATGCTTACCATATCATGGTATATCTAGCCCATAGTCCTCAATACAAAAAAAAAAATTTTAAAAAATCATGCATGTTATTCCGAATGCCTTTCGAATTAATAACATCATTAGTTTTCATGGCATATCTAACCCATAGTCCTCAATACATCAAAAAATAAAAATATTCATGCATGTTATTGAGAATGTCTTTGGGTTTAATCACATCATTAGTTGTAGGTTGAGGTTTGGAACCATCTAATTTTGTCCATCCTTAGGACAAAGATGAAAAAAAATCTAACATGAGGTATAAATAGCAAAGAGGCATCAGATGTAAATGTTGGAAAATAAGATTAATAAAATATATATTTTAAGTTTTACAATGAATGTTAGGATAAATTTGGGTCAAAATACTAACTAATAATAATATTAAAAAAAATAGATATGGAAAGAAAAGAAAATAAAAAAAATAAAAGAAAAAGGAGAATTCACTTTGGATCTAAAATTCAATTAATATAAATAATGTTATAAAAAGCTAATATTAGATTCAAGAGAAAATGGAAAAATATATAACCTATATTACAATACCTAAAATTATTATAAATATAAAATACCAAAGGTTTTACTACTATGTAACAAATAAATAATAAAGGGGGATTTAATAATTTTTATATTCTTATTATAGATATTTTGAATTCTTAAACATATAGTAAAAATAAATAAATAATTATTAGAATAGAACAATACAAAGAAAGAAATATATATATATATATATATATATATATATATATAATATATATATATATATAATCCAAAGAGGTATATAGATAAAAATAAAAGAAAAAAATGATGAAAAAAAAAGACAAATCAAGAAAAAAGAGCACAATCTAACTTTTGCTTAATTTCTAAACATGGTGCTTAGTTTTCGCTGCATACTCAACTAGTTGAGGAGCCTAAATGACTATGTTTAATGTTTGTTGCATGGTTTTGAATCCTCTGATCAAGCGACCACTTTCTCCAATATAGAGAATCCCACAAAAATAAGGAATTGAATAAACCCCATTTCACGTCTTTAACATTAACCACATTAACCCGGTCCTTAACTGATCTGAAAAAACTTTTAATAACATTAAACAAATTTAATTACAAATATTTACATGGAAATAATTGAAATATTATAAATTAGTTTTATCATTAGATTTCCTTCCCTTGTTCTTTCTTGTTTAAATGTTTGCAACAAAGTTTTAGGAGCTAGAAGATTCTTCACTCAAGTTCTTCTCCAACAAATGAAATTCCAAGTAGGTTTTCATTGCCCTCTGATTTAGTTATAATCATAGCCATTTATCTGTTTTCCAGGATCATTATGAGCTTTCTCTCTATTTTCTATGATTTCACTCCCAACCAAAAGCTCTTAAAACCATGATTCTCCACATTTACAGTTATTAACAAATCAAAACCATTCTAAATAATTTGCAGAAAATATTTTTTATTTAGTTAAATAGCCTTCATGAAGTAAGTGAAGATTCCAATTTGTGAGCTGTAATTTAGTGTAATTATAACCATATGCATTTTTTCTTCTTTGTCCATTAACCAATATGACTACCAATATCACTGCGATGAACGGTAACGTATTTTATAGGATTGATTGGCTAGATATTTTTCTATACTAGCTTGGATATGTCATACATCTATATCATTTTCCCATGATGAATTACTATTCTTGTTTTATGGGTAGTCAATAATTAGCTGGGTTCTTTTGCCGTCAACCAATATCGCTGCGATGAAGTGGGATCTCTTTCATCTACGCATGAGTCCTGACATTCTGTTTGATCCACAAGGCACCGAAATCGATACGAAGTATGATTCTTCGATGGAATAGAAAGGCAATAGCTAAAAATAGATTCCTAATGATTACTTAACAACAAACAAGACAGCGTTTGATCGATTGCATATTTGAACAGCAGTCTACACATGATGGCCATGGGTGCTTCTGAATATGTTTATGAGCGTGAAAAGGTAAGCTTGAAAGATTAGACTAAATCTTAACGTTCATGAGCTTGAAAGGATAAATACGGAAAAGTGGATCAAATAGGAACGTTCATAGGCTCCTGGATAACGCAATATGTGGACGTTCAGGAGGCAATGGCTGCAAGATTGATCCGGCGGTGGACACTCCGGATGCCCGAATGGATAGAAAGATTAAAAATTTGCAACATCCAACGTCGGCCAGATTTGAGTGGCCTTGTACGTGATTTTCCTTCATTTTTAATTTAACGTTGTAATTATTAGCATATGCATATTCCCTCTTTGTCCATTAACCAATATGACTACCAATATCAGTGCGATGAAGTGCGATTAGCAACTTTTCAAGTTCCACCTTGACGGTAACGTATTTTATAGGATTGATTGGCTAGATATTTTTCTATACTAGCTTGGATCTGTCATACATCTTTATATCATTTTCCCATGATGAATTACTATTCTTGTTATATGGGTAGTCAATAATTAGCTTGGTTCTTTTGCCATCAACCAATATCGCTGTGATGAAGTGGGATCTCTTTCTCTACGCATGAGTGTAAGATTTTTGAGATACACAGATCTAGATCTGCAAAACAATAAACAAGCTTGCAAGAGAAGGAAGGAAGCGAGCAAGAATTGAGAAAAGAATAAAAATTGATTCTACAATATTAGTTTTAGAATAAATACATAAAAGCAACTAAGTTAAGCTTAGTTGTACATGCAATAACTAAAGCTAACTAAAGCTAAGTGTGCTTTATCTTATGTTAATGTGTACATGTGCTACATGCAAGCAATAAGTTAACTGGAGCTAATCTAGGTGCATGTACACCAACACAGCTAGTCTAAGTGCATGTACACCAACACCCCCCCTTAAGCATAACTTAGGTGAGTGTGATGCAAAATGAATGAGTCCCGGCAACACGACCATTTTAAGTACCCATATACAATGCATAAAAAGGAGGAAAGAGGGAAAACCCAGTGGGAAGAAAACCCCCCCTCAAAATATAATGCAAAAGTAGAGAAAAGACAACTGCTAGGCAGTCGTGTCCTTCACCCCGAGACGATCTCGTAGGAATCGAAACTTCTACTCAGTGAAAGTCTTGGTGAAGATGTCAGCAATCTGCTCGAAACTAGGACAATACTGAAGATTGATGATCCCATCATGAATGAGTTCTCTAATGAAGTGCATGTGGATCTCGATGTGTTTGGTACGCTGCCGCTGCACTGGATCTCTGCAAAACTTTAGCGTACTTTGATTATCGCACCAGATGACAGTTGGATGATGGACACTAATCCCAAGCTCAGATAGGAAATGTTGTAGCCAAATTGCCTGAATAGTGGCATTGACTGCTCCTCTATACTCGGCCTCTGCTGATGATAAAGCAATGGCAGCCTGCTTCTTACTTGACCAACAAATTGGGCTGGATCCCAAACTAAGTACATAACCGGAAGTAGACTTGCGATCAATGGTGTCACCAGGCCAGTCTGAATCTGTGAACCCGATGAGATTCAAAGAACAATTGGCTGCATAATGAATCCCATAGGTGATTGTCCCCTGGACATATCGAAGGATGCGCTTTGCAGCATTCCAGTGTAACTCATGTGGCTCCTGCATGTATCTGGAAACTGCTCCGACAGCATAGGAGAGATCAGGACGGGAGTGAGTGAGATAAAGAAGACTTCCCACAAGCTAGCGATACAATGTGCAATCAACCAATGGTGTGTCTTTGTCATTCCCAAGCTTTATCCCTGATAAGAAAGGTGTGGCTGCTGGCTTGCAGTCACTCATGTGAAATCGTGCCAAAAGATCTCTGGCATATTTTGGTTGAGAAATGGTAATGCCAGAATCACGCTGATGGATCTCTAGTCCAAGGAAGAAATTTAGCAAGCCCATGTCTGTCATAGAAAACCGCTTATGCAATGTAGTTTTGATGTTAGTAATGACAGAAGCTGAACTACCTGTTATCAAAAGATCATCTACGTAGAGTACTATGATCAACAAGGAGTCAATTTTCTTCAGAAAATAAACATTGGAATCAGATTTGCAGCGTACAAAATTTTGAGATAACAAATAAGAATCCATCTTTGCATACCATGCTCTAGGTGCCTGCTTGAGGCCATAGAGAGACTTCTTTAGTTTGCATACCAGAGATGAATTCTGCATGTATCCTGGTGGCTGCTCCATGTAGATTTCCTCCTCGAGATCACCATGAAGAAAGGCATTCTTCACATCCATATGATGCACCTCCCATCCTCTTGCTGCTGCAATGGAGAGAGCTAGCCGAATGGAATCCATTTTTGCCACTAGAGCAAAAGTCTCATCATAGTCAACACCATGTACTTGCTAAAAACCTTTTGCTACCAATCGTGCCTTATATCGACTAACTTGGCCATTTGATGCTTTCTTGGTCCGGTAAACCCACTTGCATCTCACAAGTTTGCGATTTGAAGGTAGCGGAACCAAATCCCAAGTCTGGTTCTCAATGAGAGAGTTATATTCCTCATCCATGGTGGCTTCCCATTCAGGATGCCCATTTGCTTCTACATAAGTTTGTGGATCAGATCCATGCATCATATAAGCATGCATGGGCATGGATGGCTCCATAGCTAAGAGTGCTTGCGGATCTTCCTCAAATAGAGGGATAGAGGGAGGATCATCGAGGATATCACTCATGCTGCGCCATTTTTGTGTTGAAGGTGGTCGAGAATCTTACGAACTACATGCAGAAGTATGATCTCGATGTTCAACCACTGGTGGTCTAACAGGGGTCACAGGAAAAGACTCATCTTCATCAGAATGCTGGTCTGAAGTTTCATCTGCATACTCATCAATGAGTGGTGATGAAAATTTGGTAACAAGTTCATCTACTGGTGCATGCGAAATATCTTCGTCAAACTTTACACTCCTTTCAATAAAGAGCTCTTCAGTGTGGATATCAAGCAATTTGTACCCTTTGACTTCATCAGAATATCCAACAAACATGCATGCTTTGCTTTGAGGCTCCAAAGCCTTTCTCTTCTCTGGAGGAATGCGGGCCCATGCTCAAGATCCAAAAATGCGGAAATGACTAACTTCAGGTTGCATGCCAGTCCAAGCCTCAAAAGGTGTTTTTCCAGTAACAGATTTATGAGGAGATCTGTTCTAGATGTATGAGGCACAATTAATAGCTTCGGCCCACAATTTCGACGGAAGAGATCTTGCATGCAACATGCAATTAGCCATCTCTTTCAAAGATCGATTTTTCCTTTCAGCCACGCCATTTTGCTGTGGAGTGTAAGGAACTGTATGTTGCAACTGTATGCCTGCTTCATCACAAAGATTCTTGATATCTTTGTTGACATATTCCATCCCATTATCGGTGCGGAGTATTTTGATGCGTTTTCCAGACTGATTTTCCGCATGCGCTTTGAAAATCTTTAGATGTTGAAAAACTTCAGACTTGAGTTTCAAGAAGTAAACCCAAGTGAATCTCGTGTAATCATCTATAAATGACAACACATATCTTGCTTTGCTCATTGAAAGCACCGGAAATGGACCCATGAGATCACTGTGTACAAGTTCCAAAGGTGAAGAGGCTCTCCATGCATGCCCCTTCTTGAATTTTTCTTATGGATGCTTTCCAAGAGCACATCCATTACAAACACCATCTGAAAATTCAATGGTTGGCAATCCTTTGACCATCCCTTGCGTACTAATCTGTTGCATATATCTGAAATTCAAGTGCCCAAATCTCTCGTGCCAAATCCTACTTTCTTCATTTGCATGCGTAAGTAGCAAAATAGAATCTGATTGAGGAACAAAATCAGAAAATGTATACAGACGAGATTGATCATTTACCTTGCCAGATGCAATATTCAAATTGGTTTGCATGTCATAAATGCTCACGGAATCTAGGGTAAATTCCACTTTCCTTCCACTGCCTGTGTGTGTCATTTGATACACTGAGAGAAGATTCACAGAAAGCCTTGGAATATGCAAGACATTTTCAAAACTTCCATCTTCGAATTGCACTCTTCCTTGTCCAGTTGCTGCAACTGCAGAATTATCCCCCATGAGAATGGGAGGACCTGAGTATGCATGTAGAGAAGAAAAGGATTCCTTTGAAGAAGCCATATGATGTGAAGCTCCTGAATCGATGATCCATTCTTGTGGTGCAGAATGAAGAGCAATCAAAGCATGCCCGTTACCTCTTGGATCTGGTGCTTTTTCTCCAGACTTCTTCTTAGCATTCTCAGGAATGTGGTCTCCAAGATTGTGTTGCTGGAGTGTCTGCGCCATAAGATCTATAGTCTTCTTCATGCATGCAGATTCAGGATGAAAACCACGGTGGCAATAATTGCACATTGATTGCCCTTTCGTTCCTTTCCTTTCCTTTGAGCCAGATGATCCATCAGGGGGTTTGGGATGTCCTCCCTTTCTTGGATCAGGATCCTTCTTCCCTTTTCCTTTCTGATGGTCTTTGGAATTTGCCTTTCCTTTTGCATGCACAGTAAGTGCATGCGCTTTGGAATTTTTAAGTGTGCCCATTTTGATGAGCTTATCTTGCTCATGCATCAAAGACTGAATAAAAGAATCCAGTGAGGGAATCTTCCAAGCTGCACCAGTTGCAGATCTGACTGTGTGGAATGTAGAGACGAATACTGCATACTCTGGACCAAGTTTTGATAAAATGGAAAGAATCAACTGATTTTCTTGCTTGGATTTGTCGATCCCACATCCTTTCAGCTGAACCAACAAGGCTTTATCCCTTGTAAAAAAATCTTGAATGTTCTCAAAGTTTCTCGGATCTAATGAGTTTAACTCATTTTCGAGAATGTGACCTTGCATTTCATCCTGTTTTCCAAACAATCCTTCCAAAATTTTCCATACTTCATTTGGAGTTGAACATGATTCAACATGAAATAGCAGTTCCGACGAAATAGATAAACATAGGATGCCGAAGGCCTCGTCCATGCGATTGAAATATCTTGTTTTCTCCATTGCCGATGTTGGTTCAACTTCCGTTTCCATGGTTATTCGAAATAAGCCTCTACTTCTGAGATGAAGTTGAATCTTTGGCTTCCATTCGAAATAATTATATGGAGTGAGAATTGCCGATTGTGGAAACTCCAATTTATACTCCATTCTTTGTTGTTGCTTCAATCTTCTGAACCTGCAAATAAAATTGCTTGTGCACTGATTACAAATCCCTGTGCTCTGATACCATGTAAGATTTTTGAGATACACAGATCTAGATCTGCAAAACAATAAACAAGCTTGCAAGAGAAGGAAGGAAGCGAGCAAGAATTGAGAAAAGAATAAAAATTGATTCTACAATATTAGTTTTAGAATAAATACATAAAAGCAACTAAGTTAAGCTTAGTTGTACATGCAATAACTAAAGCTAACTAAAGCTAAGTGTGCTTTATCTTATGTTAATGTGTACATGTGCCACATGCAAGCAATAAGTTAACTGGAGCTAATCTAGGTGCATGTACACCAACACAGCTAGTCTAAGTGCATGTACACCAACAATGAGTCCTGACATTCTGTTTGATCCACAAGGCACCGAAATAGCTAAAAATAGATTCCTAATGGTTACTTAACAACAAACAAGACAACGTTGATCGATTGTATATTTGAACAGCAGCTATAGAAATCTACACATGATGGCCATGGGTGCTTCTGAATACGTTTATGAGCATGAAAAGGTAAGTTTGAAAGAGACTAAATCTTAACGTTCATGACCTTGAAAGGATAAATAGGAAAAGTGGATCAAATTGGAACGTTCATAGGTTTGAAAGGGTAACGGCTCTTGGATAACGCAATGTGTGGACGCTTAAGAGGTAATGGCTGCAAGATTGGTCCGGTGGTGGGCACTCGGGATGCACGAATGGATGGAAAGATTAAAAATTTGCAACATCCAAAGTCGGCCGGATTTCAGTCGGCCCATACATGATTTTCCATTAACACATCAAATAACTAAAATCAGTGAGCTTAAGTCCATTGCAGGGGAATGCGATAGACATGGGTGAGGTCAAAAAATTGACCGCGCCTATTCTGTCAAAGGGGAATCTGCAATCCATTTAAAGATGACTAACTAAAATTACTTTGTGAGTTAGACACTAGTCAACCATAAGAGTGTATTCTTTCCCTACTTTTCATATTAAACAAATTAATATAAAATAAAAATAATAAAATAATTTTAGTTTAACACATTTAAATTACATTAAAATAAAAATAATAAAATAATTTTAGATTAACACATCTGAGGACTAAAATCTATATAAGTTAATTAATGAAGTTGTTTGATAATGTTTCAAATTCCATATCTAACATTTTTTTAAATTGAATTTCTTAAAACACATCTATACTTTGAGAAAAGTAGTAAAAAACAATTTGAATGGAGTTATGTTATTGGACATATTTCTAAAAACTTTTAATGTTAATATAATATTTATTTTTATTATGGATTTGTTTTTAGAAATTTCTAAAAATATTTGGAGATGAGTTTTATTCACAACCATTATTCAATACTATATATAAAATTAAAAAATATATGTATTTTATTTTATTAAAAAAAATTATAATTTTGAAAAAAAACATATTTTATTATTTTTAATAATTGAATAATTAATAATTCAATCAATTTTTATGCACTCTTGTATTAATAAGAATTATTTATCATGATTATTTAAATCCAAAAACGAAAATACTCTTTTAAAAGTAAAGAAATGTTTTCTTTAATTTTTTGTTGTATATTTTTAAAATACTATAGCTTTTAACTTATTATTATGGAAATAAATATATATCTAAGTTTTAAACGTAAATTAAAAATACATTATTAAAAAGAGAAAATTTTATGGCATTGAATAGTTTAGTATCTAATAATAAAACCACTAGCTTTAAGTCCACAACCTTCCATGGATGTGATGAAGAGATTTCACTCCATGCAAGATTAAAATACATGAAAAACTACACAATGGAAAAGTTTTGCCTACTTTTAAACTATTTATGAAGGTTATTCCTTGATCAATGGTTCATATTACCTTGGTCAATTCATTAAAAATGTGTTTCATATACCTTTAGTTGAATTCCTATATTTACTCAAACCCTCAACCAGGATTTTTGTCGCTTTATTGAGGTCTTAAAACTTTCATAAAAGACTTACCTTGATAATAATTATCCCTTAATGGAGACTCTGCAAACACCCTTCCATTATCTTTTCTTTTCAAAATGTGACAAATATTCACAAATTCATCCTTATACAAATTTAACTGAAATGCTAATATATATTCATCTTTAATAAGGATGTAGAATCTGTGATTTTAAATATAAGATATTTTTATCTCACCTCAAACCTAAAATATGTAATTCTTTCACTTGTTTTCATGTTCAAGTATCTTCAATAAAATGTCATTCACTTTAACCATAATAAGAAATGTTTGAAATTTATATAAAAACTTAATAAAAAATTATCTATATTAATTAGAGCACATAATTTTGACATTTTGAAAATCTACTTTTATCTAACAAACTTTAAAAACAATATGTATTTTTTAATTTTTTTCTCTATTTGAACAAACCTCACAAAATTCCACATGGTCAAAATTTTATTTATTTATTTTATTTGTGATGCTTACAAAGAGGAATACATAAAATATGAGGAGTTCAACGAAATATTTCATTTACTAAAAAGGAAATCATAAATATAAACATGACAATGAAGGCTGCTACCATCTACGTGATGGGTGTATTTTCAATATAAATAATAATGTTATTAGTAAAGGTTGAATAATGCTATTAATAAGATAGTCTCATGGCTTAGTTTAAAGTTTGAAAACGTAATAGCTTAGTTTAGAGTTTGAAAACGTAATAGCTAACAGCTATATGTATGTGTATTGGTCTAGAATTCAATAAGGAATAGTTTAATTTAGTAGAGGACACATACTTTTTTTCTTCTTATTTTTCCTGTGTAAAGGCTCGATTTATATTATTATTTTAAAGAGATGTATAAATTTTTTCTTGTTATTAATGGCTACCTTGTCGGGAACCTGACTCAATAGCACAAGTTGAATTTCTTGAGATTATACATGTTTTTCTTCACTTGTTTGTCTAACAAAAATATTTTAGAATTAAGATTGCAACTACTCGATTTTTTGGCAAAGAAGCACTGACTCTTCATCAATGACCCATTTAAACTATAACAAAAAAATTTCATGGATTCCAAAACTAAAGACTAAAGGTGAAACTAAATACTAAACAAGATCTCTATCCTTGATGAGAAATTGTAGCATGAGCCCTAGAGTAGCAAAAGACCACCAATTGCTATGATGCTCCGCAACCCTGTCCCTAAAAAGAAGGTTCAATTTGTTGCCAACCTAAGACCTCTTTGTCGCAGGATGTGTGTTCAACACTAAGAGCAAACCACATCAAGATTAAAATCTTGTTGTGCAATTACTTCACAGAAGCTCCTCAGAGGATCGAGAATTCAATGAGACCAACAGATTTCTATCAGGGAGAAATCTGAGTCAAGCACATGATTAGATAAAATCTTTACTAATTTGTTCCTGAACTGACGAACATGAGAGAGTGAGGCAACTTGAATTTTTCTAAGAATTTGTGCCACTTTACTTACCTAAGATTCAATTCACCAACTCTTTGGGATTTTAGAAGGAGACACACCATGTTGGAGTTTTTTCATGATAAAGATAATAAGAAAAGAGTCTCCCTCAATTATTAACTGGTGAAATTCCAATTTTAGTGCAATCTTTAACCCATGCTCTAGTCCCCAGAGTTCAACCACATTATTGATGGTAATCCCGAATTTCCTAACATAGATCTAGCTAATGTGTCTTGCACTATTACAGAGAGGTCGACCATAACTTGCGTGGCCTAAGTTACCCAGAGAAGCACCATCAAATTTTAATTTTGCAAAACTCATGTGAGGAGGAGACCAGGTGGTGGCATTGTCTAATATTCGAGGAGATATAGGGCTCAAGGAAATTGAAACTTGTGAGTGAATACTAAGAGATCAGAGGATGGCTTATTTGGATGGGAGACTATCCTATTCTTAAGAATTCCAATGAACCAAAGCAATGGTCTCCAAAGTGTGTGTGATCCAGGTGGATATTGGTGGCCAACTTCCTATTCCACTTGGACCCCCACCATTGTTCTTTTAGTTTCCTTAATTGTAGCATAATTTACTATTTTTGGCAGTTTTTCGGGTCTTGAACTTCTAGAGCCATTTTGAGGCCCTAAACGACATTTTTTTGGAAATATTCATCTGGGCGATATCGTTGAAATCACTTTTTAAGATGTATTCCTCAAAAATATATTTCCAACGAGGTATCATGCACGTCAAACATAGATAATATGACAAGTTACGACCCTGGGAAGTTGGCTGCCCAACTAACCCCAATGGGGCCCATAAACTCTTGGTGTTACATCTCCTCAGGTTAGGGTTTTGGTTGTTTAGGGTTTTCTCTTATTGTTAAATAATAAAAAGGCCCTTGAGCCTCATTTTAACTTAGTTCAAAGGGATGTATTTTCCACATTGCTTCTCAGGAATAAGCTACCATCGCCTGAGCTAGTCTCATTTCCATTCTGTTTGTAAGCATATTTCATTATTTGATATTAATGAAAGGAAGTCTTATTTTTGTTGCATCTTTGCTATTTATGGTTATATCTGTAATTTGTTGTGTTCCTGTAATGGGATTGGGTACCTTTTCCAGACAGTGATCTTGTTCAGCACCCAATAGTCAATACAGAGTCTCCAAGTCCCATCCTTCTTTTGTATGAACACGACCAGGCTTCCACGAGGCGATGAACTCGACTGAATGTGACATTTATATGGTAGCTCATGAATTTTCCTCTTGATTTCATCGTTCTCCAGAACATAGCGTTGATAGATTAGTCCATTGGGTAATGACGCACTTGGGGTCAGATCGATGGAGTGATTGACTTGATAGCGCAAAGGCACCCTTGCGGGGGAGGTGAAGATGTCCTTGTGCTCCTCAACGACCTTGTCCATATGTTTTTCTCGTGTAGAGGGGCCCTGTCTAGAGTTCATGGCCACCGTATTATTCTTTCCTTGAGGGTGTATCATCAGGAAAAGAAATCTCCTAGATTTTGAAATGAGCTCATTGCATTGTTTTGCAGTAACCAGAGAGATGGTGGTAGGTAGTACTACCTCCACTATCTTGTACAACTTATTTCCCAATGTAAAAATAATAGTGTGAGGCCTTGACTCATACACAACATGTTGATTCAACAAGTATGTTTGGCCTAATAATACATCACAAACATCAAGGGGGGCAACATCACATAATACGTCATCCGTGGGCTTGATGTTGTATGGAAGGCAACATTATTGGCTCATGCGCAGATCCTGTCCTTGGTGAAGGCACTCGATGGTGTACAATTATGGGTGTGTTGTGGTCAGTAAGCCGAGCCACTTCATGATCTCTGATGTAATGAGGTTCTTTTGGCTCCTATTGTCGACAATGAACTGTAGCGGGGAACCATTTACCCACATTTGGGAGTGGAAGAGACACTCCTCCTCCTATGGATCTTTGGGTTCCTCCTTTTAGATCTTTGTGGTGGCAACGGTGGTGTTGGGCTTCGCATCAATAATCTTCTTCCCTTTGTCATTCCCCTTGTCAGGTTCTGACTCACAGTCAAAACATGCATCTGATTCTAAAGCCTTCAGCTCAACCACCAGTAACTGCTTGGCCTGACACTCACTTGTGTGTTAGGTGGAGCTCTTATGGAACTCACACCACTTTCCCATGTCATTCTTCGGCTTCACAGTGTTGTCGTTTTCTTGTGGCCTTGGCAGGTTATCCTGGGTCATCTTACCTTGACTTTGTCCTTCGTTCTATGGTTTGGGGGCACCTTTCCCTTGCTTTGGATTCACAGATCCAAGTATCGCTTCTTCTGTTTAAATGTATTCTCGATCTTGACGGCGTATCGGTATGTCGTACTGAGCGAGGAGATGTCCAGGAACTGCATCTTGTCCTAGATGTATCTATGTAGGCAGTCGTGGTACTTGAGTACCAAATGTTTCTCAGAATCCTTGATACCCAACTTCGTGTGAAGGGTATGAAAAACATTGGTAAAATTTGGCACATCTTGGTCCCTTCCTACCACAGAGTGGTCCAGTTTATGTATTTGTCCTCGTAGCTCCCGACAGCGTAGTACTGCTCCTTGATGGCGTCCCTGAATGAATTCCAAGTGGGAGTGACTAAAAATAGTGAGTTCGTACTTTCATCCTTCTACTCACAATAGGTTTGCCACCAGTCCTTGATGTGGGGCGTGGCTTTGAGAAGAGAAAAAGTAATCTTTTCTCGGCTGGAAAAATCATGAACAGAAAAATATCCTTCTAGGAGATTCAACCATTTATCTACGACGTCTATATCTATTTTGCCCTCAAATATGGGAATGTCAAAATTTACTTGTACCTTAAAATGTGTGGAGCCTCTAGAGTGGCTATTGGATTTGGATGTGACACTGGTGGGAAATCATTGAAGGATCAAGAAGGAGGAACCCGAAGACCTAGAGGAGGAGGAGCGTCTCTTCCACTCCTAGATGTGGGTAAAGGGTTCCCCGCTATAGTTCATTATCGACAGTAGGAGCCAAAAGAACCTCATTGTAGCAGAGGTCATGAAGCAGTTGGGATTACCTACCACAACACACCCACAACCGTACACCATCGGGTCACTTCACCAAGGACGGGATCTGCACGTGAGCCAACAATGTCGCCTTCCATATAACATCAAGACCTTCATGGATGAGGTATTAAGTGACGTTTCTCCCCTTAATGTTTGTGATGTATTATTAGGCCAACCATACTTGTGGAAGTGACATGTTGTGTATGAGTCAAGGCCTTGTGTTGTTATTGTTACATTGGGAAATAAGTTGTACAAGATACCAGAGGTAGCACCGCCTACCGCCATCTCTTTAGTTACTACAAAAAATGTAGTAAGCTCATTTCAAAAACCAAGAAATTTGTTTTCCTTATGATACACCCTAAACGAAATAAGAAGATGGTGGCCACGACCTCCAGACAGGGCCCCTCTACCTGACAATAATAGATAGACAATATCGTGGAGGAGTATCAAGACAGTTTCACCACCCCCACAGAGGTGCCTCTGCACTCTCAGGTCAAGCACTCCATCGATCTAACCCTAGGTGTGTCGTTACCCAATGGACCAATCTATCGATGCTCCATTATGGAGAATGATGAAATCAAGTGGCAAATTCAGCAGATGTTGTAGAAAGGTCACATTCGGCCGAGTTCATTGCCCTATGGAAGCCCAATCATGTTGCTACATAAGAAATATGGGACTTGGAGACTCTGTAATGACTATCAAGTGTTGAACAAGATCACTTTCCGGAATAGGTACTCGATCCCACAGATTGATGACCTTCTCGACCAACTCAAGCGGGAAAAATATTTCATCAAGATCGATTTGAAGTTCAGATATCACCCGGTACCAATTGAACCCTATGTTATGTGGAAGACTGTCTTCAAAGCCAAGGAGGGCCTTTTCAAATGGTTGGTTATGCCTTTCGGGTTGACGAATGGTCCTGCAACCTTCATGAGGCTGATGGATGACATCTTGCGGCCATTCACCAACTCATTTGTAGTTTTATACTTGGATGACATGTTGATCTTCAGCCAGACTTGGGAAGAGCACCTCCATCACATCTGACAGGTTCTCCAAACATTGCGGCAACACAAGATGTGTGCTAATTTGGAGAAATTCAGTTTTGGCATGAACAGGTTCAGTATCTAGGATACTTTATTGATGAACGGGGCGTGCATGTGGATCTAGTGGAGATCAAAGTCATTTGGGATTGGCCAACCCCAACCACTCTGATACAGCTTCGCAGCTTTCTGGGTCTTACCAATCTCTATTGCAGGTTTGTGTTGGGGTTCTCCCACATCACTTGGCCCTTGAGTCAAGTCACCAAAGGAGGAGCGAAAGAAAAAGAATTTTTGTTTGTTTGTCTCAATCTCAATAGAAGGCATTCACAGAGTTGAAACATCACCTCTGCTTTGCACCAGTGCTCACATTGCCAGACTTGTAACAACCATTTGAGATCGAGACATATGCCTCTGACTATGCTATTGGGGCATTCCTTACTCAACAGGGGAATCCAGTGGCATATCACATTGACACACTTTCAGACACAGTCCAGTAGTATCCCACTTATGACAAAGAGATGTATTCCATTGTGCAGGTCTGCCGACAATGGAAGCATTACATTTTGGGGAAGGAAATGATCATCCACACAAACCACTGACCCCTGCAGTTAATACAGATGCAAGGGAACTTGCAGAATGATCGCCATCATAAGTGGTCCACATACCTACAACATTTCCATTTGAATATCAGGTACATGAAGGGAAGCACAAAAAATGTTGCAGACTGCCTCAGTTGATGACCGATCATGGCGTTAGCCACCGTGCTAAACTCTTGTGGGAACGAGACTTCTGATTGGCCACTTCTCTACAAAAGCGACCCATAATATGGCCACACATACCATACGCTCTTGGAGGGTCCACAAGTTCCATATTTTGACCTTCAGTATGCTCTATTATGGTGTTATTATGCCATCTGGGACACCTTTGTGTTCCTTCAAGCGAGCGTGCGAAGATCATTTGGGAAGCGAACTACAATCGGGCCACTGGGCATTTTAGGGTCAAGAAAATGGTGGCAATACTGCAGAAGTATTTCTATTGGCTAAATCTTTGACAGGATATTAGGATGTACATCAGATCCTGCATTGTCTGCACCATTGCCAAACCGACCATTAAGAAGCAGGGTCTCTATACTGCACTGCCTACCCCTAGTCGACCTTGGGAATCAATTTCCATGAATTACATGTTAGGGCTTCCTTCTACTAAGCATGGCAATGATTGTGTTTTTGTGGTCATCAACAGATTCCCAAAGATGGCCATTATGGCAGCCTGCAAGAAGAGTATCACAACAGAATCCATTGCTAAACTCTTCTTTGAACGAGTGTGGGTACACTTTGGGATCCCACAATCTATCATCCAATATCAGGAAAATAGTTTCCTTAATACATTTTGGTCTAGTCTCTGGTTGATGTTGGACACCAAGATCACTAAGTCCACAACTTTCCATCCCCAAACTGATGGCCAAACAGAGTTTGTCAATAGGATGACCGTACATATTATGTGCATGTACAACTCAAAGCATCCACACACATGGGATGAGAGCCTCCCCTATGTCCAAGACAACTACAATAAGTCTCTCCACAACTTGACTAGACACAACCCTTTTCAGGTGGGCTTGGAATTCCAACCACTATGTCCCATTGATGTGGCCATACCATTTGCAGCGACTCAGGTAGATTCGGCTCATGTCTAGTCCAAAGCCGACAAGGCAAATAGCTTCATTGATCATATTCAACACATCCTCCAACATGTCCATGACATATTAGACAAAGCCAATGCTAAGTACAAGCAATGGCATGATCAACATCGAGTGCCACACAAGTTCCAAGTGGGCGACAAAGTTTGGCTACATTTGCAGAAGGAGCGCCTCGCTGGGCCCTACCACAAGGTTCAACCACTTCGATATGGACCATACACCATCACCAAGGATGTGGGTGATAATGATTTTGAGCTCAACATTCCCCCATTCCTTGGCTTGCACCCATTGTTCAATGAGGATCACCTTCAGCCATACTTTCCACCATTACTTGACACATCCGACATTGCAGAAAAGCTCACACCAACAAAGTTAAGTCCAGACTACGTGGAACAAGGTGCAACTGATCGGATCGTGGACATGCAGATCCAGAGCACTTGCTAGCAGAAGATCCAACTGTATCGAGTTGTCAAAGCTGACCAACTCCTGACCAAGGAAAATGGCTGACTAGGGACAAAGTTTAGCAGAAGTTTCTTCATCTCATGGAGGAACTCAATGCAATGGAGACCATTGCTTCCTAAGGGGGGAGGAATGATCTAGATGGATATTGGTGCCCATCTGCCTATTCCACTTGGACCCCAACCATTGTTCTATCAGTTTTTTTTTGTTTTTTCTTTTGTTTTTTTGTTTTTTTGTTTGTTTGTTTGTTTGTTTGTTTTGTTTGTTTGTTTGTTTGTTTTGTTTTGTTTGTTTGTTTATTTGTTTGTTTGTTTTGTTTTGTTTGTTTGTTTGTTTGTTTGTTTGTTTTTTTTGTTTGTTTGTTTTTTTTTGTTTTTTTGTGTTTTGTTTTTTTGTGTTTTGTTTTTTTTGTTTTTTGTTTTGTTTTGTTTTTTTGTTTTGTTTTGTTTTGTTTTTTTCTTGTTTTGTTTTTTTTTGTTGTTTTGTTTTGTTGTTGTTGTTGTTTTTTTTTTTCCAGTTTCCTTAATTGTACCATAGTTTACTATTTTTGGCAGTTTTTCGGGTCCTAAACTTTCGGAGCCATTTTGAGGCCCTAAAAGACGTTTTTTTGGCAGTATTCATCCAGGTGATTTCTTTGAAATCACAATTTTGGTTGTATTCCTTGGATAGATCTTTCCAATGAGGTATCATGCGCATCAAACGAAGATAATATGAGCAAGTTACGACCTCGGGAAGTTGGTTGCCCAACTAACCCCAATGGGGCCCATAAAATTTTGGTGTTACATCTCCTCGGGTTAGGGTTTTGGTTGTTTAGGGTTTTATCTTATTGTTAAATAATAAAAATGCCCTTGAGCCTCATTGTAACTTAGTTCAGAGGCATGTAGCCACCACATCTCTTCTCAGAGATAAGCTAACATCGCCCGAGCTAGTCTTATTTCCATTCTGTTTGTAATCATATTTCATTATTTGATATTAATGAAAGGAAGTGTTATTTCTGCTGCATCTCTGTATTTATGGTTATATCTTTAATTTTTTGTGTTCCTATTTAAATTCAGATTAGTGTGAGAGGACAATGTTCCATACACTTTCTCATGACAAAGTGGTGTATTTGAATATGTGAGCATTTCTCTCTTTCCAAATATTCCATATTATATAGCTCAAACTTATTTTCCAAGCCCTATTGAGGATGGTACTCTTGTATGGTGCTTTGTTCGAATATGCTAGTCAAATAGGAATCGATTGAGGTTTGATGTTGCAACCTTCAAAGAACTGCTCAAGCCGACTCTAGAGTGCAATGGATGTGGTGCAACTAGGAAATAAATGATGAATATCATCTACTTAATGATGACAGAGATAACATATGGAAGGTCATGTGAAGTCTCTCTTCTAAAGGTTATGCCAGGCTAGTGTTTTCTTTCTGAGAAGGAGCCAAATAAGGAAGGTTAATTTGGGCCAACATTTGAGCTTCCACAAATGAGACGAGGACAAATAAAGTTCATTTTCTGGAGGGGGAGCAAGAAGTTGACAAGATTACTTGAGATTGTAACCTTATAAAGAACTATAACCCCAACTTATAATTTTTGGATCTGTGTGCACCTCTACATTCCTTGATGTCAAATCCTACTGTAGAGTTTGTTGCACCTATTAATGATCTCGTACATAATTAGAGTTGGTATTTTTCCAAGAACGTGAAGGCTTGGCAGAGGTTGAGGGATCCTAGAAATGGGCCACCACATAGAGGCGTTGATGAGAAAGAGAATTTTTTAAGGGAAGAGAATTAGGCAAGGTGGAAATTCATGAACACTAGTTTCACTAGTTGTCCCAAAAGAGCATTGTTCTACTGTCTTTAACCTCCCAAAAATAGTGACCTTGGATGAGAGGTTTATTGTTACATGCAACATTCCAAATGTGTGAGGAAATTGGGTTGTTAGACATGCAACCTATCTGAGGAGGAGGAGTGTATGGAGCATACTTTTTGGCCCACATTTTTCTCCAGAGTGCTATAGGATTCTTCAACCATCGCCACCATGTGTTTGGACATAATTACTTACTAAGAATTTCAATATCCCACGGGGATTAACCTCCTACTACTTTTGGAAGACATAATTTTTCCCAGGAGATGAGGGCCTTTTTCTTTTGAAGATTGTCTCCTTCCCATAGGAAAGAACACTAGAGATTGTAGATCTTATTAAGAACAACTTTAGGAGAAGCAAAGTTTGATAAGAAGTAGGTAGGCATTGATTGAAGGACATATTTTAGCTAAGTAAAGTGTCCAACAAAGTTTAGTGATTTGAATGTCCATCTAGAAAGATTAGCTTTCCGTACCAAATAGAGTTGTGGAGAGGGTTGGTAATGAGAGGGGCACCAAGATATTTAGATGGAAGGGAAATCCTTTTAAAGCCCATGAAGCGAGATACATGCAGTTGAACAACTTGAAGGGTATTTAAAAAGAAAATTTGGGATTTTTTGTTATTAATTTCCATACCTAAGGTTGCAGTGAAAGTATCTAATGAATACTTGTGCTTCTTGTAATGAATCTTAGCCCATGAGAAGTGTGTCATCCACAAATTTTTGGTGGGCATATCTCTAGGTGGGAGAACCTGGGGAGGCCCCGCAAGGAATGATTAGAGAGAGCATGTTGAATAGTATCACTAAGGCCTTCAACTACTAAAAGGAAAATCTAGGGAGATATTGGGTCTCCTTACCTGATACCACATGATGCAATGACGGTGGACAAGGGGGATTCGTTGACTAAGATGGAAAATAAGGATTTGGAAATTAGATCCATAACCCAAGAAATCCATTTATCATGAAATCCAAAGGCCTTGAAAACATGGTAGATGAAATGCCAACTAATGTTGTTGAACAATTTCGACAAATATAATTTTAGGATCATGCCCAGTTGCTTAGAATATCGAAGTGAATGAAGGTGTTCTTGAATGAGGATTATTCTATCCATACATTTTTCTTCCTTCCACGTAACCAGTGTGTTGGAAGTAGATGATGCCAAGGAGAAGAGGTTTGAGACGATTGAGTATTTTTTGGAGATAATCTTGTGAATGAAATTACAAAGGGCTAGGGGGGTAGTAATCAACGAGAGAGAAGGCTTGGGAGGTTTTAGTCATGAGGGAAAGGAAGGGTTCATCTAGAGCAGAGAGAAAAGAGGTAGAGCTTTGTGAATCCTCCACTACTTTCCACATCTCATACCAGAATGAGCTAGAAAGCTTGGAAAACTTTGTTGTAAATCCACAAGGGCCTGGATCTTTGTTGTGAGACATGCTCATAACAACTTCCTTGATTTCTTGATAGGTGATCTCCTTGAGGAGAAGAGAATTTTGTTCCACCAGTATCAACTTTGGAATTTGTGAGATAATTTTATGGATGTCCCTCCTATTTGGGAGAGGCTTTTCGAGGAGAGTGTTGAAATGTTGAGTGAGTACTTGCGACATCTCCTCATGGTCTTGTATGTCTTGAATATTGTGATTGAAAAGATGAGATATTTGATTTAAGTGACGATAATTGAGCATAGATCTATGAAATAACTTTGTATTTCGCTCGCATTCTTGCAACAACTTGATCCTAGATTCTTGTTTATAGAGTATTTCTTTTTACAACAACATTTCCCCTAATTGGCATCTCAGATCTACCTCTACGTCTTTGACATGAGAAGAAGTTCCCTTAATAATTATGGTTTTTTGAACCTTTTCCATTTCTTTCCTATATTTAGCTTTTCCTTAAAGATATTGCCAAAATCATTTTTGTTCCATTCTTTTAGTATCTTTTTTATGTATCTTAGGTATTGTTCTGAGCAATACATGACTCAACCAAAGATAGCCTTTGATTCTGACCACTAGGACTACATATTGGAGAAGAAATTAGGATGTCACAACCAGAAGGCTTTGAATAAGAAATGTCAATTTTTAGGCGAGGAAGACCAACCAAGATGGAGTACTATAAGCCAATGATTGGAGCCATGGCTAGGAAGGATAGAGAAATTTACATCAAATCTAGAGAGTAAGAGAGATGGAGAGATGAGAAAGTGGTCTAGTCTAGATGCCACCAGCTATAATCCCCCTCTTTTGTTGTCCCATGTATGAACATCATTGGAGATTTGAATGTCTACCAATTTAGCAATATTAATGAAGGTGTTGAAGATTTGAGCCTCCTCCTTTAAGCGTCAAATACCTCCTTTTCGTTGTAAGGAGTGGATCATGTTGAAATCACCTCCCAACATCCAACGATATCAAGGAACGATTTCACTGTAAGGGAAAGATTGGAGAGAAAGGCTCTTTTGTCCTGAGGTAGGGTAGGGCCATACACATTAGAGATGAAGGAAGATTATGTGGAACCTACATGTTGGAAGCAAGAAGATAATATTCTAGGGAGAGAAAAGGAATACTTATTTATGATTAGGGCAAGATTCCATAAGATAGAAACACTCCTAGAGCCACATTAAGCGCATTAGGAGAGGAAATCATAGTTTTTCCAAATGGAACTGATTATGTAGTTGAGGTGCTGATAAGAGCATTTGATTTCTTGCATTAACAGGATGTTAGGGTTGTCCTTAGAAATTTGGTTTTTGAAGATTCAACACTTGGATTTATTGTTCAATCCTTAGGTTTTCCAAGTGACTATCTTCATCATTAGGTTATAGGGAGGAGAGAAAAGAGAGATGTCATGGGGGAGACCCTTCCCGAATTAAATAGAAATTTTCCATGATCTTGAAGTATTTGCCTATTGGTTTTCCTTCCTTTCTTCTTGGGCTCCTTTAAGGAGAGAGAGTGTTTCCGAGGGGGATTTCTTTTGATTCCTTGCATGGAAAAGGAGTAAGAGGGGGATGAATAAATACCTAACATTTGTGCTCTTTGGAGAAGCGAATCTTGATGTCGCATGTATTCCCTCACTATGAGTTGAATCTAATCATCGGGAATAACTACATGATCCTTACTTTCCCAATCCTTCACATTTTTTTGCAGATCAACGTCTGGTAGCTCTAGATATGTCAAATATTCCTCTTCCATTGGGGAAGATATTTCATCATTGGAAGTCTTTTCTTCTAATATTGGAGTTTGGGATGGTATTGTTTCCTTGGGGTCCTAAGTTGCTAGAGTTTCCTGATTGAGCTTATCCTGGTTTGGGGTCTTTGGCCCCTCCTCATTCTGTAGAACAAAAAATATATTTGTGCAATGATTATTCTGAGAAGCATAAGGGTCACCTAACTTTTTTACTTCCCTTATTATACCTATGATTGAGGTAAATCCCTTATTTGCGGAGTGGGGGAGTGGAGGAGTTACTTGGAGAGTCGGATGGGGATGATTTTTTCAGGAAAACCTTAAAGAGATGTCCATATGAATGGAAGTGGTGACATCTGAATGGAATTTTCACATAGTCTATTGATTTCTCACAGATGATATCTTTGCAACTCAAATGAATGCTAGTCGACAATGGTTTGGTTAAATCCATGTAGACGCATAGTCTAGAATAGGATGTGTACCATCCTACTTTTATAGTATCTGATAACATGAAAAATTTCCCCAATCTGTTGCTGATGTGGGCTAGGATCTCTGGATCCCAATACTCTTGAGGTAACAAGTATAATCTAATTCACACTAGTAGAAATGAGAAATCCCCTTTCTCCGGAGTTGAATTTGGGAACCCATGGTTTCATATATAGTCCAACTGAATACATAAAACATGGTCCTCCTTGCATGACATTGTCCTAATCTACAATATTATTGAAAATGATGGTAAACAAAACCTTTGGACCCTAGTTTGAGTTCTTCTCCCCCTTTGATAGTCCATTTTTTCCTGAGCCAATTAAGGATGATCTTCTTTGATGGCCAAGGGCATACACATTTGCAAATGATGGCCTGCTCCTTCATGTGCTCAATCTTTGATCCCAGTTTCATTTGAGGAATTTCCAAAAGGGGAGTATCCTAATCCTGCAAGCTACAAGGACTAAACTTTTGTTCTATTTTAGAAACTTAATCTGAAGAAACTCCATATACTAGTCTATGGCTTGGATTGGTGACTTATGCTTCATTATATTTCTATGTCATAGGTTGGTTGAATATTTTTTGTTGTTGTTGATGAGCAGATGGATTAGCGACTATTGATTTGAATTAGCCCCCCCATCCCCCCCATGGGGTTTCCATTGAGGCAAAAAAAGTTCCATAAATTATAGATCGATGTGAACCTTAACATAGTCGAATGTTGAGTATCAAAATAATATTATTAGAGGACACATACTTTATTATACTAGTAAACTAAACAATATGAAGGAAGGTGTATGTAATCCCTTACCTACATCCACTAGGCCATACGAGAGCATCCCCATGTAATTACTTTGTTTCTTTACAATAACTATGTAGGGACATGAGTATTTATTTTTCATAGTGGATATACTTTATAGGATGCTTATCATCAAGCCTTTCAAAAATTCCATCAAGAGACAAGATGTACCAATCATGTTCATTGAGAGTGTCTACACGTAATTTGGACTCATAAGAAGTATACTGTTTAATAAGGATACCAAATCTCTTAGTGCAATTTGGAATACACTATGGAAGACCAAGCTGAAGATATATACAGATCTTCCCCATATGGGGTGATGTGGGACATGATAGGCAGGATGGTGCCATGACAAGTGTCCCACCATGTAATTATGGTAGAGGTTGTTCCATGCGGCCCCTCCCATTGATAATATAATATAATATCTCCTTCTATTTTATTCATGTGAAGTTTTAATTTCTATTTGCCACCTAAGTCTATTAACCATCTTAGTCATGCAATGAAGTATCTTCCTTCACAATTTTTCACGACTGTGAATAATTTATGGTTGCAAGACACCTTAATGGATATTTATCCCCCACTTAGATCACCATTGGAGGATAAGATTTTTTTTGAAAATATCTCAAGGAATCTCTACTATTATGTATTCTCCTAGAGCTATTTTCTCTATAGTATTTCATTGCTTATGAGTTCCAGCTCCAAGTTTCCTCCTCTAGCACCACTCCTTTTGCTCAAAGGTAGGGACAGTAGGTACCCACATCTAGAGAATGTAGTTGTAACAACTCATACTTAATTTTTTATTTCGAGGGAATTAAACTTCTCCCTAGTCATCTCCCTTATTCTCCAAATCCCAATTCCTAGCTAGGGGCTTGTACAGTCTCCTTGTTCGCATATTCCCTCAATTTCTAGAGGTATCTCCATGGGTAAATTATTCAACTCTAAAGTTTGAGTACATTCATAGACATCATTTATGCCTCACCAAAGAGATTTTTATTAGAGAGGATATATGAATTACATGTCAAGGGGATGCTAAAGTTCCTACTTTAGGGTGGATTCTCCAACACAATATTTTCAAGAGAAAACATTAACGTCCATCTAGAGGTAGCTTAAAAATATTAAGTAGGAAATTATAGGAGAATGGGGTTGCCTCTTAGATAATGATATTAATTCCCAGGTTGTTGCATGGATCTTAAATGGTAGCAACATGCATTTGAGGAAAAACTAATTTCTTCAAACCATTGACTTGTGTTTGCATATGAGATCCTTACTAGGGAGGGTTTTGTTGAAGAGAAATGATGTTAGGGATGAAATATTGCTAATTATGGATGGGATTCAACTCCAAATGAATGATCTTATTTGCATATTAGGAAGGATAGAAACCCACTTTGTGTTTCACTAAACTCAAGGAGTCCACATTAAGTAAGCAAGGGGCCCATAGAGGTGGAACATTACAAATTCCACACCTTATCCATTATTTTCTTGTTTCATAGTGGTGTTATTTTATCTCTAGTTTCTTAGTCTACTCAGGTCATTTAGATTGAGGCCATAGGTTTTTACATGACAATGTATGTTTATTTTGGTTTTTATTTTGTCTTCAAAATTTTGTTAGATAAAGGACTAAGGAATCACAATTAATCCAATTTATGTAATGGTAGACTATGCCATGATCATCCTATTAGACATTTATGTTTCATTGAATCATCAATTAAAATTTCTGGGACAAGTTCCCAAAAAGACAAATAAAAATAATTGAAAGAAAAAGAGATATATAACTCTCTGTAAATATATGGATGAATAAAAAAAAGTGGTAAACCAAACAATGCCTCATATTTTGAGGTTCTACCATCGAAAAGATCAAAGAACCTAAGATGATATTTTGTTTTACATTAAACCATATTTTAACATGGTAGCCATTCTTGCATGAAAAATTCTCCTTTCAAAACATATTTAGATACCTACCACCTTCACTTGTAAATGGTCTCGATAGAAAGCATCAAAGAGATTTCGAAATGAACACGTAGCTTTGAAAATATTGAAAACTGAATTTTTCATACAAAAAATAGGAAATACCCATTTATAAATACAACACATACTAAAGAAATCATAAGAGAATTACATATAATGGCGCCCCATGGAAATTTAGAAGATATTAAAGGTAGGAAACCGAGTCCTTTTGCACTTGAATAAATTAAAGAGGTTGAAGGGACATGGTAACGAGATCAAGGCCTGGGATATAGTGATTTTAAAATGCTAGAAAATGTACACCATAATGGTTATTAGCGGACTTTTAGTTTATGTAGATTCTATTTTGGAAAATATGAAACTCTATGATTTGTCCATGTTTAATGAGAAATACAATAGAAAAATATTACCTAACATGCAGTGAACTTAAAATTTGAAGTTTAGTTAAAGTTAGAAAAGTAGATAGTTTTTAAGGGGAAGACTATAATATTTAGAAAGAAGAAGTAAGTATCTAGCATGCTAAGTTAAATGAACATTTAAAAGATGACTAAGTGGTACTATAAGTAGAAATTTTTGGGAAAATTTCTTATATCTTATATGAAAATAAATTAGGGAAAATCCCTCTCAAAATTAGGAGATATGATCTTGAATGAATAATTCTTATTTTTCATTTAATTTAGTATCTTTCGGATTGAAAAATTAAAACCATAGTTTTGTTGGGTTCTTATTAGGGACATATTTATTTAGTGATCTTAGGTCATAGAATTTACATTAGGTATTTAAGAGCATGTGAACAATATTTGATGCTAAGTCTAAATAGATATGAAGACATGTTAAAACCAAAGTCTCAAACAAAGGAGGGTGTTTTGATGTTATTATAGTGATTTATTTATCGAAAACTAAGAAGATAAAACCATGAGAGATATTTGTCTAGAGCAAAGCAAAGGATAAATAAGAGCTTATACTAACCAATTACCACACACAAAATATCTTCTCACTCCATACTAAATTTATCTTCTTTTCTATATCTTCTTTTCTATCTTTTATTAAAGTACTCATCAACCTATTAGCTTTTACCACACTACCTTTCCTTGAATACATCTTCTAATCATTATGTAAATGGTGCACCTATTTTGTTAATGTAAACTTTATTATCCTCACTAGTGCCAAAATCTTGAGTCTTATGATATGTATTTCAAAGATAAGTGATCAATGCATAGTGTCTAACTTTACGGTACTTACATTAGTGTTAAATTTGTATCGGTATGGAATCTATATATTTTTATTTTTATCATTAGCCGTATTAAATGTAAATTAATAATTATGACCCATTAGATTTTCAAATCATCACATTGATAGATTAGTAGAATATCAATGTCATAGATTTGCGAACATCCGTTAATTTCCCTTAATACCCATAACAAAAGCTAATTTCACTTAATACTCATAAAGTTAATATTAGTATTATTGAGATTACATCCAACATAATGTAGGAATACAAGTAAATCAATTTAGAATATGAAGAATGTAAATATTACATCTGAAAACATAAATAGAAATTAATACTCTTAATATCGCTTTACAAATCCTTATAGCTTTAGAATTCTTTACCAATGAAGCAAAGCCAAAATTACAACACTCCAATGAAGAAAATCCAAACATACATCACTCTTTACATACCCTTAACTAATGAGCATGTAGCAACATAAGTAGGCACATTTATGCATATTGATAAAAATTATAGATTGATATCATCAAAAAGTAAAACGCAACCTGATAAGTGACAACCACTTTTGTATTCTCGTAAGTAAAAGTCAAAATTAACATGGAAATGTTAGCATATGGTATTTTTTTAAATTATATTAAATAATTTTTTTTTTCGTTTTAATAAAATTAGTGTTATAGATAGTTATGTTTTGTATGGATATTTCTTTTATCAATTAGTGAATGTGTAATATAATTATATGTTTTTGGGTATTTTAAATTAAAATTGGATAAAAAGAGTGTGAATTGTTTATTTTTTTAAATGTGTTTTTAAATGCATAAATAAATTTAAATTTAAAAAAATTATAATATTTATAATTTTTTTATTGGCTTTTGGGTAAAATCGATAACAAAAAATATATAAAAAATGATTGGTGTTGAAAAATGCAGTAATTAATTTTCAATTTGATTTTGCCTCGATTAAATTGAGAAAAATTAAATTTCCATATTAGCAAACAACTTGGATGATGTTGACTTGTGTGACATGGCTTGACTTGTGCCTTGATTAAATTGAGTTAAGCATGTGTGATTGCTAGTTTGTAGCAATCATGGTGACTTATCTAGGGTTTTTTCTGATTAAACTAGTTCCAATTGTTGAAGGAACTAGTGGGGGTTCACGTTGTGTAGTGGGACTTGAGTCAACCTCATTGATCATCTAGTTAACTAGTCAATAAGCCCAAAGTGGCTAGTACATGCAGAGAATTTGAGCTACCCAGTTGAGGTTGAGATTCCAAGGTAGTGTAACATCAACTATATACTAGTCTTGAGTGTACATGTGTTGCATGCAGTCAAATGCTAAGCCTAACGAATTCACAATTTAATCATAGGAATTTCATAAATTATAGAGGATAATTTCTCAAGGAACAATGCAAGGAAATAGGAGCTCAAGCCAAGGAAAAATTTGACTAAGTTTGGGTCAGAGGCCTTCAGTGAGCAAAGAGATAGGTTGTGCACTTGCAGGGCAAGCTCGGTTGAGAAAAGAAATTCTAATACATCTCCATTCATTTGATTAATGCAAACAAGCATTGGGTTTTTTAGAAAATTTCTTTCCCAAGATAAAATACTTGTTGCATGTGTGTTATTCCTTCTTGCATGTCTGAGATTTTTTCTCTAAATTGTGAATTAATGTCCACAGAGTAGTAGAGTAGGTTCGTGTCTTTTGATTTTGATTAAAACTCCATGAGTCGTTGTAAATATACAACCTAATTTATACATGGTATCAAAGTTGGATTCACATTAGAGTAGGAAATTCAAAGTTGTTTCTTAGAGGTTCGAATTTGAAGATCTGTGTAACAGGTTTTCTTTAGAGATGAGAAGATGGCCTTCAATGAACTAAGGCTAGAGTATGACTTGGAAATAACCTCTAATTGTGTTGTAAGGAAGGATCACATGGAGATGGTATTGGATGACAATGGATTGCTAGAATACATCAAGATAGATGTTGAAAAACCTCAATCATTTGATGCCCAAAACCTTTGTTAGTCGAAGAAAGATATAGCCAAGGTGAGGAGAATAATATTGGATGGAATACAGAATCATATTGTTTCAAATATCTGAGGAAAAGAAACTTCATTTGCGATGTAGAAAGCACTAACAAAAATGTTTGAGTATAATAGTGAACACAGGAAGTTGATGCTCAAGGATAAACTTCGAAGTATCAAGATGAAGAAGAATGACACAATTTTGCAATATCTGAGCAAGTTTACACAATGTTGTGAAGAACTTGGCGAGGTTGGTGTTACTGTCCCTGAAGAAGACTTAGTAATCCTAGCCCTTCTAGACCTTCCCAAGAGCTAGCATGTATCACCCCCTCCCAGGTCTACCCAAAGTAACCATGCCAATCGGGGTAAACATGAGGAGAGATGTTACTACAATCATATTTGACCTCCTATGTCACCTTAAGGAAGTGGAATTAACGGAACATCACATACAGTCATCCAACATCATCAACATAACCCTCAAGAGACAAGTTAGCCACTCAGACAACCTGTCCCTGGGTCTCAATTCTATTTTGTAGCTCTTAGGCCATAGTCTCTCTCATGCTATGGGTAAGGGAGTGACCAGAAACCCAAAGTCACTCTCACAGGCCTGCCTGTCAGTGACTGTGGACCAAAATTTCTAGTTCTGTGCCGATGACCCCAGGATTTACGCCAATTTTTTAGCCCAAAATCCTGGCCTATGCCCAGAGCTTGTTGTAACGTCTAGAAATCAATAAAACCATAACAATAATAGTGATAAATCAAAATCACCCTTAGGACTAGGCCTAAGCACCCCTAACCAGGATTGACATTTTGTCAAACACTTGGCATCAATGCAACCTACAGGTCTATGATACAAGATAAAGCATAAACAACTAAAAAACCTTATGAAACATAACCAGAAGGGTCACCTCCTTCTCCATTGAGCTATTACATCATCAATTAGGTCCTGTGGTGAGCTCCAGTATTGCAGCAAGAATGCTGCAACTCCTGGGCTGTCGACTTTACTTTTATCAACCCGGTAGTTCGTAACAAACTTGGAAGCATCGGTGCTGTATGCACAAGTACTAGCTCTTACTGTAGGTTGTCACTTGGTTAGCCAGGGCAAGATCACTAGGGGCTCAAGCCAACTTCTATAAATCCCAGAAGAAGCATTATGTGTGATGGAAGAAAAGAGAGATTACTCTACAAAAGCTATTCTAATTGTAGAAAGGAAAAAGACTAGAATGTAAAGTAAGACCTAGTAAACCCTAATTAACAAGATAATTCTACTTTTGCCAAAAACACTATGAAAACCATGAAAGAAATGCCATTACCTACTCAAGAAAGCAAACAACATCTAACCATGCTATTTCTGGAAGTAAATGAGCAAAAAACATATTTTTGGATTTTTATGTGAATTTGACAAGCATCTTATTTATTGTGCGAGTGTAGCATCGAACAGGTGGCGTTAAAGGGTAGTTTTGGAGCTTGAGAGGATGGGAGATGGTGTGAATGGGTCCTAGGAGGTCTTAGGTGGCCTTCTATAGGCTTTTCCCACACTCAGACTTCAAAATAATTCCTACAGGAAAAACTACAGGAGGACATAGGGAAACTACAGGAGGAAAGTAGGGAAACTACAAGAGGCCTACGGGAGGAGGCCGAGAGCAATTTCCGCTATTTTGAGGGTGTGAGAGTGGGTGGAAAAGGTGGATGAAGGTTGGAATGAGGTGCTAGGGTGCCTAAGGTCTACCATGAGTCACCAGGAGAGAGGAAGAAGTTCTATGAAAAGTGCAGGAAACTAAGGTAGAATGGAGGTGAGGTTTGGGAGACATGTAGGGCATGGATCATATGGAGGGTGTGAGTGCTGATAAGCTGGCCTACTTCTAGAAGAGATCTGCTACAAAGGATTTGACAGTTAACCAAGAAGATCAAGTAAAAAATGAAATGAGTGCATTTAGGAAAAACAGAGTTTTGCATTAAAATGGTCTAAACTATGATCTATGAAAGGAAATGATGAGAAATGCTACAAGCAAGGAAAGCATGAAAGAGGACTATTGAAAATCAGGAAGTGAACATGATAAAGGAGATATGAAGCAAAGCAAAACTAGACTATTAAACTACTAAAGAGCTGTAAACACTAGAAGTCCTATGAAATGAGGAAAATCTATGTTTTTGGGGCAGCAAGAGAGTCTTTGTCTCAAATCATGGTTCCAAAGGGAGGAAGAGAGGCCAAGGCACTGTTCCTAGCCTTTTGAATATTTTTTGATCACTACTTAACCTGCTATCGAAAGCACAAATTAAAGCAAACTACTAAATCATCAAAAGCAACCTATTCTTAATCATGAAAGAAATACATATAACAGCAAATTAATCTACAAACTAAAGTAAAGCATACAAATACAAGTAAAGAGAAGCTTGACTACTTGGATTGGGCCCTAACCCAAGAGCTTCAGCCCTCTGAGGTAACTCAGTGCTAGCTTGAAAAGGATTCCATCTTCATTATAAAAAAATAGCAAGTTTACATGAAACTGTCACAAAATAATAAGCTCGATTATTTGAGCAGAGTTTACATAAGCAAAAATATGACCCTAGTGAGGCCCTAGGCCTCTCTACTTATACATTTGAAGCTACCAACAACTTCCTTAGAATCAGGAAGGCTTGGCTCCCAAAACTCGAGATAACTTATCAGTTATCCTCCACTTGCTCGACGGCCTTCTAGTGCATGGTTCGGTTGCTTGTACTCCGAGCTGAATGAAGGGGAATTCGAGGTGAGGAGTAATAAATGAGGGGGATTCCCTCCTATAAGTCCTATCCTCTATCTTCTTCAAGTTATTGCTACCATCTTACCATTGGATCCTTGATTTTGACCTCGAAATTGATCAATAATCTACATTAAACGTTAGAACACATGGCATCATAACTAGCTAAACTCACTCTATAAGCATACATATAATCAAAAAATCATACAATAAGCTAAGAGAATGGTTGATTTGACTAGGTTAGGAGGTAAAATGAGCCCATATAATTACCCATTTATGAGGCTCATCATCAACCCCCTACTAAAGGTGTTGCTCATCCTCTTAGAAACTTAGTCAATCTCCTCATCTTTTATGGCCCTGGTGGCCTCACTAGCATCCCAAGCTTCTGATGTGGTCTACTCATGTTGGCCATAAAACCCTGAATTTATTTCTATGTCCTTCCACTGCTCCTCCTCTTCTTATTCTCTTATGCCTTCCAACATGCCTAATAGAAGTGGGGGACTCAGTTTGAGGCCTATCCAATTGATCTTCAGCCTTTGCATGGAGTGCTTGTACATTGGCACTATTTTCAATGCCTCCTTCAGCCTCATGGGGGAATGGTATTCCTTGATTTGCAAACTGTGAGGTAAGGTGTTCCATCTTCTCGTGCATGCATGGATATAGTCATCCCCAAGTAGCCTTTACATATCTTAAAAGTGTGCAATGGCTTGTGCCTGATTGGTTAGATATTTAGGGGCAATCTGGGGGTCATTGGCAAGCATGTTGTGTGTGCTGATGAGTGCCATAGGATCTGATGGCTCAACTCTTGTCATTAATGGCTCATTCTACTCTTTTATCATCAATCTTTTTATTTCTGCTGCCCTCAATTCTTCATGGTTCATCCATGAGGCCATGGCCATTAGTTGCATATCCCCTAGCTTGGCATTGGGGTCCCACACAGTCATGTCTGTGAGGGCCATGTTATGTAGGTAGAACTCTGCCATATTTGCTTTATCCTCCGAGGTGCTTTGGTCACACAGGTCCATGAACTGTCTGTAGTCTTGGAAAGGCATTGTGCCTCTTTGTGCCAAGGTATTTATTTGGAACTGAAGCCATTGGTGCTTTAGATAGAGGGCATAAGTTTTGGCTGGTGTTCTGCATTGTAATGCCTCCATGGATAAGCTAGCCATGTATGCCAGCTGAGTCTCTTTCTCTTGCAGCTGCCTCCTTAGGATTTCATTTTCATTTTCTAAGTGGCTTCTTGTGATGGCTTCTCTGTCTCTAAGAGCACTCAATTCTCTGCCCATTTCCTTGAGTTTGTTTTCCATATGGCCATCATCCTCAACCCCTTTGGATTTGGCTATCTACATCCACCTATGTGTTCTCACTCTTTCTTTATCTAATCCAAAAAACAATGGAATTTCAAATTTATGTGGGATTATTCTGCCTCCCTCAAGTAGATTGTAATAGGAGGCAAGACTAGGTTGGGGGTCAGGTTCTTGTAGCTATTTTGCTTCCTCCTTCACCTTTGGCTATCGTTCTATCCTTTCCTCAAGCTTTTGGGTCTCCTATAGTTCAGACTGTGTCTTTTGTAGGACTGTCTCAACCTCCTATAGGTCTGGTTTTTGGTCGTGTAGTACTGCCTTTCCCTTCCATATAGAAGATCTTGGAGTCCCCCTTTCATATGTGATAGGTGTCTTGGAGGGAGACTCTTTCACCTTGGCAGATGGTGAATCTTCAATGGTAATGGGAACTTTTGAAGAGGGCTGAGGTTTTCCTGTTTTAATCCTTGTGCTCTTCCTTGCCCTGAAATACATGGAGGTCTGTCTTTTCCTCTTCTGTTTTGGCTTGATTGTCATACCGAGGGTAGTGAGGGAAACTGCTACCTCTCTTTCCAAAGTCTTAGGGGATTCTTCCCCTTTCTCTGCCTCCTTTGCCTCCTTTTCTCCTTCTTCTGCCTCTTTTTCTATCTCTTCAACTTTTCCTTCCTCTATTTATTTTCTTCCTTCTCACTTTCTTGCTTTGTTTTTCCACCACTAGCTTCATCTTCTCCTCCTTGCTGTTCTTCCTCCTCACTTCTAGTAGGACTAACATCATAGGTTAATGCTTTTATGTCATCTTCAACTGTCATGTTTTGCTAAACTTCCCATGCTATAGGGAGTGTAAAGGTATGGAGGGATTCCTCCACTAGGAGTTTGATTAAGCCATGGTAAGCTAACTGCCCTGAATTTCCTGCTTGTACCTTGGTGCTAGAGTCAATGAGGGACTGAAGGAGAAAATAAGGGATACTGAGCTTTTGAGGTGCTGAGATATCCATGTCATACCTCAAGTCATGAAGGATCCTGAAATGATAACCATAGACAATGCTATGCCTCCCCTCACAAGAAATGTATTTGATTATTTGGTAGCTAACCTCATCCCAAGGATATGGTATACTAGCCCTTCTAATTCCATTTTTATCTTCCACAGGGGTTTCATTATTTTGGAATAATTTCTTCTTGGCAGCTTGGCCAATGGGTTTTTCATCTTTACTCCAAGGCAGCCCAAGAGGAAGGGTAGTGACCCTACTGATGAATTCTGGGGTTATTTCGATGGAGAGGCCTCTAATGGTTACAGTGGCATGTGTTCTTGTGTGAGGGACCAAAGAGAGAGAAAATTCTTGGGCAATCTCCTCATCAAACCCTCGAAATTTCTCAAAAAAGTTCATCCAATTTGCTCTTGTGAATATGTCCACTACTTGGGGATGTGCATGGAGCCTAGTGGAGTTAGTGGGCTCCCTTCTCATAAACCCTCCTGTCATACTACCTGTGCTTTTTAAAAAACAAATATGGAGGTGGAGACAGAGAGTTTTTGAGAAAAATAAAAAAACAGAGGAGACTGTGTTTTTTTTTTTTTTAAATAAACAGAAAATTTTTTGTATGTATTTCTTGCCCTCCTAAAGACTGATTTCACCCTCAAATTGAGACCACTTCTTTCATGTATTGATATTCAACAGGGGGCATGCATGAACCCTACCTCTTCAGACTGAATTTCGTGCCAAAAACCGTGTTTTCTCCCTTCAAAATGGCTCACTGCCCCTCCTGTAGAAGCCCGTTGTCCCTCCTATAGATTTCCTGTAGGTGCTCCTGTAGATTTCCTATAGGTGCTCCTGTAGAAAACACCGAGAGAAAAGATAGGGAGGAAATCGATGGAGGATGGTGGTTACGAGGCTGTGGGGGCACAAGAAGGCTGTTGTAGCTGAGTTACGAGGAGAAAATGAAGAAAAGGTGGTGAGAATGCTCAGGGAGGAGTGCTCATTACCCTTTATGGATATTTTCGGTTATGAGTGCTGAGCTAGCAAGGTGTACGTTGGCCATATTCAGACCGTTGGTCCCCACCTACCTTGTCATCATGGCCCCTCCTCGTAATCATCCCTCATTATTGCATCAGAGTTCACTCTTTCTCCACTACCTATCCTTGGCATCTTTTCTTGAGTTGACTATGCGCACGTGTGGGTGACATCTTGGATGAGTGGAATCAACTATATAAAGGTGGCCAAGTTAACTGGCCACCTTTCCCTCGTTTAGTCTCAACCATCTCATTGCCTTCATATGACTCCTAATTACACAAATGCAAATAGAGGAGTGATTTAGTTACTTACCTGTGATCTGAGTGTATTGGCTGTGAGGTGTTGTGGCTCTCTCTGCTACATGTATTCATTCTTCTTTATGCATGCTGTCTCTACTAGCTAATGTGTGGTTGTGGATTTTTGTAGGGTCTTCCTTTGCTGGAGCTGGGTTGCATGTGCCTTTCCAACCTTCAGATGTGCACTCTTCTGCTGTTGGTGTTGGACTTCTATGGGATCAGCGACTACAAGAATTCCTACAGGAGCTCCTGTAGCTTCTTCTCTCCTTGAAACTTCAGCTTTTCCCCATGCTTGGAGCTTGAGAATAATGCCAGAGGTGTCATGCATGATGGAGGGAAAATAGGTAAGCTTCAGGTATGGTTATTGGTGCCTTTTTCCTTTTTTTTTAGTTTTATTTTTTTTCAATATTGGAAAACTGTTTTTTCTGTGTTTTTCTTGGATAGGAAAAGAAATGATGCTTGGGGGTGTGATGCGTGCTTGGAAATGAAAGCACGGAGGCTTGAAGGTGGTAAGAGGGATGATAAGTTCCTCATGAAGCTCTCCTAGTCCCTCAAATTGCCTTCTGCAGACATTTTTGGCTCTCTGTAATTCCTACAGGAGCCTCCTGTAGAAAACACAGTTTTGGAAAAAAAAGTACAGTGGGGTGAAAGAGATGCCAAATATGATGGAGGAAGGTGTTGAGAAGGTTATATGGGTTCTGGTGTGAGATCTCTTTGGCTGTAATAGATTCCATTGTCTCTACAATAACCGCTCTTTCGATTTATGGTGGCTTCGTATATTGAGGCTATGTGAACCTACGGCTTGGAGGAATTGGCAAATCTCTTGGTGGCATAGTGTGTGAAGCAAATCCTCTTATTCCTGGAATGGATCCTCCCTTGAAATTAATGCCTCCAACGCTGGCAGTGCTGGCAGAACTTGACTGGACAAATGATCGTGCAATTTCCTATTCAGAAGCATTGAGAAAGGTAAACATTGATGCTTTAGTCTAGAGTACGAGGATGTAGTACACGAATTTGCAACACTTGATATTTTCATAAAATTCTTGTGTTTACAACTGTAAAGGAGGGTCCGTCTATCCATTTTCTGGAAGCAATTGGGTTGTACGAATCTTGTTGATCATATTTGCTGGTATGCCAGTGAACGAAAATTCATATAATATGTTCACCAATGCCATTCTGCCCAGTAGGTGATTAGCGTTAAAAAAGAAGTCCTGCGCACGTTTATCCTAAAATAGCTTCAAACTGACGACTAATTTATCGCAACAATGGGAACAGCAAAGAGATAGAGATATATTTTGTCACAGAAGCCATACGAGAAGAGGTGTATGGCGTTAGAACTCGGTGCATTTCGTAATGGAAGTCAAGGGAAGACTCGTATGACGTTTGGACAAATAATTAATTTGTCGCTCGCCTGTTTCTCAACGTAACGTTCCAGCCGTCTCCAAAACAAGATGAATGCCGCCGTGTCTGGACTCTAGCACCAACGAACCCCAATTAGAAGAATTGAAAGCATATGTGTTGATTTGGTCTCCGTTCACTGAGGAAGGTTACATCATTGTTCCTTATTCCTACTCTAATGCCATTTCTCTACATTTTTACTGGTGAATTCGCTAATTTAAGAAGCATAAAATATCTGGAGGACCAATAATAGCACTCAGGCAAGGTTCAAATCCTATTGTCGACTCCATAATCTAGACTTGAAAACCTGAGCACGTGCAACCCTTGGTACATTGAGAATTTAGAGGGTCGAAAGCACTCAAAGGTGCGTTGGTGATGGGCAGAGACAAGTTGTGAGATTGCAGAGAGCCTGTGAAAGATTCGTCGTTGCTGCATTTTTAATAATTTGTATCTTCTGAAAGACGACTAAGAATTTCCCCAGTTCGTGTGACATCAAAGAATGCGATCTCTTGATTAATAAGATGTCGAAATAAATCTTTTCTCAATCGAGCAACAACACGCTCACTTGATAATAAAACCACCATCCACGCAGTGCAGTAACAAATGAACCAATTAAGATTATAAGAAGAATTTCCACAAGAGTGTTTTTGATGCTTGAAGATATTTAGCAGCTGATAGTTTTGCAGCAGTCGAGGGATTTATTCAAAGTATTAGAGGATTTGGGTAACTGTTGGCTTTCCTGGAGACAAATGCCTTTTCACTGGAGTCATTGATGGTAGAAACATCTGGGCTAATGATTTGGCAGCATCGTTTAGCATTTTAAAGGATCTTGAAAAGAGTGTTGGTAAAGACAAAATAGTTGTCTCCACCTCCTGCTCTCTTCTCCATACAGCTGTGGATTTAGTAAATGAGACAAAGCTTGATAATGAGATTAAGTCCTGGCTTGCATTTGCTGCACAAAAAGTACTTGAAGTAGTAGCTCTAGCAAAAGCACTGATTGGTCAAGCAGATCAGGCATATTTCACTGCCAACGCAGCTGCTATATTTTCAAGAAAGACCTCTCCTAGAGTGAACAATAAGGCAGTGCAAAAAGCTGCTGTAGTGTGTGAAAAAGTTGAACCTCCCAATTCTTCCAACGACCACAATTGGGTCCTTTCCTCAGACAGTAGAACTTCGCAGAGTTCGCCGTGAATACAAATCAAACAAGATTTCAGAAGCGGATTACATTCAGTCCATTCAGCAGGAAATTGCAAAAGGGGTTAAACTGCAGGAAGATCTGGACTCTGTGATATTTGTATAATTTTCATAGTTTCAAGATAACTCTGGTTGGTTTTTTTCCCTTTAAGCTACAGGGCTTTCTTGTGTAACTTGAAGATATTTAGCAGCTGACATTTTTTTGTGGGATTTTGGAGGATTTTTAAGGTGTAGAAAAATGGCTAATCTTGAAAGAATATAAGAGTTATTGAGAACTCTAATCGTATCCACTGCTGACAGCGCAATCATAATCAATAAAGACATTATTGCTGACATTCAAAAATGTATACAAAATGCACAAGAAAAGATAGAGTTTTTGCAGCTTGAGACAAAGCTACAGCAGGAAGAATTACACAAGTGGAGTCATCATTCTGAACCTGTTTCTGTTCAGAAGATTGAAATAGACTCCCATAAACAGCAAGTCAATAATGTTATTGTTCATTCAAATAAAGCAGCAGTTGTATATGCAGATGCAGAAACTCAGTCTGCACTTCCTAAGCCCATCATCAGACCTTGGGAACAACTTGTCCACAACAAGCACAGAACAGGTCTTGGATATGACAAGGACTTGTCCTTTCATATTCCAGACTACACCAAGCCCATTCAGTTTCAGAGTGCTGGATTCATTCATGACAGTTCACCTGCTCTTCATGACAGTTCAGCTTCAGCTGTTCCAGACTCTGCCCCTCTTCCACAGCAACAACAACAACAACAACAACAGATCGTTAAATGCCAACACTGTGACCGAGTTGGCCATCTGAAAGATCACTGTTTTGATCTTCATCCATGTAAGCACTGTCATAAAACCAGTCATTCTTCACACAGATGCTTCAGAAACAAACGCTCTGCAAGAACAAAAATTCATCTTGGATGGATCGCTTCTTGGCAATGGGCATCAACATCCAAGAAGATATTCCAAACACATGTCAGAACTTGTTCTAGAATATTGAATAGTCTTGCAGTTGAGTTTCCTCCATCATCTCACCTTGTATCTGACAGGGGGGGAAATGATGGTCATCTACAAGCTTCAAAGTCACATCAAGCGAGCCTGAGCCACAACCTGCCACACCAGTTTCAGAGTTGTAGCCAGAGACAAAGATGCCCGTGAACATGCCTTCAGTTGGCAATCTGGGACACTTCCTCTAGCAGAAGACTTCAGCTTCTTGCCAGTTTTGGAAGAATTCCAGGAACAAAATTGAGAACACTTCCTCTAGCAGAAGACTCCAGCTTCTTGCCAGTTTTGGAAGAGTTCCAGGAATTGCATTAAGCATTCCAGAGTTGTTGGTTATCCTTAAACCATCACAGGTTGAGACTTCCCTTTTCAGGTTGAAGTTTTACCTTTTATGCGGGGTGAGACCTCCCTTTTATGGTTGAAGGTTTCCCTCTTTAAAACAATAGGATCACTTCCTCTAGCAAAAAACTTCAGTTTCTTGCCAGTTTTGGAAGAGTTCCGGGAATTGCACTAAGCGTTCCAGTGTTGGTGGTCATCCTTAAACCACTGCCCTTTATACCAACATTTCATAGAGCACATTCAGCGTAGTGCTGCCATGTATTTTTTGCACATTTTGTATTACAACTCTCTTCTTGGACTCATACATAACCCTTCGGATTAAAGGGGGGGAATGTTGGACACCTAATCCTCAATGGGTTAGTGTGGAAGTCGAATGGACAAAAGCAGTCCAAGAGACCTTGGGATGTGAATCCCAACGGTCACATAATGTACTATAAATGTAAATCTCTTGTTAATAAAATTGTATTGCATGTTTTATCTTTCATATTGTCTTTGTTGTTCATGTGTATTTAACAACTACCTTGGTGAGGATCCCTTCCAAAGCTCTGTTAGTGACCTCCACTTTCCCATTGGCTTGTGGATGGTAAGGGGTGGAAGTCTTGTGCTTGATCTTGTGATGTGTGAGCAGGTCTTCAATTAGGCTGGAAGTGAACTGACTACCTTGGTATGTGACCAACTCTCTCGAATACCCAAATTTGTAGAATATGTTTTCTCTCAAAAATTTAGCTACTTTTTCTTCTATCGTTGCTTTGATTTCTTTTGTCTCTGCCCACTTTGTTAGGTATTCGATGCACACAATGATGTATTGCTTCTGCTTTGAAGGGGGGTTGATAGGCCCCACAAAGTCCATGCCCCACTTCTCAAATGAATCAAAGGTCACTTGAGGTTGCATGGGAATTTCATCCTTTGGAGTGGGTTTCCCCATCCTCTGACACTGATCACACTGGCTCATTGTTATCGGGAAAACTAGTGTCTATACAGAGATTCTAGTCCCACTAAGCCTGGTAGCTACCTTAGAAACAAACACACTAAAAACTACTTTCGTTTTCCTTTATGAGAAATAGATAAGAGAAGAATAAGGAGACCAACCTCTGTCTTGCGCTTGGTTCCTTGCTCGATTCCTCTCTCTTTTGGTAGGTCTTTGCCACTCGCTTCCTTGTCTACCCAGCTTAAAAGAGTACCTGTAGAATCAAAGCAGCATAACACTATCCAAGAACATAGATCTATTATCATAAACAATATAGGATCAGATGTACATTGACCACACAAATGCATAAATCATCAGTCATACAAGAATGTGGAGGAAAACTTGAATAGCTTTATTGATAATCAAGAAAGAGCAAAGAGGATTACAACCAATTGTTCTGACCCAACATCATCCTCTCAGCAAGAAAGCTCTTCTTCACCTCATGAAAAGCTTAGATCACCCAATACTATGATATTGCACCCAGAAACCAACAACACTTCCTTACAAGATACAAAATTCCAGCCTCCAAGCTCTGGATCTTTAGGATGAGAGATCTATATATAGATATTTCCAGAGGTGTGAGTCAGCTCTGGGTTTTTGATTAGTGTCTTCTCTCTGATAGTTCTTGTTTCCACTTGGAGATCTCATTGATCTCTTACTCATCCTTGGGCGATTCTGAGAGGCAAGTGTCACAGGAGAAGTTTCTGGAAGATTCCATGATCATCCACCTCGCAAACTCTCTCCACCACTTGTCTTTTCTCGTCCATCGCACTCTATAGAAGGGCTTTTCAACATGCATCGCACTTCCTGTGTGTACAAGGTGAGATGCATCGCACCTTGGCCATGGAGCAAGTGAGATGATCCAGTTTTGACCAGTTCTGAGTAGTTTTTCATGGAGAACTTCTGGGAGATGATGTAATCAGTTGACCTTGTTCTTTTAGGGTATGAAAAAACACTTTGGGGGACTTAGGAGCCCTTGGCTTATGGACATGTTTGATTGGGGTTTCAGTGCCCAAAAATGTCTATAATAGTTGCCCCTTAAAGCATGAGGTCGTTAATCTTTTGATGTCGGGTGAAATACTTTATCATGAGGATCCGAAGTTTTTTCAAGATGGAAGGCGACCTGTAATAAGATACAATACAATACATTATATTCATAATATTTTCATGATCTAGCTGAGGTAGGCATTCCCATGCTCAGCTTTATAAATTCATTTTCATGTACATGAGACAGACAATCGTTTGAGTGTAGACTGATGATTCTGGTAGAGCCATCATCCCTTAGATTGTATGATTATCTGTGCAGCAATGATGTACATTTGATATCTTTATTTTCCTGAATATATATCGCAGCCCGGATGGATGAAACTAGATCCGGGGTCTTTAATCTCGTTCGATCTTCACTCAAAGTACAAGTCGATCCATGTGAGAGATGTTCTGGAGTCGAACATGGAAAGACATCGCCTGATTACCAGCCAATGATGTAAGATGTTAACAGGCGTGAGAGGAATCACCGATAATGATGATGACCTTCAAGGTACTACAGTACAATTCACGTGGTGTGAATAAGGGACTTGGCATCGAACACCACGCAAAATCTTTCGGTCGGAGGCCATTGATGTAAACCTGTCACCGGAAGTGAGAAACTTGCCATTGAGGCATGCAAGCTTCAAACTACTAAAAGGGTTGTTCCTAGATCGACTTCTTGGATAATGAGCTGATGTCGACAAGAAGCGATCCATCATAGGAGGGTCTCAGTGAATCCCACATCAATGACACAGAATGGAGCAAATGATTTTAATGGAGGTGAGAACGATCTGGTGATATAAGGTTCAAGATGGCGGTCATGAAAGAATGGAGCGTAAATGTATTGCAGTGGGTGAGACACAGGTGAATTCTCTGAGCGACTTCTCTTGAACATATCGGCGACACTGACATGATGGATTGGTAGCATTAACCCCAAATATGGATGGTGTGATGGAACCATGGTGATGTGACCAGTGAATGGAACAACCCAACCCGACTCGGATGTGGAGTGAAAGTTTCATGTTCAAGAGCGACTTGCTACCAACAAAGTTTCTTCAAGTTTTCTTCCCAATTTTTCCCCAGTCATTGCTGACCAGTACCTCTTTATTTTTGTCAAGCTTGAGGAGGATAACATATGCTTGTTCTATAATTTTCCCTTCGAGCAAACCCATCGCTATGTTTTAACGAGCCTAGCGATAGTGAAACTCATTCTTGTCTGTTATGGACAAGTTTGTCGCTATTAGGTTTTAACGAGTTTAACGACAAAGATAACTCGGTCCTTTTCAATTTTAGAGAGTCTGAAAAGGGACGTAAAGGAAACTCCAAAAATCCTTTTTCGTCCTCTAATCCCTTAAGTCCGAAAAAGTATAAAACAATACAAAAGGGATTAATTTTCGGTACTTTTAATGAGCCGAACAAAACAAGCGCTCGATCTTTTTGTGTAATAATCCCTTAGGTCCAAAAAGATTAAAATCTAAAGGAGGGATATCACTTCCGGTCACTTTTACAAGCTGGAGAGGCCAATGGCTCGGCAATCGTTTCATATTTTACGAGTCAGTTGAAAAGAGCTTAAAGGAGACTCGTTTTTTGAGGAACGAGTGATAGATTCAGGTAGCAGCTGATTCCAGGTAAGGTTTGGAATTTTCCAATCATGGCAGTGTCACAAGGATGGCTAACAGGATCACTCTTCTCAACTGTTCCTCAAAAGGGGTAAACAATCAAATGGGGGTGAATGATCGGCCAATACAGAGTGGAGGTGATGATGAGAACACGACCAAGGCTTCAAAGGCTGATGGTAACACATTCACAATGGTTATTTACTGGAAATTGGTTCATTTTTTAATGAGCTTAAACTCTGGAGGAACATTTGCTCATTGCTTATGTTTATTTTTTAACGAGCTTGAATTCCACGTTAAAACTGCTCGAGGCGGGTTTATTTTTTAACGCGATTTAACCCTGCGGTAACACTGCTCATGATAAGTTTGCATGCCCCAAGCATAATAACGCAAATTGAGGTGCATGCCCCCCAAGCTTCATTGCATTCAACTTGGTGGTTGGAATGAAGGTTTACCTTCGAGATCTTCGAAATACTCGACTTTGATTTTACGAGATCATAATCAAAGACTCGATTTGGAAAGGGAGTCATTTCATTTTTTAATGAGGTTGACACAGTAAAAGAACTATCCTCGAAATCTACCGTATTTACAGTATTTGATAGAAAATCAAAAACTGAAGGATGATTAAGGTTGCTGGAATAATCTTCGTGGTAATCCGGAAGACGGGAACGATGGTGGTGATTTTCCCATGGTGCCTCTCCTATCATCATTGATTGAATGATTCCTTTATCTGTAGAACTTACATGCAGCCAAGGATATGAAGAGGTACCATATTCCTTAAACCTATCTATCCAAACACTCGATGAGTATTGATTTGGGTCTGCCCCCCAAGCCAAGAAAATTGATTGCTACAATATTTCTAAAATGGCGATGATCCATGCTGTCAAAATGTTCAGGAATCTTCCAAATCCATTAGATATAGAAGTTCTCATATTGCAGGTTTCCACTGTGGCCACTTTCGCCAGATTACTCGGAGGCAGTAGGGCAAAAGTACCCATTAAGGCAGGGTCTTTTAGGAGGCCTACTCCGATATTTTGAAGTGAATGATTGCTTCCATGGATCATTGGAATGCTTCCCGTAACTTGTGAACTGTTGAGGAGAAATGTTTGTTGGTCGACGATTGTAATTCCTCCTTGGAAGGGAAATGCAATCTTCTTGAAGTAGGTCGACACAACTGCGGCCATGGCATATATCCAGGGCCTTCCCAGTAGGATGTTGTAATCAAGGTTTCCATCGATTACTTCAACATCAATTTCTAATGTTTTGCCCCCCAGTTTAGCTTGCAGGTTACTTAAAATCCTGTATGGAGTGTATGATCATCCATCAAATGCTTTTAACATTGTTGACGATCGCGACATGGGTGGTGAGCCTAAATTTTTCCAGCAACTCATCGACATAATACATGTAGATGCCCCCTCATCAATAATTGTTTGATGAATAGTTTTGTTGAGGGCTTTCACTTGAATAAGGAAAGCTAGTTGAGTTGGTAACTAAGGGTCATATCCTTTATGATCAAAGGCCACAAGATTGGAATCCATTGGGTCAATCCCACTTATTGCTCATAATAAAGCTTGCTTTTGGGAGGGGCAATTTTGCGGTACCTCAAGTGTCGACATAGTGGACGGCGATTGGGCCAAGTCCCCTACTATATTATAATTCTGTGCTACTCTGGCACGAGGATTAAATGTCGATTTGTATACTACTCCCTTTGGCAGCTTTATTGTTAGCTCAGGAATGATGGGCGGCACAACTTCTGTCGAAGTTGTTGTCGAACTACTAGGTTGATCTTTATCCTTGTTGTTCGACAGCTGTGGATTCCCGTAATCTTTATTCCTTGTCGATATCAAATCATCATTTTGGTGCTTCGAAATGGATAGCATAAGTACTTGGGATTGGGAAGCATTGTCACTAGCAACCATATTTGTTCCTGGATTCGGAAACAAATCAGTTAATACTGCCGAGGTTTTTGTATTCTTGAAGAATTTTCTAAGCTCAACTTTATATGGACAATCTGATGTCCAATGATCCTCATCACATATAAAGCATGGATGATTTGGTTTCCTATTTCCAGAAGGGTTTACAGAATATTTTTCAAGAGACGACTCCTCCTGTTTCTTCTTCTTCCCTTTCTTTTTCTTCTTTCCCTCTCGTTGCTTCAGTTGTTTGCCCTTGTCGGTCGACACGGCATTTACCTCCGAGGCGAGAAGTTTTTCATTTGCATTTTTATCAGAAATCTTATGGGCTTTCTTAGATGTAGCCTTTATCGATTTCGCGCTTGTTGTACCTATCACGCCATCGTCAGCATGAGAGTCTTTGTTTGATTTAGGAGGAGGAGGAGCGGAGAATTCCCATCTAGGAGCATCAGGGATTTTATCATAGAGTGTGCCAGACTGAGTATATATCAAGTCTAGATATTGTGCACGAGCAATGACTTGCTCTTCAGTGACGACTCCTCCTTTTGCCACATATTCCGTAATAGAAGGTAATAAAGACTTAATAAACCATTCAGCTAGCAGCTGATTAGGAACATATGTTTTTACCATTCTGCGATGACGTCACCACTCATGAATATGATCAGATATGTGAGTGGCAGTTGTCTGCTTGAAATTGGTAAGAAGCCCTGTTCCTGTTTCGTACCTTATTGGTAACTGAAAATGGGTTAAAAATGTTGTGGCTAGGGTGGTGAAGTTATCAAATGAAGCTCTAGGCAATTCAATATACCATTTTTCTGTCGGACCAGTTAACGTTCGCTGAAAAAGGCGAAGCCTAATCGAATCATAGTTTAGAGTATTAGATGAACACCACAAATGAAAGGTCATCACATGATTCGACAGGTCTTCACCCGAATTTCCATTAAATTTAGGAATATCTGATGAAAGTTTATGTGGAATTGCCGGCCACCAAGGGGCGTAAGCAATTGGATCATTCGCCAGCTGTTTTAGATTTGGTAATTCTAGAGTTGCTATAAAGGGCAACTATTGATTCAGGTTAGGCGAAGCATACCCAGGATAAGATGGAATCGCCTGAGCAGTGGGTCTTTGCAAAACAGCATAAAGTATTTGATGTTGGTAACTTTGATAAGGTTTATGGCCATAACCATAATAGTATGGTTGTTGATAATCGCTTCGAAAATGAAGTTGCCCATTACTTACAAAGACTTGTTGCTCAGGTCCTTGATATAATTGCTGGAATTGCGGTTGTTGAGATTGAACCAGCCCTAGTTGTTGGACCATTTGCTGCTGTCCAATACTGGATGATTGACCAAGATGAGGAGTCATAGTACTTGTTTGACCCTGAGTCACTCCAGATAGGGAGGCACTAACCTGAGGTTGTGATTGAGTCGTTGAGATAAGAGGCTGTTGTATTGCAACCTAAGAAACTTGGGGTTGACATACAACAGGTAGCGCTTGTACTTGCGATGCAGTCACCATAGCAGGTATAGTGGGAATATTTGACACAGGGTGGACTGGTTGCATTGAATATACAACCCTTGGTTGCTGAGGCAGTATTGGTACCCAACCGCTGGATGTAATTCCAGTTTGACCTGAACTTTGTTGTAAACTCTCATATGGTTGTTCTCCGAGAGGGAACCATGAAAAGGCATACTACCCTCCATATGGTGGCAATCCAGTACTTAAAGGGTAGATTGGCCTTTGAAGACACATTGGATCAATTTGTTGAGTTTCAACATAAGAAATACCAGATGATAATCTGGATGAAGAAATAGGAACTGACCATGTCGTCGAAATAGTCCCTGATTGGACTCCGGCTTGTTGTCGATAACTTGCCGGGACAGATGGTATACCGACGAACATTGTTGGAGTGACAGCAGGGAGTTCTGACGTCACTGTGTCGGATGAGACAGTCCTAGATGTCGACGATTTTTCAGACATTTCTAGTCTATCCAAAATATTTCCTAGCGATTCTACAGGAGCTTCCGATGGCGGTAGACTAATTTCTGACGAAGAAGGATATAGAGTGATCCCGACTCCAAATCGCAATGGACTACTAGATGGAGGATCCTCCACAATCTCTTCTATAGCAATCAGACCAGGTGGAAGAGGTAGACCGTCAGGTCCGTAAAATATTTCTGGTGCCGAAGAAAGTATAGAATTTGCAGTGACAAATGTTTGGGGAATAACACCTTCTGAATCAGCTGTAGATGGAGCTGGCTCAGTAACACAAGTGTTTACCTTCACACTAGGATCAGTTCTACTGTCCTTTGGTGGCTGCTGAACTTCTTCTGTAAAGGCAGGGATACCAAAAATGTTTGGAGTAACTGAAGTCTCCGATGGTGTCAGAACACTTGTTCTAACTTTCCCAGGGGATTTGGAACCGGTTAAATGAGTTCGCTTTGTTCATAACAATTTCGACTCTGGAGAAAAAGACGGTTGACTCGTAAGCCTCCGCGAACGACAGGTTTCAATTGACTTTCTTCCACGATTGCCGATTACTTGATCAACTAAAAATCAAGGGGAAGTATGTTTCCGAATTAGATGAATTTTAGACGCTTTGACACAACTTGTTTTTTCAATTTTTAAGAGTTGAGAAAAAACAAAAGATGACTCTAGTCGCCTTCGATTTTTAATGAGCCTGAAGTGAAAAGTGCTCAGATGGACCTTTTCCATTAAGGAGTCTGAAAAGGAAAGAAAGGGACTGCTCTAGAAATCTAGACAGAGGGATTACCAAACCAATCGCAAAACTGCATAATACTTTTTACGATACAGTAGTCAATCTTCCCGAATGATGTGTTCAGTGCATTGCGATCGATAGGGCGACAGACACGGCTTCCTATGGATAAAGGATAAAGCCTATTGTGGTCTCCCAAAATATACTCGATGGTATGTGGGAGCACAAGTCCGTACTGGCACTTATCATCTCAAAGTGGAGGAATCACCCAACCAACAGTGAAAACAACAGTTACCAGGCTTTACGACGCCAGAATACGTCTCTAGCCTAGACTTCTAGATGTTGTGCGTTAGGTTCCAAACATTTTTAGATTCATTAAATTTATTTTATGGTTGATCTTTCTTAAGAAATTTGCCTTTCAGGTTCACCGCGTGATGTAGATGTACAATTCCTAAAATTCAATCTAAGATGATAAACAGTCGTTTAATCTTCTTTTTGCAATGAAAATCCTAGCTACTAAGGAAAAAGAGATGGCGTTCTTTCAACAAAGAGTAGAGAGCACACACTATATGCACTGCCCTAAATCAAACCAACAATCAGTCCAAATGCAAATGCACATGCATGTATTTGTTTTCAGCCTTCTTAATGTGTGAATGATAAAAATAAAGATAAGCGCAAATATGAATTATTTTCCAAAGCGACAATTACTAACAAGTTTCTTTTCAAAACAAAATGAGGACAATGATGACACTTTTTTATTTGGAATTGAAAACTTGTTTTCAACACTTGAAAAACTACTAACTCAAATAAAATACAAGAGTAACAATGTAATCGACTATCAAGAACAATCAGATTCTCTTCTATGACTGAAAACGACACTTGCGACACTTTCAAATCAAGAAACGACAGTACAATTACGCTACTTCTTTGTAAAGGAGAACTGAAAATGACTCAAAAATACATAAAAACATTTATAGTTCTTTGCACAATGGAGGCGGAATAATAGCAAGGAAAGGGGTTTCAAATAGCGGTGTATTGACTATAGGTAGCAAAACTCCTGAATAGAGCTAAAAAGAGTGAACACAGAAACCAAAATTTAGGAACAAGGTCTTGTCTGATCAGCGCACCTGTAACACAGTGAAACTGAAATGCAACGCACCTACTACACTCAGGAAGTGCGATGCATTTGAAGTTCACAGAACAGACAGTGCGCTGGACCAAGGACGAGACATTGATTGGATTCCAGGTCACAGTTTGTAGTTCAGTTCAGGTATTTAGGTCGAGCAAGTGGTAATCAGTATATCAATCACAGGGGTAGATCTAAGGAGGTTACTAGAGCCACCACGAGGGCAATTAGAGAGCTTGTAAATAAATCGTTTAATTCATAAACAAAAGCCGGGGATAGACTGAAGCAACGTTCATCTACTTTGCACTTGCATAGCAAATGCAGTTCGAAGGCTAGCTGGCTTGACTTCAGGCTCCGTCTGTAAGTTTACAAAGTAAACAATTGTAGATGAACAAACAATCTATTCGCTCCCCAGTGGAGTCGCCATTTTGTTATCGGGAAAACTAGTGTCTATACAGAGATGCTAGTCCCACTAAGGCTGTAGCTACCTTAGAAACAAACACACTAAAAACTACTTTCGTTTTCCTTTATGAGAAATAGATAAGAGAAGAATAAGGAGACCAACCTCTGTCTTGTGCTTGGTTCCTTGCTCGATTCCTCTCTCTTCTGGTAGGTCTTTGCCACTCACTTCCTTGTCTACCCAGCTTCAAAGAGTACCTGTAGAATCAAAGCAGCATAACACTATCCAAGAACATAGATCTATTATCATAAACAATATAGGATCAGATGTACATTGACCACACAAATGCATAAATCATCAATCATACAAGAATGTGGAGGAAAACTTGAATAGCTTTATTGATAATCAAGAAAGAGCAAAGAGGATTACAACCAATTGTTCTGACCCAACATCATCCTCTCAGCAAGAAAGCCCTTCTTCACCTCATGAAAAGCTTAGATCACCCAATACTATGATATTGCACCCAGAAACCAATAGCACTTCCTTACAAGATACAAAATTCCAGCCTCCAACCTTTGGATCTCTGGGATGAGAGATCTATATATAGATATTTGCCTAGGTGTGAGTCAGCTCTGGGTTTTTGATTAGTGTCTTCTCTCTGATAGTTCTTGTTTCCACTTGGAGATCTCATTGATCTCTTACTCATCCTTGGGCGATTCTAAGAGGCAAGTGTCATAGGAGAAGTTTCTAGAAGATTCCATGATCATCCACCTCGCAAACTGTCTCTGCCACTTGTCTTTTCTTGTCCATCACACCCTATAGAAGGGATTTTCAACATGCATCGCACTTCCCGTGTGTACAAGGTGAGATGCATCGCACCCTGGCCATGGAGCAAGTGAGATGATCCAGTTTTGACCAGTTCTGAGTAGTTTTTCATGGAGAACTTCTGGGAGATGATGTAATCAGTTGACCTTGTTCTTTTAGGGTATGAACAACACTTTTAGGGACTTAGGAGCCCTTGGTTTATGGAAATGTTTGATTGGGGTTGCAGTGCCCAAAAATGTCTATAACACTCATGTATCTCCTCACATCCTGACGAAGAGTGGGCCAGTAGTAGTGTGCTTGCAATATCTTGAAGGCGGTTCTTTTTGCTGCAAAATGACCTCCACAAGGCCCATCATGATAGGTCAGGAGGATGTCAAAGACTTCCTCCTCCCTGACACATCTTCTCAAGATCTGATCTGGGCCAAGTTTGAAGAGATTGCCTCCAATCTAGGTGAAAGGTGTGCTTTTCCTTACTATCCTGCTCTTATCTTTTGAGGACATGTGTGGAGGGCACTGTGCTGAAAACAAGTAGTTTACTATATCAACAAACCAGGGAGAGAGTACTGATATAGAAAATAGGTGTTCATCTAGCATTTGGTCACCCACCATTCCTCCTTCACTTGTAGGAAAATTCACTCTGGACAAAAAGTCAGCAACAACATTCTCTTTACCAGGCTTATCAATAATTGTCAAAGCAAACTGTTGTAATAAAAGCAACCATCTAATAATGCGAGCATTTACATCTGGTTTGTTCATTAAATATCTAATTGCAGCATGATCAATGTGCAAAAAGGTTTGATAGCCTGTGATATAATATCTGAATTTGTTTAAGGAATGCACGACAACTAGGAGTTCCTTCTCGGTCACTGTATAGTTTAACTCTGCCTTTGACAATTTTTTGCTTATAAAGTATATGGCATAAGGCAACTTTTTATCAACTTGTCCTAAGCTCCTCCTATCACTTTGTTTGAAGCATCTGTGTGAATGTGAAATGGTAGGGCCCAGTTTAGGCCTCTTAGAATTGGGGTAGTCATGAGCTTGCTCTTCAAGGTGTCTAGGGTTTCTTGACAATTTTCCGACCACATGAACTCAACATCTTTACCTAGGAGGCTAAACAAAGGAGAGGCTATCTTGTTGAAGTCTTTAATGAATCTTCTGTAATATCCGGCTAAGCCTAGGAAGCTTCTGACATCTCTCACCTTTTGATGAGGTGGGACCCTTTGGATGATGGCAATTTTGTTGGGGTCCACTTGTAGTCCTTATTGAGATATTGCATGACCTAGCACAGTCCCTTCAATGATAAAAAATTCACATTTTTCCAGACTGAGGGATAGGTTCATCTCAATACACTTATCTAGAACTTTTCCTAGGTTAGATAAAGCTTCCTGAAAGTTAGAACCATGAGTAAAATCATCCATGTATATTTCTACTCCATCATGAATCAGTTCATAAAATATACTCAATACCGCTCTTTGGAAAGTGGCTGGAGCGTTGCACAAACCAAAAGGAAAGACCTGGTATGCAAAGGTACCCCAAGGACAAGTGAAAGTGGTCTTATCTTGGTCTTTTAGGCTAATTTGAATTTGATTGTACCCGCTAAACCCATCTAGGAAAGAGAAAACTTTTTTCTTTGCCAGACCATCTAACACTTGATCTATGAAAGGTAAAGGAAAGTGGTCCTTTTTAGTGGCTTTGTTCAACTCCCGATAGTCGACACAGATTCTCCAATTACCATTTCTCTTTGGCACCATCACCAAAGGAGAGACCCTTTCACTATTGGAAATGGGATAGATGAAACCTGCATCAAGAAATTTCTGTAGTTCTTCCTTAACAATATCTTTAAGTGTCAGGTTCATCCTCCTTTGAGGTTGTCTAACTGGCTTGCAATCTTCCTTGATGCTTATATGATGAGTACATACTGAAGGGTGTACTCCCTTCATCTCCTTATAACTCCAAGCAAAGGCATCTAGATGTTTTCTCAGTAGGTTGCATAGCTCCTTCTCCTGGGAAGGAGATAGGGATGGATTGATTTTCAATGTTCTTTCTGGGCCAAACTCTATATTTTTGACATAGAGAGGAGTAGGGTTGGCCACATAGAGATCAATTGAGGGATTGTTTTTGGTTTCTCTTACTATGTATTCTAATGGTGATACACTGGGAGGTGGATTTCGAATCAAATTTTCAATCATATCATCCTCAGCTTGCGGTTTTCCTCCCATGGTGATTTCCAATGCAAAAAGTGGTGGAGAATAAACTTCATCCTCATCCTCCTCCTCCAACTAGAGAGGTAGATCATGTTCTAGCAAGGGCTGTGCAGGAGGATATAGGGTCAACTGCTTAGACATATGCTCGTTCTTGATGGTCATGTTCTTAGCTTGGCAGCTGATGTAGGCATTGGCTGTAGCCAACCAGGGTCTTCCCAGAATGAGAGGATACCCAGTGAGCTTTTCCTTTGGCTAGAGAACTAAGAAATCAGCAGGGTACTCCAAAGAATCAACGGAGACCATCACATCTTCCACAATCCCCTCAGGGGTCACGGTGGAGTGGTCTGCCAGCTACAGCACCGTCGTAGTCTTATTCAAGGAGCCCTGGAGATTAAGTTTGAGCATTGTGTCCTTCGTCATCACATTAATGACAACTCCCAGATTAATCAAGGTATGTGGGAGCATTGTGCAATTTATGTGGACATCAACTACTAGGCTTCCAGGATCTAGATATTTTGGACAGATTATCTGCCCCAACATCAGGTTGTACAATTGTCCTATGACATTGATGGTTGGGGCATCTCTCTTGTGCCTTCCTGGATGCCTAAATCACTTCTCTTTGATCAACCTATTGTAGATAGGCACATCTTTTATGGCTTGGAGAAGTGGTATCTTCACACATAAATGTTTCAATTCTCCTAGGAGTTTAGTCTCTTCCGGGGTAGGCTAGATTGTCATGGATAGTCTCTCAAGAAAGGTTGGATTTGCTTTAGGTTCACTTTCCTCTTTATCTTCCTCAACCTCCCTGGCTGGAGGCTGGCTATCTAAGAGAAATTTCCTAGATCGCAAGTTAATTTCTTGAATCTCCACCACATAAGTTGGGCATGATGGTTCCCCAATATACACTTGCTAAGCCTGTCTATTGTTCGTGTTCGGATTTGGCTAGGCAGGCATTTGGGGTTTCCTTGGTGGAGCAGAGTGTAATGGTTGTGGTTTGGCAGGTGGTGGAGGCAGAAGAGCGGGAAGAGAGTTGTATTGGGGCCTCCACCCCTGATGAGATGCATTCCAATGAGGTTGCGGCTAAGCATAAGGTTGAAATGAATGAGCTGCTGGTTGGACATGATATTGAGATGTGAAGGACCAAGGAGGAGGTGTGGACCAGGAAGTATGACCAGGGGGGCCCCAAGAAGGTATGGAGGTGACTTGGTTGGGATGGTAGTATGCCTGAGATGTCCCTTGCATACCCTAATGGTATGGTCTAGGTCCATGCAGCCTCCTTTGGTTTATGTAATAGATCTGTTCAGTGGCTCCTTCAGCCCCTTGGTATAAAGCTTTAAGATCGGGCAAGGAAGAGCACTTATCTGTAGAATGATTCTCTTCACATATTGAAAAGACCTCTATAGAGTTCAATGGGCATTCATTCTTAGGATGCCTCCTGGTGCATCTCAGACAAAAAATGGCTAAAGCCCTCTCTGCTTCCTCTTGCTTTATTTTGATATGTAAGGTATCCATTTGCATGGCAAGAGTCTGCAGCATCTCACTCTTGAAATCTTCCAACATGCTTCCAATTTCCCCTTTTATGGATGAATTGGAAGAAGAGGTATTGGCTATGGGTTAACTCCCCCTACCTTTCTTTCTAGCTACTATAGAATGGTTTCTAAAAATAGTCTTTATGTCCTCATAGGATAGTTGGTAAATGTCTCCCCCAGCTAGTAGATGGAGGGTGTCCAAAAGGTCTTCCCGAATTCCCCTGAGCAAGACCAACTTCAGAGACTTAGGGTCAAGTGTACACCTGACCCTTTTGTAATTAAGTTGGAACATCTCTTCATAGTCTTCCAGGGACACATCACTTCCCATGGCCATTTAGAAGATTTTTTCTTTAGTATCTTTTGACCTACAACAGTTTCGATACTTGTTGTTAAAGGCTTGCTACATCTGAACCCAAGTTGTGATACTATTTCCAGGTGATCCCATGAACCAGCGGAGTGTTGCATCCTTGAGAGTAGAAGGGAACAGTTTCAAATTTTGCTTGTCTTCTGCATAGTCATAAGTTCGACAGATGACAACAAACTTGAACAAGAAGGTGTTAGGATATTTTGTAGTCAGGCCATGGAAGTGAGGTAGGGCTGAAGGGCTTATATTCTTCATTTTGGTGTCCCCATTGGTCTCCCGAATGGGAAAGGTACCCTCTATTCTCTCTCCATTCCCCCTAGCATTTCTGTTTTCAGCCATGGGCTCCAGAGGAATGTTTTCTTCTTCTTCTTCCCCTATAGGTTCTTCAAATATGTCTGGCTATTTGCTTAAGGGTTCTTCTTGATCGCAGCCACCGAAGAAGAGAGAAGGTTGGATGTGTGAAGCAGTGGGGGTGTTGGGCAAAATTTTTCCTAAGTTATCTCTATTCCTACAAGGCATGAAAAGAAATATTTTTGGTTGGTTTTTGTTTCCTTTTCCCCACACTTATAGTACCTACAAAAACTAAAATTGGTTGAACAAAACAATCTGCAACTAGCTGAAATGAACTTGCTGAATGGAAATTTGCAGAATTGAAAAGGAACACAAGGAAATGCAGAACTGAAAGAAAGGAAATGACTAGCCTACTTTTGCTAAAATGAAATTTTCAGAATTGGAAAGGAAAGAAAAGAAATGTAGAACTAAAAGAAAAGAAATGACTAGTCTACTTTTGCTGAAATGAAATTTTTAGAATTGGAAAGGAAATCAAGGAAATGCAGAACTGAAAGAAAAGAAATGACTAGTCTATTTTTGCGGAAATAAACAATTAGCAGAATGTTGCAATAGGAAATAGAAGAAAGCAGTAATCACAGAATACTCTGACGCTTCCCTGGCAACGGTGCCAAAAAGTGGTGGGTACTAGTATTGCAGCAAGAATGTTGCAACTCCTGGGTTGCTGACTTTCCTTTTATCAACCCGGTAGTTTATAACAAACTTGGAAGCATCGGTGCTGTATGCACAAGTACTAGCTCTTACTGTAGGTTGTCACTTGGTTAGTCAGCGCAAGATCACTAGGAGCTCAAGCCAACTTCTATAAATCCCAGAAGAAGCTCTATGTGTGATGGAAGGAAAGAGAGATTACTCTACAGAAGCTATTCTAATTGCAGAAAGGAAGAAGACTAGAATGTAAAGCAAGCCCTAGTAAACCATAATTAACAAGCTAATTCTACTTTTGCCAAAAACACTATGAAAACCATGAAAGCAATGCAATTACCTACTCAAGAAAGCAAACAACATCTAACCACACTATTTCTGGAAGTAAATGAGAAAAAAACATATTTTTGGATTTTTATGTATTTTTATGTGAATTTGACAAGCATCTAATTTATTGTGTGTGAGTGTAGCATTGAACAAGTGGCGTTAAAGGGTGGTTTTGGAGCTTGAGTGGATGGGAGGTGGTGTGAATGGGTCCTAGGAGGTATTAGGTGGCCTTTTGGAGGCTTTTCCCACACTTTTCCTTCAAAGAATGCCTACAGGAAAAACTACAGGAGGACACAGGGAAATTACAGGAGGAAAACAGAGAAACTATAGCAGGCCTACAGGAGGAGGCCGAGAGAAATTTCCGCTATTTTGAGGGTGTGAGATTGGGTGGAAAAGGTGGATGAAGGTTGGAATGAGGTGTTAGGGCACCTAAAGTCTACCATGAGTCACCAGGAGAGAGAAAGATAATTGGGTTTGCTCAAGGAGAGAGGAAGAAGTTCTATGAAAAATGCAGGAAACTAACGCAGAATGGAGGTGAGGTTTGGGAGACCTATAGGGCATGGATCAGATGGAGGGTATGAGTGCTGATAAGATGGCCTACTTCTGGAAGAGATCTACTGCAAAGGAACTAACATTTAACCAAGAAGATCAAGCAAACAATGAAATGAGTGCATTTAGGAAAAACAGAGTTTTGCATTAAAATGGTCTAAACTATGATATATGAAAGGAGATGCTGAGAAATGTTGCAAGCAAGGAAAGAATGAAAGAGGACTATTGCAAATTAGGAAGTGAACATGATAAAGGAGATATGAAGCAAAGCAAAACTAGACTATTAACCTACTAAAGAGCTGTAAACACTAGAAGTCCTATGAAATGAGGAAAATCTGTGTTTTTGGGGCAACACGAGAGTCTTTGCCTCAAATCATGGTCCTAGAGGGAGGAAGAGAGGCCAAGGCACTATTGCTAGCCTTTTGAATCTTTTCTGATCAATGCTTAACCTATTACAGAAAGTATAAATGAAAGCAAACTACTAAATCATCAAAAGCAAACTATTCTTAACCATGAAAGAAATACATCTAACAACAAATTAATCTACAAATTGAAGTAAAGAATACAAATACAAGTAAAGAGAAGCTTGGCTACTTGGATTGGGCCCTAACCTAAGAGCTTCAACCCTCTAAGGTAACTCAGTGCTAGCTCGAAAAGGATTCCATCTTCATTATAAAAAAATAGCAAGTTTACATGAAACTATCACAAAATAATAAGCTCGAAATTTGAGCAGAGTTTACATAAGCAAAAATCCGACCCTAGTGAGACCCTAGGCCTCTCTACTTATACATTTGAAGCTACCAACATCTTCCTTCAAATCAGGGAGGCTTGGCTCCCAAAACTGGAGATAACTTATCAGTCATCTTCCACTTTCTCGGTTGCCTTCTAGTGCATGATTTCACTGCTTGTACTCCAAGCTGAATGAAGGGGAATTCAAAGTGAGGAGTAATAAATGAGGGGGATTCCCTCCTATAAGTCCTCTCCTCTATCTTCTTCAAGTTATTACTGCCATATAACCATTGGATCCTTGAATTTGACCTCGAAATTCATCAATAATATGCATTAAACACATGTTAGACCACATGGCATCATAACTAGCTCAACTCACTCTATAAGCATAAATATAATCAAAAAATCATACAATAAGCTAAGAGAATGGTTGATTTGACTAGGTTAGGAGGTAAAATGATCCCATATAATTACCCATTTATGAGGCTCATCATCTTGTATATGTCCATCTAACAGTTACAAGTAAATACATGAAATAACCATGACATGAACCAATCATTCAACCATGCTTATGACCATCATAAGACCATATAAATATCAGAGATATGAAAAACATTAAATCCACATATAAATTAGTGGAAAATTAAGAGAACTTAGCTTTTATTAATCATAGGAAAATATGACCAGGTTTGGGACTTCCATGTACCAACCAACCATAGACACAGTTGAACCAAATCTCTCTTTTAGCCAGTCACCGCTGTGCCATATTCCAAGCATGACTGTGAGTTCTCATAGAAAAACCAATCCAATAAAAACCAAGGGAATCCAAAGGTTAAGCCACCTCCACCCTCATCAAACCGTGATCACACCAAAACTGGTGCTCTGATCACAACCAAACAGAACTTGGAATGCCATCTAGAATCCATCACTATCCTTGAGGAATTTTATGTCTCCTTATCTCTCAGGCTTTACCACAATCCAAACTTGGATCACTAGGCCCTAAATCGAGATCGCTCCCTCAAGATTTACTGTGTATCCTGCCAAAATCGTTCTAGGGATTCATAGGCATTTGGGAATGAACCTTGAGACCACCTCCACCCCATATTCCTAAATCCATCTGGAAATTCCAAAGCTCAAAAACTGAAATAAACATCCCAACATACCATGGCATCTGGAAAAAGGATAGGCTAGGCTGAAATCCACTGTCATAATCGGGAAAAACCATGCCACTGAAACAAGAGAACCATACACCAACATGTAAAGCCATGCATGTCCAAACTAGCTAGAAAATCACACATGCAAAAGGTTACCTACAAGTATTCCTGTTGAAGCTGCTTGATCCTTCTTTCCATTCCTTGATCCTTGATTTCTTTTCCTTTCCTTTGCTCTCTTTTCCATTCCTTGATCCTTGCTTTCTTTTCCTTTCCTTGCTCCAAACTAGAGTGTTCCATGAAAACTCTAAGTGACCAAGAGAGAGAGAGAGAGAGAGAGAGAGAGAGAGAGAATAATGAGAGAACTCCAATCTTGAACTCACAAAAGGTTACCAACTGATACTTAGAAGCCTTTTTATGAATGAGGCCTCTATTTCTTCATTTTCCATTATTTTCCTTCAATTTCCTCCTCACATGCAACCTGTGACCTTTTACCTTCCTTTTCTCCTAATCTCCTTTATTTTCATAAATAAATGTGCCAAAAATGCATTTTTTCCTTTTAATGCCTTTGCCTTAGCCTTTGCCAATTTTCCTTAGCCAAAACACACATCCAATGATGCCGACTAGGATATATTTTCCTAACATTCATCTTGGAATACGTGTCCCTTACCCGCAGTCTTATTTTTGACTTTATTTACTTTTGTTACATGAAATTTTCACTAGGGCTATTACAAAACCCTCCCTTACTTTTTTTCCTTTTAATTCCTTTGCCGATTTTCCTAGGCCAAAACGCACATCTAGTGATGCCCACTAGGATATATTTTCCCAACATTCATCTTGGAATACATGTCCCTTACCCGTGGTCTTATTTTTTCCTTTATTTACTTTTGTTACATGAAATTTTCACCAGGGCTATTACAAAACCCTCCCCCTTGGGGAACACCATCCTCGGTGTTAAAGTACACTAAGACCTCAACAAATCCATTGAAAAGAAAACATACTGCCCATGGAGATTTATAACTTAGCTCGTTGTAGTATTTACAATGAAGGATGTGCTCAAAAAGAAAAACATCATGACAACATGACAAGATAATAACCATACCACTTATTGGAGCTTTATAACTTAGCTCATGGCAGTATTTACATACATATACATATACATATAAAAATATCAAAACATCAAGAAAACATATGCCAAACATAAAAAACATCAAACGAAAACTTATTTACCTCATCCGGCAAGCAATGAAGGATATAGGGCCCACATTTGATCCGTCATCTCCCATGTAGCTTGCTCAAGCCCAAAGTGCTTCCACTGCACTTTAACTTGCTCTATGGCTATGTTCCCTGAGCATGAGATGTTTCCGTTGCAATATTCACTGAAGCTCCTACTAGAACTCTCCTTCTTGATCCACCTACAATACAGACCAATCAATAACATGATCAACATCCTTTATATACTTCTTAAGCAATGAAATATGTAAAACATCATGGACTTTCACTGTTGGAGGCAGTGCAAGTCGATATGCCACTGGTCCAATCCTCTCTAGGATCTCGAAAGGCCTACAATACCATGGGGCCAATTTGGAACATGAACCAATCCTCAAAGATATTTTTTTGGGCTTGATGCACAAATACACATGCTCCCCAACTTGAAACTCCTTAAACACCCTGCATTGATCTGCATAACTCTTCTTTCTATCCTCTTCTACCTTTAGATTCTTCTTTATAACCTGCATTTCCTACTCCATGTCCTCCAACATGTCTGGTCCAGTAAGTACCCTATTCACTAGATCACTCCAGCTAATGGGAGTCCATACAATGCCTTGGAAGGAATTATCCTCAAGGACTCTTGATAACCATTATTGTATGTGAACTCCTATACATATCTTCCAAGATCCTATGGACCCTCTCTATCTACCATCTATCTGCAGATGGTAAGTTGTATCGAAGGTCAACTTTGTACCCAAGCTTGCAAATAGCTCCTTCCAAAACTTGGAAGTGAACTTTGCATCCCTGTCCGACACAATATTCTTTGGAACACCATGTAGTATCACTACCTCTCCGATGAAAACCTGTGCTACCTCACTCGCTGAATATATAGTCTTCACTGGAATAAAGTGAGCTACCTTCCTCAACCTGTCAACCATGACCATAATAGAATCATGTTGCCTCCCTGTCTTGGGAAGAACTATGATGAAATCCATGAAAATGGCCTCCCATTTCCATTCCATAATCGCAATAGGATATAGTAGACCACCTAGATGCTTGCATTCTACCTATACCTATTGAAATCCTAAACATCTACCCACAAACTCTGCCACTTCCTTTTTTAGATCGAGCTAATAGTAAAAATTCTTCACTGTTGTCAATGTCTTCTGATATCCTTGATGACCCGAATATGATTTCACATGAAACTCCCTCAAGATAATCTTCTTAAGTTCACTGTAATTCAACACATAGATCCTATCTTGAAACCTCACAATGCCATGTTGTGAGACGATAATATTCATCCTGATCCTCTATACCTATAAATGCACCTAAACCTATACCTGTGCCTATACTCTGTTGTAACCTGTGCATGATCTCCATGTATTTGTCATCTCGTTATCCTACCTGCAAGGACCTATCCTGTAACTCCATCTCATATGATATTATAGATGCTATATGATTTACCTATACCTTCCTTCTAAGAGCATCTGCAACCCGGTTCTCCTTCCCTTTGATGTATATGATCTCGAAGTTAAACTCACTAAGGATAGGCAACCATCTAGCTTTCCTGGTATTTAGATTTGGCTGGTCAAAAAAATACCTCAACCCACTATGATCTCTCATCAATGTAAATATGCTACCCAAAAGATAATGTCTCCACATTTTCAATTCAGGTATAATGGTTGCTAGCTCAAGATCACGTGTTGAATAGTTCTGCTCATGCTCATTTAGTTTTAGTGACTTGTAGCACACTACCTGTCCTTATTTCATGAGAACTCCACCAAGTCCCACCTTGCAAGCATCTGTACACACTACAAACTCCTTGTTTGGATATGCAATATTTATCACTGGTGCATGTGTAAACAGCTACTTAAGCTGCTCAAAACTATCTTCACATTCCGCCGTCCATTCAAACATATTACCTTTTCACTGCAATGATGTGATAGGATATGCAATGCATGAGAAGTTCCCGATGAACCTCCTGTAGTAACCTACTAATCCCCTAAATTATCTCACCTCATCCACATTTTTAGGAGATTCCCATTCCATGATGCCCCTAGGGAAAATTTTAAGAACCACCCTAAATTTATATGTATAATAAATTGGCTAATCCCCATGATACACAGGAAAAATGGGAGGTGATTTTATCAATAATGTAATATGTATATATAATTTTTTTGGCGAATCTCTCACTAGATTATATTATCTTGTACAGTGATGGAGAATCTTTCACTCAATTATAAAATCTTGTAAGATCTTGGCAAATTTTTTACTGAATAATAAAACATTGTGAAGTCTTGGCGAATGTTTTGTTAAAGTATGAAACCATATATGATAATAAGAAAACATATTCATTAAACTGTAATATACTAACATACATGCTTGGAAAAATAAACATAATTTTCTCTTCCTACAAACAATGTTCCAAGTTTCAGTGGCCATGTTTGTAAAGGTTCTCACAATACACTCTTTCATATCCTTCTATTAGTTTTGATAATATTCCACAACAAAGTTCTTGCAGGTGTTGATATTGACAAGAAGTTCTGTCAAGGTAGGAGAGATTAATCTTTTCTCTACAACTTTTGTCAAGCTACCACTTTTTTCAAGTTATCAAATTTCTTTCTTATTCCATAGACTCCAACTACGAGATAAAAAAAACACACCAACAAGTAGCAAGCCCCAACTATATTATATAAGAAAGTATTAGGTATCCAAAGGGCTTGAAGGGGATCTAATTGAAAGAAGTGACCATTGTGAGAATCCTTCCAATCAATATATGAATATATAAATGTAGATCTATTATTATTTTAATTGGAAATCTTCAATTAAATAATAAAATTTAATTACGTTTCTCCCAATCTAAATTGCTTATTAGCGCAATTCACTACCCTCATAGGTCTCACATTTTTTAATAGAGTTGTAACATGTAGATTAATTTCCTTTTTGGTGAACAATCTCCACCTTTTAGGAAAATATGGTGCAGTGGCTCCAACCCCTATAGATCGTTAGGACAAACTAAGAATAGCACAGAAGATGAAAGGTTGTACAAACCAACTTATTTTTCAAACAACATATCCAACATTAGTACCTAAACTTTTTCATGAAGATATCATATTGAGAATGTTTGAAAAATGGTGAGAAATCTTCTGCGAGGGTGATGCGGAACGAGTGATAAGGTTTCATTGTTTTGATTTTTTTTTGTTAAATTAGAAAAAGTTGAAAACCAATATCAATGGAGATATTGGTATTTTTTACTAAATTTTGTGAAGTGACTAAATGTAGCTTTAACCATTCACCTTAAGATGTTTTTACAATATAATTTCCTAAGTATATTTAATATCTTCATTATCATAGAAACCAACCTATATCCATCTTAACTCCACATCTACCACTCTTAGGGGGATGAAATCTATTTATCCCTCTGAGCACTTGGTAGACTCAGAATTAAGATGGATCTAAGATGACATAATTTCCCCTTTAAATAGTTTATGCTCACTTGAATACCATGGTATTACCATGGGTCAATACCATGGGTTATCATAAACCTGGAGCTTAAAAATTACTATTAGTAATTTATAAAAATTAATAAAATTAATAATTAATTTTTATTTTATTTTTTATTTTAACCAAGTTAAAATGTTTAACATACATTAAATTACAACATCCATTTTTACTCTTGATCCACCAAGGCCCGAGAGGGATCAAATATTTTTTCACTCTATGCTAGTTTGCATATCACGATATTTGATACCTCTCGGGGCTTAGTAGATCCAGAGTAAAGATGGATCTATGCTCGTTTAATTCCCCCATTTAAATAGGCTGCATTTATACCTTGGGTTTAATATTATTCCCTAGGCTTTATAATCCTTTGGGTTTTTAGTATTAATCCTTTTGGTTTATTATTCCCTTGGGTTTATAATATCAATCTGTTAGGGTTATTAATATAAATATTCTCATTCGTAGGGTATAATATACATTCACTTTATATTATGATGGTACATCATCCCTTTTTGAAAAATATTGTATCAAAATGAAAATCAACCATGGAAAGACATCGACTACCATATTTATTAGGTGGTGTATAATAATTTTTTTGGCATTTATATACATTCAATTTATATTATTTGATAGGGTTCAATATTGTTCACTTGGGTTAAATATTTTTCCCGTGCATTTATAATTTATTTGGTTTCCTATATTAATGTTTATCTTCGGGTTTCTATACCTTGAGTTTATACTATTTATTCCTGGGTTTAATATTTTTCCCTTGGGTTTATAATCCCTTGGGTTTTTATTATTAACCCTTTTGGTTTATTATTCCCTTGGGTTTATTAATGTGAGGGTTCTTATTCCTAAGGTTTATAATATTAATCCTTGGGTCAAATATAAATCCACTTGGTTTATATTCATTGTCAACCATGGCCCAATATCACATTGTGACAAAGATTTTTTCAATATGAAAATCAACTATGGTCCAACATCGCATTGTGACAAAGATTGTATCCATATGAAAATCAATCATGGTCAACCATGGTGCAACATCCCATTGTGACAAAGATTGTCTCAATATGCAAATGAACCATGGTCCAACATTGCATTCTAACAAAGATTATCTCAGTACGAAATATTATTCATAGGGTTTATAATATTAATCCTATGGTTTAATATAAACCACTTGGGTTAATAATCATGGTCAACCATGTTCCAATGTCACATTGTGACTAAGGTTGTCTCAATATGAAAATTAAGGATTGTTAACCATGGTCCAACTTCACATTGTGACAAAAATTGTTTCAATAAGAAAATCAACTATGGTCAATAATGGTCAACCATGATAATTCTAGAGTTTACAATATTTATTTTAGGGTTTATATACCCTCGGTTTATAATATTAATCCTTGGGTTTACAATCCCTTGAGTTTTTAGTATTAAACCCTTAGGTTTATTATTCTCATGGGTTTATAATATCAATCCCTCCGGTTTATTAATCTAAGGGTTCATATTCCGAGGGTGTAATATTATTCATAAGGTTTATAATATTAATCCTTGGGTTTAATTAATCCACAATAATTAATATAAATTAAAAAATGTATATATATTTTTAATAAATAACAATAATGCTCGCAGAGGTTTGGTCTCGTGGCCAGCAGACGATCTGCTAAGTCGTCAGTGCCACTGTGCAGGTCACGAGTTGGAGTCTCGTCTTAACTAAGGGTTGTTGTTGTGGGTTGGGAGGTTCCTCCTAGAGGTTCTAGTGGCAGGTGGTGGGATTTGACCCCGTGTAACGCAAGTACGATACCACTGCCGTTGTCGATTCCGCTAGTCAACAAAAAAAAATAACAATAATAATAGGAAATTAATTATTGTTAATTAATTAATTACTATTAATGTTTATTAATTAATAATGATATTAAATTTAATTAACAATAAAAATAATCATATTAACTAATACAAAATAATAATAATAATAATAAATAATAATAATAATGATAATAATAATAATAAATAATTAGTAATAACCATGATTATTTTAAAATGATTATAATAATTATTTATTAACATTAATATAAATTTATAATTATTTTTAATAATAATAATAACAATATTTTTATTATATTAGTTATTTTTTAATATTATTATTATTATATATTTATTAACATGAATATTAATTTTATGATTAATATTAGATTAATACAATTAACGCTTATTGGTGTTTTTCAACCACATTTACTAATGTGGTCGGGTTTATAATATTAAAAATCTCTAGGTTTTCTTATCCCTTGGAGTTTATATACCTTGGGTTTATAATATTAATCTCTTCGGTTTAATATATTTCCCTTGGGTTTATAATCTTTCTTTTTTTTAGCATTAATCCTTTTGGTTTATAATATCAATCCCTTGGGTTTATTAATCTAAGGGTACCTACTCCTTAGGTACAATATTATTCATAGGGTTTATAATATTAATCCTAGGGTATAATATAAATCTCATTATTTTATAATCATGGTCATCCATGGTCTGATGTCACATTGTGACAAAGATCTTCTTAATATGGATATCAAATATGGTCCTACATTGCATTGTGACAAATATTGTCTCCATATGAAAATCATCCATGGTCAACCATGGTGCATTTTCACACTGTGACAAAGATTGTCTCAATATGAAAATCAACCATGGTCAACCATGGACCAATGTCGCATTCTCACAAAGATTGTCTCATTATGAAATAGTATTCATAAGGTTTATAATATTACTCTTGTGGTTTAAAATAAATCCCTTGGGTTTATAATCATGGTCAACCATGTTCCAATGTCACATTGTGACAAATATTGTCTCAATATGAAAAACAAACATTGTTAACATGGTCAACCATGACTCAACATCGCATTGTGACATAGATTGTTTCAATATGAAAATCAACCATGGTCAACTATAATAATTCTAGGGTTTGCAATATTTATCGTAGGTTTTATATACCTTGGGTTTATAATATTATTCCCTTGGGTTTATAATCCCTTGGGATTTTAGTATTAATCTATTGGGTTTATTATTCCCATGGGTTTATAATATCAATCCATTTGGTTTATTAATCTAAGGGTTCATATTCCTAGGGTTTAATATTATTCGTAAGGCTTATTAACGCTTATCGGGTTTTTTCCACCAATTTACTAATGTGGTTGGGTTTATAATATTAGAAATCTTTAGGGTTTATTAATCCCTTGGGATTTATATACCTTGGGTTTATAATATTTATCTCTTGGGTTTAATATTATTCCCTTGGGTTTATAATCCTTTGGGCTTTTAGTATTAATCCATTTGGTTTGTTATTCCCCTGGGTTTATAATATCAATCCCTTGGATTTATTAATCTAAAAGTTCTTATTCCTAGGGTATAATATTATTCATAGGGTTTATAATATTAATTTGTGTCTAATATAAATCTCCTTGCTTTACAATCATGGTTATCCATGGTCCAACATCACATTATAATGAAGATTGTCTCCATATGAAAACGAAGATTGTCTCCATATGAAAATCAATCATGGTCAATCATGGTCAACCATAGTGTAATGTCACAATGTGACAAAGATTGTCTTAGTACGAAATAATATTCTTAGGGTTTATAATATTACTGCTATGGTTTAATGTAAATCCCTTGGGTTTATAATCATGGTTAACCATGGTCAACGATGTTCCAATGTCACATTGCGACATAGAATGTCTCAATATGAGAATCAATCATTGTTAACCATGGTCAACCATGGTTCAACATCGCATTTTGACAAAGATTGTTTTAATATGATAATTCTAGCGTTTACGATATTTATCTTAGGGTTTATATACCTTGGGTTTATAATATTAATCCCTTGGGTGTAATATTAATCCCTTGGGTGTAATATTATTCTCTTGGGTTTTTAGTATTAATCTCTTGGGTTTACTATTCTCATGGGTTTATATTATCAATCCCTTGGGTTTATTAATCTAAGGGTTCATATTCCTAGGGTGTAATATTATTAATAATATTTATAATGTTAGATCTCAGACTTTTGGGATCCATATTGTAAATAAATGTCTTTCGGATTAATCACATCATTAAGATTTAGTCGACGTTTCGAACCAACTAATGGTTATAATATTAATACTTAGGTTTAATATAAATCATTTAAGTTTAATTAGTTAATAACAATTAATATAAAATTAAAATTAAATATATTTTATATTTTTTAATAAATAATAATAAGAAATAAATAAATAAGTTACTGTTAATTAATTAATTAATTATTAATAATATTTATTAATTAATAATTAACAATAAAAATAATAATATTAACCCATAATAATAATAATAAATAATACTTAGTAATAACCATCATTATTTTAAAATGATTATAATAATAAATTATTAACATTAACATTATAATTATAATGATAAATATAATTATATATTAATATAAATTAATAATTATTTTTAATTATAATTATAATAATATTTGTACATGATAGTTATTTTTAATATTAATACTAATATTATTGTTATATATTTATTAATATAAATATTAATTTTATGAATATTCAACCATGATAATTTTAAGGTTTAAAATATTAATTGTTAAGTTTATAAATCTCTTGTTTTTTTAATATTGATGCTTTGAGTTTGTTGATTGCTTAGGTTTATAATATGTCTCTCTTGGATTTATTAATTTCTTGAGTTTGTAATATTAAATTTTTAGGTTTATTAATCTCATTGGTTTATATGATTAATAATTTTTTAAATTTTTTTGGTTTTATTGGGTTTAAAATATTAATTCTTAAAAGTTATTAACATGTTGAGATTAATATTTAAAACATAAAAATTAATAAACTCCCAGAATTAATAAACCCAAGAGAGACACTGTTGCGCGTTACCGGAGGTCGTAAGTTCCCAATTTTTTTTGAATTTTGGAGCAACGAAGAGGGCATAATCACCTTTCCATCTCAATAAAAATAGGTGAAAGATCCTTCTTTGGTGTAAATAAAAAGTAACAGGTCAAAGCAGTTTCCTTTTTTAAACCACATGGTAATGCGTATATCTAGGTAAAAAAGGATTCATATATTAATAATTTTTTAAAATAATAAAAATTATGTGATTTTTTCTCAAAATATGAATGAAAGAAATACTCAAAAACATTAATAATTAATAATGATCAATTAAATTAATATATATATATATATATATATATATAATTTGAATAGTTATAAATATATCATTATAATTTTTTATATTTAATTTATGATATATATGTATCTAATAAATTATTTATTAATGAAATTAATTTATTTTAATCTTAATATTATTATATTTTTTAAATTTATATTTTTTTTGAATATTATATCTATATACAACTTTGTGAAGGAGGCCTTGATCAAGCATCAAATTCTAAAAAATTTCATAACTCAGAATCTCACCATGAGTGAGAAAATCATTGATAGTAAAAGTCTCTAAATAATATAAAGTTTATCCTAAATTAAAAAAACCTAGAGTTCCATATATGCCTCAACTGAATTTTGATATACAATAGGGTTTTTTTTTTATGACAACTCAAGGAGATCCTCAAGTGGGTGGTGTAGGTGTTGTTACTCTACTGGGAAAAGAACAAACATTAAAGCAAAGTTTACAGCTCTATGGACTCTTCTTTCCTTTCCAATTAGAAATGGAGTTAGCAAGTTTCAAGTCATGGGAGACTCCAAAACCGTGATTGATAAGAAAACAAAAAAAAATCAATGTGGAGAATGTTTGTATTATCCCTATCCTACAATAAATTGAAGAAATGTGGGTTTCATTCAAACACGTCCTCAGGGAGCTTAACAAAAAGGTTGATTTATTATCAAAAAAGGGCTTTTCTCTTCCCTCTACCTCTTTTAGTTTCTACCAGTTTCTAGATGGCCAAGAAATAGAAGTAATGTAATGTTGTAAAGAGGTTATTTTTGGAAAGAAGGAAATTATTAGAATTTTTGTTTTAGTTATTTGTCTAATCATGAAAAATGCCTTGATCTTAGCTTTTTCTTTTAAGCAAGCCTATAAAGGAAAATTGAGTTAAGGTCATGTATTTAAAGGAGGTAAAGGAAACATTTGCGATAGGTATAAGGAGGGTTCCTATTCTCTCATGAGATATTCACTATGCAAAATTTGTATTCTCTTATGTGTGTTTTTGCGAAAAGTTTAATGGGAAATTTGGTTGTATGCATGCATAGTCTAAACATTAGAATGCTATAGGATTTGGGGAATGTGGTACATTGTCTTTGCATCATTTTGGTTTTCTTTATGAGTATGCTAGCAATTTTGTCTTACCAAGAAGCATATTCTTAAGTGAGCTTCTAGCCTTGAATTTTGGATACCTTTAAATGGAATTCAACGTCTTTATATTTAGTCATCTATATCTTTGGACTCACAACTCTTTGGATTCTGGAAACCATATTAATTTTTCCATGCCTCCACTTTATCTCTTTGGTATTCATTGTATTCCTAGATGCATAATGGACCATAATTGTGACTATTGTTGTGCCTCTAAGGGTAAGATTTGGAACACACCTATTATAGATTAAGGTAAGCACATACTAAACCTTCGTGCTTGGGAGATGCAAACCTAAACTTCTATTTCATGTTTGGAAATGAAAAATATGGAACTCCATGCCTCCATTATTAACCCATTGAACATCCTAGTTAAATTTATTATAGATATTCCTCTCAGATACAAGTCATTTTCACCTCACCCAAATTCTATGAGTGATAGTGTAGAGGTCATGGTTTTGACCTCCTAGGTTGAATCCAATGTTAGTTCTAGGCTTTCTATGTCCTTTATCTCCTAGCTTTCATAGCACAATAGGTTGAAATTTACCCTATTTTGAAGCATAACCTACCTTAGAAGGTAATCTTCTCATGATTTGTAGGTTGGGTACAACTGCTATCTTTAGCTACAAGTTCAAAAGTTTCTAGTTGAAATCCTTTACTAAAGTCTATAGCAATATATTTTCTAGAAAAAATAGTGTTATGATTTCTCTCTATTTCTTCACCCTTAAAGTGGATTTTTCTTGATGAATTTCCTATTCTCTATAACAAATCAAAGCCCTAGAAGTGAAATGAAATGTTAAGAAATCTTATAAAAGTAAGGGTGATGGAGAGAGAAATGACTCCAATATTAAATATTGGAATCCATGATGTCATGTAGAGTCCTACTATGGTCCTTATTTGTCCCAAAGGAGATTAATTTTGTTTTATCTGGGTTTTATTTTTTGAATTATAGTTATTTTTTTCAATATTTTTTTTTCATTTCTCATTTTCTTAATGCAGTCTTGAAAAAAAGTGTAAATGACAAAAGTAAATCATATTACTTTCTCTTCTCTAATAAACACCTGAATAAGACTTCTCCTACATTCAAGAAACTAGCCTATGCAAAAGACTTCTTCTTCATATCAGTTATCTGGAAACCACAAATGAACTACTAAAAAAACGGAAAAGAAAAGTATGAACATATAAGACCATTGTAGTGGGGACTAATGGTCGACCTTCTCATCTTATGGATTTTATGTATTTCTTAGTCTAAATAGTTTATAAAATAAACATACAAATTATGAAAAAATAATGATAAAAAATATATATATTATCTACAATCATACAAATTTGTTTCAAAAAATTCCATCATTTACATACCAAACGCCAGTTTTTTAAGTTAGACCAATTTCCATAAATAAAAGTTATATATTTAAGAAAAAAAAAATTATTGTCTACATTTAATTTTTTTACATGATGTCCTCAAGAGTGTATTCATGTATTTCCCCAATCAAGAATCTTTACATTAAGAGTTCATGTAAGGATAAAATTGATAAAAAATACTATACATTTTTGAATCCATAAAAAATTTAAGGAGAGAAATACTACACCACCAAAAAAATGTTGGTGAAATTCATAAATCGGGCATAAAATATAATTTTTCCATGAGTGAGAAAAAAAGGGGAAAGGAAGAGTATCAAAAAAGTACGAAGTGCCCCAATCTAGTAGATTTTTACACTGTAAGATAAACTAATAACAATAAATATCAGACAAAATACATAACTATCCATTTGCATAAGAAATAACAAGGTTGTCAATGAATGCTAACAAAAAAATAGAAAGATAAAATAAGAGATGCAAACAAATCCAAAAGAGATATAAAATAAATATATGTGGATCCATGTGTAAACATTCATAGTCTGCATCTAGCACCTGGATTGGATCCTTGAAAGGATAATGAAAGTATTCATATGACTAGCCATTTACATGTTTAATTATAGACCAAAGATTGTTTTCCAAAAGGAGACCGTCTTTTGGCAAGCTATGTATTACATGATTCATTTCCATGTAAATATGTGAGCATGAAAACAATGTGAAAGTATCAATAATACACTTGATCTCCTCTAGAATAGGCAATAGATTGATGTTCTTGTAAAAATTAGTGTTATTGAGCCAATTAATGGATAACATAGAGTCCTCGAATGTGTGTAACTGAGTGCAACCATTATTTTTGGCAAAGAGAAGCAATTTTTTGCAGGCCAAAAGTTCCTCTTGATTATTTTTCCTAGGTCCCAACCCCATTTTGACAACTTGCTATAATATAGGAGTGATGGATTAACTCTGAGAATTGATTTTCTCTACTACTTATAGATTTAAAAAGATGAGTATCATAAGGCAGGATATATAGAGGAATAATAAAAAAATCCCTTAGATGCTCTTATATTTCTCGATTTGTGGCATAATAGTCCGTGTTATTAGAACCAGACCATAACTAGTGGAATTGGTTGTTACCACTATTTTGATTTCTAAATCGTGCTTACAAGTGGAAAAGAACTAGAAAAGGTGAGTTTGGAACTAAAGGAGATTTACTCAATGAATATGTTGGTTCCCTACAATGCAACCAATGACACTTCGAATGAAAATTAAAAAAAAAAATCTCAGTGGGGCACCTTAATATTCTCCTTTATCTTTCATTTTCATCCTTTTACTTATTTTTATAGCATTACCATTAATTGTTTTAGGATATTTGATAGTGGTTCCAACCTCAATGGATTTCATATTGAGAAAGTCGAATTTTAGAACCCACTTAAAATAAAGTAGACTTAACAATTTTTAGCATTTCAATATTGGGGAATTGTAATGTTTCCACTGGATTTTGTCATATATGTGAATATGTAACCAAACTTTAATAAAGAACAAAAATCCCTCAATGTACCTTGATGTCATTTGAATTCATTTTTTAACTCTTCTATTACAACCCTAGTGAAATTGTAGTCATCACTCATACAAAAAAATCGATTTGACATGTTAATCTTTTTCTCTATTCTTTTAATACCTAAAATGTGATAGTGATGATGAGGATCCCATCATAGGATATGATTGTGATGATATGTAGGTATTTGTTGTAGCATGTTTTTTATTTTTTTGCATACTAGAAGTCATCTAGAACCTCTTGATTGATGTATTTTATTTTTCATTTAGAGATGGATTGCAATTTATGCTACTTTTGTTAAATATGTACCCTTGCGATATATATCATAAAATTGCATGTTTTTGTATAATAATTTGGATCCATATGGATGGACATGAATATATATGTTATTCTTTAAAATTTGAATATTTATGTATTTTTGGTGGACCAGTATTTTTGGTTTGGTTTCTGGTTTGGTTTTTGGTTTGGTTTCTTTCCAGTTCTTGGTTTTTCCACAACCGGTTCCATTATCATTTTGTTTCTAATAACATTGATCATATTCCCTATAAGTGTTCATAGTATATTGGCCTCGGTCATTACCATTTTAATAACTGGAGCATTGGAATATTTAAAATGCTTACCATATCATGGTATATCTAGCCCATAGTCCTCAATACAAAAAAAAAAAAATTAAAAAAATCATGCATGTTATTCCGAATGCCTTTCGAATTAATCACATCATTAGTTTTCATGGCATATCTAACCCATAGTCCTCAATACATCAAAAAATAAAAATATTCATGCATGTTATTGAGAATGTCTTTGGGTTTAATCACATCATTAGTTGTAGGTTGAGGTTTGGAACCATCTAATTTTGTCCATCCTTAGGACAAAGATGAAAAAAAATCTAACATGAGGTATAAATAGCAAAGAGGCATCAGATGTAAATGTTGGAAAATAAGATTAATAAAATATATATTTTAAGTTTTACAATGAATGTTAGGATAAATTTGGGTCAAAATACTAACTAATAATAATATTAAAAAAAATAGATATGGAAAGAAAAGAAAATAAAAAAAATAAAAGAAAAAGGAGAATTCACTTTGGATCTAAAATTCAATTAATATAAATAATGTTATAAAAAGCTAATATTAGATTCAAGAGAAAATGGAAAAATATATAACCTATATTACAATACCTAAAATTATTATAAATATAAAATACCAAAGGTTTTACTACTATGTAACAAATAAATAATAAAGGGGGATTTAATAATTTTTATATTCTTATTATAGATATTTTGAATTCTTAAACATATAGTAAAAATAAATAAATAATTATTAGAATAGAACAATACAAAGATAGAAAATCCAAAGAAAGAAATATAAATATATATATATATATATATATATATATATATATATATAATCCAAAGAGGTATATAGATAAAAATAAAAGAAAAAAATGATGAAAAAAAAAGACAAATCAAGAAAAAAGAGCACAATCTAACTTTTGCTTAATTTCTAAACATGGTGCTTAGTTTTCGTTGCATACTCAACTAGTTGAGGAGCCTAAATGACTATGTTTAATGTTTGTTGCATGGTTTTGAATCCTCTGATCAAGCGACCACTTTCTCCAATATAGAGAATCCCACAAAAATAAAGAATTGAATAAACCCCATTTCACGTCTTTAACATTAACCACATTAACCGGGTCCTTAACTGATCTGAAAAAACTTTTAATAACATTAAACAAATTTAATTACAAATATTTACATGGAAATAATTGAAATATTATAAATTAGTTTTATCATTAGATTTCCTTCCCTTGTTCTTTCTTGTTTAAATGTTTGCAACAAAGTTTTAGGAGCTGGAAGATTCTTCACTCAAGTTCTTCTCCAACAAATGAAATTCCAAGTAGGTTTTCATTGCCCTCTGATTTAGTTATAATCATAGCCATTTATCTGTTTTCCAGGATCATTATGAGCTTTCTCTCTATTTTCTATGATTTCACTCCCAACCAAAAGCTCTTAAAACAAAGATTCTCCACATTTACAGTTATTAACAAATCAAAACCATTCTAAATAATTTGCAGAAAATATTTTTTTATTTAGTTAAATAGCCTTCATGAAGTAAGTGAAGATTCCAATTTGTGAGCTGTAATTTAGTGTAATTATAACCATATGCATTTTTTCTTCTTTGTCCATTAACCAATATGACTACCAATATCACTGCGATGAACGGTAACGTATTTTATAGGATTGATTGGCTAGATATTTTTCTATACTAGCTTGGATATGTCATACATCTATATCATTTTCCCATGATGAATTACTATTCTTGTTTTATGGGTAGTCAATAATTAGCTGGGTTCTTTTGCCATCAACCAATATCGCTGCGATGAAGTGGGATCTCTTTCATCTACGCATGAGTCCTGACATTCTGTTTGATCCACAAGGCACCGAAATCGATACGAAGTATGATTCTTCGATGGAATAGAAAGGCAATAGCTAGAAATAGATTCCTAATCATTACTTAACAACAAACAAGACAGCGTTTGATCGATTGCATATTTGAACAGCAGTCTACACATGATGGCCATGGGTGCTTCTGAATATGTTTATGAGCGTGAAAAGGTAAGCTTGAAAGATTAGACTAAATCTTAACGTTCATGAGCTTGAAAGGATAAATACGGAAAAGTGGATCAAATAGGAACGTTCATAGGCTCCTGGATAACGCAATATGTGGACGTTCAGGAGGCAATGGCTGCAAGATTGATCCGGCGGTGGACACTCCGGATGCCCGAATGGATAGAAAGATTAAAAATTTGCAACATCCAACGTCGGCCAGATTTGAGTGCCCTTGTACGTGATTTTCCTTCATTTTTAATTTAACGTTGTAATTATTAGCATATGCATTTTCCCTCTTTGTCCATTAACCAATATGACTACCAATATCAGTGCGATGAAGTGCGATTAGCAACTTTTCAAGTTCCACCTTGACGGTAACGTATTTTATAGGATTGATTGGCTAGATATTTTTCTATACTAGCTTGGATCTGTCATACATCTTTATATCATTTTCCCATGATGAATTACTATTCTTGTTATATGGGTAGTCAATAATTAGCTTGGTTCTTTTGCCATCAACCAATATCGCTGTGATGAAGTGGGATCTCTTTCTCTACGCATGAGTGTAAGATTTTTGAGATACACAGATCTAGATCTGCAAAACAATAAACAAGCTTGCAAGAGAAGGAAGGAAGCGAGCAAGAATTGAGAAAAGAATAAAAATTGATTCTACAATATTAGTTTTAGAATAAATACATAAAAGCAACTAAGTTAAGCTTAGTTGTACATGCAATAACTAAAGCTAACTAAAGCTAAGTGTGCTTTATCTTATGTTAATGTGTACATGTGCTACATGCAAGCAATAAGTTAACTGGAGCTAATCTAGGTGCATGTACACCAACACAGCTAGTCTAAGTGCATGTACACCAACACCCCCCCTTAAGCATAACTTAGGTGAGTGTGATGCAAAATGAATGAGTCTCGGCAACACGGCCATTTTAAGTACCCATATACAATGCATAAAAAGGAGGAAAGAGGGAAAACCCAGTGGGAAGAAAACCCCCCCTCAAAATATAATGCAAAAGTAGAGAAAAGACAACTGCTAGGTAGTCGTGTCCTTCACCCCAAGACAATCTCGCAGGAATCGAAACTTCTGCTCAGTGAAAGTCTTGGTGAAGATGTCAGCAATCTGCTCGGAACTAGGACAGTACTGAAGATCGATGATCCCATCATGAATGAGTTCTCTAATGAAGTGCATGTGGATCTCGATGTGTTTGGTACGCTGCCGCTGCACTGGATCTCTGCAAAACTTTAGCGTACTTTGATTATCGCACCAGATGACAGTTGGATGATGGACACTAATCCCAAGCTCAGATAGGAAATGTTGTAGCCAAATTGCCTGAATAGTGGCATTAACTGCTCCTCTATACTCGGCCTCTGCTGATGATAAAGCAATGGCAGCCTGCTTCTTACTTGACCAACAAATTGGGTTGGGTCCCAAACTAAGTACATAACCGGAAGTAGACTTGCGATCAATGGTGTCGCCAGGCCAGTCTGGATCTGTGAACCCGATGAGATTCAAAGAACAATTGGCTGCATAATGAATCCCATAGGTGATTGTCCCCTGGACATATCGAAGGATGCGCTTTGCAGCATTCCAGTGTAACTCATGTGGCTCCTGCATGTATCTGGAAACTGCTCCGACAGCATAGGAGAGATCAGGACGGGAGTGAGTGAGATAAAGAAGACTTCCCACAAGCTAGCGATACAATGTGCAATCAACCAATGGTGTGTCTTTGTCATTGCCAAGCTTTATCCCTAATAAGAAAGGTGTGGCTGCTGGCTTGCAGTCACTCATGTGAAATCGTGCCAAAAGATCTCTGGCATATTTTGGTTGAGAAATGGTAATGCCAGAATCACGCTGATGGATCTCTAGTCCAAGGAAGAAATTTAGCAAGCCCATGTCTGTCATAGAAAACCGCTTATGCAATGTAGTTTTGATGTTAGTAATGACAGAAGCTGAACTACCCGTTATCAAAAGATCATCTACGTAGAGTACTATGATCAACAAGGAGTCAATTTTCTTCAGAAAATAAACATTGGAATCAGATTTGCAGCGTACAAAATTTTGAGATAACAAATAAGAATCCATCTTTGCATACCATGCTCTAGGTGCCTGCTTGAGGCCATAGAGAGACTTCTTTAGTTTGCATACCAGAGATGAATTCTGCATGTATCCTGGTGGCTGCTCCATGTAGATTTCCTCCTCGAGATCACCATGAAGAAAGGCATTCTTCACATCCATATGATGCACCTCCCATCCTCTTGCTGCTACAATGGAGAGAGCTAGCCGAATGGAATCCATTTTTGCCACTGGAGCAAAAGTCTCATCATAGTCAACACCATGTACTTGCTGAAAACCTTTTGCTACCAATCATGCCTTATATCGACTAACTTGGCCATTTGATGCTTTCTTGGTCCGGTAAACCCACTTGCATCTCACAAGTTTGCGATTTGAAGGTAGCAGAACCAAATCCCAAGTCTGGTTCTCAATGAGAGAGTTATATTCCTCATCCATGGTGGCTTACCATTCAGGATGCCCATTTGCTTCTGCATAAGTTTGTGGATCAGATCCATGCATCATATAAGCATGCATGGGCATGGATGGCTCCATAGCTAAGAGTGCTTGCGGATCTTCCTCAAATAGAGGGATAGAGGCAGGATCATCGAGGATATCACTCATGCTACTCCATTTTTGTGTTGAAGGTGGTCGAGAATCTTACGAACTACATGCAGAAGTATGATCTCGATGTTCAACAACTGGTGGTCTAACAGGGGTCACAGGAAAAGACTCATCTTCATCAGAATGCTGGTCTGAAGTTTCATCTGCATACTCATCAATGAGTGGTGATGAAAATTTGGTAACAAGTTCATCTACTGGTGCATGCGAAATATCTTCGTCAAACTTTACACTCCTTTCAATAAAGAGCTCTTCAGTGTGGATATCAAGCAATTTGTACCCTTTGACTTCATCAGAATATCCAACAAACATGCATGCTTTGCTTTGAGGCTCCAAAGCCTTTCTCTTCTCTGGAGGAATGCGGGCCCATGCTCAAGATCCAAAAATGCGGAAATGACTAACTTCAGGTTGCATGCTAGTCCAAGCCTCAAAAGGTGTTTTTCCAGTAACAGATTTATGAGGAGATCTGTTCTGGATGTATGAGGCACAATTAATTGCTTCGGCCCACAATTTCGACGGAAGAGATCTTGCATGCAACATGCAATTAGCCATCTCTTTCAAAGATCGATTTTTCCTTTCAGCCACACCATTTTGCTGTGGAGTGTAAGGAACTGTATGTTGCAACTGTATGCCTGCTTCATCACAAAGATTCTTGATATCTTTGTTGACATATTCCATCCCATTATCAGTGCGGAGTATTTTGATGCGTTTTCCAGACTGATTTTCCGCATGCGCTTTGAAAATCTTTAGATGTTGAAAAACTTCAGACTTGAGTTTCAAGAAGTAAACCCAAGTGAATCTCCTGTAATCATATATAAATGACAACACATATCTTTCTTTGCTCATTGAAAGCACCGGAAATGGACCCATGAGATCACTGTGTACAAGTTCCAAAGGTGAAGAGGCTCTCCATGCATGCCCCTTCTTGAATTTTTCTTGTGGATGCTTTCTAAGAGCACATCCATTACAAACACCATCTGAAAATTCAATGGTTGGCAATCCTTTGACCATCCCTTGCTTACTAAGCTGTTGCATATATATGAAATTCAAGTGCCCAAATCTCTCGTGCCAAATCCTACTTTCTTCATTTGCATGCGTAAGTAGCAAAATAGAATCTGATTGAGGAACAAAATCAGAAAATGTATACAGACGAGATTGATCATTTACCTTGCCAGATGCAATCTTCAAATTGGTTTGCATGTCATAAATGCTCACGGAATCTAGGGTAAATTCCACTTTCCTTCCACTGCCTGTGTGTGTCATCTGATACACTGAGAGAAGATTCACAGAAAGCCTTGGAATATGCAAGACATTTTCAAAACTTCCATCTTCAAATTGCACTCTTCCTTGTCCAGTTGCTGCAACTGCAGAATTATCCCCCATGAGAATGGGAGGACCTGAGTATGCATGTAGAGAAGAAAAGGATTCCTTTGAAGAAGCCATATGATGTGAAGCTCCTGAATCGATGATCCATTCTTGTGGTGCAGAATGAAGAGCAATCAAAGCATGCCCGTTACCTCTTGGATCTGGTGCTTTTTCTCCAGACTTCTTCTTAGCATTCTCAGGAATGTGGTCTCCAAGATTGTGTTGCTGGAGTGTCTGCACCATAAGATCTATAGTCTTCTTCATGCATGCAGATTCAGGATGAAAACCACGGTGGCAATAATTGCACATTGATTGCCCTTTCGTTCCTTTCCTTTCCTTTGAGCCAGATGATCCATTAGGGGGTTTGGGATGTCCTCCCTTTCTTGGATCAGGATCCTTCTTCCCTTTTCCTTTCTGATGGTCTTTGGAATTTGCCTTTCCTTTTGCATGCACAGTAAGTGCATGCGCTTTGGAATTTTTAAGTGTGCCCATTTTGATGAGCTTATCTTGCTCATGCATCAAAGACTGAATAAAAGAATCCAGTGAGGGCATCTTCCAAGCTGCACCAGTTGCAGATCTGACTGTGTGGAATGTAGAGACGAATACTGCATACTCTGGACCAAGTTTTGATAAAATGGAAAGAATCAACTGATTTTCTTGCTTGGATTTGTCGATCCCGCATCCTTTCAGCTGAACCAACAAGGCTTTATCCCTTGTGAAAAAATCTTGAATGTTCTCAAAGTTTCTCGGATCTAATGAGTTTAACTCATTTTCGAGAATGTGACCTTGCATTTCATCCTGTTTTCCAAACAATCCTTCCAAAATTTTCCATACTTCATTTGGAGTTGAACATGATTCAACATGAAATAGCAGTTCCGAAGAAATAGATAAACATAGGATGCCGAAGGCCTCGTCCATGCGATTGAAATATCTTGTTTTCTCCATTGCCGATGTTGGTTCAACTTCCGTTTCCATGGTTATTCGAAATAAGCCTCTACTTCTGAGATGAAGTTGAATCTTTGGCTTCCATTCGAAATAATTATATGGAGTGAGAATTGCCGATTGTGGAAACTCCAATTTAGACTCCATTCTTTGTTGTTGCTTCAATCTTCTGAACCTGCAAATAAAATTGCTTGTGCACTGATTACAAATCCCTGTGCTCTGATACCATGTAAGATTTTTGAGATACACAGATCTAGATCTGCAAAACAATAAACAAGCTTGCAAGAGAAGGAAGGAAGCGAGCAAGAATTGAGAAAAGAATAAAAATTTATTCTACAATATTAGTTTTAGAATAAATACATAAAAGCAACTAAGTTAAGCTTAGTTGTACATGCAATAACTAAAGCTAACTAAAGCTAAGTGTGCTTTATCTTATGTTAATGTGTACATGTGCCACATGCAAGCAATAAGTTAACTGGAGCTAATCTAGGTGCATGTACACCAACACAGCTAGTCTAAGTGCATGTACACCAACAATGAGTCCTGACATTCTGTTTGATCCACAAGGCACCGAAATAGCTAAAAATAGATTCCTAATGGTTACTTAACAACAAACAAGACAACGTTGATCGATTGTATATTTGAACAGCAGCTACAGAAATCTACACATGATGGCCATGGGTGCTTCTGAATACGTTTATGAGCGTGAAAAGGTAAGTTTGAAAGAGACTAAATCTTAACGTTCATGACCTTGAAAGGATAAATAGGAAAAGTGGATCAAATTGGAACGTTCATAGGTTTGAAAGGGTAACGGCTCTTGGATAACGCAATGTGTGGACGCTCAAGAGGTAATGGCTGCAAGATTGGTCCGGTGGTGGACACTTGGGATGCACGAATGGATGGAAAGATTAAAAATTTGCAACATCCAAAGTCGGCCGGATTTCAGTCGGCCCATACATGATTTTCCATTAACACATCAAATAACTAAAATCGGTGAGCTTAAGTCCATTGCATGGGAATGCGATAGACATGGGTGAGGTCAAAAAATTGACCGCGCCTATTCTGTCAGAGGGGAATCTGCAATCCATTTAAAGATGACTAACTAAAATTACTTTGTGAGTTAGACACTAGTCAACCATAAGAGTGTATTCTTTCCCTACTTTTCATATTAAACAAATTAATATAAAATAAAAATAATAAAATAATTTTAGTTTAACACATTTAAATTACATTAAAATAAAAATAATAAAATAATTTTAGATTAACACATCTGAGGACTAAAATCTATATAAGTTAATTAATGAAGTTGTTTGATAATGTTTCAAATTCCATATCTAACATTTTTTTAAATTGAATTTCTTAAAACACATCTTTACTTTGAGAAAAGTAGTAAAAAACAATTTGAATGGAGTTATGTTATTGGACATATTTCTAAAAACTTTTAATGTTAATATAATATTTATTTTTATTATGGATTTGTTTTTACAAATTTCTAAAAATATTTGGAGATGAGTTTTATTCACAACCATTATTCAATACTATATATAAAATTAAAAAATATATGTATTTTATTTTATTAAAAAAAATTATAATTTTGAAAAAAACATATTTTATTATTTTTAATAATTGAGTAATTAATAATTCAATCAATTTTTATGCACTTTTGTATTAATAAGAATTATTTATCATGATTATTTAAATCCAAAAACGAAAATACTCTTTTAAAAGTAAAGAAATGTTTTTTTTAATTTTTTGCTGTATATTTTTAAAATACTATAGCTTTTAACTTATTATTATGGAAATAAATATATATCTAAGTTTTAAACGTAAATTAAAAATACATTATTAAAAAGAGAAAATTTTATGGCATTGAATAGTTTAGTATCTAATAATAAAACCACTAGCTTTAAGTCCACAACCTTCCATGGATGTGATGAAGAGATTTCACTCTATGCAAGATTAAAATACATGAAAAACTACAAAATGGAAAAGTTTTGCCTAGTTTTAAACTATTTATGAAGGTTATTCCTTGATCAATGGTTCATATTACCTTGGTCAATTCATTAAAAATGTGTTTCATATACCTTTAGTTGAATTTCTATATTTACTCAAACCCTCAACCAGGATTTTTGTCGCTTTATTGAGGTCTTAAAACTTTCATAAAAGACTTACCTTGATAATAATTATCCCTTAATGGAGACTCTGCAAACACCCTTCCATTATCTTTTCTTTTCCAAACATGTGACAAATATTCACAAATTCATCCTTATACAAATTTAACTGAAATGCTAATATATATTCATCTTTAATAAGGATGTAGAATCTGTGATTTTAAATATAAGATATTTTTATCTCACCTCAAACCTAAAATATGTAATTCTTTCACTTGTTTTCATGTTCAAGTATCTTCAATAAAATGTCATTCACTTTAACCATAATAAGAAATGTTTCAAATTTATATAAAAACTTAATAAAAAATTAGAGCACATAATTTTGACATTTTGAAAATCTACTTTTATCTAACAAACTTTAAAAACAATATGTATTTTTTAATTTTTTTCTCTATTTGAACAAATCTCACAAAATTCCACATGGTCAAAATTTTATTTATTTATTTTATTTGTGATGCTTACAAAGAGGAATACATTCTTTGTAATACATAAAATATGAGGAGTTCAACGAAATATTTCATTTACTAAAAAGGAAATCATAAATATAAACATGACAATGAAGGCTGCTACCATCTACGTGATGGGTGTATTTTCAATATAAATAATAATGTTATTAGTAAAGGTTGAATAATGCTATTAATAAGATAGTCTCATGGCTTAGTTTAAAGTTTGAAAACGTAATAGCTTAGTTTAGAGTTTGAAAACGTAATAGCTAACAGCTATATGTATGTGTATTGGTCTAGAATTCAATAAGGAATAGTTTAATTTAGTAGAGGACACATACTTTTTTTCTTCTTATTTTTTCTGTGTAAAGGCTCCATTTATATTATTATTTTAAAGAGATGTATAAATTTTTTCTTGTTATTAATGGTCACCTTGTCGGGAACCTGACTCAATAGCACAAGTTGAATTTCTTGAGATTATACATGTTTTTCTTCACTTGTTTGTCTAACAAAAATATTTTAGAATTAAGATTGCAACTACTCGATTTTTTGGCAAAGAAGCACTGACTCTTCATCAATGACCCATTTAAACTATAACAAAAAAATTTCATGGATTCCAAAACTAAATACTAAACAAGATCTCTATCCTTGATGAGAAATTGTAGCATGAGCCCTAGAGTAGCAAAAGACCACCAATTGCTATGATGCTCTGCAACCCTGTCCCTAAAAAGAAGGTTCAATTTGTTGCCAACCTAAGACCTCTTTGTCGCAGGATGTGTGTTCAACACTAAGAGCAAACCACATCAGGATTAAAATCTTGTTGTGCAATTACTTCACAGAAGCTCCTCAGAGGATCGAGAATTCAATGAGACCAACAAATTTCTATCAGGGAGAAATCTGAGTCAAGCACATGATTAGATAAAATCTTTACTAATTTGTTCCTGAACTGACGAACATGAGAGAGTGAGGCAACTTGAATTTTTCTAAGAATTTGTGCCTCTTTACTTACCTAAGATTCAATTCACCAACTCTTTGGCATTTTAGAAGGAGACACACCATGTTGGAGTTTTTTCATGATAAAGATAATAAGAAAAGAGTCTCCCTCAATGATTAACTGGTGAAATTCCAATTTTAGTGCAATCTTTAACCCATGCTCTAGTCCCCAGAGTTCAACCACATTATTGATGGTAATCCCGAATTTCCTAACATAGATCTAGCTAATGTGTCTTGCACTATTACAGAGAGGTCGACCATAACTTGTGTGGCCTAAGTTACCCAGAGAAGCACCATCAAATTTTAATTTTGCAAAACTCATGTGAGGAGGAGACCAGGTGGTGGCATTGTCTAATATTCGAGGAGATATAGGGCTCAAGGAAATTGAAACTTGTGAGTGAATACTAAGGGATCAGAGGATGGCTTATTTGGATGGGAGACTACCCTATTCTTAAGAATTCCAATGAACCAAAGCAATGGTCTCCAAAGTGTGTGTGATCCAGGTGGATATTGGTGGCCAACTTCCTATTCCACTTGGACCCCCACCATTGTTCTTTTAGTTTCCTTAATTGTAGCATAATTTACTATTTTTGGCAGTCTTTCGGGTCTTGAACTTCTAGAGCCATTTTGAGGCCCTAAACGACATTTTTTTGGAAATATTCATCTGGGCGATATCGTTGAAATCACATTTTAAGATGTATTCCTCAAAAATATATTTCCAACAAGGTATCATGCACGTCAAACATAGATAATATGACAAGTTACGACCCTGGGAAGTTAGCTACCCAACTAACCCCAACGGGGCCCATAAACTCTTGGTGTTACATCTCCTCAGGTTAGGGTTTTGGTTGTTTAGGGTTTTCTCTTATTGTTAAATAATAAAAAGGCACTTGAGCCTCATTTTAACTTAGTTCAAAGGGATGTATTTTCCACATTGCTTCTCAGGAATAAGCTACCATCGCCCGAGCTAGTCTCATTTCCATTCTGTTTGTAAGCATATTTCATTATTTGATATTAATGAAAGGAAGTCTTATTTTTGTTGCATCTTTGTTATTTATGGTTATATCTGTAATTTGTTGTGTTCCTGTAATGGGATTGGGTACCTTTTCCAGACAGTGATCTTGTTCAGCACCCAATAGTCAATACAGAGTCTCCAAGTCCCATCCTTCTTCTGTATGAACACAACCAGGCTTCCACAAGGCGATGAACTTGAATGAATGTGACATTTATATGGTAGCTCATGAATTTGCCTCTTGATTTCATCATTCTCCAGAACATAGCGTTGATAGATTAGTCCATTGGGTAATGACGCACTTGGGGTCAGATCAATGGAGTGATTGACTTGATAGCGCAGAGGCACCCTTGCGGGGGAGGTGAAGATGTCCTTGTGCTCCTCAACGACCTTGTCCATATGTTTTTCTCGTGTAGAGGGGCCCTGTCTAGAGGTCATGGCCACCGTATTATTCTTTCCTTGAGGGTGTATCATCAGGAAAGGAAATCTCCTAGATTTTGAAATGAGCTCATTGCATTGTTTTGCAGTAACCAGAGAGATGGTGGTAGGTAGTACTACCTCCACTATCTTGTACAACTTATTTCCCAATGTAAAAATAATAGTGTGAGGCCTTGACTCATACACGACATGTTGATTCAACAAGTATGTTTGGCCTAATAATACATCACAAACATCAAGGGGGGCAACATCACATAATACGTCATCCGTGGGCTTGATGTTGTATGGAAGGCAACATTGTTGGCTCATGCGCAGATCCTATCCTTGGTGAAGGCACTCGATGGTGTACAATTGTGGGTGTGTTGTGGTCAGTAAGCCGAGCCGCTTCATGATCTCTGATGTAATGAGGTTCTTTTGGCTCCTATTGTCGACAATGAACTGTAGCGGGGAACCATTTACCCACATTTGGGAGTGGAAGAGACACTCCTCCTCCTATGGATCTTTGGGTTCCTCCTTTTAGATCTTTGTGGTGGCAATGGTGGTGTTAGGCTTCGAATCAATAATCTTCTTCCCTTTGTCATTCCCCTTGTCAGGTTCTGACTCACAGTCGGAACATGCATCTGATTCTAAAGCCTTCAGCTCAACCACCAGTAACTGCTTGGCCTGACACTCACTTGTGTGTTAGGTGGAGCTCTTATGGAACTCACACCACTTTCCCATGTCATTCTTCGGCTTCACAGTGTTGTCGTTTTCTTGTGGCCTTGGCAGGTTATCCTGGGTCATCTTACCTTAACTTTGTCCTTCGTTCTATGGTTTGGGGGCACCTTTCCCTTGCTTTGGATTCACAGATCCAAGTATTGCTTCTTCTGTTTAAATGTATTCTCGATCTTGACGGCGTATCAGTATGTCGTACTGAGCGAGGAGATGTCCAGGAACTCCATCTTGTCCTAGATGTATCTATGTAGGCAGTCGTGGTACTTGAGTACCAAATGTTTCTTAGAATCCTTGATACCCAACTTCGTGTGAAGGGTATGAAAAACATTGGTAAAATTTGGCACATCTTGGTCCCTTCCTACCATAGAGTGGTCCACTTTATGTATTTGTCCTCGTAGCTCCCGACAGCGTAGTACTGCTCCTTGATGGCGTCCCTGAATGAATTCCAAGTGGGAGTGACTAAAAATAGTGAGTTCGTACTTTCATCCTTCTACTCACAATAGGTTTCCCACCAGTCCTTGATGTGGGGTGTGGCTTTGAGAAGAGAAAAAGTAATCTTTTCTCGGCTGGAAAAATCATGAACAGAAAAATATCCTTCTAGGAGATTCAACCATTTATCTACGATGCCTATATCTATTTGGCCCTCAAATATGGGAATGTCAAAATTTACTTGTACCTTAAAATGTGTGGAGCCTCTAGAGTGGCTATTGGATTTGGATGTGACACTGGTGGGAAATCATTGAAGGATCAAGAAGGAGGAACCCGAAGACCTAGAGGAGGAGGAGCGTCTCTTCCACTCCTAGATGTGGGTAAAGGGTTCCCCGCTATAGTTCATTATCGACAACAGGAGCCAAAAGAACCTCATTGTAGCAGAGGTCGTGAAGCAGTTGGGATTACCGACCACAACACACCCACAACCGTACATCATCGGGTCACTTCACCAAGGACGGGATCTGCACGTGAGCCAACAATGCCGCCTTCCATATAACATCAAGACCTTCATGGATGAGGTATTAAGTGACGTTTCTCCCCTTAATGTTTGTGATGTATTATTAGGCCAACCATACTTGTGGAAGTGACATGTTGTGTATGAGTCAAGGCCTCGTGTTGTTATTGTTACATTGGGAAATAAGTTGTACAGGATACCAAAGGTAGCACCGCCTACCGCCATCTCTTTAGTTACTACAAAACAATGCAGTAAGCTCATTTCAAAAACCAAGAAATTTGTTTTCCTTATGATACACCCTAAACGAAATAAGAAGATGGTGGCCACGACCTCTAGACAGGGCCCCTCTGCCCGACAACAATAGATAGACAATATCGTGGAGGAGTATCAAGACAGTTTCACGATCCCCACAGAGGTGCCTCTGCACTCTCAGGTCAAGCACTCCATCGATCTAACCCTAGGTGTGTCGTTACCCAATGGACCAATCTATCGATGCTCCATTATGGAGAATGATGAAATCAAGTGGAAAATTCAGCAGATGTTGTAGAAAGGTCACATTCGGCCGAGCTCATTGCCCTATGGAAGCCCAATCATGTTGCTACATAAGAAATATGGGACTTGGAGACTCTGTAATGACTATCAAGTGTTGAACAAGATCACTTTCCGGAATAGGTACTCGATCCCACAGATTGATGACCTTCTCGACCAACTCAAGGGGGAAAAATATTTCATCAAGATCGATTTGAAGTTCAGATATCACCAGGTACCAATTGAACCCTATGTTATGTGGAAGACTATCTTCAAAGCCAAGGAGGGCCTTTTCAAATGGTTGGTTATGCCTTTCGGGTTGACGAATGGTCCTGCAACCTTCATGAGGCTGATGGATGACATCTTGCGGCCATTCACCAACTCATTTGTAGTTTTATACTTGGATGACATGTTGATCTTCAGCCATACTTGGGAAGAGCACCTCCATCACATCTGACAGGTTCTCCAAACATTGCGGCAACACAAGATGTGTGCTAATTTGGAGAAATTCAGTTTTGGCATGAACAAGTTCAGTATCTAGGATACTTTATTGATGAACGGGGCGTGCATGTGGATCTAGTGGAGATCAAAGTCATTTGGGATTGGCCAACCCCAACCACTCTGATAGAGCTTCGCAGCTTTCTGGGTCTTACCAATCTCTACTGCAGGTTTGTGTTGGGGTTCTCCCATATCACTTGGCCCTTGAGTCAAGTCACCAAAGGAGGAGCGAAAGCAAAAGAATTTTTGTTTGTTTGTCTCAATCTCAATAGAAGGCATTCACAGAGTTGAAACATCACCTCTGCTTTGCACCAGTGCTCACATTGCCAGACTTGTAACAACCATTTGAGATCGAGACATATGCCTCTGACTATGCTATTGGGGCATTCCTTACTCAACAGGGGAATCCAGTGGCATATCACATTGACACACTTTCAGACACAGTCCAGTAGTATCCCACTTATGACAAAGAGATGTATTCCATTGTGCAGGTCTGCCGACAATGGAAGCATTACATTTTGGGGAAGGAAATGATCATCCACACAAACCACTGACCCCTGCAGTTAATACAGATGCAAGGGAACTTGCAGAATGATCGCCATCATAAGTGGTCCACATACCTACAACATTTCCATTTGAATATCAAGTACATGAAGGGAAGCACAAAAAATGTTGCAGACTGCCTCAGTTGATGACCGATCATGGCGTTAGCCACCGTGCTAAACTCTTGTGGGAACGAGACTTCTGATTGGCCACTTCTCTACAAAAGCGACCCATAATATGGCCACACATACCATACGCTCTTGGAGGGTCAGCAAGTTCCATATTTTTACCTTCAGTATGCTCTATTATGGTGTTATTATGCCATCTGGGACACCTTTGTGTTCCTTCAAGCGAGCGTGCGAAGATCATTTGGGAAGCGAACTACAATCGGGCCACTGGGCATTTTAGGGTCAAGAAAATGGTGGCAATACTGCAGAAGTATTTCTATTGGCTAAATCTTTGACAGGATATTAGGATGTACATCAGATCCTGCATTGTCTACACCATTGCCAAACCGACCATTAAGAAGCAGGGTCTCTATACTCCACTGCCTACCCCTAGTCGACCTTGGGAATCAATTTCCATGAATTACATGTTAGGGCTTCCTTCTACTAAGCATGGCAATGATTGTGTTTTTGTGGTCATCAACAGATTCCCAAAGATGGCCATTATGGCAGCCTGCAAGAAGAGTATCACAACAGAATCCATTGCTAAACTCTTCTTTGAACGAGTGTGGGTACACTTTGGGATCCCACAATCTATCATCCAATATCAGGACAATAGTTTCCTTAATACATTTTGGTCTAGTCTCTGGTTGATGTTGGACACCAAGATCACTAAGTCCACAACTTTCCATCCCCAAACTGATGGCCAAACAGAGTTTGTCAATAGGATGACCGTACATATTATGTGCATGTACAACTCAAAGCATCCACACACATGGGATGAGAGCCTCCCCTATGTCCAAGACAACTACAATAAGTCTCTCCACAACTTGACTAGACACAACCCTTTTCAGGTGGGCTTGGAATTCCAACCACTATGTCCCATTGATGTGGCCATACCATTTGCAGCGACTCAGGTAGATTCGGCTCATGTCCAGTCCAAAGCCGACAAGGCAAATAGCTTCATTGATCATATTCAACACATCCTCCAACATGTCCATGACATATTAGACAAAGCCAATGCTAAGTACAAGCAATGGCATGATCAACATCGAGTGCCACACAAGTTCCAAGTGGGCGACAAAGTTTGGCTACATTTACAGAAGGAGCGCCTCGCTGGGCCCTACCACAAGGTTCACCCACTTCGATATGGACCATACACCATCACCAAGGATGTGGGTGATAATGATTTTGAGCTCAACATTCCCCCATTCCTTGGTTTGCACCCATTGTTCAATGAGGATCGCCTTCAGCCATACTTTCCACCATTACTTGACACATCCGACATTGCAGAAAAGCTCACACCAACAAAGTTAAGTCCAGACTACGTGGAACAAGGTGAAACTGATCGGATCGTGGACATGCAGATCTAGAGCACTTGCTAGCAGAATATCCAACTGTATCGAGTTGTCAAAGCTGACCAACTCCTGACCAAGGAAAATGGCTGACTAGGGACAAAGTTTAGCAGAAGTTTCTTCATCTCATGGAGGAACTCAATGCAATGGATACCATTGCTTCCTAAGGGGGGAGGAATGATCCAGATGGATATTGGTGCCCATCTGCCTATTCCACTTGGACCCTAACCATTGTTCTATCAGTTTTTTTTTCTTTTTTTTTTTTTTTTTTTTTTTTTTTTGTTTGTTTGTCTGTTTGTTTGTTTTGTTTGTTTGTTTTTTTGTTTTATTTTGTTTGTTTGTTTATTTGTTTGTTTGTTTTGTTTTGTTTGTTTGTTTGTTTGTTTTGTTTTGTTTGTTTGTTTTTTTTTGTTTTTTTGTGTTTTGTTTTTTTTTTGTTTTTTGTTTTGTTTTGTTTTTTTGTTTTGTTTTGTTTTGTTTTTGTTTTGTTTTGTTTTGTTTTGTTTTTTTTTGTTGTTTTGTTTTTTTTTTTTCCAGTTTCCTTAATTGTACCACAGTTTACTATTTTTGGCAGTTTTTCGGGTCCTAAACTTTCGAAGCCATTTTGAGGCCCTAAAAGACGTTTTTTTGGCAGTATTCATCCAAGTGATTTCATTGAAATCACAATTTTGGTTGTATTCCTTGGATAGATCTTTCCAATGAGGTATCATGCGCATCAAACAAAGATAATATGAGCAAGTTACGACCTCAGGAAGTTGGTTGCCCAACTAACCCCAATGGGGCCCATAAAATTTTGGTGTTACATCTCCTCGGGTTAGGGTTTTGGTTGTTTAGGGTTTTATCTTATTGTTAAATAATAAAAATGCCCTTGAGCCTCATTGTAACTTAGTTCAGAGGCATGTAGCCAGCACATCTCTTCTCAGAGATAAGCTAACATCGCCCGAGCTAGTCTTATTTCCATTCTGTTTGTAATCATATTTCATTATTTGATATTAATGAAAGGAAGTGTTATTTCTGCTACATCTCTGTATTTATGGTTATATCTTTAATTTTTTGTGTTCCTATTTAAATTCAGATTAGTGTGAGAGGACAATGTTCCATACACTTTCTCATGACAAAGTGGTGTATTTGAATATGTGAGCATTTCTCTCTTTCCAAATATTCCATATTATATAGCTCAAACTTATTTTCCAAGCCCTATTGAGGATGGTACTCTTGTATGGTGCTTTGTTCGAATATGCTAGTCAAATAGGAATCGATTGAGGTTTGATGTTGCAACCTTCAAAGAACTGCTCAAGCCGACTCTAGAGTGCAATGGATGTGGTGCAACTAGGAAATAAATGATGAATATCATCTACTTAATGATGACAGAGATAACATATGGAAGGTCATGTGAAGTCTCTCTTCTAAAGGTTATGCCAGGCTAGTGTTTTATTTCTGAGAAGGAGCCAAATAAGGAAGGTTAATTTGGGCCAACGTTTGAGCTTCCACAAATTAGACGAGGACAAATAAAGTTCATTTTCTGGAGGGGGAGCAAGAAGTTGACAAGATTACTTGAGATTGTAACCTTATAAAGAACTATAACCCCAACTTATAATTTTTGGATCTGTGTGCACCTCTACATTCCTTGATGTCAAATCCTACTGTAGAGTTTGTTGTACCTATTAATGATCTCGTACATAATTAGAGTTGGTATTTTTCCAAGAACGTGAAGGCTTGGCAGAGGTTGAGGGATCCTAGAAATGGGCCACCACATAGAGGCGTTGATGAGAAAGAGAATTTTTTAAGGGAAGAGAATTAGGCAAGGTGGAAATTCATGAACACTAGTTTCACTAGTTGTCCCAAAAGAGCATTGTTCTACTGTCTTTAACCTCCCAAAAATAGTGACCTTGGATGAGAGGTTTATTGTTACATGCAACATTCCAAATGTGTGAGGAAATTGGGTTGTTAGACATGCAACCTATCTGAGGAGGAGGAGTGTATGGAGCATACTTTTTGGCCCACATTTTTCTCCAGAGTGCTATAGGATTCTTCAACCATCGCCACCATGTGTTTGGACATAATTACTTACTAAGAATTTCAATATCCCACGGGGATTAACCTCCTACTACTTTTGGAAGACATAATTTTTCCCAGGAGATGAGGGCCCATTTCTTTTGAAGATTGTCTCCTTCCCATAGGAAAGAACACTAGAGATTGTAGATCTTATTAAGAACAACTTTAGGAGAAGCAAAGTTTGATAAGAAGTAGGTAGGCATTGATTGAAGGACATATTTTAGCTAAGTAAAGTGTCCAACAAAGTTTAGTGATTTGAATGTCCATCTAGAAAGATTAGCTTTCCGTACCAAATAGAGTTGTGGAGAGGGTTGGTAATGAGAGGGGCACCAAGATATTTAGATGGAAGGGAAATCCTTTTAAAGCCCATGAAGCGAGATACATGCAGTTGAACAACTTGAAGGGTATTTAAAAAGAAAATTTGGGATTTTTTGTTATTAATTTCCATACCTAAGGTTGCAGTGAAAGTATCTAATGAATACTTGTGCTTCTTGTAATGAATCTTAGCCCATGAGAAGTGTGTCATCCACAAACTTTTGGTGGGCATATCTCTAGGTGGGAGAACCTGGGGAGGCCCCGCAAGGAATGATTAGAGAGAGCATGTTGAATAGTATCACTAAGGCCTTCAACTACTAAAAGGAAAATCTAGGGAGATATTGGGTCTCCTTACCTGATACCACATGATGCAATGACGGTGGACAAGGGGGATTCGTTGACTAAGATGGAAAATAAGGATTTGGAAATTAGATCCATAACCCAAGAAATCCATTTATCATGAAATCCAAAGGCCTTGAAAACATGGTAGATGAAATGCCAACTAATGTTGTTGAACAATTTCGACAAATATAATTTTAGGATCATGCCCAGTTGCTTAGAATATTGAAGTGAATGAAGGTGTTCTTGAATGAGGATTATTCTATCCATACATTTTTCTTCCTTCCACGTAACCAGTGTGTTGGAAGTAGATGATGCCAAGGAGAAGAGGTTTGAGACGATTGACTATTTTTTGGAGATAATCTTGTGAATGAAATTACAAAGGGCTAGGGGGGTAGTAATCAACGAGAGAGAAGGCTTGGGAGGTTTTAGTCATGAGGGAAAGGAAGGGTTCATCTAGAGCAAAGAGAAAAGAGGTAGAGCTTTGTGAATCCTCCACTACTTTCCACATCTCATACCAGAATGAGCTAGAAAGCTTGGAAAACTTTGTTGTAAATCCACAAGGGCCTGGATCTTTGTTGTGAGACATGCTCATAACAACTTCCTTGACTTCTTGATAGGTGATCTCCTTGAGGAGAAGAGAAGTTTGTTCCACCAGTATCAACTTTGGAATTTGTGAGATAATTTTATGGATGTCCCTCCTATTTGGGAGAGGCTTTTCGAGGAGAGTGTTGAAATGCTGAGTGAGTACTTGCGACATCTCCTCATGGTCTTGTATGTCTTGAATATTGTGATTGAAAAGATGAGATATTTGATTTAAGTGACGATAATTGAGCATATATCTATGAAATAACTTTGTATTTCGCTCGCATTCTTGCAACAACTTGATCCTAGATTCTTGTTTATAGAGTATTTCTTTTTACAACAACATTTCCCCTAATTGGCATCTCAGATCTACCTCTACGTCTTTGACATGAGAAGAAGTTCCCTTAATAATTATGGTTTTTTGAACCTTTGCCATTTCTTTCCTATATTTAGCTTTTCCTTAAAGATATTGCCAAAATCATTTTTGTTCCATTCTTTTAGTATCTTTTTTATGTATCTTAGGTATTGTTCTGAGCAATACATGACTCAACCAAAGATAGCCTTTGATTCCGACCACTAGGACTACATATTGGAGAAGAAATTAGGATGTCACAACCAGAAGGCTTTGAATAAGAAATGTCAATTTTGAGGCGAGGAATACCAACCAAGATGGAGTACTATAAGCCAATGATTGGAGCCATGGCTAGGAAGGATAGAGAAATTTACGTCAAATCTAGAGAGTAAGAGAGATGGAGAGATGAGAAAGTGGTCTAGTCTAGATGCCACCAGCTATAATCCCCCTCTTTTGTTGTCCCATGTATGAACATCATTGGAGATTTGAATGTCTACCAATTTAGCAATATTAATGAAGGTGTTGAAGATTTGAGCCTCCTCCTTTAAGCGTCAAATACCTCCTTTTCGTTGTAAGGAGTGGATCATGTTGAAATCACCTCCCAACATCCAACGATATAAAGGAACGATTTCATTGTAAGGGAAAGATTGGAGAGAAAGGCTCTTTTGTCCTGAGGTAGGGTAGGGCCATACACATTAGAGATGAAGGAAGATTATGTGGAACCTACATGTTGGAAGCAAGAAGATAATATTCTAGGGAGAGAAAAGGAATACTTATTTATGATTAGGGCAAGATTCCATAAGATAGAAACACTCCTAGAGCCACATTAAGCGCATTAGGAGAGGAAATCATAGCTTTTCCAGATGGAACTGATTATGCAGTTGAGGTGCTGATAAGATCATTTGATTTCTTGCATTAACAGGATGTTAGGGTTGTCCTTAGAAATTTGGTTTTTGAAGATTCAACACTTGGATTTATTGTTCACTACTTAGGTTTTCCAAGTGACTATCTTCATCATTAGGTTATAGGGAGGAGAGAAAAGAGAGATGTCATGGGGGAGACGCTTCCCGAATTAAATAGAAATTTTCCATGATCTTGAAGTATTTGCCTATTGGTTTTCCTTCCTTTCTTCTTGGGCTCCTTTAAGGAGAGAGAGTGTTTCCGAGGGGGATTTCTTTTGATTCCTTGCATGGAAAAGGAGTAAGAGGGGGATGAATAAATACCTAACATTTGTGCTCTTTGGAGAAGAGAATCTTGATGTCGCATGTATTCCCTCACTATGAGTTGAATCTAATCATCGGGAATAACTACATGATCCTTACTTTCCCAATCCTTCACATTTTTTTGCAGATCAACGTCTGGTAGCTCTAGATATGTCAAATATTCCTCTTCCATTGGGGAAGATATTTCATCATTGGAAGTCTTTTCTTCTAATATTGGAGTTTGGGATGGTATTGTTTCCTTGGGGTCCTAAGTTGCTAGAGTTTCCTGATTGAGCTTATCCTGGTTTGGGGTCGTTGGCCCCTCCTCATTCTGTAGAACAAAAAATATATTTGTGCAATGATTATTCTGAGAAGCATAAGGGTCACCTAACTTTTTTACTTCCCTTATTATACCTATGATTGAGGTAAATCCCTTATTTGCGGAGTGGGGGAGTGGAGGAGTTACTTGGAGAGTCGGATGGGGATGATTTTTTCAGGAAAACCTTAAAGAGATGTCCATATGAATGGAAGTGGTGACATCTGAATGGAATTTTCACATAGTCTATTGATTTCTCACAGATGATATCTTTGCAACTCAAATGAATGCTAGTCGACAATGGTTTGGTTAAATCCATGTAGACGCATAGTCTAGAATAGGATGTGTACCATCCTACTTTTATAGTATCTGATAACATGAAAAATTTCCCCAATTTGTTGCTGATGTGGGCTAGGATCTCTGGATCCCAATACTCTTGAGGTAACAAGTATAATCTAATTCACACTAGTAGAAATGAGAAATCCCCTTTCTCCGGAGTTGAATTTGGGAACCCATGGTTTCATATATAGTCCAACTGAATACATAAAACATGGTCCTCCTTGCATGACATTGTCCTAATCTACAATATTATTGAAAATGATGGTAAACAAAACCTTTGGACCCTAGTTTGAGTTCTTCTCCCCCTTTGATAGTCCATTTTTTCCTGAGCCAATTAAGGATGATCTTCTTTGATGGCCAAGGGCATACACATTTGCAAATGATGGCCTGCTCCTTCATGTGCTCAATCTTTGATCCCAGTTTCATTTGAGGAATTTCCAAAAGGGGAGTATCCTAATCCTGCAAGCTACAAGGACTAAACTTTTGTTCTATTTTAGAAACTTAATCTGAAGAAACTCCATATACTAGTCTATGGCTTAGATTGGTGACTTATGCTTCATTATATTTCTATGTCATAGGTTGGTTGAATATTTTTTATTGTTGTTGATGAGCAGATGGATTAGCGACTATTGATTTGAATTAGCCCCCCCGTCCCCCCCATGGGGTTTCCATTGAGGCAAAAAAAGTTCCATAAATTATAGATCGATGTGAACCTTAACATAGTCGAATGTTGAGTATCAAAATAATCTTATTAGAGGACACATACTTTATTATACTAGTAAACTAAACAATATGAAGGAAGGTGTATGTAATCCCTTACCTACATCCACTAGGCCATACGAGAGCATCCCCATGTAATTACTTTGTTTCTTTACAATAACTATGTAGGGACATGAGTATTTATTTTTCATAGTGGATATACTTTATAGGATGCTTATCATCAAGCCTTTCAAAATTCCATCAAGAGACAAGATGTACCAATCATGTTCATTGAGAGTGTCTACACGTAATTTGGACTCATAAGAAGTATACTGTTTAATAAGGATACCAAATCTCTTAGTGCAATTTGGAATACACTATGGAAGACCAAGCTGAAGATATATACAGATCTTCCCCATATGGGGTGATGTGGGACATGATAGGCAGGATGGTGCCATGACAAGTGTCCCACCATGTAATTATGGTAGAGGTTGTTCCATGCGGCCCCTCCCATTGATAATATAATATAATATCTCCTTCTATTTTATTCATGTGAAGTTTTAATTTCTATTTGCCACCTAAGTCTATTAACCATCTTAGTCATGCAATGAAGTATCTTCCTTCACAATTTTTCATGACTGTGAATAATTTATGGTTGCAAGACACCTTAATGGATATTTATCCCCCACTTAGATCACCATTGGAGGATAAGATTTTTTTTGAAAATATCTCAAGGAATCTCTACTATTATGTATTCTCCTAGAGCTATTTTCTCTATAGTATTTCATTGCTTATGAGTTCCAGCTCCAAGTTTCCTCCTCTAGCACCACTCCTTTTGCTCAAAGGTAGGGACAGTAGGTACCCACATCTAGAGAATGTAGTTGTAACAACTCATACTTAATTTTTTATTTCGAGGGAATTAAACTTCTCCATAGTCATCTCCCTTATTCTCCAAATCCCAATTCCTAGCTAGGGGCTTGTACAGTCTCCTTGTTCGCATATTCCCTCAATTTCTAGAGGTATCTCCATGGGTAAATTATTCAACTCTAAAGTTTGAGTACATTCGTAGACATTATTTATGCCTCACCAAAGAGACTTTTATTAGAGAGGATATATGAATTACATGTCAAGGGGATGCTAAAGTTCCTACTTTAGAGTGGATTCTCCAACACAATATTTTCAAGAGAAAACATTAACGTCCATCTAGAGGTAGCTTAAAAAGATTGAGTAGGAAATTATAGGAGAATGGGGTTGCCTCTTAGATAATGATATTAATTCCCAGGTTGTTGCATGGATCTTAAATGGTAGCAACATGCATTTGAGGAAAAACTAATTTCTTCAAACCATTGACTTTTGTTTGCATATGAGATCCTTACTAGGGAGGGTTTTGTTGAAGAGAAATGATGTTAGGGATGAAATATTGCTAATTATGGATGGGATTCAACTCCAAATGAATGATCTTATTTGCATATTAGGAAGGATAGAAACCCACTTTGTGTTTCACTAAACTCAAGGAGTCCACATTAAGTAAGCAAGGGGCCCATAGAGGTGGAACATTACAAATTCCACACCTTCTAAATTATTTTCTTGTTTCATAGTGGTGTTATTTTATCTCTAGTTTCTTAGTCTACTCAAGTCATTTAGATTGAGGCCATAGGTTTTTACATGACAATGTATGTTTATTTTGGTTTTTATTTTGTCTTCAAAATTTTGTTAGATAAAGGACTAAGGAATCACAATTAATCCAATTTATGTAATCGTAGACTATGCCATGATCATCCTATTAGACATTTATGTTTCATTGAATCATCAATTAAAATTTTTGGGACAAGTTCCCAAAAAGACAAATAAAAATAATTGAAAGAAAAAAAGATATATAACTCTCTAAATATATGGATGAATAAACAAAAGTGGTAAACCAAACAATGCCTCATATTTTGAGGTTCTACCATCGAAAAGATCAAAGAACCTAAGATGATATTTTGTTTTACATTAAACCATATTTTAACATGGTAGCCATTCTTGCATGAAAAATTCTCCTTTCAAAACATATTTAGATACCTACCACCTTCACTTGTAAATGGTCTCGATAGAAAGCATCAAAGAGATTTCGAAATGAACACGTAGCTTTGAAAATATTGAAAACTGAATTTTTCATACAAAAAATAGGAAATACCCATTTATAAATACAACACATACTAAAGAAATCATAAGAGAATTACATATAATGGCGCCCCATGGAAATTTAGAAGATATTAAAGGTAGGAAACCGAGTCCTTTTGCACTTGAATAAATTAAAGAGGTTGAAGGGACATGGTAACGAGATCAAGGCCTGGGATATAGTGATTTTAAAATGCTAGAAAATGTACACCATAATGGTTATTAGCGGACTTTTAGTTTATGTAGATTCTATTTTGGAAAATATGAAACTCTATGATTTGTCCATGTTTAATGAGAAATACAATAGAAAAATATTACTAACATGAAGTGAACTTAAAATTTGAAGTTTAGTTAAAGTTAGAAAAGTAGATAGTTTTTAAGGGGAAGACTATAATATTTAGAAAGAAGAAGTAAGTATCTAGCATGCTAAGTTAAATGAACATTTAAAAGATGACTAAGTGGTACTATAGGTAGAAATTTTTGGGAAAATTTCTTATATCTTATATGAAAATAAATTAGGGAAAATCCCTCTCAAAATTAGGAGATATGATCTTGAATGAATAATTCTTATTTTTCATTTAATTTAGTATCTTTCGGATTGAAAAATTAAAACCATAGTTTTGTTGGGTTCTTATTAGGGACATATTTATTTAGTGATCTTAGGTCATAGAATTTACATTAGGTATTTAAGAGCATGTGAACAATATCTGATGCTAAGTCTAAATAGATATGAAGACATGTTAAAACCAAAGTCTCAAACAAAGGAGGGTGTTTTGATGTTATTATAGTGATTTATTTATCGAAAACTAAGAAGATAAAACCATGAGAGATATTTGTCTAGAGCAAAGCAAAGGATAAATAAGAGCTTATACTAACCAATTACCACACACAAAATATCTTCTCACTCCATACTAAATTTATCTTCTTTTCTATATCTTCTTTTCTATCTTTTATTAAAGTACTCATCAACCTATTAGCTTTTACCACACTACCTTTCCTTGAATACATCTTCTAATCATTATGTAAATGGTGCACCTATTTTGTTAATGTAAACTCTATTATCCTCACTAATGCCAAAATCTTGAGTCTTATGATATGTATTTCAGAGATAAGTGATCAATGCATAGTGTCTAACTTTACGGTACTTACATTAGTGTTAAATTTGTATCGGTATGGAATCTATATATTTTTATTTTTATCATTAGCCGTATTAAATGTAAATTAATAATTATGACCCATTAGATTTTCAAATCATCACATTGATAGATTAGTAGAATATCAATGTCATAGATTTGCGAACATCCGTTAATTTCCCTTAATACCCATAACAAAAGCTAATTTCACTTAATACTCATAAAGTTAATATTAGTATTATTGATATTACATCCAACATAATGTAGGAATACAAGTAAATCAATTTAGAATATGAAGAATGTAAATATTACATCTGAAAACATAAATAGAAATTAATACTCTTAATATCGCTTTACAAATCCTTATAGCTTTAGAATTCTTTACCAATGAAGCAAAGCCAAAATTACAACACTCCAATGAAGAAAATCCAAACATACATCACTCTTTACATACCCTTAACTAATGAGCATGTAGCAACATAAGTAGGCACATTTATGCATATTGATAAAAATTATAGATTGATATCATCAAAAAGTAAAACGCAACCTGATAAGTGACAACCACTTTTGTATTCTCGTAAGTAAAAGTCAAAATTAACATGGAAATGTTAGCATATGGTATTTTTTTAAATTATATTAAATAATTTTTTTTTTCGTTTTAATAAAATTAGTGTTATAGATAGTTATGTTTTGTATGGATATTTTTTTTATCAATTAGTGAATGTGTAATATAATTATATGTTTTTGGGTATTTTAAATTAAAATTGGATAAAAAGAGTGAATTGTTTATTTTTTTAAATGTGTTTTTAAATGCATAAATAAATTTAAATTTAAAAAAATTATAATATTTATAATTTTTTTATTGGCTTTTGGGTAAAATCGATAACAAAAAATATATAAAAAATGATTGGTGTTGAAAAATGCAGTAATTAATTTTCAATTTGATTTTGCCTCGATTAAATTGAGAAAAATTAAATTTCCATATTAGCAAACAACTTGGATGATGTTGACTTGTGTGACATGGCTTGACTTGTGCCTTGATTAAATTGAGTTAAGCATGTGTGATTGCTAGTTTGTAGCAATCAAGGTGACTTATCTAGGGTTGTTTCTGATTAAACTAGTTCCAATTGTTGAAGGAACTAGTGGGGGTTCACGTTTTGTAGTGGGACTTGAGTCAACCTCATTGATCATCTAGTTAACTAGTCAATAAGCCCAAAGTGGCTAGTACATGCAGAGAATTTGAGCTACCCAGTTGAGGTTGAGATTCCAAGGTAGTGTAACATCAACTATATACTAGTCTTGAGTGTACATGTGTTGCATGCAGTCAGATGCTAAGCCTAACGAATTCACAATTTAATCATAGGAATTTCATAAATTATAGAGGATAATTTCTCAAGGAACAATGCAAGGAAATAGGAGCTCAAGCCAAGGAAAAATTTGACTAAGTTTGGGTCAGAGGCCTTTAATGAGCAAAGAGATAGGTTGTGCACTTGCAGGGCGAGCTTGGTTGAGAAAAGAAATTCTAATACATCTCCATTCATTTGATTAATGCAAACAAGCATTGGGTTTTTTAGCAAATTTCTTTCCCAAGATAAAATGCTTGTTGCATGTGTGTTATTCCTTCTTGCATGTCTGAGATTTTTGCTCTAAATTGTGAATTAATGTCCACAGAGTAGTAGAGTAGGTTTGTGTCTTTTGATTTTGATTAAAACTCCATGAGTCGTTGTAAATATACAACCTAATTTATACATGGTATCAAAGTTGGATTCACATTAGAGTAGGAAATTCAAAGTTGTTTCTTAGAGGTTCGAATTTGAAGATCTGTGTAACAGGTTTTCTTTAGAGATGAGAAGATGGCCTTCAATGAACTAAGGCTAGAGTATGACTTGGAAATAACCTCTAATTGTGTTGCAAGGAAGGATCACATGGAGATGGTATTGGATGACAATGGATTGCTAGAATACATCAAGATAGATGTTGAAAAACCTCAATCATTTGATGCCCAAAACCTTTGTTAGTTGAAGAAAGATATAGCCAAGGTGAGGAGAATAATATTGGATGGAATACAGAATCATATTGTTTCAAATATCTGAGGAAAAGAAACTTCATTTGCGATGTAGAAAGCACTGACAAAAATGTTTGAGTATAATAGTCAACACAGGAAGTTGATGCTCAAGGATAAACTTCGAAGTATCAAGATGAAGAAGAATGACACAATTTTGCAATATCTGAGCAAGTTTACACAATGTTGTGAAGAACTTGGCGAGGTTGGTGTTACTGTCCCTGAAGAAGACTTAGTAATCCTAGCCCTTCTAGACCTTCCCAAGAGCTAGCATGTATCACCCCCTCCCAGGTCTACCCAAAGTAACCATGCCAATCGGGGTAAACATGAGGAGAGATGTTACTACAATCATATTTGACCTCCTATGTCACCTTAAGGAAGTGGAATTAACGGAACATCACATACAGTCATCCAACATCATCAACATAACCCTCAAGAGACAAGTTAGCCACTCAGACAACCTGTCCCTGGGTCTCAATTCTATTTTGTAGCTCTTAGGCCATAGTCTCTCTCATGCTATGGGTAAGGGAGTGACCAGAAACCCAAAGTCACTCTCACAGGCCTGCCTGTCAGTGACTGTGGACCAAAATTTCTAGTTCTGTGCCGATGACCCCAGGATTTACGCCAATTTTTTAGCCCAGAATCCTGGCCTATGCCCAGAGCTTGTTGTAACATCTAGAAATCAATAAAACCATAATAATAATAGTGATAAATCAAAATCACCCTTAGGACTAGGCCTAAGCACCCCCAACCAGGATTGACATTTTGTCAAACACTTGGCATCAATGCAACCTACAGGTCTATGATACAAGATAAAGCATAAACAACTAAAAAACCTTATGAAACATAACCAGAAGGGTCACCTCCTTCTCCATTGAGCTATTACATCATCAATTAGGTCTTGTGGTGAGCTCCAGTATTGCAGCAAGAATGCTGCAACTCCGGGGCTGCCGACTTTACTTTTATCAACCCGGTAGTTCGTAACAAACTTGGAAGCGTCGGTGCTGTATGCACAAGTACTAGCTCTTACTGCAGGTTGTCACTTGGTTAGCCGGGGCAAGATCACTAGGGGCTCAAGCCAACTTCTATAAATCCCAGAAGAAGCTTTATGTGTGATGGAAGAAAAGAGAGATTACTCTACAAAAGCTATTCTAATTGTAGAAGGGAAAAAGACTAGAATGTAAAGTAAGACCTAGTAAACCCTAATTAACAAGATAATTCTACTTTTGCCAAAAACACTATGAAAACCATGTAAGCAATGCCATTACCTACTCAAGAAAGCAAACAACATCTAACCATGCTATTTCTGGAAGTAAATGAGCAAAAAACATATTTTTGGATTTTTATGTATTTGTATGTGAATTTGACAAGCATCTAATTTATTGTGCGAGTGTAGCATCGAACAGGTGGCGTTAAAGGGTAGTTTTGGAGCTTGAGAGGATGGGAGATGGTGTGAATGGGTCCTAGGAGGTCTTAGGTGGCCTTCTATAGGCTTTTCCCACACTCAGCCTTCAAAATAATTCCTACAGGAAAAACTACAGGAGGACATAGGGAAACTACAGGAGGAAAGTAGGGAAACTACAAGAGGCCTACAGGAGGAGGCCGAGAGAAATTTCCGCTATTTTGAGGGTGTGAGAGTGGGTGGAAAAGGTGGATGAAGGTTGGAATGAGGTGCTAGGGTGCCTAAGGTCTACCATGAGTCACCAGGAGAGAGGAAGAAGTTCTATGAAAAGTGCAGGAAACTAAGGTAGAATGGAGGTGAGGTTTGGGAGACCTATAGGGCATGGATCATATGGAGGGTGTGAGTGCTGATAAGCTGGCCTACTTCTAGAAGAGATCTGCTACAAAGGATTTGACAGTTAACCAAGAAGATCAAGCAAAAAATGAAATGAGTGCATTTAGGAAAAACAGAGTTTTGCATTAAAATGGTCTAAACTATGATCTATGAAAGGAAATGATGAGAAATGCTACAAGCAAGGAAAGCATGAAAGAGGACTATTGAAAATCAGGAAGTGAACATGATAAAGGAGATATGAAGCAAAGCAAAACTAGACTATTAAACTACTAAAGAGCTGTAAACACTAGAAGTCCTATGAAATGAGGAAAATCTATGTTTTTGGGGCAGCAAGAGAGTCTTTGTCTCAAATCATGGTTCCAAAGGGAGGAAGAGAGGCCAAGGCACTGTTCCTAGCCTTTTGAATATTTTTTGATCACTACTTAACCTGCTATCGAAAGCACAAATTAAAGCAAACTACTAAATCATCAAAAGCAACCTATTCTTAATCATGAAAGAAATACATATAACAGCAAATTAATCTACAAACTAAAGTAAAGCATACAAATACAAGTAAAGAGAAGCTTGACTACTTGGATTGGGCCCTAACCCATGAGCTTCAGCCCTCTGAGGTAACTCAGTGCTAGCTTGAAAAGGATTCCATCTTCATTATAAAAAAATAGCAAGTTTACATGAAACTGTCACAAAATAATAAGCTCGATTATTTGAGCAGAGTTTACATAAACAAAAATATGACCCTAGTGAGGCCCTAGGCCTCTCTACTTATACATTTGAAGCTACCAACAACTTCCTTAGAATCAGGAAGGCTTGGCTCCCAAAACTCGAGATAACTTATCAGTCATCCTCCACTTGCTCGACGGCCTTCTAGTGCATGGTTCGGTTGCTTGTACTCCGAGCTGAATGAAGGGGAATTCGAGGTGAGGAGTAATAAATGAGGGGGATTCCCTCCTATAAGTCCTATCCTCTATCTTCTTCAAGTTATTGCTACCATCTTACCATTGGATCGTTGATTTTGACCTCGAAATTGATCAATAATCTACATTAAACGTTAGAACACATGGCATCATAACTAGCTAAACTCACTCTATAAGCATAAATATAATCAAAAAATCATACAATAAGCTAAGAGAATGGTTGATTTGACTAGGTTAGGAGGTAAAATGAGCCCATATAATTACCCATTTATGAGGCTCATCATCAACCCCCTACTAAAGGTGTTGCTCATCCTCTTAGCAACTTAGTCAATCTCCTCATCTTTTATGGCCCTGGTGGCCTCACTAGCATCCCAAGCTTTTGATGTGGTCTACTCATGTTGGCCATAAAACCCTGAATTTATTTCTATGTCCTTCCACTGCTCCTCCTCTTCTTCTTCTCTTATGCCTTCCAGCATGCCTAATAGAAGTGGGGGACTCAGTTTGAGGCCTATCCAATTGATCTTCAGCCTTTGCATGGAGCGCTTGTACATTGGCACTATTTTCAATGCCTCCTTCAGCCTCATGGGGGAATGGTATTCCTTGATCTGCAAACTGTGAGGTAAGGTGTTCCATCTTCTCGTGCATGCATGGATATAGTCATCCCCAAGTAGCCTTTACATATCTTAAAAGTGTGCAATGGCTTGTGCCTGATTGGTTAGATATTTAGGGGCAATCTGGGGGTCATTGGCAAGTAGGTTGTGTGTGCTGATGAGTGCCATAGGATCTGATGGCTCAACTCTTGTCATTAATGGCTCATTCTACTCTTTTATCATCAATCTTTTTATTTCTGCTGCCCTCAATTCTTCATGGTTCATCCATGAGGCCATGGCCATTAGTTGCATGTCCCCTAGCTTGGCATTGGGGTCCCACACATTCATGTCTGTGAGGGCCATGTTATGTAGGTAGAACTCTACCATATTTGCTTTATCCTCTGAGGTGCTTTGGTCACACAGGTCCATGAACTGTCTGTAGTCTTGGAAAGGCCTTGTGCCTCTTTGTGCCAAGGTATTTATTTGGAACTGAAGCCATTGGTGCTTTAGATAGAGGGCATAAGTTTTGGCTGGTGTTCTGCATTGTAATGCCTCCATGGATAAGCTAGCCATGTATGCCAGCTGAGTCTCTTTCTCTTGCAGCTGCCTCCTTAGGATTTCATTCTCATTTTCCAGGTGGCTTCTTGTGATGGCTTCTCTGTCTCTAAGAGAACTCAATTCTTTGCCCATTTCCTTGAGTTTGTTTTCCATATGGCCAGCATCCTCAACCCCTTTGGATTTGGCTATCTACATCCACCTATGTGTTCTCACTCTTTCTTTATCTAATCCAAAAAACAATGGAATTTCAAATTTATGTGGGATTATTCTGCCTCCCTCAAGTAGATTGTAATAGGAGGCAAGACTAGGTTGGGGGTCAGGTTCTTGTAGCTATTTTGCTTCCTCCTTCACCTTTGGCTATCGTTCTATCCTTTCCTCAAGCTTTTGGGTCTCCTATAGTTCAGACTGTGTCTTTTGTAGGACTGTCTCAACCTCCTATAGGTCTGGTTTTTGGTCCTGTAGTACTACCTTTCCCTTCCATATAGAAGATCTTGGAGTCCCCCTTTCATATGTGATAGGTGTCTTGGAGGGAGACTCTTTCACCTTGGCAGATGGTGAATCTTCAATGGTAATGGGAACTTTTGAAGAGGGCTGAGGTTTTCCTGTTTTAATCCTTGTGCTCTTCCTTGCCCTGAAATACATGGAGGTTTGTCTTTTCCTCTTCTGTTTTGGCTTGATTGTCATACCGAGGGTAGTGAGGGAAACTGCTACCTCTGTTTCCAAAGTCTTAGGGGATTCTTCCCCTTTCTCTGCCTCCTTTTCTCCTTCTTCTGCCTCTTTTTCTATCTCTTCAACTTTTCCTTCCTCTATTTATTTTCCTTCCTTCTCACTTTCTTGCTCTGTTTTTCCACCACTAGCTTCATCTTCTCCTCCTTGCTGTTCTTCCTCCTCACTTCTAGTAGGACTAACATCATAGGTTAATGCTTTTATGTCATCTTCAACTGTCATGTTTTGCTAAACTTCCCATGCTATAGGGAGTGTAAAGGTATGGAGGGATTCCTCCACTAGGAGTTTGATTAAGCCATGGTGAGCTAACTGCCCTGAATTTCCTGCTTGTACCTTGGTGCTAGAGTCAATGAGGGACTGAAGGAGAAAATAAGGGATACTGAGCTTTTGAGGTGCTGGGGTATCCATGCCATACCTCAAGTCATGAAGGATTCTGAAATGATAACCATAGACAATGCTATGCCTCCCCTCACAAGAAATGTATTTGATTATTTGGTAGCTAACCTCATCCCAAGGATATGGTATACTAGCCCTTCTAATTCCATTTTTATCTTCCACAGGGGTTTCATTATTTTGGAATAATTTCTTCTTGGCAGCCTGGCCAATGGGTTTTTCATCTTTACTCCAAGGCAGCCCAAGAGGAAGGGTAGTGACCCTACTGATGAATTCTGGGGTTATTTCGATGGAGAGGCCTCTAATGGTTACAGTGGCATGTGTTCTTGTGTGAGGGACAAAAGAGAGAGAAAAATCTTGGGCAATATCCTCATCAAACCCTCAGAATTTCTCAAAAAAGTTCATCCAATTTGCTCTTGTGAATATGTCCACTACTTGGGGATGTGCATGGAGCCTAGTGGAGTTAGTGGGCTCCCTTCTCATAAACCCTCCTGTCATACTACCTGTGCTTTTTAAAAAACAAATATGGAGGTGGAGACAGAGAGTTTTTGAGAAAAATAAAAAAACAGAGGAGACTGTGTTTTTTTTTTTTTTAAATAAACAGAAAATTTTTTGTATGTATTTATTTCCCTCCTAAAGACTGATTTCACCCTCAAATTGAGACCACTTCTTTCATGTATTGAAATTCAACAGGGGGCATGCATGAACACTACCTCTTCAGATTGAATTTCGTGCCAAAAACCGTGTTTTCTCCCTTCAAAATGGCTCACTGCCCCTCCTGTAGAAGCCCGATGTCCCTCCTATAGATTTCCTGTAGCTGCTCGTGTAGATTTCCTATAGGTGCTCCTGTAGAAAACACCGAGAGAAAAGATAGGGAGGAAATCGATGGAGGATGGTGGTTACGAGGCTGTGGGGGCACAAGAAGGCTGTTGTAGCTGAGTTACGAGGAGAAAATGAAGAAAAGGTGGTGAGAATGCTCAGGGAGGAGTGCTCATTAACCTTTATGGATATTTTCGGTTATGAGTGCTGAGCTACCAAGGTGTACGTTGGCCATATTCAGACAATTGGTCCCCACCTACCTTGTCATCATGGCCCCTCCTCGTAATCATCCCTCATTATAGCATCAGAGCCCACTCTTTCTCCACTACCTATCCTTGGCATCTTTTCTTGAGTTGACTATGCGCACGTGTGGGTGACATCTTTGATGAGTGGAATCAACTATATAAAGGTGGCCAAGTTAACTGGCCACCTTTCCCTCGTTTAGTCTCAACCATCTCATTGCCTTCGTATGACTCCTAATTACACAAATGCAAATAGAGGAGTGATTTAGTTACTTACCTGTGATCTGAGTGTATTGGCTGTGAGGTGTTGTGGCTCTCTCTGCTACATGTATTCATTCTTCTTTATGCATGTTGTCTCTACTAGCTAATGTGTGGTTGTGGATTTTTGTAGGGTCTTCCTTTGCTGGAGCTGGGTTGCATGTGCCTTTCCAACCTTCAGATGTGCACTCTTCTGCTTTTGGTGTTGGACTTCTATGGGATCAGCGGCTACAGGAATTCCTACAGGAGCTCCTGTAGCTTCTTCTCTCCTTGAAACTTCAGCTTTTCCCTATGCTTGGAGCTTGAGAATAATGCCAGAGGTGTCATGCATCATGGAGGGAAAATAGGTAAGCTTCAGGTATGGTTATTGGTGCCTTTTTCCTTTTTTTTTTAGTTTTATTTTTTTTCAATATTGGAAAAATGTTTTTTCTGTGTTTTTCTGGGATAGGAAAAGAAATGATGCTTGGGGGTGTGATGCGTGCTTGGAAATGAAAGCATGGAGGCTTGAAGGTGGTAAGAGGGATGATAAGTTCCTCATGAAGCTCTCCTAGTCCCTCAAATTGACTTCTGCAGACATTTTTGGCTCTCTGTAATTCCTACAGGAGCATCCTGTAGAAAACACAGTTTTGGAAAAAAAAGTACAGTGGGGTGAAAGAGATGCCAAATATGATGGAGGAAGGTGTTGAGAAGGTGATATGGGTTCTGGTGTGAATGTAAGGGTTCCCTTGGCACCTTCTTCTACTTCCTATAGTCCTCCTGCAAACCTGCAATGCAACAATTTTTTTTTTCCTTTTTTTTTTGAAAACAACTAGGGTGCCTCAAAGAGGTTTTCACCTTAATTGCCTGCCCTGGGTGCCTCCAAGTGAGGTTTTCACCTAGGGATCTTATTCTTTTTTCCTCTTTTTTTCATCATTGGGCCACCTCGGAAGAGGTTTTCAACGCAATGATGGGACTCAAGCACCTCATGGAGGTTTTCACTTGAGTCCTTATTTTTTATTTTTTCTTTTCTTCAGTGAGTGGGTGAAGTGGAAGCTAAAACATGCTCCACTACCATCACTGCTTTATTCAAATCTTCAATGAACTCTTGCTTGGAAAGGGGTTTCTTGTAGACTTTCAACCAATTTCCATTGACAAGCATGGGGTTGGCTTCATCATCAATGGTTCTGATCAGAACTGAACCATTGTCATTGCATTTCTCCAGAGTGTAGGGTCCCAGCCATCTTGTCCCTAGCTTGCCTTTGAACTCTTTGTATCTTGAATCATAACATAGTGCCAAATATCCCTATTGGAATTTATTCTCCTTGATATTTTTTTCATGCCATACCTTTCTCTCAAGCTGAACTACCTCTGTATGGAGAAGGGCTTGCAATCTATATTCATCCAATCCATTGAGCTGAAGTAGTCTCTCCCTCTGTGCATGGCTGAGGTCTAGGTCTAGCTGAGCTGCCATCCTGAGGGTATTTAATTCAAATTCTATCGATAGCAAAGACTTCTTCCCATAGACCAGTTCATAGGGTGTGAACCTGGTGGTGGTCTTCCACGTTGTGTTGTAGGCCCAAGTGGCCTCAACTAATCTTTCTGCCTAGTCTTTTCTGCTACTGGTCACTACTGTTGGACACCTAATCCTCAATGGGTTAGTGTGGAAGTCGAATGGACAAAAGCAGTCCAAGAGACCTTGGGATGTGAATCCCAACGGTCACATAATGTATTATAAATGTAAATCTCTTGTTAATAAAATTGTATTGCATGTTTTATCTTTCATATTGTCTTTGCTGTCCATGTGTATTTAACATGGTATCAAAGTGGGCGTATTCCTGCCCTGCATAATTAATTTGAGCCATTTGTTTATGGCCTTTCTGTGAAATGTATTTCTACCATATTCCTTTATACAGACCTGTGCCCTGTCTGCCATATTCACTTGAACATATGAAACGTTCCTCTCCCTGACACTGCCAGTGCTGTCCAAGCTGTTCTAACATGTCTGTCTGCCATATACCATTAATAAAACCTGCGCCTTGCTCTTCTGTTGCGCTGTCATCCTGACCTGATTTGAAACGTTTGCACTGTCCTTGTACCTGCGCTCTGTGCCTAACACGGTATCTCTGCGTTGGACATGGTATTAAGGCGATGCGCATGGTAATAATTGAACGTTGGTGAAGATAATTACAGGTTTTCGAATCGACAACCTTCTTTTTTATCTTTGTCTCTATGCTAATCGGATTGGCGGTGGTGAGGACTGCTCCAATGGAGAGAATATTGAAGTAAATGCAAGGAAGGGCGATGGAATTGGGAAAATCATGAGCAGTTTGCCTTTTCAAAACCGAGGACATGCGGCCTGGCAGCGAGGGCTCTCACATTGTGGCAGAAGGCCAGATAAGTGCGTGATATGCCACTAGAGGCTTTGATGAAGGTGATTTGTTGCATATCATGGTGATGATATATATATATATATATATATATATATATATATATATATATATATATATATATATATATATATATATATATATAAGTAGTAAAGTCCAAGTGTTTAGTGATTGGAGGAAGATCGATGAGATCTCTTTGGCTGTAATAGATTCCATTGTCTCTACAATAACCACTCTTTCGATTTACGGTGGCTCCGTGTATTGAGGCTATGTGAACCTACGGCTTGGAGGAATTGGCAAATCTCTTGGTGGCATAGTGTGTGAAGCAAATCCTCTTATTCTTGGAATGGATCCTCCCTTGAAATTAATGCCTCCAACGCTGGCAGTGCTGGCAGAACTTGACTGGACAAATGATCGTGCAATTTCCTATTCAGAAGCATTGAGAAAGGTAAACATTGATGCTTTAGTCTAGAGTACGAGGATGCAGTACACGAATTTGCAACACTTGATATTTTCATAAAATTCTTGTATTTACAACTGTAAAGGAGGGTCCGTCTATCCATTTTCTGGAAGCAATTGGGTTGTATGAATCTTGTTGATCATATTTGCTGGTATGCCAGTGAACGAAAATTCATATAATATGTTCACCAGTGCCATTCTGCCCAGTAGGTGATTAGCGTTAAAAAAGAAGTCATGCGCACGTTTATCCTAAAATAGCTTCAAACTGACGACTAATTTATCGCAACAATGGCAACAGCACAGAGATAGAGATATATTTTGTCACAAAAGCCATATGAGAAGAGGTGTATGGCGTTAGAACTCGGTGCATTTCGTAATGGAAGTCAAGGGAAGACTCGTATGACGTTTGGACAAATAATTAATTTGTCGCTCGCCTGTTTCTCAACGTAACGTTCCAGCCGTCTCTAGAACAAGATGAATGCCGCCGTGTCTGGACTCTAGCGCCAACGAACCCCAATTAGAAGAATTGAAAGCATATGTGTTGATTTGGTCTCCGTTCACTGAGGAAGGTTACATCATTGTTCCTTATTCCTACTCTAATGCCATTACTCTACATTTTTACTGGTGAATTCGCTAATTTAAGAAGCATAAAATATCTGGAGGACCAACAATAGCACTCAGGCAAGGTTCAAATCCTATTGTCGACTCCATAATCTAGACTTGAAAACCTGAGCACGTGCAACCCTTGGTACATTGAGAATTTAGAGGGTCGAAAGCACTCAAAGGTGCGTTGGTGATGGGCAGAGACAAGTTGTGAGATTGCGGAGAGCCTGTGAAAGATTCGTCGTTGCTGCATTTTTAATAATTTGTATCTTCTGAAAGACGACTAAGAAGTTCCCCAGTTCGTGTGACATCAAAGAATGCAATCTCTTGATTAATAAGATGTCGAAATAAATCTTTTCTCAGTCGAGCAACAACACGCTCACTTGATAATAAAACCACCATCCACGCAGTGCAGTAACAAATGAACCAATTAAGATTATAAGAAGAATTTCCACAAGAGTGTTTTTGATGCTTGAAGATATTTAGCAGCTGATAGTTTTGCAGCAGTCGAGGGATTTCTTCAAAATATTAGAGGATTTGGGTAACTGTTGGCTTTCCTGGAGACAAATACCTTTTCGCTGGAGTCATTGATGGTAGAAACATCTGGGCTAATGATTTGGCAGCATCGTTTAGCATTTTAAAGGATCTTGAAAAGAGTGTTGGTAAAGAAAAAATAGTTGTCTCCACCTCCTGCTCTCTTCTCCATACAGCTGTGGATTTAGTAAATGAGACAAAGCTTGATAATGAGATTAAGTCTTAGCTTGCATTTGCTGCACAAAAAGTACTTGAAGTAGTAGCTCTGGCAAAAGCACTGATTGGTCAAGCAGATCAGGCATATTTCACTGCCAACGCAGCTGCTATATTTTCAAGAAAGACCTCTCCTAGAGTGAACAATAAGGCAGTGCAAAAAGCTGCTGTAGTGTGTGAAAAAGTTGAACCTCCCAATTCTTCCAACGACCACAATTGGGTCCTTTCCTGAGACAGTAGAACTTCGCAGAGTTCGCCGTGAATACAAATCAAACAAGAGTTCAGAAGCGGATTACATTCAGTCCATTCAGCAAGAAATTGCAAAAGTGGTTAAACTGCAGGAAGATCTGGACTCGGTGATATTTGTATAATTTTCATAGTTTCAAGATATCTCTGGTTGGTTTTTTTCCCTTTAAGCTACAGGGCTTTCTTGTGTAACTTGAAGATATTTAGCAGCTGACATTTTTTTGTGGGATTTTGGAGGATTTTTAAGGTGTAGACAAATGGCTAAGCTTGAAAGAATATAAGAGTTATTGAGAACTCTAATCGTATCCACTGCTGACAGTGCAATCATAAGCAGTAAAGACATTATTGCTGACATTCAAAAATGTATACAAAATGCACAAGAAAAGATAGAGTTTTTGCAGCTTGAGACAAAGCTACAACAGGAAGAATTACACAAGTGGAGTCATCATTCTGAACCTGTTTCTGCTCAGAAGATTGAAATAGACTCCCATAAACAGCAAGTCAATAATGTTACTGTTCATTCAAATAAAGCAGCAGTTGTATATGCAGATGCAGAAACTCAGTCTGCACTTCCTAAGCCCATCATCAGACCTTGGGAACAACTTGTCCACAACAAGCACAGAACAGGTCTTGGATATGACAAGGACTTGTCCTTTCATATTCCAGACTACACCAAGCCCATTCAGTTTCAGAGTGCTGGATTCATTCATGACAGTTCACCTGCTCTTCATGACAGTTCAGCTTCAGCTGTTCCAAACTCTGCCCCTCTTCCACAGCAACAACAACAACAACAACAACAACAGATCGTTAAATGCCAACACTGTGACCGAGTTGGCCATCTGAAAGATCACTGTTTTGATCTTCATCCATGTAAGCACTGTCATAAAACCAGTCATTCTTCACACAGATGCTTCAGAAACAAACGTCCTGCAAGAACAAAAATTCATCTTGGATGGATTGCTTCTTGGCAATGGGCATCAACAGCCAAGAAGATATTCCAAACACATGTCAGAACTTGTTCCAGAATATTGAATAGTCTTGCAGTTGAGTTTCCTCCATCATCTCACCTTGTATCTGACAGGGGGGGAAATGATGGTCATCTACAAGCTTTAAAGTCACATCAAGCGAGCCTGAGCCACAACCTGCCACACCAGTTTCAGAGTTGTAGCCAGAGACAAAGATGCCCGTGAACATGCCTTCAGTTGGCAATCTGGGACACTTCCTCTAGCAGAAGACTTCAGCTTCTTGCCAGTTTTGGAAGAATTCCAGGAACAAAATTGAGAACACTTCCTCTAGCAGAAGACTCCAGCTTCTTGCCAGTTTTGGAAGAGTTCCAGGAATTGCATTAAGCATTCCAGAGTTGTTGGTTATCCTTAAACCATCACAGGTTGAGACTTCCCTTTTCAGGTTGAAGTTTTACCTTTTATGCGGGGTGAGACCTCCCTTTTATGGTTGAAGGTTTCCCTCTTTAAAACAATAGGATCACTTCCTCTAGCAGAAAACTTCAGTTTCTTGCCAGTTTTGGAAGAGTTCCGGGAATTGCACTAAGCGTTCCAGTGTTGGTGGTCATCCTTAAACCACTGCCCTTTATACCAACATTTCATAGAGCACATTCAGCGTAGTGCTGCCATGTATTTTTTGCACATTTTGTATTACAGCTCTCTTCTTGGACTCATACATAACCCTTCGGATTAAAGGGGGGAATGTTGGACACCTAATCCTCAATGGGTTAGTGTGGAAGTCGAATGGACAAAAGCAGTCCAAGAGACCTTGGGATGTGAATCCCAACGGTCACATAATGTACTATAAATGTAAATCTCTTGTTAATAAAATTGTATTGCATGTTTTATCTTTCATATTGTCTTTGCTGTCCATGTGTATTTAACAACTACCTTGGTGAGGATCCCTTCCAAAGCTCTGTTAGTGACCTCCACTTTCCCATTGGCTTGTGGATGGTAAGGGGTGGAAGTCTTGTGCTTGATCTTGTGATGTGTGAGCAGGTCTTCAATTAGGCTGGAAGTGAACTGACTACCTTGGTCTGTGACCAACTCTCTCGAATACCCAAATTTGTAGAATATTTTTTCTCTCAAAAATTTAGCTACTTTTTCTTCTATCGTTGCTTTGATTTCTTTTGTCTCTGCCCACTTTGTTAGGTATTCGATGCACACAATGATGTATTGCTTATGCTTTGAAGGGGGGTTGATAGGCCCCACAAAGTCCATGCCCCACTTCTCAAATGACTCAAAGGTCACTTGAGGTTGCATGGGAATTTCATCCTTTGGAGTGGGTTTCCCCATCCTCTGACACTGATCACACTGGCTCATTGTTATCGGGAAAACTAGTGTCTATACAGAGATTCTAGTCCCACTAAGCCTGGTAGCTACCTTAGAAACAAACACACTAAAAACTACTTTCATTTTCCTTTATGAGAAATAGATAAGAGAAGAATAAGGAGACCAACCTCTATCTTGCGCTTGGTTCCTTGCTCGATTCCTCTCTCTTTTGGTAGGTCTTTGCCACTCGCTTCCTTGTCTACCCAGCTTAAAAGAGTACCTGTAGAATCAAAGCAGCATAACACTATCCAAGAACATAGATCTATTATCATAAACAATATAGGATCAGATGTACATTGACCACACAAATGCATAAATCATCAGTCATACAAGAATGTGGAGGAAAACTTGAATAGCTTTATTGATAATCAAGAAAGAGCAAAGAGGATTACAACCAATTGTTCTGACCCAACATCATCCTCTCAGCAAGAAAGCCCTTCTTCACCTCATGAAAAGCTTAGATCACCCAATACTATGATATTGCACCCAGAAACCAACAACACTTCCTTACAAGATACAAAATTCCAGCCTCCAAGCTCTGGATCTCTAGGATGAGAGATCTATATATAGATATTTCCAGAGGTGTGAGTCAGCTCTGGATTTTTGATTAGTGTCTTCTCTCTGATAGTTCTTGTTTCGACTTGGAGATCTCATTGATCTCTTACTCATCCTTGGGCGATTCTGAGAGGCAAGTGTCACAGGAGAAGTTTCTGGAAGATTCCATGATCATCCACCTCGCAAACTCTCTCCACCACTTGTCTTTTCTCGTCCATCGCACTCTATAGAAGGGCTTTTCAACATGCATTGCACTTCCTGTGTGTACAAGGTGAGATGCATCGCACCCTGGCCATGGAGCAAGTGAGATGATCCAGTTTTGACCAGTTCTCAGTAGTTTTTCATGGAGAACTTCTGGGAGATGATGTAATCAGTTGACCTTGTTCTTTTAGGGTATGAAAAAACACTTTGGGGGACTTAGGAGCCCTTGGCTTATGGACATGTTTGATTGGGGTTTCAGTGCCCAAAAATGTCTATAATAGTTGCCCCTTAAAGCATGAGGTCGTTAATCTTTTGATGTCGGGTGAAATACTTTATCATGAGGATCCGAAGTTTTTTCAAGATGGAAGGCGACCTGTAATAAGATACAATACAATACATTATATTCATAATATTTTCATGATCTAGCTGAGGCAGGCATTCCCATGCTCAGCTTTATAAATTCATTTTCATGTACATGAGACAGACAATCGTTTGAGTGTAGACTGATGATTCTGGTAGAGCCATCATCCCTTAGATTGTATGATTATCTGTGCAGCAATGATGTACATTTGATGTCTTTATTTTCCTGAATATATATCGCAGCCCGGATGGATGAAACTAGATCCGGGGTCTTTAATCTCGTTCGATCTTCACTCAAAGTACAAGTCGATCCATGTGAGAGATGTTCTGGAGTCGAACATGGAAATACATCGCCTGATTACCAGCCAATGATGTAAGCTGTTAACAGGCGCGAGAGGAATCACCGATAATGATGATGACCTTCAAGGTACTACAGTACAATTCACGTGGTGTGAAGAAGGGACTTGGCGTCAAACACCACGCAAAATCTTTCGGTCGGAGGCCATTGATGTAAACCTGTCACCGGAAGTGAGAAACTTGCCATTGAGGCATGCAAGCTTCAAAGTACTAAAAGGGTTGTTCCTAGATCGACTTCTTGGATAATGAGCTGATGTCGACAAGAAGCGATCCGTCATAGGAGGGTCTCAGTGAATCCCACATCAATGACACGGAATGGAGCAAATGATTTTAATGGAGGTGAGAACGATCTAGTGATATAAGGTTCAAGATGGCGGTCATGAAAGAATGGAGCATAAATGTATTGCAGTGGGTGAGACACAGGTGAATTCTCTGAGCGACTTCTCTTGAACATATCGGCGACACTGACATGATGGATTGGTAGCATTAACCCCAAATATGGATGGTGTGACGGAACCATGGTGATGTGACCAGTGAATGGAACAACCCAACCCGACTCGGATGTGGAGTGAAAGTGTCATGTTCAAGAGCGACTTGCTACCAACAAAGTTTCTTCAAGTTTTCTTCCCAATTTTTCCCCAGTCATTGCTGACCAGTACCTCTTTATTTTTGTCAAGCTTGAGGAGGATAACATATGCTTGTTCTATAATTTTCCCTTCGGGCAAACCCATTGCTATGTTTTAACGAGCCTAGCGATAGTGAAATTCATTCTTGTCTGTTATGGACAAGTTTGTCGCTATTAGGTTTTAACGAGTTTAACGACAAAGATAACTCGGTCCTTTTCAATTTTAGAGAGTCTGAAAAGGGACGTAAAGGAAACTCCAAAAATCCTTTTTCGTCCTCTAATCCCTTAAGTCCGAAAAAGTATAAAACAATACAAAAGGGATTAATTTTCGGTACTTTTAATGAGCCGAACAAAACAAGCGCTCGATCTTTTTGTGTAATAATCCCTCAGGTCCAAAAAGATTAAAATCTAAAGGAGGGATATCACTTCCGGTCACTTTTACAAGCTGGAGAGGCCAATGGCTCGGCAATCTTTTCATATTTTACGAGTCAGTTGAAAAGAGCTTAAAGGAGACTCGTTTTTTGAGGAACGAGTGATAGATTCAGGTATCAGCTGATTCTAGGTAAGGTTTGGAATTTTCCAATCATGGTAGTGTCACAAGGATGGCTAACAGGATCACTCTTCTCAACTGTTCCTCAAAAGGGGTAAACAATCAAATGGGGGTGAATGATCGGCCAATACAGAGTGGAGGTGATGATGAGAACACGAACAAGGCTTCAAAGGCTGATGGTAACACATTCACAATGGTTATTTACTGGAAATTGGTTCATTTTTTAATGAGCTTAAACTCTGGAGGAACATTTGCTCATTGCTTATGTTTATTTTTTAACGAGCTTGAATTCCACGTTAAAACTGCTCGAGGCGGGTTTATTTTTTAACGCGATTTAACCCTGCGGTAACACTGCTCATGATAAGTTTGCATGCCCCCCAAGCTTCATTGCATTCAACTTGGTGGTTGGAATGAAGGTTTACCTTCGAGATCTTCGAAATACTCGACTTTGATTTTACGAGATCATAATCAAAGACTCGATTTGGAAAGGGAGTCATTTCATTTTTTAATGAGGTTGACACAGTAAAATAACTATCCTCGAAATCTACCGTATTTACAGTATTTGATAGAAAATCAAAAACTGAAGGATGATTAAGGTTGCTGGAATAATCTTCGTGGTAATCCGAAAGACGGGAACGATGGTGGTGATTTTCCCATGGTGCCTCTCCTATCATCATTGATTGAATGATTCCTTTATCTGTAGAACTTACATGCGACCAAGGATTTGAAGAGGTACCATATTCCTTAGACCTATCTATCCAAACACTCGATGAGTATTGATTTGGGTCTGCCCCCCAGGCCAAGAAAATTGATTGCTACAATATTTCTAAAATGGCGATGATCCATGCTGTCAAAATGTTCAGGAATCTTCCAAATCCATTAGATATAGAAGTTCTCATATTGCAGGTTTCCACTGTGGCCACTTTCGCCAGATTACTCGGAGGCGGTAGGGCAAAAGTACCCATTAAGGCAGGGTCTTTTAGGAGGCCTACTCCGATATTTTGAAGTGAATGATTGCTTCCATGGATCATTGGAATGCTTCCCGTAACTTGTGAACTGTTGAGGAGAAATGTTTGTTGGTCGACGATTGTAATTCCTCCTTGGAAGGGAAATGCAATCTTCTTGAAGTAGGTCGACACAACTGCGGCCATGGCATATATCCAGGGCCTTCCCAGTAGGATGTTGTAATCAAGGTTTCCATCGATTACTTCAACATCAATTTCTACTGTTTTGCCCCCCAGTTTAGCTTGCAAGTTACTTAAAATCCTGTATGGAGTGTATGATCATCCATCAAATGCTTTTAACATTGTTGACGATCGCGACATGGGTGGTGAGCCTAAATTTTTCCAGCAACTCATCGACATAATACGTATAGATGCCCCCTCATCAATAATTGTTCGATGAATAGTTTTGTTGAGGGCTTTCACTTGAATAAGGAAAGCTAGTTGAGCTGGTAACTAAGGGTCATATCCTTTATGATCAAAGGCCACAAGATTGGAATCCATTGGGTCAATCCCACTTATTGCTGATAATAAAGCTTGCTTTTGGGAGGGGCAATTTTGCGGTACCTCAAGTGTCGACATAGTGGACGGCGATTGGGCCAAGTCCCCTACTATATTATAATTCTGTGCTACTCTGGCACGAGGATTAAATGTCGATTTGTGTACTACTCCCTTTGGCGGCTTTATCGTTAGCTCAGGAATGATGGGCGGCACAACTTCTGTCGAAGTTGTTGTCGAACTACTAGGTTGATCTTTATCCTTGTTGTTCGACAGCTGTGGATTCCCGTAATCTTTATTCCTTGTCGATATCAAATCATCATTTTGGTGCTTCGAAATGGATAGCATAAGTACTTGGGATCGGGAAGCATTGTCACTAGCAACCATATTTGTTCCTGGATTTGGAAACAGATAAGTTAATACTGCCGAGGTTTTTGTATTCTTGAAGAATTTTCTAAGCTCAACTTTATATGGACAATCTGATGTCCAATGATCCTCATCACATATAAAGCATGGATGATTTGGTTTCCTATTTCCAGAAGGGTTTACAGAAGATTTTTCAAGAGACGACTCCTCCTGTTTCTTCTTCTTCCCTTTCTTTTTCTTCTTGCCCTCTGGTTGCTTCAGTTGTTTGCCCTTGTCGGTCGACACGGCATTTACCTCCGAGGCAAGAAGTTTTTCATTTGCATTTTTATCAGAAATATTATGGGCTTTCTTAGATGTAGCCTTTATCGATTTCGCGCTTGTCGTACCTATCACGCCATCGTCAGCATGAGAGTCTTTGTTTGATTTAGGAGGAGGAGGAACGGAGAATTCCCGTCTAGGAGCATCAGGGATTTTATCATAGAGTGTGCCAGACTGAGTATATATCAAGTCTAGATATTGTGCACGAGCAATGACTTGCTCTTCAGTGACGACTCCTCCTTTTGCCACATATTCCGTAATAGAAGGTAATAAAGACTTAATAAACCATTCAGCTAGCAACTGATTAGGAACATATGTTTTTACCATTCTGCGATGACGTCGCCACTCATGAATATGATCAGATATGTGAGTGGCCGTTGTCTACTTGAAATTGGTAAGAAGCCCTGTTCCTGTTTCGTACCTTATTGGTAACTGAAAATGGGTTAAAAATGTTGTGGCTAGGGTGCTGAAGTTATCGAATGAAGCTCTAGGCAATTCAATATACCATTTTGCTGTCGGACCAGTTAACGTTTGCTGAAAAAGGCGAAGCCTAATCGAATCATAGTTTAGAGTATTAGATGAACACCACAGATGAAAGGTCATCACATGATTCGACGGGTCTTCACCCGAATTTCCATTAAATTTAGGAATATCTGACGAAAGTTTATGTGGAATCGCCGGCCACCAAGGGGCGTAAGCAATTGGATCATTCGCCAACTGGTTTAGATTTGGTAATTCTAGAGTTGCTATAAAGGGCAACTATTGATTCAGGTTAGGTGAAGCATACCCAGGATAAGATGGAATCGCCTGAGCAGTGGGTCTTTGCAAAGCAGCATAAAGTATTTGATGTTGGTAACTTTGATAAGGTTGATGGCCATAACCATAATAGTATGGTTGTTGATAACCGCTTCGAAAATGAAGTTTCCCATTACTTACAAAGACATGTTGCTCAGGTCCTTGATATAATTGCTGGAATTGTGGTTGTTGAGATTGAACCAGCCCTAGTTGTTGGACCATTTGCTGATGTCCAATACTGGATGATTGACCAAGATGAGGAGTCATAGTACTTGTTTGACCCTGAGTCACTCCAGATAGGGAGGCACTAACCTGAGGTTGTGATTGAGTCGTTGAGATAAGAGGCTGTTGTATTGCAACCTGAGAAACTTGGGGTTGACATACAACAGGTAGCGCTTGTACTTGCGATGCAGTCACCATAGCAGGTATAGTGGGAATATTCGACACAGGGTGGACTGGTTGCATTGAATATACAACCCTTGGTTGCTGAGGCAGTATTGGTACCCAACCACTGGATGTAATTCCAGTTTGACCTGAACTTTGTTGTAAACTCTCATATGGTTGTTCTCCGGGAGGGAACCATGGAAAGGCATACTGCCCTCCATATGGTGGCAATCCAGTACTTAAAGGGTAGATTGGCCTTTGAAGACACATTGGATCAATTTGTTGAGTTTCAACATAAGAAATACCAGATGATAATCTGGATGAAGAAATAGGAACTGACCATGTCGTCGAAACAGTCCCTGATTGGACTCCGGCTTGTTGTTGATAACTTGCCGGGACAGATGGTATACCGGCAAACATTGTTGGAGTGACAGTAGGGAGTTCTGACGTCACTGTGTCGGATGAGACAGTCCTAGATGTCGATGATTGTTCAGACATTTCTAGTCTATCCAAAATATTGCCTAGCGATTCTACAGGAGCTTCTGATGGCGGTAGACTAATTTCTGACGAAGAAGGATATAGAGTGATCCCGACTCCAAATCGCGATGGACTACTAGATGGAGGATCCTCCACAATCTCTTCTATAGCAATCAGACTAGGTGGAAGAGGTAGACCGTCAGGTCCGTAAAATATTTTTGGTGCCGAAGAAGGTATAGAATTTGCAGTGACAAATGTTTGGGGAATAACACCTTCCGAATCAGCTGTAGATGGAGCTGGCTCAGTAACACAAGTGTTTACCTTGACACTAGGATCAGTTCTACTGTCCTTTGGTGGCTGCTGAACTTCTTCTGTAAAGGCAGGGATACCAAAAATGTTTGGAGTAACTGAAGTCTCCGATGGTGTCGGAACACTTGTTCTAACTTTCCCAGGGGATTTGGAACCGGTTAAACGAGTTCGCTTTGTTCGTAACAGTTTCGACTCTGGAGACAAAGACGGTTGACTCGTAAGCCTCCGCGAATGACAGGTTTCAATTGACTTTCTTCCACGATTGCGGATTACTTGATCAACTAAAAATCAAGGGGAAGTATGTTTCCGAATTAGATGAATTTTAGACGCTTTGACACAACTTGTTTTTTCAATTTTTAAGAGTTGAGAAAAAACAAAAGATGACTCTAGTTGCCTTCGATTTTTAATGAGCCTGAAGTGAAAAGTGCTCAGATGGACCTTTTCCGTTAAGGAGTCTGAAAAGGAACGAAAGGGACTGCTCTAGAAATCTAGACAGAGGGATTACCAAACCAATCGCAAAACTGCATAATACTTTTTACGATACAGTAGTCAATCTTCCCGAATGCTGTGTTCAGTGCATTGCGATCGATAGGGCGACAGAAACGGCTTCCTATGGATAAAGGATAAAGCCTATTGTGGTCTCCCAAAATATACTCGATGGTACGTGGGAGCACAAGTCCGTACTAGCACTTATCATCTCAAAGTGGAGGAATCACCCAACCAACAGTGAAAACAACAGTTACCAGGCTTTACGACGCCAGAATACGTCTCTAGCCTAGACTTCTAGATGTTGTGCGTTAGGTTCCAAACGTTTTTAGATTCATTAAATTTATTTTATGGTTGATCTTTCTTAAGAAATTTTCCTTTCAGGTTCACCGCGTGATGTAGATGTACAATTCCTAAAATGCAATCTAAGATGATAAACAGTCGTTTAATCTTCTTTTTGCAATGAAAATCCTAGCTACTAAGGAAAGAGAGATGGCGTTCTTTCAACAAAGAGTAGAGAGCACACACTATATGCACTGTCCTAAATCAAACCAACAATCAGTCCAAATGAAAATGCACATGCATGTATTTGTTTTCAGCCTTCTTAATGTGTGAATGATAAAAATAAAGATAAGCGCAAATATGAATTATTTTCCAAAGCGACAATTACTAACAAGTTTCTTTTCAAAACAAAATGAGGACAATGATGACACTTTTTTATTTGGAATTGAAAACTTGTTTTCAACACTTGAAAAACTACTAACTCAAATAAAATACAAGAGTAACAATGTAATCGACTATCAAGAACAATCAGATTCTCTTCTATGACTGAAAACGACACTTGCGACACTTTCAAATCAAGAAACGACAGTACAATTACGCTACTTCTTTGTAAAGGAGAACTGAAAATGACTCAAAAATACATAAAAACATTTACAGTTCTTTGCACAATGGAGGCGGAATAATAGCAAGGAAAGGGGTTTCAAACAGCAGTGTATTGACTATAGGTAGCAAAACTCCTGAATAGAGCTAAAAAACGTGAACACAGAAACCAAAATTTAGGAACAAGGTCTTGTCTGATCAGCACACCTGTAACACAGTGAAACTAAAATGCAACACACCTACTACACTCAGGAAGTGCGATGCATTTGAAGTTCACAGAACAGACAGTGCGCTGGACCAAGGACGAGACATTGATTGGATTCCGGGTCACAGTTTGTAGTTCAGTTTAGGTATTTAGGTCGAGCAAGCGGTAATTAGTATATCAATCACAGGGGTAGATCTAAGGAGGTTACTAGAGCCACCACGAGGGCAATTAGAGAGCTTGTAAATAAATCGTTTAATTCATAAACAAAAGCCAGGGATAGACTGAAGCAACGTTGATCTACTTTGCACTTGCATAGCAAATGCAGTTCGAAGGCTAGCTGGCTTGACTTCAGGCTCCGTCTGTAAGTTTACAAAGTAAACAATTGTAGATGAACAAACAATCTATTCGCTCCCCAGTGGAGTCGCCATTTTGTTATCAGGAAAACTAGTGTCTATACAGAGATGCTAGTCCCACTAAGGCTGGTAGCTACCTTAGAAACAAACACACTAAAAACTACTTTCGTTTTCCTTTATGAGAAATAGATAAGAGAAGAATAAGGAGACCAACCTCTGTCTTGCGCTTGGTTCCTTGCTCGATTCCTCTCTCTTCTAGTAGGTCTTTGCCACTCACTTCCTTGTCTACCCAGCTTCAAAGAGTACCTGTAGAATCAAAGCAGCATAACATTATCCAAGAACATAGATCTATTATCATAAACAATATAGGATCAGATGTACATTGACCACACAAATGCATAAATCATCAATCATACAAGAATGTGGAGGAAAACTTGAATAGCTTTATTGATAATCAAGAAATAGCAAAGAGGATTACAACCAATTGTTCTGACCCAACATCATCCTCTCAGCAAGAAAGCCCTTCTTCACCTCATGAAAAGCTTAGATCACCCAATACTATGATATTGCACCCAGAAACCAATAGCACTTCCTTACAAGATACAAAATTCCAGCCTCCAACCTCTGGATCTCTGGGATGAGAGATCTATATATAGATATTTGCCTAGGTGTGAGTCAGCTCTGGGTTTTTGATTAGTGTCTTCTCTCTGATAGTTCTTGTTTCCACTTGGAGATCTCATTGATCTCTTACTCATCCTTGGGCGATTCTGAGAGGCAAGTGTCATAGGAGAAGTTTCTAGAAGATTCCATGATCATCCACCTCGCAAACTGTCTCTGCCACTTGTCTTTTCTCATCCATCACACCCTATAGAAGGGCTTTTCAACATGCATCGCACTTCCCATGTGTACAAGGTGAGATGCATCGCACCCTGGCCATGGAGCAAGTGAGATGATCCAGTTTTGACCAGTTCTGAGTAGTTTTTCATGGAGAACTTCTGGGAGATGATGTAATCAGTTGACCTTGTTCTTTTAGGGTATGAACAACACTTTTAGGGACTTAGGAGCCCTTGGTTTATGGAAATGTTTGATTGGGGTTGCAGTGCCCAAAAATGTCTATAACGCTCATGTATCTCCTCACATCCTGATGAAGAGTGGGCCAGTAATAGTGTGCTTGCAATATCTTGAAGGCGGTTCTTTTTGCTGCAAAATGACCTCCACAAGGCCCATCATGACAGGTCAGGAGGATGTCAAAGACTTCCTCCTCCCTGACACATCTTCTCAAGAACTGATATGGGCCAAGTTTGAAGAGATTGCCTCCAATCTAGGTGAAAGGTGTGCTTTTCCTTACTATCCTGCTCTTATCTTTTGAGGACATGTGTGGAGGGAACTGTGTTGAAAACAAGTAATTTACTATATCAGCAAACCAGGGAGAGAGTACTGATATAGCAAATAGGTGTTCATCTAGCATTTGGTCACCCACCATTCCTCCTTCACTTGTAGGAAAATTCACTTTGGACAAAAAGTCAGCAACAACATTCTCTTTACCAGGCTTATCAATAATTGTCAAAGCAAACTGTTGCAATAAAAGCAACCATCTAATAATGCGAGCATTTACATCTGGTTTTTTCATTAAATATCTAATTGCAGCATGATCAATGTGCAAAAAGGTTTGATAGCCTGTGATATAATATCTGAATTTGTTTAAGGAATGCACGACAACTAGGAGTTCCTTCTCGGTCACTGTATAGTTTAACTCTGCCTTTGACAATTTTTTGCTTATAAAGTATATGGCATAAGGCAACTTTTTATCAACTTGTCCTAAGGCTGCTCCTATCACTTTGTTTGAAGCATCAGTGTGAATGTGAAATGGTAGGGCCTAGTTTGGGCCTCTTAGAATTGGGGTAGTCATGAGCTTGCTCTTCAAGGTGTCTAGGGTTTCTTGACAATTTTCTGAACACATGAACTCAACATCTTTACCTAGGAGGCTAAACAAAGGAGAGGCTATCTTGTTGAAGTCTTTAATGAATCTTCTGTAATATACGGCTAAGCCTAGGAAGCTTCTGACATCTCTCACCCTTTGATGAGGTGGGACCCTTTGGATGATGGCAATTTTGTTGGGGTCCACCTGTAGTCCTTATTGAGATATTGCATGACCTAGCACAGTCCCTTCAATGATAAAAAATTCACATTTTTCCAGACTGAGGGATAGGTTCATCTCAATACACTTATCTAGAACTTTTCCTAGGTTAGATAAAGCTTCCTGAAAGTTAGAACCATGAGTAAAATCATCCATGTATATTTCTACTCCATCATGAATCAGTTCATAAAATATACTCAATACCGCTCTTTGGAAATTGGCTGGAGCATTGCACAAACCAAAAGGAAGGACCTGGTATGCAAAGGTACCCCAAGGACAAGTGAAAGTGGTCTTATCTTGGTCTTTCAGGCTAATTTGAATTTGATTGTACCCACTAAACCCATCTAGGAAAGAGAAAACTATTTTCTTTGCGAGACCATCTAACACTTGATCTATGAAAGGTAAAGGAAAGTGGTCCTTTTTAGTGGCTTTGTTCAACTCCCGATAGTCGACACAGATTCTCCAATTACCATTTCTCTTTGGCACCATCACCAAAGGAGAGACCCTTTCACTATTGGAAATGGGATAGATGAAACCTGCATCAAGCAATTTTTGTAGTTCTTCCTTAACAATATCTTTAAGTGTCAGGTTCATCCTCCTTTGAGGCTGTCTAACTGGCTTGCAATCTTCCTTGATGCTTATATGATGAGTACATACTGAAGGGTGTACTCCCTTCATCTCCTTATAACTCCAAGCGAAGGCATCTAGATGTTTTCTCAGTAGGTTGCATAGCTCCTTCTCCTGGGAAGGAGATAGGGATGGATTGATTTTCAATGTTCTTTCTGGGCCAAACTCTATATTTTTGACACAGAGAGGAGTAGGGTTGGCCACATAGAGATCAATTGAGGGATTGTTTTTGGTTTCTCTTACTATGTATTCTAATGGTGATACACTGGGAGGTGGATTCCGAATCAAATTTTCAATCATATCATCCTCAGCTTGCGGTTTTCCTCCCATGGTGATTTCCAATGCAAAAAGTGGTGGAGAATAAACTTCATCCTCATCCTCCTCCTCCAACTAGAGAGGTAGATCATGTTCTAGCAAGGGCTGTGCAGGAGGATATAGGGTCAACTACTTAGACATATGCTCGTTCTTGATGGTCATGTTCTTAGCTTGGCAGCTGATGTAGGCATTGGCTGTAGCCAACCAGGGTCTTCCCAGAATGAGAGGATACCCAGTGAGCTTTTCCTTTGGCTAGAGAACTAAGAAATCAGCAAGGTACTCCAAAGAATCAACAAAGACCATCACATCTTCCACAATCCCCTCAGGGGTCACGGTGGAGTGGTCTGCCAGCTGCAACACCGTCATAGTCTTCTTCAAGGAGCCCTGGAGATTAAGTTTGAGCATTGTGTCCTTCGTCATCACATTAATGACAACTCCCAGATTAATCAAGGTATGTGGGAGCATTGTGCAATTTATGTGGACATCAACTACTAGGCTTCTAGGATCTAGATATTTTGGACAGATTATCTGCCCCAACATCAGGTCGTACAATTGTCCTATGACATTGATGGTTGGGGCATCTCTCTTGTGCCTTCCTGGATGCCTAAATCACTTCTCTTTGATCAACCTATTGTAGATAGGCACATCTTTTATGGCTTGGAGAAGTGGTATCTTCACACATAAATGTTTCAATTCTCCCAGGAGTTTAGTCTCTTCCGGGGTAGGCTAGATTGTCATGGATAGTCTCTCAAGAAAGGTTGGATTTGCTTTAGGTTCGCTTTCCTCTTTATCTTCCTCAACCTCCCTGGCTGGAGGCTGGCTATCTAAGAGAAATTTCCTAGATCGCAAGTTAATTTCTTGAATCTCCACCACATAAGTTGGGCATGATGGTTCCCCAATATACACTTGCTGAGCCTGTCTATTGTTCGTGTTCGGATTTGGCTAGGCAGGCATTTGGGGTTTCCTTGGTGGAGCAGAGTGTAACGGTTGTGGTTTGGCAGGTGGTGGAGGCAGAAGAGCGGGAAGAGAGTTGTATTGGGGCCTCCACCCCTGATGAGATGCATTCCAGTGAGGTTGCGGCTAAGCATAAGGTTGAAATGAATGAGCTGCTGGTTGGACATGATATTGAGATGTGAAGGACCAAGGAGGAGGTGTGGACCAGGAAGTATGACCAGGGGGGGCCCAAGAAGGTATGGAGGTGACTTGGTTGGGATGGTAGTATGCCTGAGATGTCCCTTGCATACCCTAATGGTATGGTCTAGATCCATGCAGCCTCCTTTGGTTTATGTAATAGATCTGTTCAGTGGCTCCTTCAGCCCCTTGGTATAAAGCTTTAAGATCGGGCAAGGGAGAGCACTTATCTATAGAATGATTCTCTTCACATATTGAATAGACCTCTATAGAGTTCAATGGGCATTCATTCTTAGGATGCCTCCTGGTGCATCTTGGACAAAAAATGGCTAAAGCCCTCTCTGCTTCCTCTTGCTTTATTTTGATATGTAAGGTATCCATTTGCATGGCAAGAGTCTGCAGCATCTCACTCTTGAAATCTTCCAACATGCTTCCAATTTCCCCTTTTATGGATGAATTGGAAGAAGAGGTATTAGCTATGGGTTAACTCCCCCTACCTTTCTTTCTGGCTACTCTAGAATGGTTTCTAAAAATAGTCTTTATGTCCTCATAGGATAGTTGGTAAATGTCTCCCCCAGCCAGTAGATGGAGGGTGTCCAAAAGGTCTTCCCGAATTCCCCTGAGCAAGACCAACTTCAGAGACTTAGGGTCAAGTGTACACCTGACCCTTTTGTAATTAAGTTGGAAGATCTCTTCATAGTCTTCCAGGGACACATCACTTCCCATGGCCATTTAGAAGATTTTTTCTTTAGTATCTTTTGACCTACAATAGTTTCGATACTTGTTGTTAAAGGCTTACTGCATCTGAGCCCAAGTTGTGATACTATTTTCAGGTAATCCCATGAACCAGCAGAGTGTTGCATCCTTGAGAGTAGAAGGGAACAGTTTCAAATTTTGCTTCTCTTCTGCATAGTCATAAGTTCGACAGATGACAACAAACTTGAACAAGAAGTTGTTAGGATATTTTGTAGTCAGGCCATGGAAGTGAGGTAGGGATGAAGGGCTTATATTCTTCATTTTGGTGTCCCCATTGGTCTCCCGAATGGGAAAGGTACCCTCTATTCTCTCTCCATTCCCCCTAGCATTTCTGTTTTCAGCCATGGGCTCCAGAGGAATGTTTTCTTCTTCTTCTTCTTCCCCTATAGGTTCTTCAAATATGTCTGGCTATTTGCTTAAGGGTTCTTCTTGATCGCAGCCACCGAAGAAGAGAGAAGGTTGGATGTGTGAAGCAGTGGGGGTGTTGGGCAAAATTTTTCCTAAGTTATCTCTATTCCTACAAGGCATGAAAGGAAATATTTTTGGTTGGTTTTTGTTTCCTTTTCCCCACACTTATAGTACCTGCAAAAACTAAAATTGGTTGAACAAAACAATCTGCAACTAGCTGAAATGAACTTGCTGAATGGAAATTTGCAAAATTTAAAAGGAACACAAGGAAATGCAGAACTGAAAGAAAGGAAATGACTAGCCTACTTTTGCTAAAATGAAATTTGCAGAATTGGAAAGGAAAGAAAAGAAATGTAGAACTAAAAGAAAAGAAATGACTCGTCTACTTTTGCTGAAATGAAATTTTTAGAATTGGAAAGGAAATCAAGGAAATGCAGAACTGAAAGAAAAGAAATGACTAGTCTATTTTTGCGGAAATAAACAATTAGCAGAATGTTGCAATAGGAAATAGAAGAAAGCAATAATCAAAGAATACTCTGACGCTTCCCTGGCAACGGTGCCAAAAAGTGGTGGGTACTAGTATTACAGCAAGAATGTTGCAACTCCTGGGTTGCTGACTTTCCTTTTATCAACCTGGTAGTTTGTAACAAACTTGGAAGCATTGGTGTTGTATGCACAAGTACTAGCTCTTACTGTAGGTTGTCACTTGGTTAGTCAGCACAAGATCACTAGGAGCTCAAGCCAACTTCTATAAATCCCAGAAGAAGCTCTATGTGTGATGGAAGGAAAGAGAGATTACTCTACAGAAGCTATTCTAATTGCAGAAAGGAAGAAGACTAGAATGTAAAGCAAGCCCTAGTAAACCATAATTAACAAGCTAATTCTACTTTTGCCAAAAACACTATGAAAACCATGAAAGTAATGCCATTACCTACTCAAGAAAGCAAACAACATCTAACCACGCTATTTCTGGAAGTAAATGAGAAAAAAACATATTTTTGGATTTTTATGTATTTTTATGTGAATTTGACAAGCATCTAATTTATTGTGTGTGAGTGTAAGCATTGAACAAGTGGCGTTAAAGGGTGGTTTTGGAGCTTGAGTGGATGGGAGGTGGTGTGAATGGGTCCTAGGAGGTCTTAGGTGGCCTTTTGGAGGCTTTTCCCACACTTTTCCTTCAAAGAATGCCTACAGGAAAAACTACAGGAGGACACAGGGAAACTACAGGAGGAAAACAGAGAAACTATAGCAGGCCTACAGGAGGAGGCCGAGAGAAATTTTCGCTATTTTGAGGGTGTGAGATTGGGTGGAAAAGGTGGATGAAGGTTGGAATGAGGTGTTAGGGCACCTAAAGTCTACCATGAGTCACCAGGAGAGAGAAAGATAATTGGGTTTGCTCAAGGAGAGAGGAAGAAGTTCTATGAAAAATGCAGGAAACTAAGGCAGAATGGAGGTGAGGTTTGGGAGACCTATAGGGCATGGATCAGATGGAGGGTATAAGTTCTAATAAGATGGCCTACTTCTGGAAGAGATCTACTGCAAAGGAACTAACAGTTAACCAAGAAGATCAAGCAAACAATGAAATGAGTGCATTTAGGAAAAACAGAGTTTTGCATTAAAATGGTCTAAACTATGATCTATGAAAGGAAATGCTGAGAAATGTTGCAAGAAAGGAAAGAATGAAAGAGGACTATTGCAAATTAGGAAGTGAACATGATAAAGGAGATATGAAGCAAAGCAAAACTAGACTATTAACCTACTAAAGAGCTGTAAACACTAGAAGTCCTATGAAATGAGGAAAATCTGTGTTTTTGGGGCAACACGAGAGTCTTTGCCTCAAATCATGGTCCCAGAGGGAGGAAGAGAGGCCAAGGCACTATTGCTATCCTTTTGAATCTTTTCTGATCAATGCTTAACCTACTACAGAAAGTATAAATGAAAGCAAACTACTAAATCATCAAAAGCAAACTATTCTTAACCATGAAAGAAATACACCTAACAACAAATTAATCTACAAATTGAAGTAAATAATACAAATACAAGTAAAGAGAAGCTTGGCTACTTGGATTTGGCCCTAACCTAAGAGCTTCAACCCTCTAAGGTAACTCAGTGCTAGCTCGAAAAGGATTCCATCTTCATTATAAAAAAATAGCAAGTTTACATGAAACTATCACAAAATAATAAGCTCGAAATTTGAGCAGAGTTTACATAAGCAAAAATCCGACCCTAGTGAGACCCTAGGCCTCTCTACTTATACATTTGAAGCTACCAACATCTTCCTTCAAATCAGGGAGGCTTGGCTCCCAAAACTGGAGATAACTTATCAGTCATCTTCCACTTTCTCGGTTGCCTTCTAGTGCATGATTTCACTGCTTGTACTCCGAGCTGAATGAAGGGGAATTCAAAGTGAGGAGTAATAAATGAGGGGGATTCCCTCCTATAAGTCCTCTCCTCTATCTTCTTCAAGTTATTACTGCCATATAACCATTGGATCCTTGAATTTGACCTCGAAATTCATCAATAATATGCAGTAAACACATGTTAGACCACAAGGCATCATAACTAGCTCAACTCACTCTATAAGCATAAATATAATCAAAAAATCATACAATAAGCTAAGAGAATGGTTGATTTGACTAGGTTAGGAGGTAAAATGATCCCATATAATTACCCATTTATGAGGCTCATCATCTTGTATATGTCCATCTAACAGTTACAAGTAAATACATGAAATAACCATGACATGAACCAATCATTCAACCATGCTTATGACCATCATAAGACCATATAAATATCAGAGATATGAAAAACATTAAATCCACATATAAATTAGTGGAAAATTAAGAGAACTTAGCTTTTATTAATCATAGGAAAATATGACCAGGTTTGGGACTTCCATGTACCACCCAACCATAGACACAGTTGAACCAAATCTCTCTTTTAGCCAGTCACCGCTGTGCCATATTCCAAGCATGAATGTGAGTTCTCATAGAAAAACCAATCCAATAAAAACCAAGGGAATCCAAAGGTTAAGCCACCTCCACCCTCATCAAACCGTGATCACACCAAAACTGGTGCTCTGATCACAACCAAATAGAACTTGGAATGCCATCTAGAATCCATCACTATCCTTGAGGAATTTTATGTCTCCTTATCTCTCAGGCTTTACCACAATCCAAACTTGGATCACTAGGCCCTAAATCGAGATCGCTCCCTCAAGATTTACTGTGTATCCTGCCAAAATCGTTCTAGGGATTCATAGGCATTTGGGAATGAACCTTGAGACCACCTCCACCCCATATTCCTAAATCCATCTGGAAATTCCAAAGCTCAAAAACTGAAATAAACATCCCAACATACCATGGCATCTGGAAAAAGGATAGGCTAGGCTGAAATCCACTGTCATAACCCGGAAAAACCATGCCACTGAAACAAGAGAACCATACACCAACATGTAAAGCCATGCATGTCCAAACTAGCTAGAAAATCACACATGCAAAAGGTTACCTACAAGTATTCATGTTGAAGCTGCTTGATCCTTCTTTCCATTCCTTGATCCTTGATTTCTTTTCCTTTCCTTTGCTCTCTTTTCCATTCCTTGATCCTTGCTTTCTTTTCCTTTCCTTGCTCCAAACTAGAGTGTTCCATGAAAACTCTAAGTGACCAGAGAGAGAGAGAGAGAGAGAGAGAGAGAGAATAATGAGAGAACTCCAATCTTGAACTCACAAAAGGTTACCAACTGATACTTAGAAGCCTTTTTATGAATGAGGCCTCTATTTCTTCATTTTCCATTATTTTCCTTCAATTTCCTCCTCACATGCAACCTGTGACCTTTTACCTTCCTTTTCTCCTAATTTCCTTTATTTTCATAAATAAATGTGCCAAAAATGCCTTTTTTCCTTTTAATGCCTTTGCCTTAGCCTTTGCCAATTTTCCTTAGCCAAAACACACATCCAATGATGCCCACTAGGATATATTTTCCTAACATTCATCTTGGAATACGTGTCCCTTACCCGCAATCTTATTTTTGACTTTATTTACTTTTGTTACATGAAATTTTCACTAGGGCTATTACAAAACCCTCCCTTACTTTTTTTCCTTTTAATTCCTTTGCCAATTTTCCTAGGCCAAAACGCACATCTAGTGATGCCCACTAGGATATATTTTCCCAACATTCATCTTGGAATACATGTCCCTTACCCGTGGTCTTATTTTTTCCTTTATTTACTTTTGTTACATGAAATTTTCACCAGGGCTATTACAAAACCCTCCCCCTTGGGGAACACCATCCTTGGTGTTAAAGTACACTAAGACCTCAACAAATCCATTGAAAAGAAAACATACTGCCCATGGAGATTTATAGCTTAGCTCGTTGTAGTATTTACAATGAAGGATGTGCTCAAAAAGAAAAACATCATGACAACATGACAAGATAATAACCATACCACTTATTGGAGCTTTATAACTTAGCTCATGGCAGTATTTACATACATATCCATATAAAAATATCAAAACATCAAGAAAACATATGCCAAACATAAAAAACATCAAACGAAAACTTATTTACCTCATCCGCAAGCAATGAAGGATATAGGGCCCACATTTGATCCGTCATCTCCCATGTAGCTTGCTCAAGCCCAAAGTGCTTCCACTGCACTTTAACTTGCTCTATGGCTATGTTCCCTGAGCATGAGATGTTTCTGTTGCAATATTCACTGAAGCTCCTACTAGAACTCTCCTTCTTGATCCACCTACAATACAGACCAATCAATAACATGATCAACATCCTTTATATACTTCTTAAGCAATGAAATATGGAAAACATCATGGACTTTCACTGTTGGAGGCAGTGCAAGTTGATATGCCACTGGTCCAATCCTCTCTAGGATCTCGAAAGGCCTACAATACCATGGGGCCAATTTGGAACATGAACCAATCCTCAAAGATATTTTTTTGGGCTTGATGCACAAATACACATGCTCCCCAACTTGAAACTCCTTAAACACCCTGCATTGATCTGCATAACTCTTCTTTCTATCCTCTTCTACCTTTAGATTCTTCTTTATAACCTGCATTTCCTACTCCATGTCCTCCAACATGTCTGGTCCAGTAAGTACCCTATTCACTAGATCACTCCAGCTAATGGGAGTCCATACAATGCCTTGGAAGGAATCATCCTCAAAGACTCTTGATAACCATTATTGTATGTGAACTCCTATACATATCTTCCAAGATCCTATGGACCCTCTCTATCTACCATCTATCTGCAGATGGTAAGTTGTATCGAAGGTCAACTTTGTACCCAAGCTTGCAAATAGCTCCTTCCAAAACTTGGAAGTGAACTTTGCATCCCTGTCCGACACAATATTCTTTGGAACACCATGTAGTATCACTACCTCTCCGATGAAAACCTGTGCTACCTCACTCGCTGAATATATAGTCTTCACTGGAATAAAGTGAGCTACCTTCCTCAACCTGTCAACCACGACCATAATAGAATCATGTTGCCTCCCTGTCTTGGGAAGAACTATGATGAAATCCATGAAAATGGCCTCCCATTTCCATTCCAGAATCGCAATAGGATATAGTAGACCACCTAGATGCTTGCATTCTACCTATACCTATTGAAATCCTAAACATCTACCCACAAACTCTGCCACTTCCTTTTTTAGATTGAGCTAATAGTAAAAATTCTTCACTGTTGTCAATGTCTTCTGATATCCTTGATGACCCAAATATGATTTCACATGAAACTCCCTCAAGATAATCTTCTTAAGTTCACTGTAATTCAACACATAGATCCTATCTTGAAACCTCACAAAGCCATCTGTTGTGAGACGATAATATTCATCCTGATCCTCTATACCTATAAATGCACCTAAACCTATACCTGTGCCTATACTCTGTTGTAACCTATGCATGATCTCCATGTATTTGTCATCTCGTTATCCTACCTGCAAGGACCTATCCTGTAACTCCATCTCATAGGATATTATAGATGCTATATGATTTACCTATACCTTCCTTCTAAGAGCATCTGCAACCCGGTTCTCCTTCCCTTTGATGTATATGATCTCGAAGTTAAACTCACTAAGGATAGGCAACCATCTAGCTTTCCTGGTATTTAGATTTGGCTGGTCAAAAAAATACCTCAACCCACTATGATCTCTCATCAATGTAAATATGCTACCCAAAAGATAATGTCTCCACATTTTCAATTCAGGTATAATGGTTGCTAGCTCAAGATCACGTGTTGGATAGTTCTTCTCATGCTCATTCAGTTTTCGTGACTTGTAGCACACTACCTGTCCTTATTTCATGAGAACTCCACCAAGTCCCACCTTGCAAGCATCTGTACACACTACAAACTCCTTGTTTGGATATGCAATATTTATCACTGGTGCATGTGTAAACAGCTGCTTAAACTGCTCAAAACTGTCTTCACATTCCACCGTCCATTCAAACATATTACCTTTTCACTGCAATGATGTGATAGGATATGCAATGCATGAGAAGTTCCCGATGAACCTCCTGTAGTAACCTGCTAATCCCCTAAATTATCTCACCTCATCCACATTTTTAGGAGATTCCCATTCCATGATGCCCCCAGGGAAAATTTTAAGAACCACCCTAAATTTATATGTATAATAAATGGGCTAATCCCCATGATACACAGGAAAAATGGGAGGTGATTTTATCAATAATGTAATATGTATATATAATTTTTTTGGCGAATCTCTCACTAGATTATATTATCTTGTACAGTGATGGAGAATCTTTCGCTCAATTATAAAATCTTGTAAGATCTTGGCAAATTTTTTACTGAATAATAAAACATTGTGAAGTCTTGGCGAATGTTTTGTTAAAGTATGAAACCATATATGATAATAAGAAAACATATTCATTAAATTGTAATATACTAACATACATGCTTGGAAAAATAAACATAATTTTCTCTTCCTACAAACAATGTTCCAAGTTTCAATGGCCATGTTTGTAAAGGTTCTTACAATACACTCTTTCATATCCTTCTATTAGTTTTGATAATATTCCACAACAAAGTTCTTGCAGGTGTTGATATTGACAAGAAGTTCTGTCAAGGTAGGAGAGATTAATCTTTTCTCTACAACTTTTGTCAAGCTACCACTTTTTTCAAGTTATCAAATTTCTTTCTTATTCCATAGACTCCAACTACGAGATAAAAAAAACACACCAACAAGTAGCAAGCCCCAACTATATTATATAAGAAAGTATTAGGTATCCCAAGGGCTTGAAGGGGATCTAATTGAAAGAAGTGACCATTGTGAGAATCCTTCCAATCAATATATGAATATATAAATGTAGATCTATTATTATTTTAATTGGAAATCTTCAATTAAATAATAAAATTTAATTACGTCTCTCCCAATCTAAATTGCTTATTAGCGCAATTCACTACCCTCATAGGTCTCACATTTTTTAATAGAGTTGTAACATGTAGATTAATTTCCTTTTTGGTGAACAATCTCCACCTTTTAGGAAAATATGGTGCAGTGGCTCCAACCCCTATAGATCGTTAGGACAAACTAAGAATAGCACAGAAGATGAAAGGTTGTACAAACCAACTTATTTTTCAAACAACATATCCAACATTAGTACCTAAACTTTTTCATGAAGATATCATATTGAGAATGTTTGAAAAATGGTGAGAAATCTTCTGCGAGGGTGATGCGGAACGAGTGATAAGGTTTCATTGTTTTGAATTTTTTTTGTTAAATTAGAAAAAGTTGAAAACCAATATCAATGGAGATATTGGTATTTTTTACTAAATTTTGTGAAGTGACTAAATGTAGCTTTAACCATTCACCTTAAGATGTTTTTACAATATAATTTCCTAAGTATATTTAATATCTTCATTATCATAGAAACCAACCTATATCCATCTTAACTCCACATCTACCACTCTTAGGGGGATGAAATCTATTTATCCCTCTGAGCACTCGGTAGACTCAGAATTAAGATGGATCTAAGATGACATAATTTCCCCTTTAAATAATTTATGCTCACATGAATACCATGGTATTACCATGGGTCAATACCATGGGTTATCATAAACCTGGAGCTTAAAAATTACTATTAGTAATTTATAAAAATTAATAAAATTAATAATTAATTTTTTATTTTAACCAAGTTAAAATGTTTAACATACATTAAATTACAACATCCATTTTTACTCTTGATCCACCAAGGCCCGAGAGGGATCAAATATTTTTTCACTCTATGCTAGTTTGCATATCACGATATTTGATACCTCTCGGGGCTTAGTAGATCCAGAGTAAAGATGGATCTATGCTCGTTTAATTCCCCCATTTAAATAGGCTACATTCCACGTGAATACCATGGGTCAATACCATGTGCCATTTTTATTTTTATTAATACTAATATTAGGGTTAATAATGTTTGTTTGCATGGTATTAATAATAATCTAGCCCATGGTATTTGGCCCATAGTATTTTGCCCATAGGTTTCCCCTAAATATAACTCATTTTTTGAGTGTTTGTAAATATAAGGTGACTTATGGAGTAAATATAAAAAGATGTTTTATTTGTTTACCATACCTCTCATTTATTTATATTTTTATTAATTTACCATACCTCTTTTACAAATATGGTATTTGGCCCATAGGATTCACTTAAATAAAACCTCTTTTTTTAGCCTTCATAAATAGAAAGAGGGTTATGGACTAAATATAAAAAGAGGTTTTATTTATTTACCATACGTCTAGTTTATTTATATTTTTATTTATTTACCATACCTTTGGAGTAAGTATAAAAAGAGGTTTTATTACTTTATTTATATTTTTATTTGTTTACACCCTGGCATGTATATAAGCTGACTTATGGAGTAAATATAAAAAATGTTTTATTTATTTACCATACCTCTCATTTATTTATATTTGTATTAATTTACCATACCTCTTTTATAAATATGGTATTTGGCCCATAGGATTCACTTAAATAAAACCTATTCTTGAAAATTAGGGCGAATGGAAGGTTGTAACTCCTAATTTCAAGGGCTAAATTTACCTTTTTTTCCCTCTCCCTTAAAATAAGGTGGGCTATTTGAGGCGATTTGTAAAAATGTACTATGATACAAAATATTCGCCTAGTAAAAATTTAAAACCCCTTAAGGGCGAACATTCGCCCCTAAAATTTTCCATGGATGCCCCTTATCTTTTCTGGATCTACTGCAATGCCTTCCTTGGAGACAACATGTCCCATGTAATGTACCTCAGTCTGAAACAAGTTGCACTTGTTAAGATTAGCATACAACTGGTGCTCTCTTAGCCATCTCAACACCGCTGCTAAATGTTTGGCATGTTATTCCTCATTCTTAGAATATACTAGTATGTAATCAATAATACAATAACAAAATTGTCCAAATAAGGATGGGACACACTATTCATCAAACACATAAATGTAGTTGGAGCATTAGTCAAACTAAATGGAACAACAAAAAAATCATAATGCCCATACCTGGTCCTAAATGGAGTCTTGAAGATATCCTCTTCCTTGATGTGTACCTGATGGTATCCTGATCTCAAGTTGATCTTAGAGAACATTGTTGCTCACTTTAGCTGATCAAACAAATCATCGATCCTTAGTAAAGGGTACCTGTTCTTCATTGTTACCTTGTTCAGCTACCTGTAATCAATGCATAATATGAGAGTACCATCTTTCTTCTTTACGAAAAACACTAGTGCGCCCAAAGGTGATACACTGGGTCTAATGTATCTTTTGTCCAAAATTTCCTTTATTTGCAACTTCAATTCTACCAACTCAGGTGTACTCATCCTGTAAGGTGCTTTCGATGCTGGAGTTGCCCCTGGCACTAACTCAATAGAAAAGTCTACCTCCCATTGAGGTGGCAACTCTAAAATGTCCTCCGGAAATACATCTTGAAATTGCTACAAAACTGGGTACCTGCTCAACACATCGTCATCCTCAACCTCCTTACCCTTTTCACTAGAAATGTGTAGTAAAAACATCACAAAACCTTTTCTGCGACTATGCTTAGCCTGCATAGCAGTAACCATCCTCACTAATGTAGGATTTTTCTTTCCCTGCAAGGTCCTCTTTTCCCCACTATCATCCACACACTCAATGGCCTTGTCGATGCAATCGACTTTGGTTCTATGAAGGTATAGCCAATCCATACCCAAAACAATACTATACGAACCCAATGGCAGTGCATTCAAATGCACTGCTATAGCCATACCATTTAACTCAAATGCACAAGCTCTTACCCAATGGTGAGCTCGCTTCTTTTTACTTGTAGCCAACTATACCAACCAAGATTCTTCATGCACTTCTTTTCTGAAACCACACTTATCCACCAGGCTATGATTAATATAACTATATTTAGATCTATGATCAGTCAAAATAGAAATAACTTGATCATAAATATTACCGTCCATCTCAATGATTGATGCATGATGATTTGCCTACCTATTGTCCACAGCTATATAAATTCAAGAAATGCTATGACCAACATCACCAACTGTATGCACCTCTTGAACACTGTAGATCTAAGGTCTACTACCACTCTGATACTACGGACAATCCCTCTTACGATGATCCTTACCACATATCCAACACTGCAATGGTTCCCTACCACCGCCTCTAGCCTGTTGCTCTCCATGTCCCTTCCCAACTGTAATGAATCTCTTGTAAGGAACTACATTATCTTTTACACTTGCATCTTGATGTCTTCATCACTTTGGTGGCCATTTTCCTTTAGTTTTGTCATTTCTCTTCAAGTCATGTTTAGGCACAAATTTTCACTTTGACTGCTCATAATAATGCTTCAACTTTCGAATGGCCTCCTCTAATGATCTAGGATCATAGAACTGATTCCAGTCTCTGTATGCAACCGGAAATCCACTGATGAATCTTTGAACCTTGGCTTTCTCCTCTCTGAGGTAAGGCACAAACCTCAACAACTTGAAAAATTTGCTAGTATACTCCTCATCTGTCATAGAACCCATCTACAACTCATAAAACTCCTTAAATTTGTCATCATAATACCTCTCAGACAAATACTTCTTATTAAAGAACCTTTCAAACGCATGCCAAGTCAAATCATCCTCATGTGTTTCCTTGACATTCTTCATGTATTCCCACCAAATATCCACCTTACCTTTGAGATTGGAAAGGCTTATCCTTGCTTTCATGTGTCCTGAGTAATCATGCAATCTAAAGAATTTCCTCATTCCAACCAACCAAGCCTCTGGATCTTGCGATTTATTCATCTCTCCATCAAAAGTAGGTTGATTTTCCTTCTTGAACTCATCCAGCAAGTATCCCCTATCATTCCTCCCATACGGATGATAATGATGATGGTCATGATGTCTATGAGAACCAGAACTAGAGTAATATCTTTGTCTGTCACCCCTCCTATTCGGAGTGTCCAATATCCTACCATCTCTGATAGTGTCAAATATATTAGACCTATGTCTACTATGAGACCTACTACCATATGCCCCATTAATTTAGTCATCATGTCCATGACTTATCTGAAGAGGTACCTGTTACTGCAAATATAAGAAACTCTAAAGTAATATCACATTCACCTATTCTTTTTTCTCTTGTGCCTACATGATTTTTTCATTGTCTACTTTCCATCTCCTTATTTTTCCCCAAGCTTCTAAATGTGTCTGCCAAGTCATAAGAGTGCCCCACAACACCATGCTGCCTATATGATGCATAGGTATATTCTATGTATTCTACCACCTTACTAGCCATCTGATCTCTTTCCTACACGGCATACTATGTCAGCTAAACAAATCAGCATAAATCAACATACCTTAGCATAAATTGGGGAGGATACCTTGTCTACAAGATCATAAAATTAGTGTGATGCATGTACAACATAACCATAATAACATCTAGACATATATCAATAAGTGCATCAACAAATAACCATCATACTAACTAGGGTCCAATCATCAATGCAAGGCCATATCAAAAATGCAAGTTATGACCTCATGCATGACAATAATCATTACTCCAGTATACACATTGCCTCATGCAACTATCCACCTACATAAGCAATTCGTAACCAACTACACATACACATAACCGCATGTAGTCGAGCATAAGCAATCAATTCTTGTAATAAACCTACAAGATTGATGCATGTAATCAAATAACCAAGAATACAACCCAACGTACAAGGATGTAATAAAGTTTCATATAATTGTATAACCAATCATATACTCATGACATTGCATTCCATAAAATTGACATCAAGTTCCTCATGATAATATTACTAATACCATGATTCATATGATGCAGTGCAACAAGCACATGGAACGCAAGTGTAAGAGCCACACACACAACTGACATGCATGAATGATGAACACATTCACTCATATCTGTAGCATTGGGTATGACCCAAAGAGAGTGCAACCATCCTCTGATACCAATCTGTAGCACCCCCTCCTAGGTCTACCCCAAGTAACCATGCCAACCAGGGTAAACATGAGGAGAGATGATACTACAATCGAATTCGACCTTTTATGTCACCTTAAGGAAGTGGAATCAACAAAACATCACATACAATCATCCAACATCATCAATAAAACCCTTAGGAGAGAATTCAACCACTCAGACAGCTTGTCCCTGGGTCCCACTGTTGTTCTGCAGCTCTTAGGCCATATTTTCTCTCATGCTATGGGCAAGGGAGTGACCAAAAACCTAAAGTCACTCACAGGCCTGCCTGCGAGTGACTGTGGACGAAAATTGCTAGTTCTATGCTAGCAACCTAGGGATTTAAGCCACTTTTCTAGCCTAGAATCCTGGCCTCTGCCCACCTACCAGTGACTGTGGACCAAAATTACTAGTTCTATGCCAGCAACCCAGGGATTTAAGCTACTTTTCTAGCCTAGAATCCTAGCCTCTGCCCATAACTTTTTGTAACTTCTAGAAATCATTAAAACCATAATAAAAAATTTGATCAATCAAAATAACCCTTAGGACCAGACCTTAGCAACTGCAACTAGGATTGGCATTCTGTCAAACACTTGGCATCAATGCAACCTACAGTTCTAGGATACAATACAGAGCATAAACAATTGAAACAACTTATGAAACATAACCAAAAGGGTCACCTCCTTCTCCATTGATCTATTACATCATCAATTAGGTCTTGCACCCATCCATTTAATAGTTACAAGTAAATATATGAAATAACCATGACATGAACCAATCATTCAACCATGCTTATAACCAACATAAAACCATATAAATATCAGAGATATGACAACCATTAAATCCACACATAAATTAGTGAAAAATTAATATAACTTAGCTTTTTTTAATCATAGGCAAATATGACCAGGTTCTGGACTTCCATGTATCACCCGACCATAGAAATGGTTGAACCAAATCTTTCTTTTTTCACCCCCGTGCCATATTCCAAGCATGAATATGGGACATAGAAAAACCAATCCAAGAACAACCGAGGGAATCCAGAGGTTAAACAAACTCCACCCTCATCAAAAAATGATCACACCAACACCGGTGCTCTGATCACAACTGAAGAGAACTTGGAATGCCATCTAGAATCCATCATTATCCTTGAAATCTTTTCCATAACTACATCCAATGACCTCACAATGCTTAACTAACCTATTATGCATGCATAACCATAACCATAAAAATGCATGTGCAACAACCAATAGAAACTGACATGCATAACAAATGCATATAGAACCATACACTCATGATGACACATTCTACAACAGCACCATCAACCTTCACATGGTGCCATCACTACAACCATGATCAACACCATGCAAATTCAACAAGCACAAGGAACACATCTGCAATCGATATGAATGCATGACCAACACAATGCCATTGAGTCTGAGGGATGAGTCATGCTCTCATACCACTCTATAAAAATCTCCTCCCACATTTACCCAAGTAACCAACCAACCGGGGTAAACATGTGACAAGAAGTTACTATGATATAATTAGACCTCCTAAGTCACATTAAGGAAGTGGAACCGATGGAAACACACCATAGAGACCTTCCACAACAATAACAACAATACCCTCAGTAACCATCCCAACCATTCAGGTAACAAACCCCTGAGTCCCAATGAGTTTTTAGACCAAGTAACCCCTAGACGCTCCCATGATATGGGAATGCCAGCATCCAAAAGGCTTTGGATGCTCCCATAACATGGTATGCTAGTGTCCAGGGACTATTTTTCTCAGTGTTGTTCCAGTGTACCTAGGATTTGAGCCACTTTTTTAGGTCCAGGTCCCAAGTTAATGTCCATAATTCAATGATACCTTCACAACACAAAGATAATAGTGGAATGATGATACAAATGCAATTTCTTAAACAAACCCTCGACTTGACCCCTATTAGACATGACATCTATTTCGTCAAACATATCACAAATATGTAATATACAGGTGTAAACAACATATATATGCATAGAGGTCTCATACTCATCTGAGGATCGGTAAGAAGAATTGATGCCTCAACACATTATCTCCCACTTCGTCCATTAGGCCATAGATACATTGTTCATTCATTTACAAGTAAACACATGATGAGATCCATACATATCCACTATCATAATACATGTTCATAACCAACATAATACCAATAGAAATACCAAGGAAACAACAACCATATAATCCACATATAAACCAGTATAATACTCATGAGATAACAAGGAGAAATAACCTCATATTAATGATGTAAAATCCAATCTGGTATGGGACTACCAGTTACCACCCAACCGTAGACATGGTTGAGCTAAAACTCTCTTCATCTAGTCACCCCTGTGCCATATTCTAAGCATGAATGTGGGATCTCATAAAACACATCAATACAAAACCATCTAGGGCTTCTAGAGGCCAACCACCTCAAGCCATCAAACAGTGATTCAACCTCACAGTTGTACTTCACAAAACCATCATTAGATTTCCCTCTAACCAAGCCTTCCAGGTCTTGAGAAAATTTGTTCCAACCAAGGCTTCAAGGACTAGTAACTCAACCCATAATTGTCGTCAGTCTTCTAGAGCGTTTGTCCAACTAGGGCTTCCAACACTAGTAACTCAACCGAGCAAGGGATTCCACACATTTTCCAACCAAGGATTCAAAGACTAGTAACTCAACTGAAGCTGTTATAGGGCTTCCACAACCCAAGCTAAGGAAACAAGAACAAACTAGAAAAACAAAGAAATAAACCCACAACACGATGGATATCTAGGAAATGGCAAGGCTAGGCAAATCCACTTTCAATCCAGCTAATCCTCCATGCCAGTGACAAATCATGACCAATAAACCACATGCATATGCCATGCATGTCAAAACTAGTGATGAAAACATACATGCAGCTCGATACCTGTAAGAAAAGCCCATTGTAGTTGCTGATCTTGATATCCTCTTGTGCTTTCATGCTCTTCCTTTGCCTTCTTGCTCCAAAAATCCAAGTATTCCACACTCGTCCAAGAGTGCTCCAAGAAACTCTAAGTGTCCAAAAGTATGAGAGAGATAAAATAGAGAGAGCTCTAAAACAGATCTGACAAAATTCTTCCCAATTGATCCTCAAAGCCTTTTTGTCAATGAGGCCTCTGTTTTCTTCATTTTCCATTGTTTTCCTTCATTTTCCTCCTCACATGCAACCTATGACTTTTCACCTTCCTTTTCTCCTAATTTCCATTATTTTCATAAATAAAATGCCAATAAATGCCTCATGTTTTTCCAAAGCCTTTTCCTTTTCCTTTGCCTTTGCCAATTTTCTTAGCCATAATAAACTGAAGGAACACCCACACCAGGATGTCTTTCTCACCATTCAACTTGGAATATGTGTCCCATGACCATGGTCTTATATATTTTTACATGGATTTTTAAGCAGGGTTGTTACATTAATGTAGCTAATGTAGGATTCGATTCATTACTTACCTCTAGTCCCATTGTTTGTTTTCCACCATAGACTGATGTTTCACCATGTTCTTGAGTTCTCAGTGTTCTGAAATGTAATGGGTTGACTCTTGGTGATTTCCTTGTTGAAGTGTTTGCAACAGGTGTATATAGAATCATCTATCCACCTTGTACTTCTTGCTCATCTTCATCATCATCTCCATGAGATAATACAACTCCCTCTGCAACATATTTATATATATGATTCCATCCCAAGATTATTCTTCCTTGAACTAAACATTTCTACTCATAATATACTTCTTGGTAATGGGATTACAAAATCTATATGCCTTAGGATCCTCACTATATCTAATAAAGATACACTTCTCACTTCTATCATCTATCTTCTTTCTCAATTCTTTAGGTACATCTGCATAACTAACACATCCAAAAATTCTTAAAGGAGATATATTACAACTCTTACCACTCTAGGATTCTTCAGGAACTTGATCCTTCATGCTCTTAGTCAGACTTCTATTAAGAATATAAGCAACACAATAAATTTATTCTCCCCAGTATTCATTTTCTTTCAAAATACATTGAGCCATATTCATAATGGTTTGATTTTTCCTTTCATCTATTCCATTTTTTTGTGGAGTATAATGTGTCATTAGTCATCTCTTGATGCCATCAAACTTACAAAAATAAATCCAATCATTTAGGATATATTCACCACCTCTATATGATCTTGAAATTTTAATATGCTTTCCAATTTCATTTTGAAACATAGATTTAAATCTTTTCAATACAAAAAATGCTTCATATTTTTGTTTAGGAAGATAAACCCAAGTTTTTCTATTGTTTTCATTAATATAAGTTACAAAGTAAACATTATCGCTAATGAAGGTGTTTTCATTGGTCAACACAAATCTGTGTGTACAATATCCATTGGATATTTTACCCTATACGAAATTCCAGACAAAAATTTCTAATTGTGATGTTTTGCAAGTATACAACTTTCACACAAACTTGTTGGATGTTGAATTTTGTGAAATCCTTTCACCATTTTTTTCTTCTGAAGAAAATCTAGACCATCAAAATATAAATGACCATATATTAAATTCCATAACCACGATTCATCCAAATCCTTAGTTTTATAAGCATTTAATGAGGGAGACAATTCATTTCTCATTATGAGTAGAAACATCCTATTATTTATCATTTCCACTCTTGTTATGAGTTTCTTACTTGGATATTTATCAGTGATAGTACACACAGTATTTTTGAAGAGAAATTTGTACCTTTTCTCTATCATTTTTCAAATTCTCATCAAATTAAATTTTAAACTAAGTACATAATACACATCATAAATTGCTCCTTCATCATTTCTAGTATAAACAACAATCACCCCTCTACATTTAACAAATACCTTATTATCATTACCCGACTTAATTTCAGATAGAATGCTAGTGTCTATACTAACAAACAAATCTTAGTTTCTAGTCATGTGATTTTTGCAACCACCATCCAAAAACAAAATATCACTTGAACATTCTTGAGTACGTTACAAGTCAAAAATATTGGATTCTCATTATCTTCACGCTCATCTAATATGTGCGTAAATTTCATACTAGCATCTTCCTTCCTCTTCAAACACTTGATAGAAAAATGGTTACATCTTTTGCAATGATAGCACTAAGCATTAGACATATCATACCTTTGATTACCTTGTTCTCGGGTTTTAATATTACTCCCCCTTAGATTAGAAGGGTGTTCATGGGATTTCTCTTCATCCTCCTAATTATTTCACACACATATTTGATCATCTACCTTTCCGCCTCATCCTCAATTACTCGACCTTCCACTACCTCTTCCTCTATTAAATTGTAGTTGAGTTTTGAAATTGTTCTCCAATATGCTATCATCATATCTTGACAAACAAGATTCATGTGTAATCAACATACCATTCAACTCATAAATTTTCTTTTGACTTGTGTCCTTAAACTCTTCTATGGATACAACCACAACTTCAAATTTATTTGGAAAACATTGAAGGTATTTCTCGATCACTCTCTTATTTGAGAGGTCTTATCCATACTGTCTCAATTTATTAACAATACTCATGAATTGAGTCACAAAACTATCCATGGTTTCACTACATTTCATTTTCAGATTCTCATAATCTCTTCTCAAATTTTGTAGCTTGACATTCTTTACTTTGGATACATCCCGATAACAAGATTCAAGATTGTCCCATGCCTTCTTTGAAGACTCTACACTTGACACCTTTGAAAATATCACATCATCTAAGCCTTGTTTAATAAGGCCAACAACTTTAATATCCTTCTTTTTATTCTCTCTCAATAATGTTCCTTCAACATTTGTAAGTGTCATCTTTGTTTCCTGATCAACAGACTCTAGATACCCATGAGTAACAAATCCCCAAATATAATGAGAAAGTAACAATGTTCTCATTCTAATAGACCAAGAATCATAACTTTTCTCAGTAAAAATAGGAATTGATGTCTAAGTAACAATAGTATTTGATGTCCTTTTAATTCAGTATACAAACTACTAAATCTTCAATTCCTTCAATTCATTGTGCCTCTTTCTTGGCTCACTCCATTTTAGTAGAAACCACACTTTAAATCATAAAATTCTTATGTTAATTAACTCTATAGAGAGCTCACAATAAAACAAATACTACAAATACGACATATGCATGCAATTGAAAGTCAAATTTAGCACAGGTTTTTACAAAAGTTGATGGATGTGCAAATGACACACTTAAATCAAATTTTAAAATTACATTATCTAAATTCCAATGCCAAAGACAATAGACTTCTATTCTAAAATCCTTCCTTCTCTACATGTAGATAAAATTATTGGAAATTTGTAACATAAAAAAATGCCCCCCATGTAGTCATCTATTGAACTAGCGAAAATGCTCAGAATTTTTAAAACACACTCAACATACAGTCAAATTTGGAATTTGAAATTAAGTTTACATATAAAAACTGACACTATTGCGGCAGAGTAGCTCACAGTAGTGGTGGTTGTGACTTATGGCAAAGGCCCATAATGGCTCTTCTCGTATGGCACTCTCAGTTCTTTGAAAATGCATCATAGTTATCAACAGGGATGATGGTTGTTCAATCTTTTTTGAACAACTACAATGAAAAAGGAAGACTTATGTCCATTCTTCATCTTTTGACTTCTTCAATATTCATGTCGGTCACTCCATAAACCACACAGTTTTACAATCTCTCAACAACACTTTGGTACCTATTGAAATAAATAGAGCACAATAATAAGAATACAATAAACTGTAGCTAGAGGTGCCAAATTACACACAAATACAAAAGTCAAGAGTGGCATAACCTCATTTGACTGAGCATCTCTATTTATACAAAAAAATTGAGTCGGTTACATCAATTAAAATATTTATTCTGATAGGTGGTGTTGCCCCTTCATATTTGAATAATCTAAGGTAGTGTTATACTTTCAAATCTAACAAGTTTAGGTGGTGTGGTTGTTGGAAATAATACTGAGGGGGGGGAGTGAATCAGTATTATCAAATTCTTTTCAATATGCCTTCCAGATTTATACTTTAATTTATTCTTCAGATATTGATCATTAATTTGTATGTCAGTGCCATATAATAATGAACAAGAACAAGAAAAATAGATAAGCACACCAAAGAACACCATATATAAGGTGGAAACCCAATGTGGGTGAAAACCACCTGCTGTAATATGTCTCTATCTTCTTTCAATTAGAAAATTCTTTTACAAGGATTTTGTACTGGTGCAGTCCTTTACCAGTACGCAGGCTGCAACCTGCATAGAGCTACAACTCTCTCTCGTTTTCCAGTCTTTCCTGGAAGGGAGCTACAACCCCCTTTGCTCTTCTACTTCTTTAAGGACCACATTTCATTAATTTTCAAACTGGATCCAAGAAGATCAAATAATCATCAAGTACATGCAAATCACCCAATCTCCTTATACAATCAACCAATGAATCACCCAACTTCTCAGAATGTTGTAAACAGAAAAGTGATACCAGAAATCTAAACCCAGAACTCTGCATCAATAGATAAAAGACAACCAACAAAAGTTTCAAGACAGGTCCGCAACTTCACCAATATAACCTTGCGGATATCCGCAGTCTTTCTGTTCTTGAACTGCACAGATCCGCACTGTATCGTTCTACTACTCTGCATACCACCGCACCTTCCCCTTCCACTGAATTGCATACCTCAGCTCAGATACGCACTGCACTGTCTATCTGACTGCGTACCTCTGCACTGTTCCTTCTGTGCCTCTGCGTATCTCCGCACTTTGATTTCTTCTGCGCTGCGTACCTTGCACTGCGCCTTCTGTTGCGTTGCGTACCCCTGCACTGCGTCTTCTCCTGCACTGCGTACCCCGCACCTACGTCGCCGATCGCCTGCAAACCTCTGATTAGGTCCAAATTAACAGTCCTCCTATGTGCCACAGTCAGTCAGATCCACAGATCTGATCATGTGCCCGAGATTTCACGACTTATCAATAGATTCGCCTTAATATTTCTCCTTGATTTAGATCTAGCTTTGTAAAACCAAACACCTAAAATTTCAGATCTTAAGATATTCAATTTTCACAAGTGTCTAGCCAAGTGATCTCCTTCCCCTTTTTATAGTCAAACCCTTATCCACACCATGGGACAAAACCATCAAAAATCAATACAAGGGATCCAAACCGGCGTTCAATAAATTAGATCCTATACCACGGTCCAAAACCATAGGATCGTAAAAGACGGGCTAAATACTAAGGGCCAAACATAGGATACCCCATGTGAGCACGCTTCTCTACATTGGAGTGAGTGAACTGGGGGACCGCACCTTATGAACGGTGAACCTGCAGGTATGTCCGCACTCCCTAGACGACGAACCTACGGGTCCGCACCTTTTGAACGATGCACCTGCGAACCTCTTATTTTCCATCATCTTAAGAGCCTGAATAGAGATTTTCCACTTGAGTGAGTTGCCATCAAGTACAACACCTGTACCATAGAGCCAAACCAGAATCATAATGCCAACAATCTCCCCCTTTGGACTTGATGGCAACCTCAAGATCCTCATCGTCATTCTCCCCCTTTGACATCAAGGGAAAAGGGTTATGCTCCCCCTGAGACCATGCTTAATTCTTTGATCATGCTCCCCCTGATGGTAAACCAGATCTACAAACTGTAATCCACCATACACCATAAGAGAAAGAGATAGAGACATATTGCAGCAATATTTAGATCAACATCCATGTTCTCCTTCTGTGCTACCATAATGCCAACAATGCATTATATGTGCTCCCCCTGAACCTGTGCCATTCGATCTTCGACCAATCCATAAGCTAGAAAATGTACGCGTATACCCCATATGGACCTCGCGTACAACCAACAATCTCTGAAACAGATGAGATTCAACAACAAGATGATACATCAACAACCCTGGGCTTTTGCCTGAGGTATTCAAAGGTCTCCCTAGGCAATGGTTTGGTGAGTATATCAGCAACTTGTTCCTTAGAAGGAACATACTCCAACTTGACCTTTTGTTCAAGCACTTGTTCCTTGAGAAAGTGATACTTGATCGGTATGTGCTTAGTCTTTGAATGCATGACTGGGTTCTTTGAAATGCTGATTGCACTTGTATTATCACATAAGATGGAGATAGGTGGAGTACAAGTGATTTGAAAATCCTGCAAGGTCTGCATCATCCAAAGGAGTTGAGTGCAACAAGATGCAGCAGCCACATATTCCGTTTCAGCTGTAGATAAAGCAATCAAACTCTGTTTCTTGCTGAACCAAGATACTAATCTGGAACCCATAAAGAATGCACCACCACTTGTGCTCTTCCTGTCATCCACGCTTCCGGCCCAATCTGCATCTGTATAAGCATGAAGTGTGAGATCTGTATCTCTAGGATACCATAAGCCATAGTTTTTAGTTCCTTGAAGGTACTTAAAAATTCTCTTCACTGCCTGAAGATGAGTTTCCTTTGGATTTACCTGAAATCTTCCAACTATTCCCACTGCATGCATGATGTCTGGTCGGGTACCTGTTAAATAAAGTAGACTTCCAATCATAGATCTGTAGGTCGGTTGGTGTACTGCTGCTGATTCATCATTTGCACTGAGGCTACATCCTGTGACCATGGGGGTACATACTGGTTTTGCATCTTCCATGCCATATTTCTTCAAAATCTGCTTGAGATACTTGGTTTGAGACAAGAAAATCCCGCCTTCATTTTGTTGGATTTGCAATCCAAGAAAATATGTTAGTTCTCCAAGCAAAGACATTTCGAATTCTTTCTGCATCACCAAGGCAAAGCTTTGACTCATAGCTTCTTCATTGCTGCCAAAGATAATATCATCTACATACACAACAAGTATTAGTAATCTGTCATTTTCAATTTTTATGTAAAGATTGCTATCTGCTGATCCCTTTGAAAAACCTTGTTGATGAAGATATTTGTCCAAATGGTAGTACCAAGCCCTTGGAGCCTGTTTAAGACCATAGAGAGCCTTCTTTAGTCTGCATACGAGATTTGGATCATTCCCAAGGATGAACCCATCTGGTTGCTCAATGTACACTTCTTCTTCTAAGTCCCCATTCAGAAAGGCTGATTTCACGTCCATTTGAAAAACTTTGAACTTCTGATAGCTTGAGAGAGCAAGGAACATTCGGATGGCCTCAAGTCTAGCAACGGGAGCAAAAGTTTCTTTGAATTCTATTCCTTCTTGTTGAGAATACCCTTTACACACAAGTCTGGCCTTGTTTCTAATTACTTCTCCATTTTCATTCAACTTATTTTTGAAGATACATTTTGTCCCTATGACATTCTTATATTTTGGTCTAGGAACCAATTCCCAAGTGTTGTTCTTTTCGATCTGCTCAAGTTCTTCATCCATCACCTTGACCCAACATTCATCTTTGCATGCCTCTCTTACATTTTGTGGTTCAGTGGAGGAGAGCAATGCCAAATAGCTTGAGGCTTCTGCAATTGTTCTTCTTGTTTGTACACCTGCTCCTTTCTGCCCCAAAATTTGAGATTCTGGATGATTCTTTTGAACGTACCTGGATGGAGTCTTCTCTTCTATCCTTATTTGCTCCTTAGGTGCCTCTTGAGGTTCTTCTTCATCATTTGTCTGATTTGGAGAGTAGTCTTCATCCTCTTCGATATTTTCATGATTTACTTGCCTAGGGATGTATCCTTTTTCATCAACCACTACATCAATGCTGTCAACAATTCTTCCAAGTCTTTTATTGTAACACTTATATGCTTTGCTGTGGGGAGAATAACCAAGGAGAATGCCTTCATCTGCTCTAGGTTCAAGTTTTCCAAGCTGTTCATCAGTGTTCTTGATATAGCATTTGCTCCCAAAAATTTTGAAATGCTTTGCCGAAGGAGACTCACCATACCAGAGCTCATGAGGAGTTTGAGTGTTGTTCACTCAGACATTTGTTTTGTTGAGGATAACAACCGCAGCAAATGCCGCTTCACCCCAGAAGGTTGCGGGAGTCCCAGACTCATCAAGCATAGCACGAGCCATTTGTTGGACCGTTCTGTTCATCCTTTCCACCACTCCGTTTTGCTGAGGAGTCCTAGCTGTAGAGAATTCCCTTCTTATTCCATGTTCTTCACAGAAATCGAAAAATTCATTTGAGGTAAACTCCCCACCTCTGTCGGACCTGAGGCACTTAATTTTGTGATCTGATTCGTTTTCAGCCAAGGCTTTGAAGGATTTGAATTTTTCGAATGCTTCGTCCTTGTGTTTCATAAGTCCCAACCAAACCATCTTGGAGAAGTCGTCAATGAATAATATAAAGTATTCTTCTCCTCGAGGTGACCTTGTCCTAAATGGACCACATACATCTGTATGGACTAGTTCAAGAGGCCTGCTGGCTGATCCTTCCTTCTCAGAGAAGTTAGTTCTGGTTTGCTTACCAAACTGACATGATTTACATATGGTGTTCTCTGGAATTTTGATATCTGGAAGACCACGAACTGCCTGGTATTTGCATGCTTTCCTTATTTGTGAAAAGCTTAGATGCCCCAACCTCTGGTGCCATAACCAATGTTCATCATCCTTGCTCAAATAGCATTGTTGTTATCCTTCTTCAAATATGTATAGATTATTTGGAGTTCTTCTGCCTTTGATCACTGTTTTCCTGTATCAAAATCACGAACGCTACATCCATTTGATCGAAATATTACCTCGGTTCCTTGATCGCACATCTGATTGACACTCAGTAGATTATGCTTCAAGCCATCGACATACAAAACATTTCCAGCTTTTACCTTTTCTTTCAAATGAGCAGTGCCTTTTCCTTTTATGGCTGCAGGGGTATCATTTCCAAAAGAAACTTTCTTACCCTTTTCTAAAGCAGTATATGATTCAAGTTTTTCTTTATCACCTGTCATATGCTTCGAACATCCACTGTTGATGTACCATAGATTTTCATGTCCTTCTGCATAAAAAGCTATCCCACATCTTTCTGGTTGTGGTTTCTTTATTCTACATGTTCGGGTGCTTGAGGCTTGTTCCTTTGTCTGACGAAACCTGCTCCTACATTCAGAATCTTCATGATTGCAGTTATTACAAATAGAACATTCAATTTCATTTTCAAGGGCTGAAAAGTTGTTATAGGTCCTTTTCGTAATCCCGGTCATACTTCTTTGTTTTTGAGCTTCTCTAGTCATGATTGTCTTATAGGCAACACATTGAGCTGCTTTGTGACCAAAGTTATGGCAAGATAAGCATTGGCCATTGAAGAAACTTCTCCGATGATTGTAATTTCTATTGTCATCCATTCTTGAAGCAAATTGAGAAGTTTTTACCTATGGCTGGTTGTAACTTTTGTTCACCCTTAAGATGGATTGCCGCTGGTTTACCTGGTAATCTCTATTTGTTCTTGATGTAATTCGTCCCTGCTTTACCTGATGATCTCCATTGGGCTTTTTTTCATTCCTCCTTGCTGCATCAAGATAACTCTTTGAGGTGGATGCTTGAAATGTTTCTCCATTATAACCCAGACCTGTCTTAATTAGAGGAGAACGTTGTACATTGATAATCTCATCCAGAGTTTCAGATCCTTTAACAAACTTAAGATTTAGAACCTTTGTTTTCTCAATTTCTTTTCTAAGGCCAACAATTTCACATTCTCACTTCTCAAGAGATTTTTCTTTTTCATCAAGTTGAAATTGTAGAGTATCAATGATCACATTCTTTTCTTCTAAACATGTCTTGAGTCTAGAAATCTCTTCATAAAAGTCATCCACATCTATAGCATCCATGTAATCATCATCTTCAAAAGCCATTAAGAGTTTATAATCATTACCTCATTCATCTTCGTCACTATTTGATAGGCCATCAATGTCTTCATGAGTGTAGTAACTTTTCTTAGTTGCATTCTGTTTCTTGTTCCATCTAACAGGTTCCTTCCCTTTGTCAATCTTATCCTTGTGAGGACATTTGGCAGCATAGTGTCCGATTCTTCCACAAGCAAAGCATTTGAAAGGTAACTTACCTCGGAACCGTCCAGCACCCATTGAAAATTTCCGACAAAATTTGATTCTTCTTCTTCTTCTGACACGTGTCCTGACTCGTAGTACTCGCCTTTGCCTGAAGCCTTGAAGGCAGCTTCTCTCCTGTCTGATGGACCTCCTTTCCTCATTTCATAAGCAGTTAGAATTCTTTGCAGCTGTGACATTTTAAGGCTTTGTAGATTTCTATAGCAGAAACTTTAGATTCAAACCTAGGGGACAAAGATCTTAGAACTTTTTCAACCACAACAGCCTCTTTTATTTCTTCACCCAAATTTTTCATACAATTAACAATCTCATCTACACGAAGAAAATAGTTAGCCACACTTTCATCATTATACATCCTGAGATTTTCATACTGAATCTTGAGGGTTTGAAGCTTTGCTCTTTTTACCTGATCATCTCCTTCATAGCTCAGAACAATATTGTCCCATATCTCTTTTGCAGATTTAAACTGCATTACCTTGACAAATTTTGATTGAGATAGGCATCCTAATAGAGTACTGATCGCCCTGGCATTTGTTTCATATTTCTTCTTCTCAGTCGGATCTATAGGAGTTGCTGATGGAAAAGTATACCCTATATCTATGATATCCTAGACTTCTGTACCAAGAGATTTAAGATAGGCAGTAACTCTTACCTTCCAATAAACGAAATTTGTCCCATCAAAAATCGGTGGCTTGATTGATGCTTCCCTCTCGTAGTTGCTCATGATGCAAGATCTTCCTTCAAGCGATCAAGCTTCTTCTGAAGAACCTGCTCTGATACCAATTGTTGGAAATAATACTGAGAGGGGGGGGTGAATCAGTATTATCAAATTCTTTTCAATATGCCTTCCAGATTTATACTTTAATTTATTCTTCAGATATTGATCATTAATTTGTATGTCAGTTCCATATAATAATGAACAAGAACAAGAAAAATAGATAAGCACACCAAAGAACACCAGATATAAGGTGGAAACCCAATGTGGGTGAAAACCACCTGCTGTAATATGTCTCTATCTTCTTTCAATTAGAAACTTCTTTTACAAGGATTTTGTACTGGTGCAGTCCTTTACCAGTACGTAGGCTGCAACCTGCAGAGAGCTACAACTCTCTCTCGTTTTCTAGTCTCTCCTGGAAGGGAGCTACAACCCCCTTTGCTCTTCTACTTCTTTAAGGACCACGTTTCATTAATTTTCAGATTGGATCCAAGAAGAACAAATAATCATCAAGTACATGCAAATCACCAAATCTCCTTATACAATCAACCAATGAATCACCCAACTTCTCAGAATGCTGTAAACAGAAAAGTGATACAAGAAATCTAAACCCAGAACTCTGCAGCAATAGATAAAAGACAGCCAACAAATGTTTCAAGACAGGTCCACAACTTCACTGATATAACCTTGTGGATATTCGCAGTCTTTCTGTGCCTGAACTGCGTAGATCCGCACTGTATCCTTCTGTAACTCTGCGTACCACCGCACCTTCCCCTTCCGCTGAACTACGTACCTCAACTAAGATACACACTAAACTGTCTGTCTGACCGCGTACCTCCGCGTTGTTCCTTCTGTGCCTCTGCGTATCTCTGCACTTTTCTTTCTTCTGCGCTGCGTACCTCGCACTGCGCCTTTTGTTGCATTGCGTACCCCTGCACTGCGTCTTCTCCTGCACTGCGTACCCCCGCACCTACGCCGTGGATCGCCTGCGAACCTCTGATTAGGGCCAAATTAACAGTCCTCCTATGTGCCACAGTCAGTCAGATCCACAGATCTGATCATGCACCCGAGAGTTCTCGACTTATCAATAGATTCGCCTTAAGATTTCTCCTTGATTTAGAACTAGCTTTGTAAAACCAAACACCCAAAATTTCAGATCTTAAGATATTCAATTTTCACAAGTGTCTAGCCAAGTGATCTCCTTCCCCTTTTTATAGTCAAACCCTTATCCACACCATGGGACAAAACCATCAAAAATAAATACAAGGGAGCCAAACCAGGGTTCAATAAATTAGATCCAATACCACGGGCCAAAACCATAGGATCGTAAAAGACGGGCTAAATACCAAGGGCCAAACATAGGAAACGCCATGTGAGCGCGCTTCTCTGCATTGGAGTGAGTGAATTGGGGGACCGCACCTTATGAACGGTGAACCTGCGGGTATGTCCGCACTCCCTGGACGGCAAACCTGCGGGTCCACACCTTTTGAATGATGCACCTGCGAACCTCTTATTTTCCATCATTTTAAGAGCCTGAATAGAGATTTGCCACTTGAGTGAGTTGCCATCAAGTACAACACCTATACCATAGAGCCAAACCAGAATCATAATGCCAACAGTGGTCACAGGCATTGTTCACTGTTTGAATTTGAACAAGCTAAGATATGAAGTCGATGGTGGTGTGATAGTGGGTAAATAATAATCTCTAAAATTCAGGGCATCATCACGAGCTTTAATTGACTCCACATACATGAGATGTCTAAATCTTGAAATCTTTATGGCCTTATCCCACAAGCTAAAATACAAAAATTAATTTGGTCCATCCTCGTGGACAAGTAAGATATTGCATAGAAATTATTAATCGATTGGATTTTTTGACATCGTCTAACTTCAACAAAGTTTCATGATGGGATTTAAATATTTTTTATATGGTCTCTCATGGTTGGCATTGCATTCCATAATTTCACAGACAAAGGAAGCATTCCTAGTTGGTTGCCATAAGCAGAACTTCTTATCAACGTACTTGTTGTGCACCTTATTTCCTACTACCCCAAGATACTTTACAAATGCATTTTTGAAACAGAGAGTTTTAACATGAACCATACAACAATTTAGGTTATTGAGGATTGTTAGAGATAATTACTCCAAATTACACTTAGTGAGCTTTTAGTTTCAGGCAATTTACATATAGTCTAAATTTAGTAAGTGTTAGTCATCTAATATGTGCGTAAATTTCATACCAGCATCTTCCTTCCTCTTCAAACACTTGATAGAAAAATGGTTATATCTTTTGCAATGATATAACTAAGCATTAGACATATCATACCTTTGATTACCTTGTTCTCAGGTTTTAATATTACTCCCCCTTAGATTAGAAGGGCATTGATGGGATTTCTCCTCATCCTCCTAATTATTTCACACATATTTGATCATCTACCTTTCTGCCTCATCTTCAATTACTCGGCCTTCCACTACCTCTGCCCCTATAAAACTGTAGTTGAGTTTTGAAATTTTTCTCCAATATGCTATCATCATATCTTGACATCCTAGATTCATGTGTAATCAACATACCATTCAACTCATAAATTTTGTTTTGAACTGTGTCCATAAACTCTTCTATGGATACAACCACAACTTCAAATTTATTTGGAAAACATTGAAGGTCTTTCTTGATCACTCCCTTATTTGAGAGGTCTTATCCACACTGTCTCAATTGATTAACAATACTCATGAATTGAGTCATAAAACTATCCATCGTTTCATTATATTTCTTTTTCAGATTCTCGTAATCTCTTCTCAAATTTTGTAGCTTGACATTCTTTACCTTGGATACATCCCGATAACAGGATTCAAGACTGTCCCATGCCTTCTTTGAAGACTCTACACTTGACACCTTTGAAAATATCACATCATCTAAGCCTTGTTTAATTAGGCCAACAACTTTAATATCCTTCTTTTTATTCTCTCTCAACAATGTTCCTTCAACATTTGTAAGTGTCATCTTTGTTTCATGATCAATAAACTCTAGATACCCATGAGTAACAAATCCCCAAATATAATGAGAAAGTAACAATGTTCTCATTCTAATAGACCAAGAATCATAATTTTTCTCAGTCAAAATAGGAACTGATGACTAAGTAACAATAGTATTTGATGCCATTTTAATTTAGTTTACAGACTACTAAAATCTTCAATTCCTTCAATTCATTGTGCCTCTTTCTTGGCTCACTCCATTTTAGTAGAAAACACACTTTAACTCATAAAATTCTTATGTTAATCAACTCTCTAGAGAGCTCACAATAAAACAAATACTACAAATACGACATATGCATACAATTGAAAGTCAAATTTAGCACAGGTTGTTACAAAAATTGATGGACGTGCAAACGACACACTTAAATCAAATTTTAAAACTACATTAGATAAAATTTCAATGCCAAAGATGATAGACTTCTATTGTAAATTCCTTCCTTTTCTAAATGTAGATAAAGTTATGGAAATTTGTAACATAAAAAAATGCCCCCATGTAGTCATCTATTGAAACTAGTGGAAATGCTCAGAATTTTTAAAACACACTCAACATATAGTCAAATTTGGAATTTGAAATTAATTCTACCTATAAAAACTGAAACTATTGCGGCAGAGTAGCTCACAGCAGTGGTGGTTGTGACTTATGGCAAAGGCCCATAATGGCTCTTCTCGTATGGCACTCTCAGTTCTTTGAAAATGCATCACAGTTCTCAACAAGGATGATGGTTGTTCAATCTTTTCTGAACAACTGCAATGAAAAAGGAAGACTTCTATCCATTCTTCATCTTTTGAATCCTTAAATATTCATGTCGGTCACTCCATAAACCACACAGTTTTACAATCTCTCAACCACACTTTGGTACCTATTAAAATAAATAGAGCACAATAATAAGAATACAATAAATAGTAGTTAGAGGAGCCAAATTACACACAAATACAGAATTCAAGAGTGGCATAACCTCATTTTGGCTGAGCATCTCTATTTATACAAAAAAATTGAGTTAGTTACATCAATTAAAATATTTATTTTGACAAGTGGTGTTGCACCTTGATATTTGAATAAGCTAAGGCAGCATTATCCTTTCAAATCTAACAAGTTTAGGTGGTGTGGTGACATGCATTGTTGACTGTTTGAATTTGAACAAGCTAAGACAGTGAAGTCGATGGTGGTGTGATAGTGGGTAAATAATCATCTCTAACATTTAGGGCATCATCACGAGCTTTAATTGACTCCACGTACATGATATGTCTAAATCTTGAAACCTTTATGGCCTTATCCCAAAAGCTAAAATACAAAATTTAATTTGGTCCATCCTTGTGGACAAGTAAGATAGTGCATAGAAATTATTAATCGATTGGATTTTTTGACATCGTCTATCTTCAACAAAGTTTCATGATGGGATTTAAATATTTTTGGATTGTATCTCATCGTCAGCATTGTATCGATAATTTCATAGACAAAGGAAGCATTCTTGGTTGGTTGCCATAAGCGAAACTTCTTATCAACGTGGTTGTTGTGCACCTTATTTCCTACTACCCCAAGATACTTTACAAATGCATTTTTGAAACAGAGAGTTTTAACATGAACCATACAACAATTTAGGGTATTCATGATTGTTAGAGATAATTACTCCCAATTACACTTAGTGAGCTTTTAGTTTCAGGCAATTTACATATAGTCTAAATTTAGGAAGTGTTAGTCATCTAATATGTGCGCAAATTTCATACCAGCATCTTCCTTCCTCTTCAAACACTTGATAGAAAAATGGTTATATCTTTTGCAATGATAGCAGTAAGCATTAGACATATCATACCTTTGATTACCTTGTTATCAGGTTTTAATATTACTCCCCCTTAGATTAGAAGGGCGTTCATGGGATTTCTCCTCATCCTCCAAATTATTTCACACATATTTGATCATCTACCTTTCTGCCTCATCCTCAATTACTCGACCTTCCACTACCTCTTCCTCTATTAAATTGTAGTTGAGTTTTGAAATTGTTCTCCAATATGCTATCATCATATCTTGACATCCTAGGTTCATGTGTAATAAACATACCATTCAACTCATAAATTTTGTTTCGACTTGTGTCCTTAAACTATTCTATGGATACAACCACAACTTCAAATTTATTTGGATAACATTGAAGGTAGTTCTCGATCACTCCCTTATTTGAGAGGTCTTATCCATACTGTCTCAATTGATTAAAAATACTCATGAATTGAGTCATAAAACTATCCATGGTTTCACTATATTTCATTTTCAGATTCTCATAATCTCTTCTCAAATTTTGTAGCTTGAAATTGTTTACTTTAGATATATCCCGATAACAGGATTCAAGACTGTCCCATGCCTTCTTTGAAGACTCCACACTTGACACCTTTGAAAATATCACATCATCTAAGCCTTATTTAATAAGGCCAACAACTTTAATATCCTTCTTTTTATTCTCTCTCAACAATGTTCCTTCAACATTTGTAAGTGTCATCTTTGTTTCCTGATCAACAGACTATAGATACACATGAGTAAAAAATCCCCAAATATAATGAGAAATTAACAACGTTCTCATTATAATAGACCAAGAATCATAATTTTTCTCAGTCAAAATAGGAACTGATGACTAAGTAACAATAGTATTTGATGCCATTTTAATTCAATTTACAGACTACTAAAATCTTCAATTCCTTCAATTCATTGTGCCTCTTTCTTGGCTCACTCCATTTTAGTAGAAACACATTTTAACTCATAAAATTCTTATGTTAATCAACTCTTTAGAGAGCTCACAATAAAACAAATACTACAAATACGACATATGCAAAAATTGATGGACGTGCAAACGACACATTTAAATCAAATTTTAATGCTACATTAGATAAAATTCCAATGCCAAAGACGATAGACTTCTATTCTAAATTCCTTCCTTCTCTAAATGTAGATAAAATTATTGGAAATTTGTATCATGAAAAAATTCCCCCCATGTAATCATCTATTGAAACTAGCGGAAATGGTCAGAATTTTTAAAACACACTCAACATACAGTCAAATTTGGAATTTGAAATTAAGGACCTACATATAAAAATTGAGACTATTGTGGCAGAGTAGCTCACAGCAATGGTGGTTGTGACTTATGGGAAAGGCCCCTAATGGCTCTTCTTGTATGGAACTCTTAGTTCTTTGTAAATGCATCACAGTTCTCAAAAGGGATGATGGTTGTTCAATATTTTCTAAACAACTACAATGAAAAGGAAGACTTCTCTCCATTCTTCATCTTTTGACTCCTTAAAAATTCATGTTGGTCACTCCATAAACCACACAGTTTTACAATCTCTCAACCACACTTTGGTACCTATTCAAATAAATAGAGCACAATAATAAGAATACAATAAACTATAGCTAGAGGTGCCAAATTACACACGAATACGACATTCAAGAGTGGGATAACCTCATTTTGCTGAGCATTTCTATTTACACAAAAAAATTGAGTCAGTTACATCAATTAAATTATTTATTCTGATAGTCTGTGTTGCCCCTTGATATTTGAATAAGCTAAGGCAGCGTTATCCTTTCAAATCTAAGAAGTTTAGGTGGTGTGGTCACAGGGATTCTTGACTGTTTGAATTTGAACAAGCTAAGACATTGAAGTCGATGGTGGTGTGATAGTGGGTAAATAATCATCTCTTACATTCAGCGCATCATCATGAGCTTTAATTGACTCCACGTACATGAGATGTCTAAATCTTGAAACCTTTACGGCCTTATCCCACAAGCTAAAATACAAAAATTAATTTGGTCCATCCTTGCATAGAAATTATTAATCGATTGGATTTTTTACATCATCTAACTTCAACAAAGTTTGATGATGGTATTTAAATATTTTTTAGATGGTCTCTCATGGTCAGCATTGCATTCCATAATTTCATAGACAAAGGAAGCATTCTTGGTTGGTTGCCATAAGCAAAACTTCTTATCAACGTGCTTGTTGTGCACCTTATTTCCTACTACCCCAAGATACTTTACAAATTCTTTTTTGAAACAAAGAGTTTTAACATGAACCATACAACAATTTAGGGTATTCAGGATTGTTAGAGATAATTACTCCCAATTACACTTAGTGAGCTTTTAGTTTCAGGCAATTTACATATAGTCTAAATTTAGGAAGTGTTAGTCATCTAATATGTGCGTAAATTTCATACCAGCATCTTCCTTCCTCTTCAAACACTTGATAGAAAAATGGTTATATCTTTTGCAATGATAGCACTAAGCATTAGACATATCATACCTTTGATTACCTTGTTCTCAGGTTTTAATATTATTCCCCCTTAGATTAGAAGGGCGTTGGGATTTCTCGTCGTCCTCCTAATTATTTCACACACATATTTGATCATCTACCTTTCTGCCTCATCCTCAATTACTCGACCTTCCACTACCTCTTCCTCTATTAAATTGTAGTTGAGTTTTGAAATTGTTCTTCAATATGCTATCATCATATCTTGACATCCTAGATCCATGTGTAATCAACATACCATTCAACTCATAAATTTTGTTTTGACTTGTGTCCTTAAACTCTTCTATGGATACAACCACAACTTCAAATTTATTTGGAAAACATTAAAGGTCTTTCTCGATCACTCCCTTATTTGAGAGGTCTTATCCATACTGTCTCAATTGATTAACAATACTCATGAATTGAGTCATAAAACTATCCATGGTTTCACTATATTTCATTTTCAGAATCTCATAATCTCTTCTCAAATTTTGTAGCTTGACATTCTTTACTTTGTATATATCCCGATAACAGGATTCAAGACTGTCCCATGCCTTCTTTGAAGACTCTACACTTGACACCTTTGAAAATATCATATCATCTAAGCCTTGTTTAATAAGGCCAACAACTTTAATATCATTCTTTTTATTCTCTCTCAACAATGTTCCTTCAACATTTGTAAGTGTCATCTTTGTTTCCTGATCAACAGACTCTAGATACCCATCAATAACAAATCCCAAAATATAATGAGAAAGTAACAATGTTCTCATTCTAAAAGACCAAGAATCATAATTTTTCTCAGTCAAAATAGGAACTGATGACTAAGTAACAATAGTATTTGATGCCATTTTAATTCAGTTTACAGACTACTAAAAACTTCAATTCCTTCAATTCATTGTGCCTCTTTCTTGGCTCACTCCATTTTAGTAAAAAACACACTTTAACTCATAAAATTCTTATGTTAATCAACTCTCTAGAGAGCTCTTAATAAAACAAATACTACAAATATGACATATGCATGCAATTGAAAGTCAAATCTAGCACAGGTTGTTACAAAAATTGATGGACATGCAAACGACACACTTAAATCAAATTTTGAAACTACATTAGATAAAATTCCAATGCCAAAGACGATAGACTTCTATTCTAAATTCCTTCCTTCTCTAAATGTAGATAAAATTATTGGAAATTTGTAACATGAAAAAATGCCCCCCATTTAGTCATCTATTGAAACTAGCAGAAATGCTCAAAATTTTTTAAACACGCTCAACATATAGTCAAATTTGGAATTTGAAATTAAGACTACATATAAAAATTGAGACTATTGTGGTAGAGTAGCTCACAGCAGTGGTCATTGTGACTTATGGCAAAGGGCCCTAATGGCTCTTCTCGTATGGCACTCTTAGTTCTTTGAAAATGCATCACAGTTCTCAACAGAGATGATGGTTGTTCAATCTTTTCTGAACAACTACAATGAAAAAGGAAGACTTCTTCCATTCTTCATCTTTTGACTCCTTAAATGTTCATGTCGGTCACTCCATAAACCACACAGTTTTACAATCTCTCAACCACACTTTGGTACCTATTGAAATAAATAGGGCACAACAATAAGAATACAATAAACTGTAGTTAGAGGTGCCAAATTACACACAAATACAAAATTCAAGTGTGGGATAACCTCATTTGGCTGAGCATCTCTATTTATACAAAAAAATTGAGTCTGTTACATCAATTAAAATATTTATTCTGACAGGTGGTGTTTCCCCTTGATATTTGAATAATCCTAGGCAACATTATCCTTTAAAATCTAACAAGTTTAGGGGGTGTGGTCACAGGCATTGTTAACTGTTTGAATTTGAACAAGCTAAGACAGTGAAGTCGATGGTGGTGTGATAGTGGGTAAATAATCATCTCTAACATTCAGGGCATCATCACAAGATTTAATTGACTCCACGTACATGAGATGTCTAAATCTTGAAATCTTTATGGATACAACCACAACTTCAAATTTATTTGAAAAACATTAAACGTCTTTCTCGATCACTCCCTTATTTGAGAGGTCTTATCCATACTATCTCAATTGATTAACAATACTCATGAATTGAGTCATAAAACTATCCATGGTTTCACTATATTTCATTTTCAGATTCTCATAATCTCTTCTCAAATTTTGTAGCTTGACATTCTTTACTTTGGATACATCCTGATAACAGGATTCAAGACTGTCCCATGCCTTCTTTGAAGACTCTACACTTGACACCTTCGAAAATATCACATCATCTAAGCCTTGTTTAATAAGGCCAACAACTTTAATATCATTCTTTTTATTCTCTCTCAACAATGTTCCTTCAACATTTGTAAGTGTCATCTTTGTTTCCTGATCAACAGACTCTAGATAACCATGAGTAACAAATCCCAAAATATAATGAGAAAGTAACAATGTTCTCATTCTAATAGACCAAGAATCATAATTTTTCTTAGTCAAAATAGGAACTGATGACTAAGTAACAATAGTATTTGATGCCATTTTAATTCAGTTCATAGACTACTAAAATCTTCAATTCCTTCAATTCATTGTGCCTCTTTCTTGGCTCGCTCCATTTTAGTAGAAAACACACTTTAACTCATAAAATTCTTATGTTAATCAACTCTCTAGAGAGCTCTTAATAAAACAAATACTACAAATACCACATATGCATGCAATTGAAAGTCAAATTTACCACAGGTTGTTACAAAAATTGATGGATGTGCAAACGATACACTTAAATCACATTTTGAAACTACATTAGATAAAATTCCAATGCCAAAGACAATAGACTTCTATTCTAAATTCCTTCCTTCTCTAAATGTAGATAAAATTATTGGAAATTTGTAACATGAAAAAATGCCCGCCATGTAGTCATCTATTGAAACTAGCGGAAGTGCTCTAAATTTTTAAAACACACTCAACATACAGTCAAATTTGGAATTTGAAATTAAGTCTACATATAAAAACTGAGACTATTGTGGCAGAGTAGCTCACAGCAGTGGTGGTTGTGACTTATGGCAAAGGCCCCTAATGGCACTTCTCGTATGGCACTCCCAGTTCTTTGAAAATGCATCACAGTTCTCAACAGGGATGATGGTTGTTCAATCTTTTTTGAACAACTACAATGAAAAAGGAAGACTTCTGTCCATTCATCATCTTTTGACTCCTTAAATATTCATGTTGGTCACTCCATAAACCACACATTTTTACAATCTCTCAACCACACTTTGGTACCTATTGAAATAAATAGAGCACAACAATAAGAATACAATAAACTGTAGCTAGAGGTGCCAAATTACACACAAATACGAAATTCAAGTGTGGGATAACCTCATTTGGCTAAGCATCTCTATTTATACAAAACAATTGAGTCTGTTACATCAATTAAAATATTTATTCTAACAGGTGGTGTTTCCCCTTGATATTTGAATAAGCTAAGGCAACATTATCCTTTAAAATCTAACAAGTTTATGGGGTGTGTTCACAGGCATTGTTGACTGTTTGAATTTGAACAAGCTAAGACAGTGAAGTCGATGGTGGTGTGATAGTGGGTAAATAATCATCTCTAACATTCAGGGCATCATCACGAGATTTAATTGACTCCACGTACATGAGATGTCTAAATCTTGAAATCTTTATGGCCTTATCCCACAAGCTAAAATACAAAAATTAATTTGGTCCATCCTTGTGGACAAGTAAGATATTGCATAGAAATTATTAATCGATTGGATTTTTTGACATCCTCTAACTTCAACAAAGTTTCATGATGGGATTTAAATATTTTTTAGATGGTAACTCATGGTCGGCATTGCATTCCATATTTTCATAGACAAAGGAAGCATTGTTGGTTGGTTGCCATAAGCAAAACTTCCTATCAACTTGCTTGTTGTGAACCTTATTTCCTACTACCCCAAGATACTTTACAAATGCATTTTTGAAACAGAGAGTTTTAACATGAACCATACAACAATTTAGAGTATTCAGGATTGTTAGAGATAATTACTCCCAATTACACTTAGTGAGATTTCAGTTTCAGGCAATTTACATATAGTCTAAATTTATGAAGTGTTAGTCATCTAATATGTGTGTAAATTTCATACCAGCATCTTCCTTCCTCTTCAAACACTTGATAGAAAAATGGTTATATCTTTTGCAATGATAGCACTAAGCATTAGACATATCATACCTTTGATTACCTTGTTCTCAGGTTTTAATATTACTCCTCCTTAGATTAGAAGGGCGTTAGGATTTCTCCTCATCCTCCTAATTATTTCACACACATATTTGATCATCTACCTTCCTGCCTCATCCTCTATTACTTGACCTTTCACTACCTCTTCCTCTATTAAATTGTAGTTGAGTTTTGAAATTGTTCTCCAATATGCTATCATCATATGTTGACATCCTAGATTCATGTGTAATCAGCATACCATTCAACTCATAAATTTTGTTTTGACTTGTGTCCATAAACTCTTCTATGGACACAACCACAACTTCAAATTTATTTGGAAAACATTGAAGGTCTTTCTCGATCACTCCCTTATTTGAGAGGTCTTATCCATATTGTCTCAATTGATTAACAATACTCATGAATTGAGTCATAAAACTATCCATGGTTTCACTATATTTCATTTTCAGAATCTCATAATCTCTTCTCAAATTTTGTAGCTTGACATTCTTTACTTTGGATACATCCCGATAATAGGATTCAAGACTATCCCATGCCTTCTTTGAAGACTCTACACTTGACACCTTTGAAAATATCACATCATCTTAGCCTTGTTTAATAACGCCAACAACTTTAATATCCTTCTTTTTATTCTCTCTCAACAATGTTCCTTCAAAATTTGTAAGTGTCATCTTTGTTTCCTGATCAACGGACTCTAGATACCCATGAGTAACAAATTCCCAAATATAATGAGAAAGTAACAATGTTCTTATTCTAATAGACCTAAGAATCATAACTTTTCTTAGTCAAAATAAGAACTGATGACTAAGTAACAATAGTATTTGATGCCATTTTAATTCAGTTTACAAACTACTAAAATCTTCAATTCCTTCAATTCATTGCACCTCTTTCTTAGCTTACTCCATTTTAGTAGAAAACAAAATTTAACTCATAAAATTCTTATGTTAATAAACTCTCTACAGAGCTCTTAATAAAACAAATACTACAAATACGACATATGCATGCAATTGAAAGTCAAATTTAGCACAGGTTGTTACAAAAATTGATGGACGTGCAAATGACACACTTAAACCAAATTTTAAAACTACATTAGATAAAATTTCAATGCCAAAGACGATAGTCTTCTATTTTAAATTCCTCCCTTCTCTAAATGTAGATAAAATTATTGGAAATTTGTAACATAAAAAAATGCCCCCCATTTAGTTAGCTATTGAAACTAGCGAAAATGCTCAGAATCTTTAAAACACACTCAACATACAGTCAAATTTGGAATTTGAAATTAAGTCTACATATAAAAACTGACACTATTGTGGCAGAGTAACTCACAGTAGTGATGGTTGTTACTTATGGCAAAGGCCCCTAATGGCTCTTCTCATATGGAACTCTCAGTTCTTTGAAAATGCATCACAGTTCTCAATAGGGATGATGGTTGTTCAATCTTTTCTAAACAACTACAATGAAAAAGGAAGACTTCTATCCATTCTTCATCTTTTGACTCCTTAAATATTCATGTCGGTCACTCCATAAACCACACAGTTTTACAATCTCTCAACCACACTTTGGTACCTATTGAAATAAATGGATCACAATAATAAGAATACAATAAACTGTAGCTAGAGGTGCCAAATTACACACAAATACGAAAATTCAATAGTGGGATACCCTCATTTGGCTGAGCATCTCTATTTATACAAAAAAATTGAGTCGGTTACATCAATTAAAATATTTTTTCTGACAGGTGGTGTTGCCCCTTGATATTTTCATAAGCTAAGGCATTGTTTTCCTTTAAAATCTAAGAAGTTTAGGTGGTGTGGTCACATGCATTGTTGACTATTTGAATTTGAACAAGCTAAGACAGTGAAGTCGATGGTGGTGTGATAGTGGGTAAATAATCATATCTAACATTCAGGGCATCATCAAGAGCTTTAATTGACTCCATGTACATGAGATGTCTAAATCTTGAAACCTTTACAACCTTATCCCACAAGCTAAAATACAAAAATTCATTTGATCCATCCTTGTGGACAAGTAAGATATTGCATAGAAATTATTAATTGATTGGATTTTTTGACATCGTCTAACTTCAACAAAGTTTCACGATGGGATTTAAATATTTTTTAGATGGTCTCTCGTGGTTGGCATTGTATTCCATAATTTCATAGACAAAGGAAGCATTCTTGGTTGGTTGCGATAAGTGAAACTTCTTATCAACGTGCTTGTTGTGCACCTTATTTCCTACTACCCCAAGATACTTTACAAATGCATTTTTGAAACAGAGAGTTTTAACATGAACCATACAACAATTTAGGGTATTCATGATTGTTAGAGATAATTTCTCCCAATTACACTTAGTGAGCTTTTAGTTTCAGGAAATTTACATATAGTCTAAATTTAGGAAGTGTTAGTCATGCATATGTGATATAAGATTAGAATATATATTCTTAATGGTTTTTAGTTTACTTAATCATGTAGCTTCAAGAAATTGAATGAATGTAATTTACTGAGCAATATCTCATATATAAATGTGTGTGTTTCCTCATTTTCTCTCACTCTTCGTAGATCTTTTCAGAATTTCAGACTACGTGTAAGCCTCTTCATAAAGTAGAGAGAATAGTAGATCTCAAGATCTAAGGGTTTCAATTCTAAGAATATTTTTAGGGTGTAGTGCAGATGAGAATAGAGAATGGCATGAGTTTCCGCCATGACTATGAGTAAGGAAATGCCTCTATATGAAGGCAATAATAGTCATAACTAAGTGGGAGTTGTTAATACTACTTAATGTAATAGTTGAGATTATAAGTGTGATTTGTTATTCTACGGAATGTAACACTTGAGATTAAAGGAGTGTGTTAAATAATAATCTCTCTTATTTTGTGAACACCTTTCCACTCTTTGAAAATTTTGTAGACTTTCTCTAGTTTTTCCAAATCTACTCTCCACTCTATGAAGAGGCTTAGACATGCTCTCCACTCGCTTCTTTATACTAGTGTACATAATGTTGCATCCAAAGGTTGAAATAATGATTATGGCATCATTACTTGATATATCCCTCTCATGAAGTGGGATAAATAACTACTTAAACAAGGGCTTGATTCATCTATGGATATGTTTGGAAATACTAGAAGTGATGAGGCAAAGTGCAGTGAGTTGCATTCAAACTAATTATATTTGATCCATAAGGGATCACAGTCGATACAAATATAGATCAATCGATTTGAGTGAGCATCATTTTTCAATGGATTAGAAATTATATACGTTCCTTGATTAATTCTAGAAGTCTTTTGGAAAAATATATGCTATAGTAATATCTAAAAAGAGCTTCCTAATGATTGTCATGCAGCAAAGCACATAGCGTTGGTTGATTGCATATTGGTGATATTATAGAAAAAACACAAAGTAATCTATATATAATCGTCATAGGCGCTTCACACTACTTTTATAAGCTCGAAATTAGGGTAGGTTTGAAGGAGTTGATTAAATTGGAACGCTCATTGGATTGAAAGAATAAGTACAAAGGATTGATCAAATCATAACGTTCATAGGCTTGGGAGGGTAAGTGTGCTTGGATAATGCATATGTTTATTCTCATGAGATGAAACCTATAATATTGGTTGCAAATTCTCGATTAGAGAGAAATATTAAAATTTCCCAATGTGATTTTCCTCCATCTTTTATTTACCAAAAACTTGGGAATTTTGATGTAACATCATTATTCCATATTTTTGGTTAGTTATAATGATTATTTTACAAGTGACTAAATCATGCCTCAACTCATTGAAACCTCAAGGAGCATTGCAATCCTAGAATTTATTTCAATTTTGTCATTTTCCCAATTCAGGTTGGAAGGGTTATAAGTGAAGGGGAAATTCAAATTTTTAAATCCAGTTAACCAACTGAAAGTTATGTATAATATTGATGAATGTAACATAAGTAAGCACACAGACCAATGGAATAAGAACAATGTATTTTTGTTTAGTTATAGCTCATAGTTGTTGCAACATAGCTACAGTTGTTCATTGCTTCAATATCGATCACTATCCGTTGTTGTAACTTCGTTCCTTATTTGGTGCTACAACTCCATTGGATGTAGCTTTTATTGTTGTTTCTACTTTGTTGATTGTAAGATATTGTTGTTGAAACTTCGTTGGCTTATTCCTAAAACTCTATTCGTTGTTACTATGTTGCAACTCTGCTAGTTGTTGTTAATATTTTATTGTAACTTGTTGTTGTAAATAGATTATTATATTTTTTACAAAGCTTAATTCAATTGTTGAAATATTTTGTTTTATATGTTGCAGTTTTTCTGCTACTCTACAGTTTTTTTCTACCTGTCCAATATTTTCTTCTGTGTTGGTTGTTGTAACTGTGGATTATGTTGTTTCTTGTCTCTTTCAATTTAGTACGATCTAGAAAGTGTTATTTCCCTCCATTTAAATTGTTTTAGCTGTCTGGAATCTAAATTGAAATGACATCAAATACTAATGTGGCATAATCACAGGTTCTTATTCCAACCGATAAAAATTATGATTCTTTCTTTATCCAAATAAGAACATTTCTATGTTCTTGTGACCTTAGGGGTTTTTTCACTTATGGGTATCTAGAGCCTACAAACCATGTAGTATAAATGGATATAGTGAATGTTGAGAAACAATTGTTGATGAATAACATAAAGAAAGATAATAAAGCTCTCAGTCCTATTCAACAAGGCATAAATGTCATTATATTTCCAAATATTTCAAGTGAAGAGTATTCAAAGAAGGCTTGAAACACTCTTGAAACATGTTATTAAGGTATACCCAAAGTGAATAATGTCATGTTACAGAACTTGAGGAGAGATTTGATAATCTGAAAATGAAAGATAGTGAGACTGTGGATAGTTTTATGTGTGACACCCCTAGATAATAATTAAAGACTTTTATTATTTAAAAATGGTTGGAAAATCTAAAAAGGACTAAGGTTGATCGACTAATGTAAATATTTACTTTTATAAATGAACACGAAATTATTTTTGTTTGTTAACATTCCGGGTAATGTGTTGTTAAAATTAGCAACCAGGGCAAAACTTCATGTGCGTCATATTATTCATGGCTGATAATATTTTTATTAGATTCCTCTCATCGAGAGGTGTAGGATTGATATAAAGATCATCTGATTTTGATAAGTATTCATGGAGATATGAATTTATTTTGATTATGGAATTATTACCAAGCCGACCTACAACTCATGTAGGCTCAGAAGCCCAACAGTCGCATCTATTCACCCACCAACGTTGTGTATAAATATAAGAGGAATTTTCCTCATTTGGACTCACTCATCTCATCACATCTCTCTCTCTCTCTCTCTCTCTCTCTCTCTCTCTCTCTCTCTCTCTCTACTGCGCAGAAATGAGTCTCTTCTCTACTGCGCTGAAATGGGTCTCTCTCTCACACATGTGAAGCCAGAAGCTGTTGAATTTGAAGCTGCAACTGCAAAAGTAAAGATTGACTTGCGTGGCCTAGAAGATCTCCTCTTTGGAACTGTGATGTAGGTTCATCTGAACCTCCTCTGAAAGCCGCAACTTTTGGTGGTGGAATGAAGTCAATCCGACGAACGGTTTGCAAGATATCGACTGCCCTAGTTTGAAGCCTGAAACTGCTAAAACTGAAGCTGCAACTGCAGAAGTAAAGATTTACTTGTGTGGCCTAGAAGATCTCCTCTTGGGAACTGTGCTGTAGGTTCATCTGAACCTCCTCTGAAAGCCGCAACTTTTGGTGGTGGAATGAAGTCAATCCGACGAACGGTTTGTGAGATATCGTCTGCCCTAGTTTGATAATGAAGCTGCTAATGTTGATGCTACTGATCTAGGGTTTGCTACTACTGATATGAATCAGATTTATTGTACTATTTCTCTCTGCTGAATTATTGAAGATAAAATAAGATTTGATCAAAGGGTTTCCCCACACATTATGGGGTTTGTCCCTGGCTAGCCGCCACATCTTGTGTCTCTTGTCTTGGTTTGTTTTCTGTCGATCGTTTAATGTTCTATCTGCACTTTACTTTATGTAAATGTGATTGCTAATATGTGGAATATAATAAGAAAAAGAAGTAAACTATTATAAGCATATAACATGCCATAACTTAACATGGAATCAGAGCTGAGGTGAAGACAAAGCCCGAGCAAGAGCAAGAGCAATCATCAAAGAGAAGATTAGCAAGGCTATCCTAAAAGAACTATGGGGTCCTCAACACTCTTTCCTGCCGAAGACAAGCTCCGTGAGAAAGCTGACTATCACGGATGGAAGATGTCTATCAATCTAACCCTTGAGAATCAAGGAGTGTTGGATCATGTGAGAGGCAATATTGTTGAGCCTGCATCAAATGCATCCATTGTTGCCTGGAACAAATGGAAAAATGGAGAAGTCAAAACAATAGAAGATCATCCAGGACTCTATCGACAAGCACTTGGTGGCCCACATCTCTGAACTGGACACCTCTAAGGAAATCTACAATAGACTGGATTACCATCCGAATGGTACGTGTTTAGGACTACTCTTTTGAACTATAATGTAATTCCTGGTTTCAAGGAATTAATGGCTAGATGCATTCAAGAAGAAATAAGGGAAGAAGTGCAAGAAATTCCCATGCCTAAAGGCCCTCCTGTTGCCTTTTCTTCTCATGCTAAGAAAAGAAATAATTCCGGGACTAAATCAAAAGGAAAGGCTGGACCTAAGGCTAGAAGAAAATGACGATGTTACATTTGCGATAAAGCAAGTCACTATGTATGAGATCATGAGCATCATGATGAATGAGATCATGGACATAAAGGGCAACATGAGATCATGGACATATAGGACAGCATGATGATGATGCACACTAGTTTGAGGAGCATTATGATGGATAAAATCATGGACATGGGCAGCATGATGATAATCATGATTAGAGCAGCATGGTACAGTATGCAGTGGTGCAACTAGAAATCCCTCTGATGGCAATCAAAGGAATGAAAAATTCAACAACAAAGGTAAGAGGAGAGCTGGGAATCAAGGAAGAGGACAAGCATTCAAGAAGGCTAGAAATTCCAGGATGTATTAAATGCACCTGACCTCAAAAAGAACCTAGTGTCCATCTTGGCAATGGAAGACAAAGGCTACAAGGTAACCTTCAGTGATGGCAAGGTACATATATGGAAAAATAATGTTAAAGATGCCTTTACTCTTGGGTTTAGTGTTGATTCATTATATCAGGTCGATGGAAGTCTACTAGGTGTCATGTCTTATGACACATCTCTTCACTCCGAACTTTGGCATTAGAGGTTTTCCCCCCTTCATTATAAAGCTATACTCAGTGTAAGACAAATGGTGACAAGGATGCCCGAATTCTGAGTAGAGAAAGAAGGTGTATGTCTAGGATGTGCTGAAGGAAAGCTCAAAAGGGGACCATTCCCCTCAAGCTAAAGCAAGACCTCTGATATATTACAATTGGTTCACTCAGGCATACCTGAGGTTGGCATTGAGAGGGAGACTACTACACCACATACTCCTGAGCAGAATGGTGTGGTGGGAAGGAATAACCGCATGATGATGGAAGCTGTCCGGGCCATGCTACATGATCAAAGACTTCCGAAGTTTCTATGGGATGAAACTACAATCACCGTCGTATATGTACAAAATTGATGCCCTCATCAAGCATTGGGTTCCAAGACTCCTGAAGAAAAGTTCACCGCAAGGTGAACAATCTTCCGACTTTGAGGAGCTCTCAAGAAGCCGACACCAGGGAACCAAAAGAAAAGGATGATGAATCAATGCTTGATGTAGAAGAACCCATGGATCTGATTGATTCTCATCCACATGAGCCTTCCTCTTCTAGCAAGAGGCCTTCATGTCTTAGGGGGATACTTGATGATACTGAAGGACATGCTGCACCCTGAGGAACCTTCCGTCAAAGTAAGAAACTTAATAGGTATCAGGGATACCTGACCATCATGAGCACGATCATACAAAATGAGCCTTCATCATTCTCAGATGTCGTCAAGCATTAACTATGGAAGGGTGCTATGACCATAGAATATGAGTCTATTATGGAGAATGATGTCTGGGAAGTAGTTCCCAGACCCTGGACAAGACAATTGTTACTTCAAAATGGCTTTACAAGATAAAGCATGCAGCAAATGGAAGTATGGAAAAGTATAGGGTTCATTTTGTTGCTCATGGTTTATCCCAGAAGGAAGGTATAGACTATGATATTTACACCTATTGCCAGATATAGGACCATCCGCTTGATCATAGCCCTTGTGGCTTCACAAGGATGGAACCTACATCAGATGGATGTCAAGACCGCATTCTTGCATGGTTCTATCAAAGAAGAGGTCTATGTGGAGCAACCTGAAGGATTTGAGATTTATGATTGAAAATCTCATGTATGCAGGTTGAAGAAGGCTCTCTATGGGCTGAAGCAAGCACCCCGAGCATGGTATGAGAGGATCGATAGCTACTTGATGAAGTTGGGATTCACTAGGAGTGAAGCCGATCCTAACCTTTACTTTAAGGTTGAAGATGACAAGCCTCTCATATTGGTGTTGTATGTGGATGACCTCTTTCTAATAGGTGTAGACCCTCTCATTCACAAATGTAAGAGGGAGCTGGCTTCTGAATTTGAAATAAATGACCAAGGACTTGAAGTATGGTATAAGCCAAGGGAAATTTTCCTATCTCAAGGAAAATATGTGGTAAAGATATTGGAAAGATTTGGTATGATGGACTAAAAGCCTGTGACTACCTCGAGGATCTTAACTTTTAGAAGTTATATGGTAGTGATGTCGAACTAGACTTGGGAAATGCCTCTGAGTTTCAAAAACTCATTCGCATTGATGTTTTTGGTGAACCTCCATCTGAACATATGCTTTGCAGTTAGCACTGTGAGCTCATATTTGGTTGAGCCTCACTGCATTGATGCCAGGAATCTTCTGAGATGTCTTCAGGACACAATCTCCCATGGATTAAGATACACTGTCAGAGATGTGAGACTACTTGGATATACTGATGTTGATTGGGTAGGTAGTGTGGTGGACCGTAAGAGCACTTCCAGGTGCTATTTCACCTTGGGATCTGCTTCGATATCCTGGATGAGCAGGAAGCAGAAGTCAGTGGCTTTGAGCACCGCTGAAGTAGGATATATTGTTGCTAGCATGACCTTGTGTGAGGCAGTCTGGTTGCGAAAGCTCTTCAGTGAGCTATTTGGATTTACATTGGATACCACTGTGATTCTCTATAACAACAAAAGGTGGGATTTGATTATTGAGGAATCTTGTATTCGTCGATTGCTCCAGCAGATAGACATCATCTGGGATATGGTAATTTGATGAGCAAGGAGGCTCCATCACATTAAGATGATGTACAGGTTGATACACCTTGTCAAAGCCCCGAGGAAAGATCTAATCTGTGATTTTCCCGAATGACTTGGAGTCGGCAAGAAACCCTTGTACAAGGGTCCTGCATGTTGCATACATTGAGCTCTGGGAGCTCTAAGGGCTTGCGGTTATTACTGAAGCAACATACGACCACAGGGTGACTCACCCTCCCCTGGTGGTGCGCACTGGAACAAGATGATTCGCTCTCTTGTGGGACAAGATGATTCGCTCTCTTGTGGAACAGGATGATTCGCTCTCCTATGTAGCAGGATGATTAGTTCTCCTGTGAGGCCTGGATTGATATGTTCTCCATGGCGATTGTAGCAGGATTGATGTGTTCTCCTGTGAGGACAGGGTTGATTAGTTCTCCTGTCGAGGCATCCTACCCATGCAGTCTGGGACTCATGGGAAGTACCTCTCATCTGATCAATGAGCAGGGAAATGAAGTTAGGGACCACAGTAGTACCGATGGACGCATCATTGTATCTACCGTACTCCCTATGCTAGGATGACCTCCATTGATCTGGGATCAATGATACTGGTCTGGGACCAATGGTAAGAGTTGTACCATACTCTGACGTTGACTTCGGGTCGGTTGAGACTGGTCTGGGACCAGTGGTACATACTCCGAGACTGACTTCGTGTCAGTGCAGTACTGGTATGGGACCAGTGAGAGTGGTACATACTATGACGCTGACTTCAGGTTGGTTGAGACTAGTCTAGGACCAGTGGTACACTCTCTGAGACTGCCATACTGGTCTGGGACCAGTGGTAGGAGTTGTACCATACTATGACGCTGACTTCGGGTCGGTTGAGACTGGTCTGCGACTAGTGCTACATACTCCGAGACTGACTTCGTGTCAGTGCAGTACTGGTCTGGGACCAGTGAGAGTGGTACATAATATGACGCTGACTTCGGGTTGGTTGAGATTGGTCTGGGACCAGTGGTACACTCTCTGAGACTGCGATACTAGTCTGGGACCAATGGTAGGAGTGGTACTTACTATGAAGCTGACTTCGAGTCAGCTGAGACTGGTCTGGGACCAGTGGTATGCACTCTGAGACTGACTTTGAGTCAGTGGAGGATGATAATGGTCTAGGACCAGTGGAGTTGTACTCACTATGACGCTGACTTCGGGTTGGTTGAGACTAGTCTGGGACTAGTGGTACATACTCTGAGACTGACTTTGAGTCAGTATGATACATCCTCGATCATTTCTTCTTCTTCATAATTCAGACAAAAGCAGAGCAGAACAGAACAATGCAAGAGCAGAGCAGAACAGAGAAAAATAGTACTGATCAGTACAGGGCAGAACAAGACAAAGTAGAATAGGTAGAATAGAGCAGAGCAGGGCAAGGGTCAGGCTGTACAGGGCAGTGCATTTGATTGATGAATAGTAACAATCGATAGAGAGATTGCAGATGAAATTCTCCCTGGTTGAGAGGGAGTGTTAAAATTGGAAACCATGGCAAAACTTCATGTGGGTCATATTATTCATGGCTGATAATATTTTTATTAGATTCCTCTCGTCGAGAGGTGTAGGATTGATATAAAGATCATCCGATTCCGATAAGTATTCATGGAGATATGAATTTATTTTGATTATGGAATTATTATCAAGCCGACCTACAACTCATGTAGGCTCAGAAGCCCAACAGTTGCATCTATTCACCCACCAACGTTGTGTATAAATATAAGAGGAATTTTCCTCATTTGGACTCACTCATCTCATCACATCTCTTTCTCTCTCTCTACTGCGCAGAAATGAGTCTCTTCTCTACTGCGCTGAAATGGGTCTCTCTCTCACACATGTGAAGCCGGAAGCTGTTGAATTTGAAGCTGCAACTGCAGAAGTAAAGATTGACTTGTGTGGCCTATAAGATCTCCTCTTTGGAACTGTGCTGTAAGTTCATCTGAACCTCCTCTAAAAGCCGCAACTTTTGGTGGTGGAATGAAGTCAATCCGACGAACGGTTTGCAAGATATCGACTGCCCTAGTTTGAAGCCGGAAACTGTTGAAATTAAAGCTGCAACTGCAGAAGTAAATATTGACTTGCATGGCCTAGAAGATCTCCTCTTTGGAACTGCGTTGTAGGTTCATCTGAACCTCCTCTGAAAGCCACAACTTTTGGTGGTGGAATGAAGTCAATCCGACGAACGGTTTGTGAGATATCGTCTGCCCTAGTTTGATAATGAAGCTGCTAATGTTGATGCTGCTGATCTAGGGTTTGCTACTACTGATATGAATCATATTTATTGTACTATTTCTCTCTGCTGAATTATTGAAGATAAAAGAAGATTTGATCAAAGGGTTTCCCCACACATTGTGGGGTTTGTCCCTGGCTAGCCGCCACATCTTGTGTCTCTTGTCTTGGTTTGTTTTCTGTCGATCGTTTAATGTTCTATCTGCACTTTACTTTATGTAAATGTGATTGCTAATCTGTGGAATATAATAACTAAAAGAAGTAAACTGTTATAAGCATATAACATACCATAACTTAACATGTGTTAAGGGCTATCACATGGAACTTAACTCCTAACTGTTAGGGAAAAAATTGTAATTAGTTATTCCCAAGAAGAGGGTAAAAACAAAAGGAGGAAAATAAATCTCCTTTTTCCATTACTTAAATGAATATGACAAAGACAAATCACAAGAAAGAGAAAAACATAACTTGAGATAGATGTCATGAAGTGGTTTCTATATAGGAACACGACGGGAGATAAACACAGATGTTTCCTAAGCATAACCAGTGGAAGAGAAATACTGGTTTGAACCCATGATATAGAGCAGGATGATGCTACAAGGGTTTAGGAGAAAAAATTATAAAACATTTCCTTGCCTATTCCTCTGAGAGGAAGGAGTAAAGCTTGGGGAAGCTAAGCCCACTTAGGGTTGGGAAGACGGTGAGAGCCCTTTACACATTAAATAGAGTAAATTTCAGCCTAAAACTGGCCTCCTACGGAAAAACAATAAAATAATATTTTAAATAATAAAATGGCAGTTATTAATTTTGGATAGAAAAGAAGAAAACTGTTTTTTTAAGATCCGATCCAATCCAAAACTACTTATCAATAAATAATAATATTTGATTAATAAATGCTTATTTAAGATATTTTTTAATTATATTTTTTTTCTATATTAGATTATATATCCTACATTACAATTTGAGAAATGTGAAATATCAATATTGTTTAAATCTAAATTGAATTTATGCTCGAACTAGCTGTTAGAGAAAATAACTATCTTTCTCAAATGTGCCAAACTTGATAGGGTCTTCAAACATCTTCATGCAATCTACACCGACAACAACTGATTCTTTCTCTCTCTCACACACACATAATATAGCGAGTCCACACATATCTCAATATCCTGCAAAGGAACCCCCTCTCTCTATCTATATATATAATATATATATTATTGAAATAATGTAGCAAGTCCACTCATGTATCTCAATGTCTTTCGGAGGCACCTCATCAACAATTCAACCCAGCTGGGTTGTTTAAGTAGTGGAGGTCAATTTTAACTACATTTATCAAATATATGATTTTTGTGGCATGTTCCAAAACAAAATTTCTTTGTGGGGAAATGGTTCATCTCAACAAACTTATATCATATGATAGAATACACTTTTGACCCAAGGATACCTACTGTGGGCACACTTGTAGACTACACAATACCTATGGCTAAGAAAAATCATGGTAAAAGATAAATTAATTTGTCGTTTTTCCCTTGGAAGATTTCGTACTCTATATTCTATCTTAATGTGCTAGAAATATCTTTTTTGTTTGTTTATTTTTTTCGGACGTGCTTCTCTTTCATATTTTCTGACGTGAATATGAATTTACCACAGAAAAATTCAAACTTTGTGATACAAATTAAGACAAATTTGAACGTGAGGATTTCACCCCATAATATTTAATCTGACAAAGATCTGCATGTCTATTTGTACCGTTGTGAACAACTCTTCACACTTGACATGGAAAAAGAATCCTTTGCTGATATCACTGAACTTTCAGCAGTGCCTTGCTGATGCTCTAGTTGGTTCTTATCGCTATACATACAAGATATTTAAACAAGAGCAAGGAAACTGTCAGCACAAGCATTCCGAAGAAACTTCGATATTTGTTGTATTGAAGAATAATGTTTTGTACTCGTGAATGGATCAAATTTACTAAAGAATATTGCATAAATAATCCCTTACTCCACACCATAAAAATGCAAAAAGAATGAACCCAATACAGTGTTGTTGTCGATATTGTCAAATACAAGTGATTAAAGTCCTGCAAAGCTCTTGACGAGCACTTCATCTTTCGACATGTAATATTATTAGGAGAAAGGGAATTGTTATGGAACAAGGGTTTCCTCACACAGTTCAATATTTAAGGAAAACCTAGGACCTTTCAATAATGTGTTCCTCTTAAGAAAAGAGAAACAATAGGATGACCTTGTACTGATTAACCAAAAATTAATTCCTAAAATTTGTTGGAAAATTATTCCCAACTACCTCATTTAACTAACAGCAACCAATCTAAGAAAGTACACAAGCATATTTCATGTATTAGCTTAAGGAATGTCAGATAAATTTTTTGCAGGCTTGAGGACGTAGAGTTAGTGACATATAAGTTGATTTTTTATTACACAGTCAATGAAACTGCCTAAAATTCATTTAATGTGACTCACCGCCATAACTTTTCCTTTTATGTTTCTTTCCTTTTATAAAAAGTTAATTCCATCATACAAGTCATGAAGTTTCTAGATTTACAAATTTTTATATTAATGCAACAACGTAAGATTTTAGTGTATCATAGAAGAATATAAGCATAGAGTAGTTGAGAGAGAAGTTGAGAAAGTATGAAAAATAGCTTACAACACATATCAAAGTGTTGTTAAAGTGTGTAAATTTTTTGTCTTTCACAATAGTGAATGAGCTGAAGTCTCATTTTATTTTTTTAATTGCTTTTTTCTCCATAAAATCCTAATTCAAACTATTTTTCAGTTTTGTTACACAATACTTTGAGTTGTTTGCTGTTAATGTGTGCTGAAACAATGCACATAAATTGCTTATTTTTCTTCTCAGCATTAAAATCAAACAATGGTATCAGAGCAAGTTCGAGGATCAGAGCATGTTCAAGGGGGATCAAAGAAGGTTCAAGAAGTTTTCTTTAACAGTGAAATATGGCAACAACATCAAGCACCAGCTTGACTAACACTCAAATACCTCAGTTCAATGGAAACAAATTTGACTATTGGGCTATCACAATGAAGGCCCTATTTTCTTCTCAAGATATTTGGGATTTGGTTGAAAATGGGTTTCCAAAGGAAAAACATGTAGCACCATACAATTCTTTTTCATAATAAGAAAGAGATTTTCTGAAAGAAAACGGGAAGAAGGACTCGAAAGCCCTCTTCTCTATTTTTCAAGCAGTACATGAGAGCATATTTCCAAGGATTTCAACAACAACAAAGTCCAAACATGCATGGGATATTCTCCAGACAACCTATCAATACATGCAAGAAGTGAATATAGTCAAGTTACAAATGATAAGAAGAGATTTTGAGACCATTTGTATGAAAGAGCCTAAGAATATAAACTCATTTTTCACACAACTAATTGGATTGGTTACACAAATCAGGTCTCATGGTGAGACACATGAATATAGGAGGATAACTGAGAAAATTAAAAGAAGTTTTCCATCAATATTTGACCCTCAGAATCTCTTATATCATGAACATAAGCATATAGATCTGTATCGCAAGCATCAGAATCTTAATCTCAATCACTAAACTCTTACTTTGGATAACAATCCCGATCTGAGCCTAAATCAAGCACAATCATAGAGGTATGATAAATCTCAAGTTCAATGTTATTATTGTAAGAAGTATGGTCATTATTAAAATGAATGTAGGAAGAAACAACATGATCTTAGTAATAAACCAAATGCAAATTTGACAAAGAAAATTAGATCCAAGACAATATGATTTTAGCTTGTAATATAGTACAAGATAAACCAATAGATGCATGGTTTCTAGATTTAGGGTGCAACAACCACATGACTGGGAGCATAGAAATGTTTTCCAATTTAGAAGAAAGTGTGAAATATGAAGTGACATTAGGGAATGATAATAAATTTTTCGTTATGAGAAAAGGAAGAGTCAACATTCTAAAAAAGAAGGGGGAGAAGAAATACATTTCAGATTTATATTTTGTCCCTGGTTTGAAACACAACTTGATAAGCATTGGACAACTCATGCAAAAATTCTACAAAGTCTTCTTCAAAAATGGTGAATTCATGATTTTGGATAAATTTCCATGCAAACATATGATTTCAAAAGTGCAAATGACAAGCAATAGGATGTTTCCCCTCAAGATAAAACTAGATTTAAATGAAGAGGGTGCACAAGTACAACTATCAATGGATTAACAAGATAAAAGAAAGTAAATTTTTATTACGTAGATAATTGTTGTTACACAAACAAATTTTCAAGTAGAGGTCAAAGTTGAAAACTGACTATGGCATTTAAGATTTGGTCATCTTAATTTTCGAGGTCTAAATTTATTTCATAGGTAAGGTATGGTGAAGGGATTTCCACTCATAGAAAAACTAGACAACTTATGTGAAGGATGCATCTTGGGAAAAAAACATAGAGAATCACTTCCAATAGGAAAGTCAATAAGGGTAAAGGCACCCGTGGATATTGTCCATTCAAATTTTTGTGGACCAATGCAGATACCATCAGTTGGTGAAAACTATTAATTTTTGACATTTGTAGATGATTATACAAGGAATACATGGGGCTACTTATTAAAACATAAAAGTGAAGTGATTGAGCACTTCCTTCAATTCAAAGCACTTATTGAGAAGAAAAGTGGACACTACAATTTTTTTTAGGGTTAACAGAGCTAGAGAATACATCTCAAATGACTTCCTTCGTTTCTGTAGGGAGCATGGCATTCAAAAATAATTTACAACAAGGTATACACCTTAGCAAAATGGTGTTGCAAAAAGGAAAAATAGGACCATTATGGAAATGGAAAGAAGTATGCTGACAGAAAAAAATTTTCAAAATGATTATTGGGTTGAAGCTGTCACTTGCACAACATATATTATAAATAGGTGTCCAACCAAAAGTGTTAATAATATAATCCCTAAAGAAGCATGGAGCATAAGGAAGCATAGTGTCACTCACATGAGAGTGTTTGGATGTGTGTCATATGCACATGTCCCAGATGAATTAAGGAAGAAGTTGGACAACAATGGGGGAATGCATATTGGTTAGATACAATGATGAATACAAGGATTACAAGTTGTATAAGCCATTAACCAAGAAGGTCATAATCAACAGAGGTGCAGTTTATAGAAGAGGAAGCATGGGACGGAAGTTTGGACAAGACAATCAATGTAACAACAAGTATGTCACAATAATACAAAGAGGAATTGACAACAACAACTAATTCCTCATTAGTGACTCCTCCTACACCCATTCAAGCACAACAAAGCAGTCATCAAGTGAAACCATCAATAGGGAATAGGAAAGTGTCACACATTCAAGGAAATACTACTCAAAGTACACCATAGAGACTCACAACATCATCTTCTCCAAGCGCAACATCAAGTGACATGTCAAGTCTATCTTTTGCAAGCATCAGAATACACAAATTTAGAAAATTAAGTGAAATTCATGCACAAAATGAAGCTAATAGTAGTGAAGGTCTAAATTCTTTATATGCTATGTTTTGTCATGTAGATGATCCAATTCCTTTTGAATATATTGTTACAGAATAAAAATGGGTTTCAACAATGAATGAATAAATGGAAGAAATAGAAAAGAATGACACATGCGAGTTAGTGGACCTTTTGGAAGGAAAAAAACTCATAGGTGTCAAGTGGGTCTATAAGAAAAAAAAACTGCTAAAGGAAAGATCGAAAGGCATAAAGCAAGGTTGGTCATCAAAGGATATAACCAAAACCATGGAAGAGATTGTGCAGAGATATTTGCACTAGTTGCACAAATGGAGGTAGTGCGCACAATGTTGTCAATAGTTGCACAACATAGATGGAAGGTGTACCAAATGGATGTGAAGTCAGTATTAATGAATGGAGTGCTAAAACATGAATTATATGTGGAGAGTCCACCAGGTTATGAGGTTCAAGGCCAAGAAGAGAAAATGTATAGACTTGAAAAGGCACTTTATGGGTTGAAGCAAGAATCACATGCATGGTACAACAAAATAGATGCATATTTGTTGGACAATGTGTTTGACAAATGTGATGGTGACCCTACTCTATACATCCATGAGAGTAAAAACAAGCTTCTTATTATTTTTTTATACATAGATGATTATATTTTCACTAGGAGTGATGACCTCCTCATTGTTGATTTCAAAGAAGTCATGAAAAGTGAGTTTGAAATGATAGATTTGGGGTTGTTAAGATATTTTTTGGGTATAGAAGTGAAGAAACTAGAAAATAGGATGTTTATCTCTCAAAAAAAATATGCCTCAAACATTTTGAAGAGGTTTAATATGCATGACAATAAGCTTGCACCAACTCCAACTTTTATGGGTTTGAAATTAAGAAAAGATGTTTGTAACAACAAGGAAGGTTCTAACAACAAGGGACACTATAACAACAATGCGAATCTAACATTATACAAAAGTATGGTTGGAAACTTAATGTATTTAACAACAACCATACCCAATATAATGTATGTAGTGAGCTTGGTGTCAAGATTCATGGAGACACCAAAGGAGACAGATTGGAAATCAACCAAAATAATACTAAGGTATGTCAAAGGGACAAAAGAATATGGTATTTTACACAAAAAGACAAATTATTTCAAGTTATTTAGTTACAGTGACAACAATTGGGTAGGAAGTGTTAATGATAGAAAAATCGCATCAGGCTATGTATTTGACATGGGTTTAGGGGGCATTTCATGGGCTTCCAAGAAGAATCCTATAGTGTCATTTTCGACAACAAAAGTTAAATATGTTGTTACAAAAATAGAAGCATGTCAAGCAGTTTGGATGATAAGGATGCTAGCACAATTATGACAGGAGAAATAAGGAACGACACTAATTTACTATGACAACAATTCTAAAATTTCTCTATCCAAGAATTATGTTTTCCATAAAAGAAGAAAACACATTGACACTAAGTATCATTTCATTAAACAATGGATTAACAATATAATTTGTTTTACAGCATTGCAGGTCACATGAATAGTGCGTAGACATCTTCACAAAACCATTGGCAAGAGATAATTTATTCATCTAACAAATTGCTTGGATATGGTGAATTTCTTTGGTTGTGATTGAAGGGGATGTGTTGGAAGATTACTCCTAAACACCTCATTTAATGACTCAAAACAACCAATCGCAAAAAGTACACAAGAAAATTTCATGTATTAGCTGAAGGAATATCAAATAAATGTTTTACATGATCGAGAATGAAGAGTTGGTGATAGATAAGACAAGTTGTTACTGTACAGTAAATGAAACCACTTAAAATTAATTTAAAGTGACTCACTCCCATAAATTTCCTTTTGTGTTTTTGTCCTCTTATACAAAGTTAATTCCACCGCACAAGTCACGAAGTTTCTAGATTTCCAGATTTCTATATTAATGTAATAGTATAACTTTTTAGTGTAGCATAAAATAAGATACACGCAAAGTAGCTGAGAGAGAAGTTGAGAAGGCCTGTAGACCAGAGGAGAAAAATAATAGAGAGTATTCTTAGAAGCTAATACAGTCATTACAACACATATCAGAGTGTTGTTAAAGTGTGTAAAATTTACGTCGTTTATAGTAGTGAATGATCTAAAGTTTCAATATATCTTTTTAATTGTTTTTTCCTCCATAAGATCTTAAGACAAAGTAATTTCTATTTCTATTGCACAATACTCTCTTTTACTTTGTTTTATAGTGTGTTGTTACTCTGAACTGTTTGTTGTTACGGTGTGTTGAAACAGTGCACATAAATTTCTTTTTTTTCTTATTTTCCCTAAAATCAAACAAAATTCACATGCCTAAGATCAAAAAAATTAAACTAACAACTTCGGGAACTTTCACATCCAATGCCTTCACTATTTATCCACCATACCATTAACCTACCATCGCTAACAAAAAAATTATTTTCTTGATATCAAGAAAAAAAATAAGAAATATGAGGAATTTTGTGCTAGCGATGAAGAATACAAGGTCCATTAAGGAGAAAAAGTTTCCATGCATTTCAAAGGGCTAGTGTGACCTTCCAAAATGGTCAAACATATGTGATAAGTACACATCGCTTATTCACATTTTTTCCATTTTTCATACTTGTTCTTTCCATCGAGACACTTTACTAGTTCCAATCTAGATATTTGGTGATGGTCTACATAACCTGCAACTCACCTACTCCAACCCTTTTTATAGTTTCATAGTTAGCATGCATCCTATATATATTTTTATTGTATGAAAAGAGCTTTATTTCATTACGAGGAAACAAAATCACATTCTAGCATACATGTCCAATATTTGTTTATATATGTAGATCTCAAAGATCTATTCTTAAATAAGAAAAAAATTATTGGAAAATATTTAACAAGAATTAGTATCTAGGTTTACTTTGTATTCTAGCCGAAAAATTAAAATTACATGTAAAGGTGTTGATACCAAAAAACATATAAAGGTTTATTTATTCTGTTATGTACAACCAATTTAAAAATATATAGAAAATCTTCTAAACATCTAGTGCATCGAGACCCATGTCCATGAATCTTCTATGATAATACTCAAGGAATGTGTCGTTTTGAGACTGAAATCGTCCAGATCCCATGACCCAGCCTAAGTCCCTCCTTAGAGAGGGAGTTTTCCTAAGTGTTGACTTCCTGGTAGACATGAGAAATCATTAACATGTTAAATGAATATTTTAAATGAACAATATCATTGACGAGAGGAACAATCCCAAGTTGTAACATTTAATTGCTTAACTACCCAATTGATAACTAACATTGAGTGTCCAAAAACTTTCAAAGAGTGAAAATTGTTTTCAAGGGAAAAAATAAGGAGCTTCAGTGCCATTAATTTTGCAAAGTTATTTTCACCTACACCCAGTCCCATTTTGACATGAAAGAAATGAGACTATCAAATACAATATTGCACCTCCTCCAAAAAGTATTAGCTCACCCCGAGTTGCCCCATCAAAAGATCCCATGGTTTGGACTTATCTAACTGTGCTTGTGTAACAATCCGCTAAAATGATCTATTTGAGGCATGGGAAAATAATCTAATATAACAATGGATTGAGAAGTGGTGATGTGAGAATCAAAAAATTATCATTAAAAATGGCTTTATTCCTAGCAAGGCATATACCCAAACATATTAACAGATGCACCACCTTGAAGGATCTTACCCCGCAAACCGAAAACCATTCAAGACATGCATCGAAGAGATCCTCTCCTTGCCACTGATAGTATTGTCCAAGTTTATTAGAAGCTAATTGCTACAAAAACTTTGTGTAAGAGAAAGTGGCCAACCTATTATTTACATTTTCCTTTGCAACTCTACACAAAACACACCAGTTGGGTCCTTGAAATTTCCTCTTATGTAAATTATCCCAAGTTGGTAATTTGTTCTCAATGGCACACCACATTAAAAATCTAGACTTTGTTGGGAATTTTAGTTTCTAGAGTAGCTTCCACCATCTAGCCCATGTCATAGGTAGTCTATCCATGATGAGATGGGAGTATCCCATTTTTGGAGAATATAAAGCATTTGGATCAAATGACCAAACTAATTCATCTTTTAATTTAGTCATCCTACTATGTGTTTCCCTTAACACCATTATACAACCATTCCATGAAACCTGCACATCCTAACGAAGGCCTAGTTGTCTTCCTAATAACCATCCTTATGCCCATAAATTTTGTTGAGATGGATCTGCTACCCGATTCAATGTGATCATACCTCTTTCTTGTAGATAGGGTGGAAGACCGAAGGGAAAATTTCCATGATTATTTCTTCCAAACCACGGGTCTAAACCTATTCTTAGATAGGATCCATCTCTAATTTTCCATGGAAAACCAAATTCTATCAATGGAAAGGAATAAATGATAGTTTTCCATATGATTAATGCATTTAGACTTTTCTTATTTGGAATCTGAATCCATTTCTACATGGACAATGGACAAATATATTTCATGTGTACTACCTCCATCCATAAAATTTGATTGGTGGTTAATCTATAGCAAACTTTTGCAACTAGAGATTTTTAAAAGAGAGGCATAATTTTTGGTCCCCATCCTCCCTTGTCCTTCCAAAGAGAAATATGGTCCCATTTCACCCAAGGGAGAAAAAAATGATAAGATGAACCTTACTAGAGAAATTTAAGAAAAAATTTCCTCATCGTTTCCATAATTCCCTTTAGAATCCAAGAGAGAAAAATCTAGTAAAGTGGATTGGTTTCAATGACATATTCAATTAAAACTAATTTGTTGGCCCAAAAGTCACACTAAGAGGGGGGTGAATCAATGTGTGATCAATTTTACCATTTCACAACATTTTAATTATTATAAGACCATACAACAATGAATTATAATAATTACATCATCAACTATAATAATGCATCATCATATCAGTAAAATATCAAGAAGCTATCACATGATTTTGCAAGCTCTAACCTATTCGAAGAAACTACCCCCAATAAATCCAAGTTTCCACTTGCAGTAGGTTACATATTGATTGAAGAACTAACCTTGGGAGATGTAAGAAGCTACTCACTATAGGCTACAACTTCATTGAGGCTTCAACTTTAATGATGAGCAACATCGACCCTAATTTAGGCACCAACCTGATTAAGACTCCAACCTCGATAATGAGAACTCCAACATGCTCTAGGCCCCAACCTGATTGAGGCTCTAATCTCAATAATGAGCGGACTCCAACCTACTCTATGCTCCAACTTGATTGAGGCTCCAACCTAATTGAGGCTTCAACCTCCTTCTTCAACTTCCTTATGGACCTATATTTCATCTCAATTTCAAATTGGATCCACTGATATCATATATCATTGAATTATAAGGAATATAACAATTTGCAATCTGTTGTAATCATCACAACTTACACCATCATATCATACTTCCATTGCCACAATCAATGTCACCACAAGATTAAAACTCTATCACTGCCATATTCATTGTACTATAAACAATGCAACTACTATAATCACTATCACTACAACCTAAAAACAATAATGTTGCCACACATAATCATACCAATCACTATTATATTGTTTCCCATGCTCTACTCCAAATTCATCAATTTGATCTCTCAAATCCCTTTTTTGAACTTGTTTTCACCATGTATCAATAACAATTGAACGCTGCTCATAGACCCTCAAAAATGTGCTCAAGAAGTTTTGGCCATTAAAATAACATTATAACCCTCTAATTACATTCATTTCTAATCCATGACCATCTAACTTCTTTAGGAATCCAATTTGGACCAATAATGAGCCTAGAAACGCATAAAAGCCTTATAAAACCATATATTTAACTAAGCATTTGAAAAAATTCCACTTCTTGGGTGTGCTATATACAATGAACATATTTCAGCACTGTTGCTAAAAAATTCCCACTGATAGGTCTGTTAAACATTCAAGAAAATGGGAATTCTCAACAATAAAATATTATAAACCAACTTGATGGTTGTCAAAGGTCGAACACACAACCTCAGTTTCCCACCAAGATCCAATACCAAGCATGTTGCATGTGTTACATGTAAATCTCATTCCTTCTATTTGTATTTGTTAACATTGTATTGAGTATGACTTTGTAAAAGAGAGAAACCCATACCTTATGTTGGATACATTGTATTCATTACAAAACCACTCAAAAACGACAACTCACAAAAACTATACCAACTCATGTAATTCGACTTGCAAATATATGTCGATCTCAAAATATTCTTAGAGTATCCCATCCAACGAAACCTGCTATGTAACTTATATAGTGACAAAACCGTGTTATGCATTGCCCAGGGTGGATTCCACTATACTTAATGTTTATGCTAAAGTTACCACCATCTAAGGCCAATTCATTTTCTAGGCATAATCTCGTTTCTATAATGAGACTTCACTATAGAATATCAGGTTTTTTTTTATATTATACTCAACAAGTTGTCTTACCATCGGCTAAATTGATAAATTCCAACGTCAAAATGAGCTCTACCAAACATAGAGAGTTCATCTAGATTCCACCAAATTTAGGGCTATGTCATTTGCCAAACAAAAATCACAACTTCACACAATAAATCATTACCATTGAACCGTAACCAGCATCAAAAACTAGGAAAAACCATTGTGACCTTTGTGTTACACAACATTTTGTCACTGTCCCTGTACTCCCCATTCCCTGATCCTGGAGGACCTCTACAGTGAACCCTACATGGTTCCTCTTCATGAAAAAACTCCCATTGTGTCCCTATTCATGACCTTTTGCATCATTTCCCAAAAATCTTCTATTTTTCCCAGTTTACAAGACGGGCGCTAATGACCAGTGTCCTCACGCCGATATGAAGGGATTAACACTGTCCTTAGCGCTGACCGGAGTGACTGAACCTTGTTCCAGTCGCACCAATCCTCTTTTGGAAAGTTTTTTAAATGAGGAGCCGAAGCTTCCAACTCTAGAAGCTTCGTAACGAATGTCTGGTAAATGGTTGGGTCGGATGGAGTCAAGGATGTTAGTTTGGGCTCCTTTCCCCTATAAGGATGGAACTACCTCAAGAGATAAGACCTTCTCCCATGAGAAGAAGAAACATCTCCCATCCATTCATGATATATAAACCTCCCTTTTTCCCAAGCAAAAGCTACTGTTCGAGTGTTAATGTTGGTATGCTAGTGTTAATTAAGTTTGGAGTAAACAACAAGCTATTCATAGTTGTATCTCTCTAGTTGTGTGTGAGGGAGAAGTGTGAATTTGGTTTAGTGTGAAGACTAAAGGGAAGAGCCTTAAAACTATCATTGTTGAGGCCATCATGGAATGCTAACGGAAGTGTGTGGGAACCTGGTTTTGTCAGAGGAGAACAACAACGTCAAGGCAATGGTTGTAATCTCTTCTTGATTTAATATATATGCAACTATTGATTGATTTCCTACATAATGTGTCATCTCACATGTTTATGGCTTAATGCTTCTTGACTTGTTAAGTAGGTTGAATTACAATTTGTCTATTATCATGGTTGTTGTTTGCTATTGTTTACTTGTTTCAGGTGTTCAAATAAGGAAATGGGAGATAGCTGGAGCAAGCAAGCAAACGGGATATGTGTACTAAGAGGTAGGCCCTCTTAATTGGTTCTAACCTAAGGAAATATTCCATAGAATGTCTTGCTTGTGGCTAGACCCGCTATTAGGCTAGAGAAATTGTTTGTGTCCGCACTTGGAATTTACTTCACCACAAATTGGCGACTATGCTGGGGACCCAATCCTTCTGTTTGTTTGATTGGAATTTCATTGTTTTGTGTGAATTTTTCTAGTTTTTCCATTTCCCTTTAGTTCTATCTACTTTTCTTTGCTTACTACCCTGGGTTTGAAATTCATAGTAGCATGTCTGGTCCCAACTTCTAAAGATTTATTTTTTTCTTTGCATTCTTGCTCAGCGCACTTATTTTGCTGACAATCGCACCGATCAACAATATGCTGAGAAACAGTCATGCCGACCCCCTTCTGGTGCTTGTTTTCAGTTAGGTAGTCATGTCGATGCCTGTAAGTGAAGATTAGGGTTCACCCGAGATCTTGGCTAGTGTGTTTTAGTCTCATGATTTTTACCCTGTAAGCTATTTAGACCGTCTTCTCCCTGACTAGAAAGCTTCTTTTCATTTGGTTTATTTGGTTGTTGATTTGCCATGTTTTTGCTTGATTTCTTGGGTCATTGCATGGTTAGTGTCACTAGGGCATCTAGGTTGTCATCCATTCAGTTGATTGTGAACTCAGTAAGTCAAGTTGTTGGTGCATTTACTCCTTGCATTTCATTTATGGTCCTTCTATGACTTTAACCTCCATTACACAAGTTTGAAGAGTTTTGTTTTCTTGTCTAAATGTCTCTTTTTCGGCATAGATCACATTACTTGTCTTGTTTTTGGTGAAGTCATGATGTCATTAGTTTGAAAGAGTCACTTTTTGTGTTTTTCATATGCTTGAGAATCGATTGTCTCGAAACTTTTTCATTGAAGTGTTTTATGAGAAATTCATTTTCTCATTTCATGAAAAGTAAAAGATTCTAGTTTGTTGCATCAATATGTTACGGTAGATAGCATCATTGAAGACAAGGATTGCATTGGCATTTGAAAAGAAAACATAGTTCTCTTTACTTTTGAGAGGACTGTTCAAGTGTACTTGTTAGGAAATTAGGAATTGGAATGTATTTTTCATTAGTTTATTTTCTCGAAAAGTGAAGTAGTGAAAAATCATTTTGCTTTCTGTTGCTTGGTTATTTGCATTTTATTGTGTTTTCTACTATCTCTAGTGTAGAAAATTCATCGAATTGAAACGGTCTTGTCTCATTTAGCTGCATTTAGGACTTTTTCGAGTCACATCACTAAGGCATGAAAACCGAGACATAATTCAAGACAAACTTTAAAATGAACTCAATTATCCTCAGGCACATTTGAAACCTAATGATCACATATATAAGGTCTAGGCTAGAGATGTGTTCCGACATCTTTAAACCTAGCAACTGTCATTAGCCTCGGCACTAGAAAACGCTAATATAGATTTGTGCTCCCCGTACCATCGAGTATGTAACAGGAGACCCCTCTAGGCTGCAATCCTTTATCCATAGGAAGCTGAGTCTACCGCCTTGCAAACGTGATACACAGAACACAACATTCAGGCAGATCACCTACCCATACTTCTCGGTTCGTCGGGAGGTATTCTGCAGTTCACGGTTACCTGGTAATCCTTTTTACCTAGATCATCCGGAGTAGTCATTTGATCTTTTTGACTCATTAAACTTAAAATATCATTCGAGTGCTTGTCCTTTCAAGCTCGTTTCCAATCGAAAGTGATAGATTCATCTTTGTTTCTTTCTTGACTCTTAAAAAATGAAAGAGCATTAGTTTATTTATGCGTCTTAAAAAATTGATCACCCAAGATCTTATAACATTTTGTTAGTCTTTTCTAAACCAAATCATGAGTTTTTCCTAAAAGTACATTTTAAAGCCTTGAAATTTATCTCTCTTTCCCTGTTAACTAAGACAAGGTCATCGTGGCTGAACCATTTGGTTCACCTAGTTCCTCTTCCTCTCCTCCATCTAAAAGATTGCTTGAGGAGCCTTTTCCAAAATTACCAGAGTCACTCGAGGACCAAGGTGTTGAACTCGGAATCGTTCTGAGAATTCAACCTTTGTCATCTCGTCCTCCGCTTACTTCAAATACTGGGTCACCTACTGATATTGGCTCGGAATATCCAGACAATCCCGTCCAAACTCCTGAGAGTTCGCCGACCACTGATGGTCAGCTTGGATTGGTTATATATCCTCTGAATCCTTTGTTCGACCCTGTTGTGATATCACTGTAGCGTTCATATAGTATGTACGATCAACTGGGTGTTCATTTGGAATTATCCCCTTGTACATCTTCGATTGTTCATCATCGTTTGTTCCCAGCTATGGAACCCGAAGGCAACACTCCTATTACCTCTCCAGATCAATTGAAAGTTTCGACTCCACACATTGTTGAAGAGGAAGAACATCAATTTACTTGTGAGGGTTTACACTATACGGGGAGCATTCCCATCAGTGTGTATTAGAATTTTCTACCTAATTGTGTGACTTTAGCACAATTGGTCTTAGGTACACCTAGTGCCTCATCACTTTATCACAACCCTATTTGGGCGTCTGGTGCCATGCCTACTATAGGACCATTCATTGCCAACCCAACCTCCCAACAAGTCATTAACTCAGTCCCGATGCAATCCACTGTTTCGAACCCTCTTGTCTCGTCCGTCCCAATCACCCATCTGGTTCAACCGACAGTCTTGAAGAATGTTACTGTCAGTTCTTCGATCCCTCCAGTAACTGGAGAAGTTGTGCCACCGCCTGGGGGGCAGAATCTAAGTGTTTCTATGATGTCAAACACCACCAATGTGAGTAGCTCACAGGCTCACATGGTTGGGATGACCCAACCTTCTTTTCATATTATCCAAAACCCTACTGGTCCTACAGGATCAAGCAATGTCTAGTACCAACAGGTCCAAAATCCTGTTGGTCCGTCTGGGTCAAGCAATTTCCTATAACAACAGCCTTATGAGGCTCATGTTTAGTACTAAGCTCCTTACGTTCCATATGGTTATCAAGGAATGGTCAATCCCCCTTATGTCCTTCAGTCTGGGTAGTATGTTCAGCCTGACCCATCGACTTTTCAGGGTGGCTATGGCCAGATTCAGTTCGGAAATTTTCTAGGAACTATTCAAGTACCCTTGGTGCAGCAAATATAGCATCTGCAACAACAAGGGAAACTTGTGTTGCAGCAAGGGTTGTCCACGCAACAACAAGGGCAGATGATACTGTAGCAAGGACCACTACAACAACCATAGGGGAAACCCTCACAACAGTTGCAACAAACCATGCAGCATTAGATACAGTATGCTCTGCAAACCTCCCAGCCTATTTCTTTGCAGGGCTAGCCTCTACAGCCGCGGGGATAGCCTTTGCAGCCACAAGGTCAATCCTTGCAGCAGCAGGGCCAACCCGGGCAACAACAACCCTTATATATATCAACAAGGTCAACCCTTGCAAGGACAAGGCCAGAGTCAAGTCCTACAACAATAGGACAAAAATTCTAATGTCCTAGGGAAACAGGTACAAAATCCTTTTATCCAAGGGTAGTAGGTCCAGAATCCCTATGTCCAAGGGTAGCAAGTGCACAATCCTTATGTCCAAGGACAACAGGTCCAAAATCCTCTTGTTCAGGGGCAACATGTTCAAAACCCACATGTTTAGGGACAACAGGTACAATATCTATATTTCCAAGGTTAATAGGCTCAACAAACTCTTAACCTATATATTGCTTATCAACAACCTATGACTAGATAGTTCCAAGGTGTTCAAGGTCAAAATCCTCCCTATGGCCAAAGTAACCTGCAGTGGGGGCATAATCAATTTCGATATGGCAAAAACCCTCCACTATGGGGCCAAAATACTTACCAGAAGGGATGGGCTCCTCCGGTTCGACCCGCTTATCGACCTCCAATGCCTTTCAACACTCAATTGTTGTTCTTGGCCACACTAGAGTTGCCAGATGTTTCTTGACCCACGAATGATCCAATTCTTCATTCGCCATACTAGCCTCCGATTCCGTCCAAGATCCTGAGCGATTGTCCTAAGTTCAATGGGAAAGAAAAAGAAGATCCTTAAGCCCATGTGATGGCATATCACCTTTGGTGCTCTTCAAATTCCTACGCTGATGATTCTATTCGTCTCCATCTTTTCCAACGAACCCTCACAAGTGTTGTAGCCAAGTAGTACATCGAGCTCCCTCGAATTACTTACCATGACTTCAACTCTTTAGCCATGGATTTTCTTACACATTTCCAGTTGCCGGTTCGCTATGAAACTGGCACCTATTTGCTCACATCGCTTAAGCAAGATACAATGACACACATCTCCGATCACATCCATGAATGGAGGCGTAGATGTCGCCTGATCAAATTCAACATTGCTGATCAGTTGCTCACCAAATGGTTTACCATGTCATTCATCACTCTAATTGCTCGCGATATAGCTATGGGTGGATGTCTTATCGAAGAACAAGCCATTGCTCGTGCCCAGTACTTAGATCTTGTTTATTCTCAGTTTGGAACTTTGTATGAGTTATTACCCAATGCTCCGTGGCCATCATCTGATCCCATGGCATAGAAGTCACAGGCTACACCTCTCGACGATGGAGTAATTGGTTCAGTGTCCCAGACCCCTGCCAAATCTTCTTCCAAACAGAAGTCAGTCTCGAACACTACTTCCAATAGTTCCTCCTAGAATCCATCTGGCTCTAATAAAACCTCAAAGGTCCACGATGTCCAATCTGCCACAATGAATAAATCATTGAAAGTTAAGAAGAAAGGCAAAGGCAAGGGTAAAGCTGATGCCCCAAAACAGGGTCCTCCTAAGTCGTCTGCTGGTGATTCTTCACAATGGAAGCCTAAGTATCCATGCCTCATTTGCGAGGAGGATCACTATACTAAGGATTGTCCACAACAATCTGAAGTTAGTTGTTTGCTCAAAGGGACCCCAGCTATCCTAAAAGAGTCGTTTCCATCTCAACAGACTCAAATGATAGACCATCCTCAATCATCTGCATCCTTAGGATCTCAAGTGTTCAAGATGAGTACGCCTGTTAATGTGGCTACTAGATCAATAGATTACCAAACTCCTGCTCCGATAGCCAGGAAAGAGAAAGAGGCCACCCTTTCTTCTTCTGCGCCAACTTCAGGCCCTCATCATATCAAGTGCCCTAACCCTAATTCCGTCATCAAACCACCTTCTCGAGGTGTTCTAATGAAGTCCTTGTACAATCCCAATGCTCGATCCACTTAGCACTATAATATTGTTGAGGAGTTGGCTCAGGCGCCATCAGCTATGTCGGCTCTTGAGGTGCTCCAAAGTTTTCCGTCTCAGCAGAAATCTTTGTTGTCGACTATTGGGGGAATTGATCCTACCTATTCCAATTCGATATGTTTTGATCTAGAAAGCCATGTTCCACGCCTCCCTCATCAGATTTCCTTTCTCATTCAGGCAATCATCAATGAGAAAACCATTCATACGACCCTCATTGATGAAGGTGCTTCAACTTGCATCATGTCAATCGCTTGCTTGAAGGAAATTGGTTCTCCTACTTTGAACCAATCACCTAACACTTTGGAAGCTTTCGACAGGCGCGATTCACAACCTTTCGGTGACTTACCCAACCTTGCCATTACTTTGGAGGGTAAGATAGTACACGTTGAGCTATAGATTATTGACGCTAATATCAATTATAATCTTCTACTTGGACAGAGATAGACCCATGCCATGCATGCTATAGCCTCCTCCCTATTTCACGTGACTCGTTTTCCCCATCAAGGGAAGATCATCACAGTTGACCAACTATCCTTCTTTGCCTCTTCCTCCTCGGATGGAAATGTTTCATATGTCAAGCACACTGGTGCTTCATATGAGAGTGTGGGGGCTGGTCTTTTTAAAGATTCTTCCTTGATGGGAATTTTTCTGCTCCCACCTTCTCATGTTGCCTTTGTCAACATGATCTTGGTCAAATATGATCCTTGGATCATACCTTCACCAGAACTTGTTGATACCTGGGGTGAGGTTATGCCACTTAGTCCTGCCGAAACCAATTAGGTGGAAATTGTTTCGGCCTCGAGCTCCGTATCCCCTGATTTTCTTGTGTTGAGGACTTCTTTCAATATGTATTCTCAATCCCCTTGGCTTGGTGCTTAATAATCTCCCAATCCCTTAACCGAGACTTTTCTTGCTGATGAGAGTATCATGGAAGTAATGTCTCTAGAAGAACCACCATGGAATGATCCTCATCATTGTTCCTCGTTCCTACCTAGCCTGGTGGTCATGCCTATGTGTCTTAAGAAGTTCTTTTCTCTGCTGCCTATTGAAATGTCAGTTTCCCCTACCATTTTCAAGATCTTTCAACTAAGGGCACCTTTATCTCTTTATGGATTCAGGTTTTTTCTCCCTCCTTGGGTTTTTATCGTTTTCCAATTCTTGCAATGGTGTTGTCATTTGACTCGTAACCCTCCCTCGCCCAAGGGGAATGGGTGAAAACCCTTATATGAGTTCTACTCTATTATTTGGCCGAGTCGATGCTTACTTGTCATGTCAATGATAAAACTCCGATGTTCATTTGTGTTGATTGATTACTCGAGTCCGAGCATGGACTCTCTCAAAACATACTATGCTTAGGTCATCTTGCATGGTTACTTGTGTACATTAGTGTGTCATTCATTTTTGTGCAGTGTGGTTTGGTGTGTTAGTTTTCAAACAGATTTCCTGTTTTATTTTTTTCCCTACTTTGCAGATCTCTATGACTCCTCACATCGGTTTCGCTAATGGTGCTTTCCGTAGTACCCAGAATCTATCCTCCACGACATGGGCCATTTATGACCCTCATGCTGAGTTTATTGATCTTCAAGGTATTTTTTTAGGTTGCGCAACTAATAACATTGTTGAATACAACGCAGTCATCGAATTTTTGTCAAAAGCCATCACTTTTGACATTCGGGAGTTGGTTGTAAACCTAGATTCACAACTTGTTGTCCTTCAACTCAATGGGAAATATTCCGTCAGAAAGCCTCAGATATTGAGAATGTATCTATGTATTTGTCTACTGGAAATAAATTTTGATTACATTACATATCATCATATTCCTAGATGCATGAATACATTGACAGATGCATTAGCTAATTATGTGTTGGATAAACATTTACGAAACATGTGAAAAGCCAAAACAAATAATTTGTACCATAGTAAGCAAGAAAATACAACATATATGTATATGGTGATAATGTTTGATACATCAAAACCCCAAAAAATAATATGTGTGTTCAAATAACATTGGCAGCTCGCAGGCCTCATGTATCCGTGGCATGCAGGCCTCAAAAATGTAAAATGCTAGACCTAGGAACTAATTAGCATGGTGGTCATGGTAGGAAGAAACTGCTCGTGCAACATGAGTCAGCAATCAGTGGATCCAGTCTGATACTCCCACAGTATGCCTCTGGTACTAGCACGGGATGTGTCCCACATGGGCGTACTTTGGGATACCATGAGTCAACCCCTAGAGGTTCCTCATGATCTCCTCCTTGTTGTCACCCCCCCCTGATAAGGAGCAACATCAAACTGGTGAGCGACGTGCCTGGCTATTGGGGACATCCCGATAGGACGCTTTGGTCCAACATCTACATTGATAAAACAAAATGTTATAATCACATATATATCAAAAACAATTAAAAAATCATAAAATCAAAAATTGATTTTTTACCTTCATCGTCGAAAGCCTCCCCATCTGGCAGCGACATGTCCGGATCTCCATGGATGTTGGTACCATTGTATGGCAAGTCCTCCACTACGATCATCGATCATCGTAGCCATGAAAAGAAGGCAGGCCTGTAGGACATATGTTGGCCCCTAGTGATCGTAGGCATCAAATGACTCCAACGGGCCATCTGTGGGTCTCATGGCATCGATGGATCTACCTCAGTTAGCTGGTACTAGAATAGTGGAACCCGTTCCAAGAAAAAAGTCACTATTATAGATCTGAAGCAAAATTTCTTTAGATTCCTTGCCTTAGATTTTGTCAGCTGGCGTTTTATGTTGATCTTCATAGCTTCCGCCCAATTGAATATCGTCGTTGTTGTACAGTCCATAGCATATAAGAATTTCGACTTGTTAGTCTCATGCATTGCATGGGACCGTGCTACTCTGTTGATAGTCAAGTGTAGCACTCTCAGTGTCAGATCTTGCACAGTGGCAATCTCAATCTTGCTGCTCTTAGATTTAAGGGCTTCTAGAAAATGTTCGGCAAGTAGCATGGATATGCTTGCCCCGATCGGTTGTGACCCATATAGGTTGAATGGTTCCCCTCTCCAGGACAACCTTGTGATGAAATATACATATAAAGTTTCTAACTGCAGCTCCTAGTCACCAATGATGAATATTTCCCGATTTATGTCCCATAAAATAATCAGGTATTGAAGTAGCTCATGTTGAGCCCACATCCCTGGTGTGAGAAAGAACTTGAGGAGTCCACAATTCGTCAAGGCATTCAAGAAATTTGGATCATTCATTGCCTGGCTGTCCACATCTTCGTGCTCACGTTCTTTCTAGTCTACCATTTTCGACGATTCTTTCTTGTAGAAACCATGTATTCAAGTCAATAATCATTTTTGGCAAGTAAAATTTGGATTCAAACAACAAATTTGAGAGGAGAATCGATTTTTCCTTGTTCACGGTGCCAGCATGCCTATTTTAAAAACAGTTGCGCCAACAACGTGGTTTGGCGTTTTAATTACCCTCGACCAGTGCGATTCCGTGCCTGGAAATCGCGTTGACCAAGGGATATTTTTTTTTTCCAAAACCTCCCTCAAAAATCCAAAAAATAGATGAAAACAAGAATAAACATTATGGAAATGGAGCTTAGGGACTTGGCTCTTACCCACAACTCGTGGCTCGGTGAATGACCTCTCGGATCTCCTGCAATCTGCTCTGGAAAAATTAGGGAAAAAGTGGGTGAAAAGTTTTTCACAACAAGGTAAAAATGGTAAATGGTGAAAAATATTTATTTTTCCCTCCTTTTATTCAGTTTTTCATGAAATATTACTGTTTTTTTAATTATTTTTGATCTATTTTGCCTCAAGAATTAGATAATGCACTTTACCCTTTTTGTGCAGCAACAGGTGATGGATGTTTGACGATGATACCGAGTCACATTTCATCTCTTTTCTTGACTTGTAAAACTCAAATGAAAGTATTTCCAAGTTTTCTCCCTTTTTACTTGTAAAAGAGAATAAAATGAGGGGCCTGCTTTTAAGCTCTTTTCCGACCTTTTAAACACGAAAAGATAGCCAAGCCCTTTTCGTTTCAAACTCCTTAATGGATATGAAACGTCGTGCGCCCAGTATACATTTACCCCTTTTCGAGCTGGAATGCACTATTTACAAAAAGGGTACTCCTTGACTGAAATGGTCAAGCAGTTCTCTCAAGTATCATTTTCTACCTTTTCGGGCTCGAGAGACACAAACGTACGAAAAGGGACCATGTGGATTTTTCTTTTCCTTGTCTTTTTCAAACTCTCTAAACATGAAAAAGATACTGAGTTACACCTTTGTCGAACTCGTTACAATATTAAACGACATCGCATTCGTCACCATGACGAACATGAGCTTCTCCTTCCTAGGGATCGTTAAACTTGCTAGGTCAGATTTGTTGGAAGGATGAACTTACAGTGCAATCATATTATATCCCCTTCAAGCTTGTGATTAAACACTAATTGGGGTACCTGCCAGGAATGGTGGGGGAAATTTTGGAAATCTAATCAGTTGTGTTGAAATCTCACTCTTGAACATGACACTTTCTACTTCATGTCGGGATGGGATATCCTCCTTTTTTTCATTGACCTTCCTGGGTTGGGTGGTTCATTTTTGACTTCCATTTGATGTCTACCATGTCATCATGACCACCAATCCTATGGATCCAAAATATTCCAAACTTCCAGTCATGTCGCCGATATGTTCAAGAGTTGTCCTTCTGCAGTTACACTTACCCCTAATTCTCTGTATCATCCAAAATCATTTTTCATCCCTTTCTCTTGTGTTGATGATGTGGGTTATATTATGGCCCTCGTTCGACATGATCACTTCCTATCGACTTCAGCTCATTATCCAGGAAGTTGACCGAGAGACTCCCTTCCAGTACTTTAGAGCTGGCATGCCCTAATGGCAATTTCTCCGCACTTGACGACAAGTATACATCATTGGCTTTTGATCGAGTGATTTCACAGGTGTTCGACTACAGTTCCTTTATTCACATTCCATGAATTATGCTGATAGTACCTTGAGTACCATTGTCATTATTGGTGGTTTATCTCGCACTTGTTAACAGTTTACATCATCGGCTGGTAATCAAGCAATTTTCTATCATGTTCGACGTTAACACATCTCTTCACATGTTAGAGTTTGTACTTTGATTGGGTCGTGTTGGAGCACAAGACCCTGGGCTGAGATTACAAAAGTCTAGGTTGCAAGGCGGTGTGACATGGTTCTATTGATATACATGTCTCTCTCAGATGGATGGTTGTGACCATACCATGAGTTATCATATGTGATCGTTCCCATTATTGGATGGTTGCGACCATACCTTGGTTTCGATATGATCCTCTTTATCGGATGGTTGTGCCCATGCCTGGACCCATTTACATGATCATTCTTTGGATGGTTGAGTCCATACCACAATTCATGTATCATTTGACAGATTTTTCGGTTATGTATATGTATATGTACTTAATTGCAGGTTTTCCAACGACAAACTCCAGTTCCCCACACTGATTCATAAAGCATTTCATCCCTCACTCTAGTTCGGCCTTCACGCTTTAGGGGGCATTTGATACACAACATTTTGTCACTGTCCCTATACTCCCCATTCACTGATCTCGGAGGACCTCTATAGTGAACCCTACATGCTTCCTCTTCATGAAGAAACTCCCACTATGTCCCTCTTCATGGGCAGAACAATTCCCTTTTGCATCATTTCCCAAAAATCTTTTGCTTTTACCAGTTTACAAGACCGGTGCTAATGACCAGTGTCCTTCTCACGCCGACATGCAGGGATTAACATTGTCCCTAGTGCCGACCAGAGCAACTAAGCCTTGTTCCAGTCACGTGGATCCTCTTTTGGTAAGTTTTTTAAATAAGGAGTCGAAGCTTCTAGCTCTAGAAGATTCGTAACGGAAGTTTGGTAAATGTTTGGGCCAGATGGAGTCGAGGATGTAAATTTGGGCTCCTTTCCCCTATAAGGATGGAACTACCTCAAGAGATAAGAACTTCTCCCATGAGAAGATGAACCATCTCCCATCCATTCATGCCATATAAACCTCCCTTTTTCCCAAGCACAAGCTAGTGTTGGAGTGTTAATGTTGGTGTGCTAGTGCTATTTAAGTTTTGAGTAACAACAAGATATTCATAGTTGTATCTCTCTAGTTTTGTGTGAGGGAGAAGCGTGAATTTGGTTTAGTGTGAATACTAAAGGAAAGAGCCTTAAAACTATCATTGTTGAGGCCATCATGGAATGCTAATGGAAGTGTGTGGGAATTTGGTTTTGTCGGAGGATAACAACAACGTCAAGACAATGGTTGTAATATCTTCTTGATTTAATATATATGCAGCTATTGATTGATTTCCTACATAATGTGTCATCTCATATGTTTATGGCTTAATGCTTCTTGACTTGTTAAGTAGGTTGAATTACAATTTGTCTATTATAATAGTTGTTGTTTGTTGTTGTTTACTTATTTCAGGTGTTCAAAGAAGGAAACGGGAGATAGATGGAGTGAGCAAGAAAGGCCATCACCAAATGGGATAAGCGTACTAAGAGGTAGGCCCTCTTAATTGGTTCTAACGTAAGGAAATCTTCCATAGAATCTCTTGTTTTTGGCTAGACCCACTATCAGGCTAGAGAAATTATTTGTATCTGCACTTATAATTTTACTTCACCACACTTTGTTATTGTAATGTGACCTATGCAACTAAGGTTAGTGCTCAAGCTTCATAGTGAATCAAGGCTACATAACCGGAAAACTACAAATAAAATGGAAACTTCGCAGCAAACGAGAATAAAACCATTTTATTTAGAAGTTGCACCTCCACCTCATTACGACCAAAACCAAACTAACTATAGATCAACAAAAATCCTTTGTGAATTGTTACATGAAAACTACACTATCTCATGATCATATGCATATATATAGATATGTAGTGCTGCCATGGCTCAAAAATTTGACCATATAATTAATTCTATAAATGTGGAGCCGACTATGGAACCTAGCACAAGAACTTCATATTCTAGCCCCATTCTATCATGCGGTCATGCTCATATGACCATACTCCAAGGGTCATTGGTCCTTCATATGATGACATCAACATGATCTCATTATGTTGCGTGGAAGCCCATGAGGGGTTCCATGTGTCACATTTTCAGGCTTTGACCAATCCAAAATCGTCATTAGTCACTTCCACATGGAAGCCTTTGGTTGCACCACATCAACCTATTGATGTCATCATGTTGATGTGCCATGCTAACTATACAACTATGCCATGTGTCAATCATCAATCGATACATGTCATCGTCAAACAATATATTAGCATGTGTTGAGATCTAATTGGTATGATAGGGCTAATGAAACTTCATGTAACTTCACCTTCATTCAACCACTGAATTGTTATATGTGTTTTTGATGAACTTGAAAGATTCACACCATTCAACGATGTTAAGTACTTTGCACCTTTGCATGCTTGGGGTTGTTGATCTATTCTGTAAATGGTGGATATGCTCCAAACATGTGCACTAGTTAACATACTAAATAATTAAGACTTTTCCCTAATGTTTTATCCCTCAATAAATACTGAAACTTTAACTAGCCATAATTTCTCATGCAGAAGGATTTTTTTCTGATCAGGATATATTGTTGGAAAGGTATTAATGATCTTTACAGAACCATTTTATTTGTAGGATCTTTAGGACATAATAACTGCATCAAAAATTCAAATAACTTTAAGCACCTTTAACTACTCTTGATGAGAACCTATAAGAGATCCAACTCACAAATTACCTCATAGAGAGTTGTAATACTCATTTTTGTCATCATAGATGGTAATGATGTTGTCTCATACATCCCCTTTGACATCAACCACATCTTGTTGTCATCAATGACAACGCTAAGTGAAACATAATATTTCTCCTCTACATAGCCATCTGAGGGTCCATATTTTTTAAAAAAAATTCCATTTTGGAAATAAGCCAGTTCCAATCTCCTGTTGTATAGGAATTATAATTTAAAATAAATCCCATGTATTTTTAACCTTCTTCGATAATGGAAAAAGTAAGTGGAAAGTACTCATGCTAGTGAAGGAGATTGGCATTACTCAAATTGAAAGACAACAACATAGAATTATTGAAATTTATGATCATGCATGTAGCTACTCCAAAAAGGGTGAGAGTGTCCTTTACCACCATTGCATCTATTCTTGACTTATCACAAAAAATACGAATGTCATCAACAAACAACAAATGTGTGATAATTAGTCCAATAGAAAGGCTTAGACCGTGGAGTTCCCCTCTATGATTGGCACCCCTAAGATGTGATTTAGTTCTTCTGGAACGAACTAGAAGAGGAGGCGAAATAATGATCACCCTTGACATAGCCCTCTCCGTGCATAAAAAACAAGAAGAGGTAGAGCCATTTATGATAAAGAAAATGATATAGTAGATATGAAACTCATGATCCAAATTACAAAATTGAATCCAGAACCCAGATGAGTGAGGATAAGTCTTATGAATAGCCACCTAACTTAGTTGTAGGCTTTGGATAGGTCAATATTCATAATTCAAATTCCTCTATTTTATGCTATGAAGACCTTCTTGAGCCACCCCTATAGCATCGTGAATATGTCTCCCTTCCAAAAAACGAAATTGTTCCTTTGAGATTTTTTAGATAAGATTGGATTTAAACAATGAGTAATTACTTTATCAATAACCTTATAAATACAATTTCATAGTGATATGGGATATAAATCATCAAATGTAGAAGGTTTTTCAACCTTTGAAATTAAGGAAATAAAAGTGGTTTTGAAAGAGGCAAGGACATGTCTAGTGGACCTTGATTCTTCCACTACTCGTAGAAGATCTTCCCCCATAATGTCAAAAAGGTATGGAAAAAATTCAACAAACCATTTGCCTAGACCTAGGATTTTTTTCATCTGAAAATTTGATAGAACTTCCTTCAACTCTTCCACATTTACTGCGTCCATCAAATGTGCATTTGCTTCCTCATCAATGAAGCTAGGGAAGTAAACTACCAGATGAACCCCCTCCTTAATTGTAGATCCTCAAGTGGCCTTAAAAACATTCCCAAATTGGAGTTTGTCCATATCAGTTAGCTCTTTGAATGTAGATGCATTATTTCCTTATTGATCCTTTGGATTCTAAATAATGTTGCTTAATTTCCTTCCTTTATCATTTTTTTGGAAAAATATTGTGTTCTCATATCTGTTTGCTAACCATACTGCTCGGCTCTTGATTCCCTATGTAGCCTCTATATCCTCTAAAATACTTTTTTTCCTAGCTTCCAAACTGACAAGCCTTTCCTTCGATTCCTTTGAAGGGAACCCCTCTAAGTCTTTATCGGAGATTGAATTTAATTTATCTTTTATTTCTTGAAGGTCTTCTGAATCTCTTTTATGTTTAAGAACATAGAAATTGATGTATATAATTTCATTGAACTGAGGTGCTCGTCAAATTGGGTAACTGGAGACACACCATAGGAGGATTGAACTGGCACCATTAGGCCTAAACCAAAGACCAAAACTCATTCTTTAGATAATTTTCATTTAATATAAATGGACAAGGTGGCTTCCTTCCAAGGTATTTTATTTCAATAAATATTGGTGAATGATCAAATTCACCACCCATACCAATCCATTCATGAATTAATGGTAAATCTTGTAGTAGATTATTGACTATCATAAAGTGATCATCCTTTATTGATCCTATCCTCCCCCTCCTATTGTTCCTCCAAGTAGGTTTTAATTTCACCTATTCTAAATCCACAAATTTATGCTCCATCAAGAACTGATAGGAAAAACTAGTAGAGTTGCTTACTTGAGCTCTCGGTCCCCAAATCTCCTCCAATCCCAAAAAATGTTAATTCCCCTCTAATTATCAAATCATGAGAGGAGAAAAAGGATTTGCGGGATAGGAATTCCCAAAAATGCTACTTTTTCCTATATGGCCCATAAACATTCAAGACTAGAAATTATTTGTTTATCTCAACTAATAAAAATTTCATACCTAGAATCTAGTCCAACCCCCAAGTGTTTATAGCTTTAACAAACAATGGATTCTATGCAAATTCTATACCCGAGCATTCAAGCAAAGAAAATACCATCCAACTAATAATGACTCAAGCACCCTTGCTACCACCTCCCACTCTCTTATATTTTCTTGAACAAGAAGATTATAGTGTGATTTAGCTCAACTAACAGGCATAGAGAAAATTGTTTATATGGCCTTACTAGGGCCCTAGAATTAAAGTATACAATAATCATGAGGTGATCCCTTTATGGACATCCACTACTATAAGAACCCCAATAATTAAGAGTTGTTTCCCAAAAACTAAATCAACCTGAGCTTTGTCTTGGGATTTGGCCAATTTTTATTTTTTCCCTCAACCTTTACCAACATTCACACACATAGGATTAGGACCAATCCCACTATTATCACAATTTGTGATTTAAGGTTAGAGTTTTAGGAACTTGAAATTGTTGTTTAATGTTTTTTTCCTTAAAATATTTTTGAAAGCTGACAATTAATTTGTTAATTATGGTTTAAAAATGAAATAAGTAAATCGATGAAAAATCAAATGACAATGATATGGTCCATATGTCAAAATTAAGGTGCTGCCAAATAATTTGTAATACTAGCATATTGTACAATGACAACTAGCACTGAGAAATCAAATGTTAATGACATGATTCAATGATTGTTACGGAGTACTAGGATAAGAGTTGATACGATTCCCTCCCAAGCTACAAAATCTAGTAATCATGAATTTGTTACAGGTGAGTGACGAGTTTGATGATTAATGCGTAAGGTTTATTTTTTTGTCATTTCAACCAAACAACCAGCATATCATTTTCTTCATGGCATAGGAGGAATTGTACACTTTCTTGACGATTCATGTATTTTGTTTCCATTCCAAAGATTTACGCCACCATTTTAGCGACATCTACAGATTTCATTTTTTATCGTTAGAAACCATGGGGAAAGATGGTCATTTGCAGAGAGGAGAATTAGGAGTCCCTAAGATTATTGTAGCCATCCCAAAACTCTGGGAACAATTTTGGCAGGTTGGATGGGAAGATTTATGTTTTATATGTGATGGCTATCACAATGGATTTGTCAAAGCTTTTGAAGAGGGATTTGATGGGGGCAATGTTAGCATCATTGACATTTATTTACTAGTCAATTTATGAGGCAACTGGCCTTCCAATCGATGGATACCGGTGGTTTAAAAAATGAACCATCTCAGGAATCAACATCCCTTTCTTCCTCAAAGATGAACATAGAGATGGACCCTGGCGGTTAGGTGTGTAGAGGTCTTCACTTAAAACGGAGTGGAACAAGACCCTAAATGTTATTCAAAGATATTTCACTTGCGAAGGGTGCTACCACAGAATGGGTATGTACCACTTTAAATATCTAGCAAACATCTCTGGTCAAGCTTGTATGAATATGCCTTATTTATTGTTAATGATCTTGAACAAAATGTCTACTAAGGTTCGAGCTAGGCCAAAATCCTTTTTTTTCAGAAATATTTGATTAAATCGCTGGTGGTTCATCATTTAAATAAAAATAAATAGAACATGGGAAAATTTATATTTTGGGGAGGTTTCATTGAGAAAGTAAACCCTAAGCCTAAAGTCAACAAATGAAGGAGACATAAGGGTGTTGTGAAAAATGTTAAATCTACACGGGAATCCTCCTCCACCATTCAAAATAGAAGTAATGGGAGAGTGTCACCACCTGAAACCCATGTTCCTATACCAACATTGGGAAGGGTTTATATTAGGAAATACAAAAGGGCCATGATAGATAAAACCTTATCTCATCCCCAGGAACCAGAGCAAGCCAGATCTGAAGAGCCCCTAGAGAAAATTACTCTAAGTGAACCAGTTGAGCTTACAAAGGAAGGACTTAGTGAAACAGGGGAGGATTAAATTGATACAATGCAGAAGAGGAGGAGAAAAGAACCTAAATTAGCTGAAATCTATGGGATTTGAAAGTCCACACTAGACCTGTAAATAAACTCCAACTCAAATTTAAACTGAAGCAAAACCCTACAATATAAATATAGGTCATTCAATGAGATGATTTACCATTGAAAGATATGGTGATAAATAAGGAAAGGGCTTCTAGTTCCAAGAAAATAAAACAGGACCGCAAGGCCAAGACCAGGAAGACTAAGAAGATGAAAACAAAACATAATAGGTGGACCTATTACTTAGGGTAGAAGAGAAACTAAAATGAGATTTTTTGAAACATGTTGCCAGTTATTTTGTTAGTGATCATTTTGATTTTGTTAGCGATCATTTTGACAACTTTTACACAAAGCATTGACAATTATTTTGTCAGTGCTAGTTTATTTCTGAGCACTGGCAATTATTTTGTTAGCACCAGTTTTGCTATTTTTTGGTAGTGAACTGCAGGATTTCCTCCCGACATATAATGCCAATTATTTTGTCAATGCATAGATATTTTGCATGAATTTGAAAATGATAAAAAATATTTATTGTTAAATTTACCTGGAGGATGGGTTCACCAGATGATGTCATTCTTAAAGATATGATCAGAGGCCTAAGGAGATGGGTTATTTCAAGCATAGCGATAAATATTTGCGAAATATTTTGGGGCACAAAATAGGGGATTATCAAATTGTATGGCATCATTTAAATTACATGTTTTCATTCCTCTTCTTCAGCAGTCTATCGGCTATAGTTCCACTTTATTTGTATGTAGTTTTAGCTCAACTAACATGCATAGAGCCAATTGTTTGTATGGCCTTACTAGGCCCCTAAAATCAAAGTATTCAATAATCATGAGGTATCCCTTTTATGGACATCCACGTGTCTAAGCACCCCAATAATTAAGAATTGTTTCCCAAAAATTAAATCAACCTGAGCTTTGTCTTGGGATTTGGCCAATTTTTATTTTTTCCCTCAACCTTTACAAACATTCACACCTATAGGATTATGACCAAGCCCCTTCTTATCACAGTTTGTGATTTAAGGTTACAATTTTAGGAACTTGAAATTGCTTTTTAAAGTTTTTTCCTTAAAATATTTTTGAAAGAACCGATAATTAATTTGTTAATGCTCGTTTAAAAATGAAATAAGTAAATAGATGACAAATCAAATGACAACGATATGGTCAATATGTCAAAATTAACATGCTTCCATATAATTTGTAATACGAGCCTATTGTACAATGACAACTGGCACTGACAAATCAAACGTTAACAACATGATTCAATTATTTTTGAGAAGTACCAGGCTAAGAGCTGATACAATTCCCTCCCAAGCTACAACATATAGTAATCATGAATTTGTTATAGGTGAGTGATGGGGTTGATGATTAATGTGTAAGGTTTTATTTTTTTTCATTTCAACCAAACAACCAGCATATCAGTTTCTTCATGGTATATGAGGAATTGTATGCTTTCTTGATGGTTCATGTATTTTGTTTCCACTCAAAATATTTATGCCACCATTTTAGCGAAATCTACTAATTTCATTTTTTATCGTTAGAAACAAGGGGGAAAGGTGGTCGTTTGCATAGAGGAGAATTTGGAGGCCCTAATATTAGTGAAGCCATTCCAAAAATCTAGGAACAAGTTTTCCTAGTTGTATTGGAAGAGTTCTATTTCAGATGTGATGGCTATCACAATGGAGTTGTTGAAGATTTTGCAAAGGGGTTCGATGCGGAGAATGTTAGCATTATTGACATTTATTTCCGAGTCATAGAGAAGTCAATTTCTGAGGCAACTGGCCTTCCAGTCCATGGAGACCGATGGTTTAAAAACTTAACCCTGTGAGGAACCAACATCCCATTCTTCCTTAAAGATGAGCATAGAGATGAACCCTGGCGGTTAGGTTTGCAGAGGTATTCACTTAAAAAGGAGTGGAACAAGACCCTAAACGTTATTCAAAGATATTTCACTTACGAAGGGCGCTACCACAGAATGGGTATGTACCACCTTAAATATCTAACACAAATCTCTGGTTAAGCATGTATGAATATGCCTTATTTCTTGTTGATGAGCTTGAAGAAAATGTCTACTAAGGTTTGAGCTAGGCCAAAATCCTTTTTTTTTTTCATAAATATTTGATTAAATTGCTAGTGGTTCATCATTTAAATAAAATAAATATAACTTTGGAAAAAAATCTATTATGGGGAGGTTTCGTTGAGAAAGTAAACCCTAAGCCTAAAGCTAGCAAACAAATGAGACATAAGGGTGTTGTGAAAAATGTTAAATTTTTAGGGGAATCCTCTCCATCATTAGAAATAGAAGTAATGGGACAGTGTCACCACCTGAAACCCATGTTCCTATACCAACATTAGGAAGGGTTTATATTAAGAAATACAAAAGGGCCATGATAGAGAAAATCCTATCTCCTCCCTAGGAACAAGAGAAAGCTAAAACTGCAAAGCCTCCAGAAAAATTCCTGTAAGTGAACCAGTTGAGCTTACAAAGGAAGGACCTAGTGAAACAGGGGAGGATTAATTTGACACAGTGCAGAAGAGGAGGAAAAAAAAACCTACATTGGCTGAATTCTATGGGATTTGAAAGCCCACAGTAGACCTATAAATAAACTTCGGCTCAAATTTAAACTAAAGCAAAACCCTACGATAGAAAAGCAGGTCATTCAGTTAGATGATTCACCATTTAAAGATATGGTGATAAACAAGGAAAGGGCTTCTAGACCCAAGAAAAAAACAGGACACCAAGGCCAAGACTAGGAAGACTAAGAAGATTAAAAAAAATCATATTAGGTGGACCTGTTACTGAGGGCAGAAGAGAAACTAAAATGAGATTTTTTAAACATGTTGCCAGTTATTTTGTCAGTGACCATTTTGATTTTGTTAGCGATCATTTTGAAAAATTTTACACAAAGAACTACCAATTATTTTGTTAGTGCTAGTTTATTTCATTGAGCACTAACAATTATTTTGTTAGCACCTGTTTTTCTCTCTTTTGGTAACGAACTGCATGATTTCCTCCGGACAATTTTGTCAACACCCAAATATTTTGCATAAATTTGACAACGATAAAAAGATATTTGTTGTTAAATTTATCTGGAGGATGGGTTCACAAACTGATATCATTCTTGAAGATATGATCAGAGGCCTAAGCAAATGGGCTATTTCGAGTATTGTGATAAATATTTGATCAATATTTTGGGGCACAAAACAGGGGATTACAAGATTGTATGGTAGAATTTCAATTACATGCTTTCATTCCTCTTCTTCAATAGTCTATCGGCTATAGTTCCACTTTATTTGCAAGAAGTTTTATGATGCTTAATGAAGTCAAAAGAAAATGTGTCAATTATTTTGCATCTGAATATTAGTTTAGCATAAGATATAGGATATATTTTCTAAAAATAGTTTGTAATTAACTTTTCCCAGAACCATGGATTCAATTTGTAAGTATTTCTCTATAAAGTTATTCTAGAAGACAAAATAAGCGTTGGAAATTTTGGAAAAGAAACCTATGTATTGTGTTGGACTTTAAAATTAGTATATTTCTCTATAAACAATTTTCTATGCCCAAATTTTAGAGATTCATGTATGAATTAATTATTGTTTGTTTCTACTATTTTACTTTCTCATTAGCCACATCTTTTGAACATTAAGTCTTCCATATTTGAATGAATTTCGATGAATTAGAATTCATGTGGAATTTCTCAGATCCATGTTATTCAAATGCTTATGTGCATTTTCATCTTAAATATCAGTGCAGAAATATTAGTGGTTTGGTTCGATGTTTATCCTCCATAACCTTATACATACCTTGATGCAAACATGTCAAATATATTGTGAGTTATATTTCCTTTGATTATATATGTTCATTTAAATCTGTGTTTAGAAAAGTATTTATCTTTTTTTAAAGACTCCATGCCCAATGGTCTCTTTCCTATCCTTTCCAAACCAAATTATTTTTTTAAAAACCAAATATGGCCAATGAGCTAAAGACCTGATTCTAAAGTGACCATGAGTACTAGCCCGAAGAGAAATCCCTCTCTGGATTGAAGGTCCATCTTTCAATATCAATGTGGTCTGAAGATTTTCTCAGTAAGTTCCCACAATAGGAAAACTTTTGAGTGATTACACGCACCCTTGGTTGTCAATCAAAGATGAGGTTGATGACTAAGGTCATAAAATATATTGGGAATCAGATTATTTAGAAACCAAAAAGTGATCCTCATGGATAGATATAGTCAAAGGGGGAACTAGCTTCCCTCCTTATACATGGGGAAAAGTGAATAGATCAAGTTTAGAACAGGAAAAAGTAAACCTTTGAGATGTCATAGTCATGTCTTGCACAGATTTGACACAATCCTTCCCAAAAAGATAAAAATAACTAACCACATGGGAAAGGTATGAGGAGAGATGGAAAGTACCAAAAGACAAAGGCTAAGTTGGATCCATTGGAGTCTTCTCTGTTTTGTCCAATTCCTTTCTGGTTACTGCTACATTGTCCAACTTTGTCAATAGATTGAATCCCTATGCAATAGATGAATTTGTGGCCTTTGAATCAAACTGATCTTATCCCACGTTCATACTTTGAGTCTCTAGATGACCCACCAAAGTCCCATGTACTCCTGAATAGACCCTCTTTTTAAGTGGAGAATAACCATCGTCTCCCTTACTTCCCCGAAAGGGAAGCTAGCATTGGCATGCATTATGGCCATAGTTTTGGTATAGACAACATCTAAAAGGGATGCCCTAATAGTATAATATTTGAACATAAGAGATTCCCTTGTTCTTCAATTTAGTCTCTCCCTGAAGGTCTTCGTAGATATCCATTTTTTCTCAAGTGGTAGCTACCCTAATCTCCTTGGTCTCCCCATACTACATACCCGCATCCAAAAAAATCACCAACATGTTGCCAATGATATTGAATGCTTCACTCATCCAAAAATGAACTAGAATCCCAAGATGCTGAACCCAAATAGGGACCTGATCCAATCATTCCTTTTTGGCATTAAACAAGGGGAAATAGTTTTTGAGTAATACTAGGGTAGAGACACTATACCATATCTTCTTCTTAACCCAACAAACCACTTCCACCGAGGACAAGGAAAGAGTGAACCATACCCTTACTAGAGTGTAGACCTTAGGAGCAGATTTATAAATCCCATCCATTCATTTGAGACCCACTCCAAAGTGTTTTGTGTTCAAAATCCTTCCCATGACATGAGCTACCAACACTAATTCCACCATCTAGTATGGCAATGGTTAGAGAACACCTTTACAATTTTTCCTTAAGGGCATGACTCTGCAAAACTCATTGAAATGCTAGATTAGGTCCTAGAGGATCTTGACTTGTAGCTTATTTTTTAATAGAAACATTAACCTTTGGAATGACTGGCTAAAGAGGTTGAGTGATGTTGAAGAAACCACCCAAAGGAAAACTCACCTAAGACTTTTCCCGCCTTATAAGCCCCTGAACTTCGTCATGAGGTGGTGAAATCCAACCTATAGAAGAAACCCTAAATTATATCGAAAACCCTCCTTTAAAGGAAGTTCCACAATAGGGAAAAACTTTAGGGAAAACCCCAAAAGAAAAACCTCCATCAAAAGAGGATTTGGATGGAGACACCTAGGGATTATCACTGCATGTGGTCCCGATATTTGGTCAATCTTCCATCTTAGTGATGAAAGTAATATATTCTAACTATCTCATCAACTAATCACACTGTGAAGTGAGTTTGTGTTGGACATGGGATCCCCTGTAATAGGTTTTGGGGCTTAAAGCCCAAGTTTTGATCAATTGTATTGTAAGACCCCAGAAAGTACGAGCGCAGAGCGCGAAATCCTAGGATGAGTCATAGGGTTGTCCATCCTAAGAATTGTAAAATAATGTAAAGTTATGTTGGCCTACCCATGGTCCGTGGACCATGGGATTGTATCAATAAAGCGAGGCTCTAAGTGTAAAGATAGTAATTTTTAGCGAGTAATAAATAGACGTGAAGGCATGGTTAGAACATAGAGGATAATTTCAAGTATACTGGGTCGTAGTAGTAGGAAGAGGCTCTGCAGCAAAGTGCACAAAGGCCTAGTAGAGTCCACAACTGAGTGCGCAGACCCCTATAACTGAATGTGCAGGGCGGAGTCGAGTTTGTAAGTGGGATTGTACTTGAAAAGGAATACCAATAAAGATAAGTTTGATTTGGAATATTGTACATCTATGTTTCTGTTTATCTTTATGCATTTATACTATTTATGATTATGCGCACTTACCTGAATGTTGAATGAAGCAATAAAAATATTGGGCCCTCACAAGTTAAGTTAAGCACTAATATAATAGCGCAGTAAGAATAGAGATCAGGGTGGTACTTTCTTTGTGCCCTTACAGAGGTGCATAGAGATAGTGGCACAAGTCGCGAAGGATAGACAACTGTGCGGAGTAGCACAAGTGTGCAGGTTCGGACTGCAAACCTCCAAAAACTTCATCAAGACATCCCTAGGGTGCGGAACCCTGGTTCCAGCACCCTCCCATACTACTTTAGGTGAGACCTCATTCCGCGCTCCGCGGACTATTGCCGAAAGGGCCAGTAGTACCGGGATTTGCTTGGTTAATTCACTTCCGAACCTGGGTCAAGCCCCACTAAGCCAACATTTTGTCTAGAAATGTGGAGAAAGGTTGTATACTAGTGCATGTCAGTGGGTATCTAATGATGGATGACAATAACATGGAGCCCATTGAACCTTATTTTTTTGGATGCCAAAATGTTATGATCTATATCCAAGAATTTAGACTTTTCTGGTGCTATGATATATCTCTAAATCCTTTCAGAGACTCCTTTCAAGGTGGAAAACTTGTTGTCCAAGATTTGTTTATTCATATTTTCTTAGCTTAATTCTCTACTTGGTTGCGATCATAAAAAGGGATTTAGACTCCAACCATCAAATTCACACTTACTTGTGTTCTTCTCAGAATTATCACTTCTCGTTGATGACGAATGAACAAAGTTTCTGGTTACATTATATATAACCAGAGTTCAAAGGGTATTGTATATAGTAGTTTGATATAATAGAGTTCATTTTCAACCTATCAAATCATTCAAGAGTGTTTTTTCAAGAAAAATCAACCATTATTATGTTGATCTCGATGGGAGATTTTGGAAATATCTTAGAATCTGAAAGTCAAGAAATGAGACAATTGCTTAACCCCTCTCCATTAAATCCCAAAATATTATCAAAATATACGATCAACATAAGTTTAGAAAGATGGTTCTAAGTGCTTCCTTTCAACTTAATAAACAGTTCTAAGTGCTTCCTTTCAATTTAATAGTCAATATATTTGATGTCTTAGTTGAATAATCACTTGCAACATCTCTTTCCAATGTTGAGGTGAATTCATGCCCATATAATATGGATTCTTGACTTGCAATCTGTTTCTAGCATTGAGGCCTATATTTGTGTTTATGATATTGATGATTTATGTTTTTAAAATCTGTATCTAGATGTGTGTACTTAGGTGCAGGAATGTGTATATAATATAGATTTTCAAATATATCGATACGTATATATAATATTATTTTTCAAAGATTATGAATATATATATATATATATATATATATATAGTTGTTGGAAATATTAATCCCAACCACTGCCTTAAACACACTAACAACCACCATACTTTCTTAGTCAACTTTTGCAGGTTGCGATTTTGTTTGTAGGCGGAAGCACTGAAGTTCTGAGCCATAGTAAAATGTTGACCATTCCGCAAAACATCAAAGAGTTAAAGCACTTAATGAAATTTGGTAAATACATAGGGGCAAACATTCACTCCGCGACTGTTATCTACACTCCACAATAATTGTAAGTTCAAAAAATCATTTAAATCACCCATACTGTGTATTAATGTTTTGGTTTGCCATGAATTAATGAGTCAAAGTTGTATGTTTTGATAAATATGAATGTAAAAGCCATTTGCAAGGTTGAGCAAGGTGAGAGGAGTCGAATGTGTAACTTTGTGAGGTAGTGAGGAGAAAATCGTGGAGCAGTTTGTGGTGGGCATGTGAAAACAAGTTCTATGGAGTTTTACAGAGAGTTACTCTACAACCCTTGTGAAGCGTAAATCGCAGTAAGATCATTTTGTTTTACTTGGAGCAACAACCTCCAATTTATCATGCGAATGTATTTACATATGTTTTATAATATAATCCAAAGTTTGGTTTGTTGCGATAAGGCTTTAAACCTTCATGAGTAGATTTATCGCAACCACATTGTTTTACTCCGTTTTGTTGTGAGTAAATTCTGTGTTTTATTTAAGCCTCTGTCCAGTTGTGATTTCCTTGCCACAACTGAAGATCTACTTGTTGCAACTGATTTGTTAATGAAGACTCCTCTCCTCTTCCCCCTGTAAAATTTTCTAACATGGTATCAGAGCATGTTAAACTTTGTTCGTGTAAAAACAAGTGTTTTTTACTAGCAATTAAAAATTGTTTTGAGGGCAGTTTTTGAAGTGTATTTACTAGGAGGTAGAAAGTTTTTTTTACACTCAGAAATGAAAAATCAAGCACAAGCTTGACTAATCCTCAGATACCTCAATGTAATGGGAAAAATTATGATTATTGGGCTATTACTATGAAGGCCCTATTTTATTCTCAAGACATTTTGGATTTGGTGGAGAATGGTTTTCAAGAACTAGCATATGCAACAACATACAATGCATTATCTCAAACATAAAGGGATTTATTGAGGGAAAACACGAAGAAGGATGCAAAAGCCCTCTTTTACATTTTTCAAGCAGTTCATAAAAGTATTTTCCCAAGGATTGCAATAACAATGAAGTCCAAGCAAGCATGGGACACCCTCCATACAGCCTACCAAGGCATGGCAAAAGTGAAGACAACAAAGCTACAAATGCTAAGGAGAGACTTTGAGACACTTTTTATGAAAGAGTCTAAAAATGTAGACTTATTTTTTACACATGTAATTGGACTAGTTACTCAAATCAGGTCTCATGGTGAGACACTCGAGGAAAGGAGAATAGTTGAGAAAGTTTTGAGAAGTCTATCAGCAAGGTTTAATGCCATTGTTGTGGCCATAGAAGAGACAAAGGAAATTTCACAGTTCTCAGTGGATGAGCTTCTTGCATCACTAATTTCTCATGAACATAGACTTAATAGAGCAACAAGCTTCTCATTGGAGCATTCCTTCAAGACACAAGTTTCATTTGGTCAAGGTATAGGCATAGGAAGATCACATGCTAGAGGAAGACGAAGAATCCCACATAGAGGTGGAAGAAGCATCCCTTCAAGCTCAAGTGGAAGGGGCAACGATCAAAATCCAAGTCAAGGATGAAACCAAAATCAAGCACAAGGTCAGAGGTATGATAAATCTCAAGTTCAATGTCATTACTGTAAGAAGTATGGTCACATTATGCAAATGAATGTAGAAAGAAGCAATATGACATTAATAACAAACCAAGTGTAAATTTCACAAAGGAAAATCAAAACCATGATAGCATGTATTTAGCTTGTAATGTAGCACAATAAAAACAAAGTGATGTATGGTATCTAGATTTAGGGTGCACCAACCACATGTCAGGGAACATAGAAATGCTTTCAAATCTAGATGAAAGTTCGAAATCTAAAGTGACATTAGGGACTGATAGCAAAGTCTCTATCATGGGAAAAGGAAGATTTAATATCCTAACAAAGAAGGGAGAGAAGAAGTACATCTCATATGTTTACTTTGTCCCTAGCTTGAAGCATAACCTCATAAGCATTGGAAAACTCATGCAAAAGGGATAAAATGTCTTTTTCAAAAATTATGAGTGCACAATTTTGGATAAGCCTCCAAGAAGACAACTGATTGAAAAGGTTCAGATGAAAAATAATAGAATGTTTCCCCTAAAAATAATATCATATTTGAAGGAAGAAGGCACATAAGCACAACTATCAATGAACTCACAAGAGGATGAAAGAAAAGTTGCAGTTGTTACACAAGTGAACTATCAAGCAGAGGTCAAAGATGAAAATAGGGTTATGGAATTTGAGATTTGGACATCTCAAATTTGGAGGTTTGAATTTGTCGTATAGAAAAGACATGGTAAAGGGATTACCACTCATAGAAACACTAGATAGCCTATGTGAAGGATGTATCTTGGGAAAAAACATAGAGAAACATTTCCAGCAAGAAAGTCAATAAGAGAAAAGGCATCTTTGGAGATTTTTCACTTAGATTTATGTGGACCAATGCAGACACCATCAATTGGTGGCAGCCATTATTTATTGACCTTCATAGATGACTACGCATGGAAGACATGGGTCTATCTCCTAAAACATAAAAGTGAAGTGTTTGAGCGCTTTTGCAAATACAAGGCTCTTGTTGAGAAGAAAAGTGGACACTACATCAAGGTCCTTAGGACTGAGAGAGGTGGTGAATACATCTCAAAGGATTTCCTTTGTTTTTGTAGGAAGCATGGAGTTCACAAACAATTTACAACAAGGTATACACCCTACCAAAATGGTGTCATGGAAAGGAAGAACAAGACCATTATGGAAATGACAAGGAGTATGTTGAAGGCAAAGCATTTTGCAAATGATTATTGGGCTGAAGTTGTCGCTTGTGCGGTGCATATCATTAATAGGTGTCCAACCAAAAGTGTCAAGAATGTGGTTCCTGAAAAGGCATGGAGTGGAAGAAATCATAGTGTCACTCACAGGAGATTATTTGTATGTGTGGAATATGCACATGTCTCGGATGAGTTGAGGAAGAAGTTGGACAACAAGGGGGAGAAATGCATATTTGTTGGATATAGTGATGAATCCAAGGCATACAAGCTCTACAATCCATCAACCAAGAAAGTCATCATCAGCATAGATGTTCAGTTCATAGAAGAGGAAGCATGGAATGGAATTTTAGAGAAGACAATCAATGTCAAAGTATGTATACCACATGAGGACAAAGAGGAATTGATAACAAGAAGAAATTCCTCAACAGTGACTCCCTCTACTCCTATTCAAGCGCAACAAAGCAGGTAGCAATTAACACCATCAACAAATAATATGACAATTTCAAGCAATCAAGCAAGTGCTTCTCCAAGCATGCCATAAAGCACAACACCAAGTGACATGTCAAGCTCATATTTAGCAAGCACAAGAAGACCAGAGTTCAGAAATTTAATTGAGATTTATGAGCAAGATGAAGTTGATAGTAGGGTTGGCCTAAATTCCTTATTTGCATTATTTTGTCATGTAAATGACCCAATCCATTTTGAGGATGCAGTCAAAGAAGAAAAATGGGTTGCGGTAATGGAGGAAGAAATAGAAGCAATAGAAAAGAATGACACATGGGAGTTGGTGAACCTTCCGCAAGGAAAATAAGTTATTGGAGTGAAGTGGGTTTATAAGACCAAGAACAATGTCAACTGTAAGATTGAAAGGTATAAAGCGAGGCTAGTTGACAAAGGATACAAGGAGAAGCACAGAAGAGACTATGCAGAGACTTTTGCACCAGTCGTGAGGATGGAGACAATGAGCACAATTGTGACAATTGTCGTGAAACATAAATGGAAAGTGCATAAAATGGACGTAAAAACAACGTTCTCGAATGGAGTACTGAAAGAGGAAGTTTATGTTGTGCAACTACCTGGTTATGAGTTTGAAGGCAAAGAAGACAAGGTGTATAGGTTTAGGAAAACTCTTTATGGGCTGAAGCAAGCACTGCGTGCATGGTATAGTAGGATAAATGCTTGCTTGTTGGACAATGGTTTCAACAAATGTGATGGTGAGCCCACTCTCTACATCAAAGAGAGCGATGGTAAGATTCGTATTGTTGTCTTATATGTAGATGATTTGATTTTCACAGGCACCGATGATTTCCTCATCGTTGATTTCAAAGAAGTCATGAAGAGTGAATTTGAATGATTGACTTGGGGTTGTTAAGATATTTTTCGGTCATAGAAATGAAGAAAAAAGAAAATGGCATTTTTCATTTCTCAAGAAAAGTATGTAGTAGATATCGTAGATAGGTTTAATATGTAGAAAAACAAGCCCGCACCAACTCCAATTGTCATGGGGTTGAAGTTGAGCAAAGAAGAATGCAACAACAATGTCAATCTGACATTATATAAAAGCATGATAGACAGCTTGATGTATTTGACCGCCACTAGGCCAGATATAATGTATGCAATAAGTTTCGTGTTGAGTTTGATGGAGACACCCAAGGAGATGCATCAACAAGCAACGAAAAGGATTCTAAGGTATGTATGGGACATAGGTGTATGGTATTCTGTATGCCACAACAAATGATTCCAGGCTGTTTGGTTACACCGACAGTCACTGGGTAGTAAGTCTTGATGACAGAAAGAGCATGTCAGGATCTGTTTTTCATTTGGGTTCAGAAGTGATTTCATGGGCCTCCAAGAAGTAGCCGATAGTTTCATTGTTAACAACATAAGCTGAATATGCCACCGCAATTGCAGCAGCGTGTCAAGAAGTTTGGATGAGAAGGATGTTGAGGGATCTTCACCATGACCAAGGGGAAACAACAACTATTTTTTGCGACAACACTTCCACAATTGCATTGGCAAAGAATTTGTCTTTCACAAGAGGTCTAATCATATTGATGCTAAATATCATTTTATTAGAGAGTTGATTAACAATCATGAATTTTTGTTGCAGCAATGCAGGTCACAGGAACAATTTGCTGATATTTTCACAAAGCCATTGGCATGTAAAAATTTTGTTTATCTCAGAGACTATTTGGGAATTGTTAATGGCGGTAGTTGTGATTAAGGGGTAGTGTTGGAAATATTAATCCCAACCACCGACTTAAACACACTGACAACTACCATACTTGCCAAGTCAACTTTTGTAGGTTGCAATTTTGTTTGCATACGGAAGGACTAAAGTTTTGGGCTGTAGTACAATGTTGACCATTCCGCAACACATCTGAGAGTTAAAGCACTTAATGAAAGTTTGGTACTTACTAAAGTTTGGTAAATACTTATGGGAAAACATTCACTCCACGACTCTTATCTATAGTCAGTGTGTATTAATGTTTTGATTTGCCATGAATTAATGAGTCAAAGTTGTATGTTTTGATAATTATGAATATAAGAATCATTTGCGAGGCTGTGCAAGGTGAGAGGAGTGTGTAAATCTGTGAAGTAGTGAGGAGAAAACTGTGGAGCAATTTGTGGTGGGCAGGTGAAAACAAGTTTTACAGAGTTTTATATGGAACAACCACCTCCAATTTATTATGTGAATGTATTTACATATGTTTTATAATATAATCCAAAATTTGGTTTGTTGCAATAAGACTTTAAACTTTCAAAAATAAATTTACCACAACCACATTGTTTTACTCAGTTTTGCAGTGAGTAAATTCTATGTTTTATTTAACCCTCGTGTTGCTATTTCCTTCTCGAACTAAAACCCACTTGCGGCATTTGTTGATGAAGACTCCTCTCCTCTGCCCCTGTAAAATTTCCTAGCAATAATAACTTTTAATTTATTTTTTAAGTTAAACTTTTAACCCTCCGTTTATTAGTTTAAACTTTTAACCGTCCGTTTATTGCTTTGTTCAACAGCAACAAAGCAACTATTAATTTCCTTTACTGGTTGTTATGAAGTCATTTTTCAGAGCAACATTCTTTTAATCTTATCCGGCAGAGAGCTTGATTACGGTGTAATATCAAAGACGAATTTGGAGAAATTTAATTTTATAAAAAAAATCAGCTGATTAAGGTTTCGTTATCATATAAGTTTTATCCGGAAGGTAAAGGCGAACCTAAAAACTCAGTTTCAATTAGAATTCCAAATCAGTGAAAACTCATATTGTGTTTCGCCCGATTCCTGTTGTTCGGGTAAGTGTTACGACAAATTATATCGATATTCATCATCCTTAATGTTGCAACGAATGAAATACACTGAAGATTGAAATGTATTATTTGCCGAAACTATTAACACAATACTCACATGAATGCCTAAGATTCACACCCCTCAGATTACAAAACTTTCTTAAATTAACAACTGCTATAGTTTTCGCATAAGACGCCTTCAGTATTTATCCACCATACCCTTAGGCTGCCATCTAAACTCCCACTGTACAATGTAAACAGTTGGGTATCACTATCCAACCCATCTTCATCTTCATAGTCATCATCTACACTGGTACTACAGCTGTTGTTGTCTTGATCTGAAGAAAACGACGAGAAATTGGAGTAATTTGGTGACGACGAGGAAGAATGCATCGTCCGTGCAGGAGCAGCAACTGCCATGCATTTCACTGGGCTGCTGTGACCTTTCAAAACGGCCAAGCATACGTGATAAGTTTTGCTTGTTGATACCAACCCCCTCTTCCAGATCCGAATAGTTTTGTCTGCGGATCCACTGCATAATAATTTCCCAACGCTCATCAAGCACAAAACCGAACGTTCATGACCCTTTAGGGTTCCTTGGTAAGATATAATTTCCTGAGATTTCTCATCTGAAGTCCAGAAGTTGATATCAGATGTTGACGTCCCACTGTACAAAACAGATTCATCTGAGCTTAGTGCTATAGCATTCACGGGGGACACAGGAGCATCGTTACCTCGTTTGAGTTCTATGACCAGTTTATGGTGGCATCGGCCTTTTTCGCTCACAGTCGGTCGTTTCCACGCTTTTACTGTTCCATCAGCGGAAGCGGTAAACAGAATCCCATGCCCACCAACGGCAATAGCATTGACGGCATCGTCATGGGCTTTGATTGACTCCACGCACACCAAATCTCTTAATCTCCAAACCTTTACGGTCTTATCCCACGAACCTGAATACAGAAAGTCATCATCCACCCCTATGGCCAAGCAAGATACGGCATCAAAATGCTTAAAACATGGGCTTTTGTGATGTCGTCTTTCAACAAAACTGCCTGATCGGAAAAGATTCTTGAGATGCTCACTCGTGCTTGGGATTGTGGTTGACAGTTTCAGAGAGAAAGGAAGCTTTCTCGGGCGGTGCCATAAACGGATCTTCTTATCCTTGTGGGCACTGTACAACTTGTTTCCACCTAACACGAAAGACTTTACCGATGCATTTTCGCAACGGACAGTTTTCACATGAACCACGCCACAGTTTTCAGTATTCAGGATTTCTATATTGCCTTTCTCTGTACCGGCGTACACTATGTTGCGCCCCAAGGTTGCAACGGAGATTATGGCGTCGTTATTTGCTGGTATCCCTATGATGTGATGGGCCAAACAATTACTGGCACAAGGTCGCCTCTCATGCGCGGATGAATCCGAGAATATGGAACGTGATGAGGCAGAACCTAGCGATTTGCAGTCAAACTGACATTCAATTTGATCCATAAGTAACGAAATTCGATACAAACTCGAGATCAATTGGTTTCAGAGAGGATCATTGTTCGATGGAATAGAAACTATATCCATTCATCGACTATCCCTGGAAATCATCTGGCAAAACAAAAGCTATGGTAATAGCTAAAGAGAGATAACTAATGTTTACCGTGAAGCAAAGTGGACATTCTTGATCGATTGCAATCTACATATAAAGGTTATAGGTGCTACAGTTTATGTTTATAAGTGTGAAACTAATATAGGTTTGAAAGAATGGTTTAATCGGGACGCTCATCATTTTCAAAAGGATAAGTACAAAAGAGTTATTAAATCTGAACGTTCCTAGGCTTGAAAGGGAAATCCCGCTTGGAAAATGCAACATGCTGACGCACATGAGGTAACTGTGAGACTGGTTGTCGATTCCTGAGTGGATAGAAGATTAAAAATTTGAAACATTCAAAATCTGCCGGATTTTGAGTGGGTCTGTACGCGATTGCCTTTCGGTTTTTTAACTAAACCTCTGCACTTTTTATGTCACTTATTTTATCTGAATTTTCTGAAATGTGAAGGCATGTAAAGGGGTTACAAGACGACAATGCGATCAGCTCCGGAATCTGTACAGTTGTTGTGATTTCTACATTCAAATATTGTGGCGAGTTTACAATTTCACTACTTTTACCAAACTCTCCACCTGTAATGTGGTTTCTCGAATCATATCTGTTTTGGGCTCCATTTTTAGTACGCACAATTTTATATAAAAGAAATCATCATTCAGCTTACCCGCATTTGATTTCTTCCACTACCTTTTTATAAAGTTGTATACAAGCTCATAATGATGTCAAGAGGAGAAAGTGATTTATAATATTAAAATAACAGCATTAAATGTAGTGGAGCGGTTTGATACGTTATCGAATGAATAACAAAAGCTTGATTTTGATGTGCGAAAAATAGAGACTCCATTCATTAGGGTGTGGTGGCGGATAAAAGAAGATGAGAACCGAGCAGCGAAGACCAAAGTTTGTGGAGGGGAACCCATTTCATATAAACGTGATTAAAGAGTTTACTAAAATATAAACAAGCAGTTTAGTTTTAAAAATATATACCTAAGATGTGAGGTAAGCAACATCTTAGGTAAGCAATTTACTTTATGAATAAAATATAAAATATGTTTGGTAATAACTAATAAGACTATTGAATAAAATAATGTTTTATTTGACAAAAATTGAAGAGAACAAAATGTAGAGAAAGAAGACTTTCTCTTTTTAGTGTTACAAATCACTTAACTAAGATTAATTGGAAACATTAGTAATAAATTATTGGAGTTAAACTCGGCTAAACTGGACTTAACTAAAACTGAACTAGGCACACTTGGATGGAAAGTTGTGACACCTAACATGTGGTTGGGATTAGATTCTCCAACACTCCCCATTAATTACAACCACATAAAATTTAATTAAGATACATGTTGGTCTATGTCTCAACTATGTTTACAATTTAAAAAACAAATTATTTTTCTTCTTCTCTTCTTCCATATTCTATAGCCTGTGAATTATTTCATCTTTTTCTTCTTGTTGTAAGCTTCAAATTTCAGATTCTTCATTTGTTGGTGCAGGTATTCCATTCTTTCAAGTTGTCTAAACATGTCTAAAACTTCTTCAAAAAACAACTTGTATGTGCGCTTCTTCCACATATTATCTTTTGTAGTGTGTTTTTCATCATCAATCTGCCGCAACATCAGAGCATAATATACTTTCATCTCATTAGGACTCCAATAACTGAAAAATTCATTAATTTCTTCATCATGCATGTTGTCTTCAACATTCATTTCTACAGTTTCCATGTCTTTATCTAGACATGGTCTTGCAAATCATGCTTCAAGAAAATTTAATTGTTCTTCATAATCATTCTGTGTACCTGCACACTAGAAATCAATGTTAGAATTAAAAATATTTACTATTCCTTCTACTATGTAATGAGAGCTTCCTTCTATTGCACTTCCAACTCTTTTTCTACCTTTGTCTCTATTTTCTCTTTGTGGGCTTCCTTCTTTGCCTCTTCCTCTCTTTATGTTTTTGTCTCTTTCACTTTTGTACTAACCTGTGGTGACAGGTTGTCTTCCACCATCTCACCAAATAACATCAGTTCAATATGATGTTTTTGTTGCATCACCTACAACCATTCATCATTACCCAACAATTTTTCATCAAAATTTACATTAGCAATATTATTCGCTAGATTCACCATAGTATCGACTACTCCATTGGCAGTTTCATTGTCCTCAGCAAGCTCTCTTCTTGGATTCACCAAACTTTCATCAACAAGCTGTGTTGCTAGATTCACCAAACCTTCATGAGCAAACTGTGTTGTTGGACTCATCAAATTTTCGTCAGCGAGCTCTGTTGTTGGATTCATCATATTTTCCTCATCAAACTTTGTGGCTGGAATCACCAAATTTTCATCCACTTGTGGCTATGCACAGTGGGATTCAACAAAATTTTCATCTTGTTGTAGATTTGTTGCTTTAGATCCACCTTCAACTTGAACTTCAGTGCTCCCCCTTACACCAAAACATCTCTCAAGATTATCCAAGGCCTCCCTGGTTGTCTTGGCATCTAAAATCAAGGGAAGGATGTAGTCATCTGAAGATTCTTTTATGCATTTCAATGCAAAGGTATCATTTTTCTTCTTCACTTCGAGATCTAAAAATATCTCAAACATCTCTTGCTATAGTTTTGACTTTCTTAGCCTCTTGGCTTTTCCCATTTGTTCATGATTAGTACAAGTCCAACTCTCACTCTTTACTCTATTATCACTCGAGCCTTTTGTTTTTTTTAAAAAAATCTTTCTTTGAAAAATAACTTTTCAATTTCACCAAACAAATTTCACTTTAACTTAAATATTTCACTCTTTTTTTTCAATTTCACCAAACAAATTTCACTTTCACTTAAATATTTCACTCTTTTTTTTTTAAGAAAAAAGTTCGTCAAAAATTTGAACGCCTTTTTTTTTTTAAATTACATCTTTGCAATCTCATAAGAACCTCAGCTCATAAAAATTAATGAGAATGTAATATTACATGGGAATTTTTCAAATTACATAAGTCCTTTTTGAAAATAATACCATGCACTTCTCATTCAAAATTCAGGTGTGCATTTTATATAAGATAACATGAAATGTTTCGTTCAAACCTTTTAACCTTCGGCGTTGTGCACATTTCGTGCTTCATGCAACCAATGGGCTTCCCCGTACTGTATCTTCAACAAACACTTTCTTGACTTTTCAGATAGAATGGTGGCTGCGGAATTTTACGAAGGACCTTTTGACATTGCGGAAACCTGGTACCATAACGCTCTGTGCCACTTAGAGAACCTGCGTTAGTGCTGAAAGCGTGTACGTAATTGATACTAACGTGGAACCTTTTCCTTCGTAGATGCGTTAGTAATGCTAACGCCTTCTCTCGGCTGGGTTAATACGTTGTATTAAATGATGTAGGTTGGGTTAATATCATAGTTACCAAATTCGAATTCGAATACGAATTCGAATTCAATTCGATACGGAAAAAATTCGATTACCTAAAATACAATAGGAGAAAAATTCGGAAGTAGAGATCTTTCAAAATTAAATTATTTTTAAATTAAAAAAAAAAATCTATATTCTAATATATATTTAAAAAAAATTCATATTATCAAGTCCTAAATTTTAATATACACCCTTAAAAATAAGAAAAAATAACAACATTATTAGTTAATAACTAAAACAACATAATTCTCTCCTTGTAGATTTAGTGTTTCCAGTGAAACAAACTTTCAAAGAGTTGTTTACAGTGTAGATTTTGTTAGTCCAGATATGCATTCTACTCAATTCAAAATAGACCGAAAGGGAGAAACACACCCCAATAGAGAGGAAGGGAGAAACACACCCCAACTTTAATTCATCTTTTCCATTTTGTTACTAATGGGGAATAAGGGAAGTATAAAATTCAAATAAAAAAAATTGGAGAATATATATTTTATAAATATTTAGAGATAAGAATTTGTTTTTCTTTGTTATAGGAATTTATTACTTTTAATACGTATAAACTTACTATTTTTTTACTATATTTTAATATATAATTTATTGTTGAGTGGGCTTCTCCATAAACTAAGGAGGTGTGAGATGAGGAGCGAGGAGCAGTGGACGCGACCCTAGGGTTTCGACAGAGCCCTGCAGCCGGCAGCACTGTCAAGCCAGGTGCCCTCGTTTGCACCAGGGCGGCAGACAGCAGAGGAAAGGACATATACGGGCGAAGCTATGATGCCCCCTCAGGGGGTTGGCCAAGAGCCGCCCCCTTCACCAAAAGACAACGAACATCGTGAAGAAGACCAGTACAATGACTATGGTGATGGCAGCGGCAACGGCAACATCAGCAAAGATCAGCAAAACAATCAGAACTCTGAAGAAAACAACAGGAAAAAAGTAAGTTCCTCTACTTGCAAACCTGTAGCTGCTAATAGACCAAAGGTTTTCTTCCCAAGTGAAAGAATAAATGCTCGGATACAGTACATGCGTGACCATGCCTTAATAGGCAAGTTTGTAGGCATCTGGCCAACGGAACGAGCTCTCAGAGCCTGGATCAGCACAGTTTGGCGTCCAAAAGGAGAAATAACCCTCCATTTAGGAGCTAAAGGCTTCTTTACCGCGGTTTTCAACTGTCTGGAGGACCGCACCAGAGTCCTGGAAGGGGGACCGTATTTCTTTAACTCTGCTGGCCTGTTTCTTAAAGGCTGGGTGGAGAGATTCAACCCTGACAAAGAAGATATGAGCAGCGCGCCAGTGTGGATAAGGCTTTACTCCTTGCCTGTGGAATATTGGGAAGAATCTTCTCTGGAAGAGATCGGAAACTCTTTAGGCAAATTTGTAAAGGTTGCAGAGGAAACAAGACTCTGTCTGCACACCTCGTATGCCCGGATCTGTGTTTTCATGAATCTCAAGCAGCCATTGCCAGACACGGTGAGCTTCTTTCATGAAGACACTGAATGGGTCCAAGTGATAGACTACGAGCAGGTCCCTTTCCGTTGCAGAAGATGCCATGACATCGGACATCTATACAGAGATTGCCCTCTAAACAAAACACCCACTGATGCTCCCAATGATGGATTCACCAAGGTTGTTAGCCGAAGAAGGGGGAATAGAAAAGCTACCAATGGTCCCAAAGCTAACATTAGCAACAAGGCAAATACCAGTAACAGATTCGCACCATTAAATAGCACAGAAGGAAAAGATATGGCAAAGGGTCAGCAGAATGAAGCTGCAACACAAATACAGCAACAAGGGGAAACGTCAAACCAAGGAGGACGGAAGAGCACAAGCCCAGACCGCAGAGCAGCAGGAAGCAAAAGTGTATCAAAGCAAAACGAAAAAATGGATATGGACTTCACCAAGCAAAGTGAAAAAGACCTGACGAACAATGAAGACTTTCTCCAACAGCCCCAAATTATGGAGGAAGACCAAGAGCCGCTGGATATCGGAGATCTGGACATCCCAGGTCTGGAAGAAGCATGTCGCACAAAAAACTTTGAAAGAATCCCCGAACAGCAAGTGGATAATCTAGTAGCTGTTCTGGGCAGAGCTCAGAAAAAACACTCTCTTGGGGTCCAGACAGGCAGCCATTGGGATGGACGTTTCATCACCAAAGACAACAAAAAGAGGGGAAGGAAATCGACCTTAGAACGAACTATCCAGATAGGAGAAATTCTGGTGGGATCAGGGCAATATGCCAAGCTCTCTAAGTACTTCGACACCTCCCCCCACCCTTCCCAATGAAGTTAATATCCTGGAACATAAGAGGCCTTAATGGTCCCAGAAAAAGAAGAATCCTAAAAAATATGCTGAAGCAAGAAAAACCTAGCATCCTTTTTTTGCAGGAGACGAAATGTTGTTCCGCACTTTTAGATAAAATAGCTGCAACGGCTTGGCCAGGTGGGCTGGCCGCGGCAGTAGATGCACAAGGTGCCTCAGGGGGCTTAGCAATCCTTTGGGACGCCCGGATCATCAATCGGAACAATATTCAAGCCAATAAAAACTTCATTCAAGCTACATTCCACCTCTTAGGTACGAATGCTCGTGGTCTGCTAACAAATGTTTATTTCCCACAGGTATCAGCTCAAAAAAGCCAGCTCCTCAACACTCTGACAGACCTCAACCAAGACCGCCCATTCCCCTTGTGGATCTCTGGCGGAGACTACAATTTGATTGTTAGTATGGATGAGAAGAAAGGAGGCAGGCTCAATTCAAACAGCGATGATGGTCTTCTCAGAGATTTCATCAACAGCAACTGGCTAATGGACATCCCGACAAATAATGGCATCTTCACTTGGACAAACAAAAGAACAGGTGTGCACCAAATTGCCTCTCGCCTTGATCGCTTTCTAATTACTGACAATGCCACCAATGTTGGTGGAGAATTCACAGCTTCAATCATCCCTTGTTCTGGATCGGATCACTGGCCCATAGAACTTCAATGGAACCGGCCAGGCAGCCATCTTCGACGACCCTTTCGTTTTGAGGAATTTTGGTTGGGCCACCCAGACTTTGAAAACTTCGTCAGGGCAACTTGGACGAATTGCAAAGTAACGGAAGGTTCTAAAATGGCTAGATTCCAACAGAAACTAAAAAATCTCAAACAAGCCATCAAACAATGGAACCACAGGACTTTCGGCAACATATTTGAAGATCAGAACAGGCTCAATGTGGAAATGAAACAGGTGCAGCAATCCATCATTAGTGGTGGGCGAACAGAGGATCTCTCAAGGAAAGAACAAGAGATTGAATCCAAACTACTAGAAAGAACCAAGCAGGAGGAGATCCTTTGGCGACAAAAATCCAAAATTCGCTGGCTGAAAAGCGGGGAGAAGAATACCAAATTCTTCCACAAATCCACCGTTCAACGAAGAATGATAAACCAAATCACTCATGTTCACAATGAGCAAGGAGAAAAAGTTGAAACGCATGAGGGCATTGAAAAGGAATTCATTAACTACTTCAAAAACGCCCACAAGGAGCCAGATTTAAACAGGTTGCCAGCCATCAACAAAATCACCCAGAACATTCCCAAGCTCATCACTGAGGAGCACAACAGTCTACTCATCCAACCCATCAGTATATAGGAGGTGGAAGAGGCGGTGCAGAACATGAAAGACGGCAAAGCTCCCGGTCCGGACGGATTCACAGCAAATTTCTTTCACAAATTTTGGGACATGATCAAAATTGAAGTCTGGCAGGTGGTGGAGGAGTCCAGAGAGCTCAGATGGATGTTCCCAGGTTTAAATGCAACCTTTATCGCCCTAGTGCCTAAAGGAGAGGAAGCCAATACACCGGATAAATACCGACCCATCGCCCTCTGCAATATGATATACAAGATAGTTTCCAAAGTTATTGCCACCAGACTCAAAAAGATCCTTCCTCTTATCATCTCACCTGAACAATCAGGATATGTTGAAGGGTGGCAAATTACGGATGGAATTATTCTCACACATGAAATAATTCACTCCCTCAAGCAGGCCAAAAAGCCAGGTATGCTTCTTAAACTTGACCTCTCCAAAGCTTTTGACAGCCTTAGTTGGGATTACATTCAAAAATTCCTCTTAGATTTTGGCTTTGCTCACTCATGGGTCAGATGGATCATAAGTCTCATATCATCAGCTTTCTTCTCTATTCTAATCAATGGCTCCCCCTCTGCCACCTTCAGACCCACCAGAGGCATAAGGCAGGGAGACCCTCTTTCCCCCTTTCTCTTCATTATAATGGCTGAAGGTTTGGGGAGGAGTATCAAGGCAGCCAAGCAAAATGGACGAATAAAAGGGCTCTCTTTCCACAATTCTCCCACCCATACCCACCAGCAATTCGTAGATGACAATATGTTATTTGCGCATCCCTCGGTCCAAGAAGCTCGGTCAATTAAATCCATCCTTTCCACCTTCTCAGAAGCTTCTGGTGCACTTGTAAACCAGCTCAAGTCTCAAATCTTCTTCTTCAATACCTCAGTGCCTACTCAACGAGCCATTGAACGCATTCTAGGCTTCTCTGCAGCCTCCCTGCCCTCCAAATACCTAGGTGCCCCTCTTATGAGTTCGGCCCTTAAGCACTCATCTTGGAAACTGCTGTTAGAAAAATTAGAGAATCGCCTTCTCCATTGGACTCTTCGGTCTCTGAACATGGCCAGCAGAATAGTGCTCATCAAAGCTGTTCTCAATTCCATGCCGCTCTACCTCTTCTCCATTCTTGCGGCGCCCAAATGGGTCCTCAAAGAAATCAAAAACCTACAACGAAACTTTCTCTGGGGAGGATCGGGGCTAAACAGAAAATGGGCGCTTCTTAAATGGGAGAAAGTATGCCTGCCCAAACATTCAGGTGGTATAGGCCTGAGAGACCCTGAGCACAATAATAGAGCAATGGGAGCCAAAATCTGGTGGAGATGGTTGGCCCATCCCAACACTCCTTGGGCATCCCTATGGACAGCCAAGTATGCCAGCAACTGCCCAATGGAGGAACGATTGCGTATGACTGAGACTAGTGCTGGATCAGCTATCTGGAACGCCGCCATACAACATAGATCCCTCATACAAGAGCATTGTTTTTGGGAAATAAAGAATGGCAGAACAGCACGATTCTGGGATGACTCATGGCAGCAGATGCCCAAATTGAGAACTGTAATGCAAGATCACCCACCTGCGGATTGGGAGACAAACCGGAGAGCAAAAGTCTGCCAATTCTGGGCCGAGGGTGTAGAACAGGACCACCGCAAATGGGAAGACGTCCCCAAGCTCCTTCCGGATAGCTCACGTCCCGCTCAGCAAGCTCTAGAGGCCGAATTAAGAAAAAGACAAATACACATTTCAGAAGACCCGGACGTCCTACGGTGGGGACATGGAGAAAAAGGAATCTTTAACACCAAGGAGGTTTATAATATCATTATACAGGATCAGATAAACAAAGATAGCCTGTGGGAAAAAGTCTGGCACAAGGCCAACTGGCCAAAAGTTTCAACCTTTCTCTGGCTCATATGTCATAATCGAATCTTAACCTGGGATAATCTCAGAAAAAGAAGTTTTGCAGGACCGTCCATTTGTTACATGTGCAAACAGGAGGAAGAGACAGCATTACATCTCATGCAAAACTGCTCAGAGGCGGGGAAACTGTGGGAAAAAATAGCCTTTTGTTGTCAGCTTGAAAGAAGAGAACAGAACGACCTCAAAGGAACCATCAACAAAGGAGGCCATTCCCCTTTTCAGAGCCCTCTCCTGACATCACTCTGGCAACTCATCCCTGGCCTACTGATGTGGAATCTCTGGAAAGAACGCAATAGAAGAATCTTCAAGGATAAATTACTACCTCTAGACAAACTGTGGAGTATCCTTCATCAAAACATAATGGAAACTCTCTCTCTCAAAGACTGGCATCCTGAAGACTTTCCCACAGTGCCCAGGGAAAAAGCAGTCTGGGATAAATGGAGCATAAGGATAAACGTCAACCCAGGCACTAGCTGCAAGCCTTTTCGTCCCGCTCAGGAAATAACAGCTTGGACTCCGCCTCCAATTGGCATGATCCAACTAAATTTTGATGGAGCTTCCAAGGGAAACCCAGGCCAAGCAGGATACGGAGGAGCTTTTAGGGATCATAATGGCAATCCTCTTGGAATTTTTATGGGTTCTATAGGCTGGGACACTAACAACTCAGCGGAGCTGGAGGGGTTATGGAGAGGCCTCAAAATAGCACACAGGAAAAACCTATTTCCCCTCATCATAGAAGGAGACTCGCAGATATTAATCAGAATGGCCATAAAGCTTCAGAATGGATCTTCTATTCACAAAATCAGTAGCAGCTGGAGGATGGCTCATAGGTTGGAGCTGATCAACAACTGGCTCTCTCAAAACCAAGCAATCACCTTTAAGCACACCAGGAGAGAGGGAAACAAACTAGCAGATCTACTTGCCAACCTTGGAGAGGAGGAAACAAACGTCCATTTTGAAGGAGCACTAGACAGTTTACCCAACACAGAACAAAAAGATCAGCTGAAAGCATTGATAAAGAAGGACAAAGCTCTGATTGAGCAAATGCACCCGGATGCGGGTGTTAACACAAGCATTTAAGGAGGGCATCTGTCACAGCGCATGACAAGCGGTTGACAGGATCGTTTATCACTCCAAGTCATTGATGAACAGTTACCATTTAATTCCCTTAGCGTTGGTTATTAAGGTATTGCAGCAGTGGAAGGACGGCTCCTTCAAGCCGAGTGAGAGTTTGCAGGTGAAAGCGTGCGAAGGGATGAGGGCTCCCTGTCCTCGGCCTGCGATGGAGGCAATGAATTTAATATATAACCAGCATAGCCCGCCTTACCAGGTCTGGAACAAGACATTTGAGAGTGGCCCTGGGTATGAATTCAAGCCTGCGGATCGACACAGGCTGGTAAAGCAGGGCCTTATTGCCTTTGAATTTGGTTTCAGGATGCGCAGACGAGGTGTGCCTCGCCGCGGTGGGATATTAGGCACTCGCATGGTTTTGGATGGTGAAGAGGTGAATTCTGTGGTGCCTATGGAAGACTCGGCCCATTCTTCTTCCAGCTCGGAGCAGGAATTTCTGCTTATGCCGAATTCCTTCCAGCCAATTCGTCTCAGAATCCCGGGGTGGCTTCTCTGCTCGGATGTCATTGTGAATTTGTCGATTTACCTATCTGAAGCAGCTCCTGCGGACAACCCTTCCTCTTCGCAGGCCTCTGCTAGATTTCATTCCAATGAAATCTTGTTGGGGGATATGCAGGGGAGGGTCTACCGCATGCCCCGTCCCTTGGCTGCTGTAGCACCGGTTGGTCAGCCTCCGCCGGCCCAGTTCCAGGAGAATTCGACTATGGCTTCCACAGTGCAGGAAAGTCCACCTCCGGTTCAGTTCACTCAGGACAGAGAGGAAAGCCATGTCTCTGTTCAACCAGGCTCAGACGGGCAGATGCAATGGGACGAAGATATGGTGATAAGGCTTGATACGCCCAGCCCGGAGCAGCTGAGGCCGCCGGAGTCGCCCAATCACCCTTCCTGAGTCGTCTTGGACTGTTTTCTCCAGGTTTTGGCTTATTGTCTTCTATGTATCTATCGGTCCATAGTTTGGTTGATATCAGTTTTCCTCCTCTGTCGAAACATGGAAGTATGTCTACTGTTACTATAGTTTCAATGGTTAGGGTCTTCAGGTTTTTCAAAGTTTGTTTTTGGTATGTTTGCTATACAAGAATCTGGTCTATGTATATCTGCAGTCCAAGGAAAGCAAATGGACAAAATCATGTAATGGGGTATCACTGGAATCAGTTGTTTTTGGTAGAGGGCAGGGCTATGCTCCCCTCGAATGATGTAACCTCTGTAAATATTTTCTTTCTTTAATATAGTTTACACTTTACCTAGAAAAAAAAAATATATAATTTATTGTTTCTTACAACTATAACTTTTTTAATATGCAATTTACTATTTACTATACTTTTTTAATATAGAAATTTCTAATATATATATATATATATATATATATATATATCTTAACAAAAAATCTTTACCAAGTTAAATAATAAATGTAATTTTTTTTAATATAAAAAATTATGTTTTAAACAACATAGAAATTTCTATTTTTAAATATTAAATTTTATACTAATATTTTTTTTATTAAATTTCATCATAATTGTAATATTAGTAACATACCATTTTATTAAATTCCATTATGATTATAATAGTCTTAATATACCATTTACAGTTTATTATAATTGTAATATTCCTAACATACCATCTTACTAAATTCCATCATAACTGTAATATCCCTGACATACCATTTACAGTTTATTATAATTTTTTTTAATATATTTTTTTTTATTTACCAAATTCCATCCATCATTGTAATAAGTTAATAAGTTTAACCATCATTGTAATAAGTTAATAAGTTTAACCTACCATTTAAAATTTATTATAAAAAAAAAATTAATATAAAAAATTTATTTAAAAAAAAAAAACGTACCGAATTCCAATTTCCGAATTTACCGCCGAATCGAACCGTACTGTCGTATTTCCGAATTTTTCTAGCCAGTACGGCCGAACTTGGTAGCTATGGTTAATATGCCAAAAATTCCTCAAAATAATTGCACTTTGAATTGAACTTTTTTCAATCCATTTCACCTGTGCCTTTGCTTAGCCGTAGCTAGCTTCTTCTTTCTCTTGCAACTTCTTCGCATGCTTTTTCAAACGGTTGTTTCTCTCTCAAAGAGTCTTACACTCACTTTCTGCTTCTTGGCAGTAGGATTCTTCAAACTTCCATTGCTCTGTCAAAGAGTCTTATGCCGGCTTGCTTATTCTGTTTCTCTTTCTCGGCTCATATTGCTACTCTCTACTCTCTCAGGGAGTCTTGTGCAAACTAATCTGATCTCTATTGCTCTGTCAAAGAGTCTTACGTAATCTAAGCTCTGATACCATGACAAAAATTGAAGAGAACAAAATATGGAGCATAGGACTTTCTCTTCTCAGTACTACAAATCATTTAAATAAGATTGCATTAGAAACATCAGTAATAAATGACTGGAGTTAAACTCGACTAAACTAGACTTAACTAAAACTGAATTAGACATACTTGAAGAGACGATTTTGACCGCTAACATATCGTTGAGATTAGATTCTCCAACCTCATTAATAATATTCCACCGATGGATTAACAAAGTCAATAAGCAATAAGCTATTTAGTACCTAATACTTGCCTAAGCTGTTGATGACGAAGGCATATGTTTATGTTTGGGAACACGGATAGGTTTAATATAGGGGTACAATTTTGAAGAATATATTTGTGCATGTTTGTCTGAGTAATATTTATTTATATAACTTTATTAAATTTAATTAATTATTTTCTATTTTAATTTGAATTCATTTAATATTTAATGATAATTTTTTTATATATCATTTACTTTAAAATACTATATTTAAAATAAATATTTTATTAAAATATATAAACTAATATATATATATATGGTAAATTGGGTAGGATTTTTTTTTCATTATCTTTTAAAAAAGGGCAAGTTACATTTGTAAATTATATGTTTAGGTGGCCTCAACCTACCTAGAGGGGAACCATATCTGTTGGTCAAATAACAACATAATAAGCCATCAAAAAAAAATAGTACAAGTCTGCTTATCTAGGCTATATAAGCCTGTATGTCCTACAACTTCCTAGATTCTAGATAACTATGAACAAAAGCATACAAAATATAAGACTATTGCATACAAAACTAAACAACAAACATCCAACTATTGATCATTAGTTGAATCCATAGGAGCAGGATCCTTAGCACTGGAGCTTTGAAGTTAAGAGTGCGTGATACACGGGATATGTTGTTCAATGCGACTAAGGTGGTCATTCTGCCTTTGGAGCTAGAATTGGATGTGCTATAGATCTTTGTTGTAATCGTGGAGCTTGTGAGAAGACAAGGTCGAGCGAGAAGGAATATAAGCCAAAGCTTTCACTAAGAGATTTGTCATCATCCAATATATTTGGACAGTTTGCTTATACTAACAGGTTCTTCTCCGCGAGTGTCCATGTTCCAACACCAGACATTATCAATCTTCCATATCACTATCCAAAAGGGTGGCTTGCTGGTTAAGATTGGCTTCCCAAGCTTCTATCCACTGACGGACCTTGGTTGAACTACCCTCATGGTATGCAAAGGAAGCCTCATTTATAATACAGGAGATAGATTTGCAGCCTTGAGGTTTTCCTTCAAATTCGTTAGTGAGACGAGGTTCAGGCACACCTCGGGATTTGTTTCCTCATTCGCGAGAGCCCCGAGTGGCCTTTCCTTTTCTTGTAGTGGCACAAGCCATGGTTCATGGATTACAAAGGTGAACAGTGACAGAAGGGGAAGACCATGTTAGCCAACCCGAGAATGGGTCGTACTGGACTAGGGTACGTGCCACATTAACGATATGTAATAAGCTCATTTCAATTGAAACCCCTTGCCTCCCTCTAATGCGGGTTTCAACCCACGAGTTTAAAGAATTTTGGAACCAGAACATGAGGGTCCCTTTCTACCAGGAATAATTGAGGCCATGAGAAGAAATTGAGCCCCTCCTATGCTTAAAACCAGAAGTCATAGAGCCTATTCTACCAGCGTTTGAAAGTAAACCACTGTGCGTCTCCATGGCCAAGGCCAGGAGGACGATCGGGAAAAATACACAGGCCTGACCCACAAAATGTCCATACACAACGTGAGAATTTCAAAATAAAGAGACGCAAGCATAAAGAATAAAGAGAAACCCTCATACCACATTGCAATTTCCATATATAATTTCCAATGAACCTTCTTCCAAGCCGTCCAGTAAAACAAAGTTCCATTTGTCACTCAAATCATCAAAACTACGGAATTAGCCATGGTCGCAGAGAGACAGAAATGAAGACAGAGAACATACTCATGAGTGCTAGTCTAACGCGGTGGTGGATGGGTTGATACCCAATAAAGGATCTCGAAGTGCACCTTCCCCAAGCCATGAAGTTGCTCGAACCAAGCCAGAGTCGACCAGGGATTACTAACAGAACAATGACCAAACTTACCATAGTAAAAACCCGCAACATTCCTTCAAGGTTGTTGTTTCCACCTTCATGAATGTAATTAATCAGAGGAATGCGAGAAGCCACTGCTCCATGTGCCTCGTTCAAGTGGAGGCTAGCGGAGTACCATGTCAATATTATCTAGTTAATTAGTTAGTAGGGGTGAAGCCTGTTCAATCTTTCTCACACCCTGATGGGGATATATATATATATATATATATATATATATATATATATATATATATATATATATATATTCAAATTTTCTTTTATATATTTTTTAATCAAATAAAATAAAATATACATACATGAATGCACAACCTCTAATGATCCTAAATTTGAAACTGTACATTAAGGAATGCATATTCTTTAACTTATAATAATTTATCCAATTTCAAAATAATTGATAATAAAAATGCAATTTATGTGTTAAGGGATTAGGGATTGATATCTTAGATAGCCTTATGATGTATTCTAAGTTTAATTTGTTATTACAATAAGAACAAAAATATAAATACTAGTACAACCACATTTACTAATGTGGTCGATATGCACTGATAGGCTTCTATGAAACATATGTAAAACTATATTAAGAAACGTGGTTAATATAGATCAATAGGCATTTATCAACTACATTAATAATTATTAGATATATAGTGTAAAAATGACTATAAATATTAACTATTTATAACTATTAATACAACATATATATAATATTATTATAAGATGATATATTAATATAATAACTTTTATATTTCTCATTATAACATAATATAATAATAACTCTCTCTATATATAAACTCCATAACATATTTATAATATTAACTATATAATAATAATAATAATTATATTACAGTAATATTATAATAACATTATTGTTATAATAACTATAAAAATATATTATATTATTATAATAATATTAAATATATAGTATATTAAATATAATATAATTATATACTATAATTATTATAATATTAATTTACTCGGTTTATAATATTAATATTAATATTAGCTAAGCATTTTAATATTACTATTAATATTTAAACACATATATCGTTATAAATATATAGTGATTAATAAACTGAACTCATTATTAATATTATAAATTTGATTGATTAATATTATAAACTTTTGGGTTTAATACTATAAAGCTAATAGATCAATAAGCCCAAAGGATTGTTAATTATATGTGTTCAACGGATTAATAAAGCAAAGAGATCAACATTACAAACCAAGGGACTAATACAACCAAGATATTGATGTTATAAACTAAAGGGATTAAAACTAAACACCAAGATTAATATTATAAATCATAAGATTAATATATCAAACCAAATATTATTAACATAAATCCTAAGATTATAAACCCTAATATATTGTTATACATATTAGGGATTAATATTATAAACCCAAGGGATTATTGATATTATAAATCAAAGGGATTAAGACCAAAGGACTAATAATATTATAAAATAAGGTATTAATAAACCCAATGGATTAATATTAAACACTAGAATCAATATTATAAATCATGGGATTAATATTAAACCCTAGAAATATTAACAATAAGATTAATATTATAAAACAAATAGATTATAAACCTAAATTATTAGTATTCAACCTAGGATTAATATTATAAGCTAAAAAAATTATAAACTTTAGAATTAATATTAAACCCTATGATTAATATATCAAACCAAAAATTATTAATGTAAACCCTATGATTATAAACCATAATATATCATTATACATATTGGGGACTAATATTATAAACCAAAGGGATTGATAAACCCAAGGGATTAATTTTATATACGCAAGGGAAAATAATCCCAAGGGAACAATATTGAACCCTAAGATTTATATTATAAAGCCAAGAGATTAATATATAAACCATATGATTATAAACTTAAGGGATTAATATTATAAACCTAAGGGATCAATAGTATAAATGTAAAGGATTAATAAACCTAAGGGATCAATAGTATAAATGTAAAGGATTAATAAACCCAAGGGATCAATATTATAAACTCAATGGACAAATATTATAAACCCTTCAGATTAATATTATAAACCTAAAGGATTAATAAACCAAAGAATTTATTAATATTATAAACCCTACCAATATAAATCTTAAGATTATAAGCCATAAACTCAATATTATTGACCAAAATAAACCCTAAACCCTAAATAAATTATTATAAACATGAACATTAAAACCTAATTTATCTAATGTCACAATGTGACATTGAATGAATTGCAATGTATTGTACCATTATGACAATAATTGTCACATTGCTAAATATAGTTGTGGTTAGATAATTGTAAAATATATTCTAAATTTAATTTATTATTAAAATAAATATCAAAATATAAATATTAAAAATATAAAATATAAATTATTGGAAAATTTACACTTATGAATAACAAAACACAAAACATAAATTATTTAAAAATTTAAACTTTAAAAAACTAACAGTATAGGAATAATTTGACTTGATTTAGTACAAGGAATGAATATAGGGTCCAAATATGGATAAGGATCATATATTCTTGGAGACCTTTCTAGTGAATGGATTGATTGAAGTACACCCTTTCAATAGTGAACTTACCAGTTAAAAAAAAAAACAAAACAAAACTTGACTCTATTTATCTAATGTTTTTCTCTCCTTACCTACCTTGAATCCTGGTTTTAGGTGCCATAGCCTTTACCATTTATGGCAGATAAACTATAATGGGTTTAGGTCAACTTGACCCCGAACTGGTGCCATTTATAACCATGTGGATTTAGCTACCTATCACTACGCTTCTTCTACTGGCTCCACTTGGTCTCTACCCGTACTACTGGAACTCGATTAACTGGCATTAGCCCAACTCTTGTAGCCTCTTATGTAGGCTCTATTACTTTTGGGTACTATTGGAAGGGATGTTACTCCTATCTTGGGTTAACGGATTTTTTTATACAAATGAATAATTTTCTTCATAAAAAATGATTACATAAAATTTAAAACACAACATGATAAGTGGCCACCGCCACTTATTTACAAGTCAGTAATAACATGTCAATACTCGCATATGACATTTCGAAAAAAGTAAATATATATATATATATATATATATATATATTTTTTTTTTTTTCTAGGTTTTTAAAATAAAATTATTGTTTTAGATAGTTATGTTTTTTATCATAATTTTTGATTAATTAGTAAAAGTGTAGTTTAATTATATGTTTTGGTTTTTAAATTTAGAAATGAGATAATATTTTCTTCCTGGAAATAAAAATCGTAATTTATGTTAACATAGAAAATTACATGTTGTAAATGTCATTGGCATATGCTGTAAAGTGACCATGGTCAGCTATGAACTATTGCAAAACTTATATAAAAATCTACATAAAACCATGAACGGGTATACTGATAGATTTCATATACAATATTATTTATATATCCAAAATTGGTTCATAAATATTAACATAAAAAGTGTTGGATTTAGGGCCTATCCACTCTTTGTATATCCTGGTCCGTATAAGTTCTCTGGTAGTACTGATAGATCTATACATGAATATGCTCTCAGACCAGCCATTCTCCTCGAGGATGATTCATTGCCTCTTTCGATAGCCTATCCGCAGAAGCATTGCGTTCCATGTAGATATGAGAACAAGAAAAAATATCAAATTGTGATTTTAGAAATAATACATAATCTAATATTGTTCTGATTGTATATGCATGGCATGTTGAAGTGCAATTGAACCAGTTTATGACAATCTTTGAGTCCCCATATATTTCTAGTTGTCTACAATTTTTGGAGATAGAAAAATGTAAGATATGGTGTAGGGTAATGAGCTTTGCATAGTTGTTAGTGCCATCTCCCAGCCCTAGGTAGATATGGTAAAAATGTGTTTCAGATATGTGTAGAATGATGCCTCCGCCACAGCCCTGTTCTTGTGCTGCCCCATCAAAATATGCCCAAGGTTTCTCTTTATCTATGACTTCTGGTGTAATGATCCTTGTCCGAGTAACCTGTGCCTCTTCTGGGATTTCTAAGTATCTCTTACATACCTTTGGGACAATATGAATCCAAGCAATTTGTTTCTTTTCAAATATAATACTATTTTTGTAGATCCAAATGTGCCAGGACACTATGAGAGGCAAGTTCCTAGCTTTTGGGAGTGTTGGAGTCTCCCACCAGCTGTTCTAGGCCATTTTTGTGTCATCCCCAGTCCATGTGTTAGGTATATTAAGAATATGTAGGACCTGTGCCCAGACTTGCTGAGTAGTGGGGCAAGTGAGGAATACGTGATTGATTTTTTTCTCATCGACTTTACAGAGAACACACCATGTAGGTCCCACGAATGCTCGTTTCCTTAGATTAGTTCCAGTCGGGGTTTTGTGCGAAATGATGTTCCACATGAGTAATCGGGTGTGTGGAGGACCAAGTAGCTTCTAGATATTCTACCACCCGCTTTTCAATAATTCTCGTTTGTGACTTGCATGTATTGTTGTACATTCATCCTTTGGGGTATAGATCCCATGCTATGCCAGTCCCCATAGCAGCTCATCCGGCTCATCCCTTAATCTCACATGTGTTTCTGTTAAAGCCATTAAGTAGGTCCTCCACTCCTTATCCCATTGAGTTGGAATATCCAAAACCATCCCTAATAACCAAGCTTGCTGGTATATTGTTGAGTTGTGAGCATCACCAATTTGAGCTATGTTGATAATATCCATTTGATTGAGGATGGAAATCAGCTTTGGTGGAAGAAGGTGGGAGTTTTCGCATCTAATCCATGGGTCAATCCCAATACGAGCCAACCCTCCATTGCCAATCCTCCACATGAGTCCCCTTTTAGTGGTGGGGAGGGTATTTAACACAGCCCTCTAGATTACTGATATACCCTTCTTGTTCCAAGTTGGTAGTCTTAGCCAATCCAACACTGAGATTGGCTAGATGTATTTGAATGTGATCACCTCCGAACATAGGCTCATGTGTTTCAGGAGTAACGATCCAAGTTTGGCTGTAAAAGCCTGTGTGAAATTGGATAGGTTTTTCAAGCCCTAGCCTCCCCATTTTTTGGGGATAACAATGCTGTTCCATTTGACACAAGCATAGAGTTTCCCCTCTTTATGCCCCTTCCATAAGAATTTGCAGCATATTCTATGTATCCTTTGAATAATTCCTTATGGAATCCAGGCCAGAGACATCCAGTAAACTGGTATGGCTTCAAGTAGTGATTTGATAAGCACCAGTCTGCTAACCTTGGATAGTAATTGGTGGCTCCAAATGTTTAATCTTCTTTCGATCTTATCAATCAACCATGTCCAGTCAGTTATTTTGTATCCATCTGATTTGATCCTAAGTACTCTAATCCATCCTTTAGGGCCTGATGCTGAAAAGGGAAGTTTTGAAGGGCAAGGTTGGTTTCCTATTGAGTACATTCTGATAAGGATATAGTGGATTTAACATGATTAATGCCCATCCCTGTGGTAGAGTTGAATAAACTTAGTATCCTCATGAGAGTGATGATGTCTTGTATGCCCCCATCAACAAAAATGAGGATGTCATCAACAAAGAGCAGATGTATTAATATGCATTGATCTGTTATCTTGAGTCCCTTGAGCCTCCCCTCACACCTCTCCAATGCAATCTTTCTGTTGAGTCCTTCCATGACCAATAGGAATAGTAGTGGGGATAGGGAACATCCTTGCCTGAGTCCCCTCTTCGCTCAGAAGGAGTGGGAGGCTGATCCATTGATTAAAATTGAAAAGGATACTAAAGTAATACAACACATAATCGATCTAATGAAATCTAGTGGAACTCCCAGATGAGTGAGTAACATCCAAAGTTATAGCTAGTTGACCCAGTCAAAAGCCTTTGAGAGATCAATTTTTAGCATCACTCCTTTGAGTTTCTTCAGTTTGATAGAGTGGAGAGCCTCTTGTGCCGTGCCAATGGCCTCATGGATTTGTCGATTTTGTAAAAAGGAAAACTGTTCTGGGGAGATGTGATCCCACAGGATTTGTTTAATATGATTAGCTATAATCTTAGCTATAATTTTATACAGGTAGTTGCATAGGGATATAGGTCTAAAATCATTAAAAGATAGTGGAGAATCTAGTTTGGGAATGAGGGCAATAAACGTGGAGTTTATAGGCTCATACATTCTACCCATTATATGACTTTCTTCAACCACTTCAAGAAGGTCAGGACCAATGATGTCGAAAAAGGTAAGGTAGAACTCCACCAGCCATCCATCTAGCCTTGGCCTTTTATCCTTTTTGAACCATTTCAGAGTTCTCTCCAGTTCCCCCAAAGTGACCAATTTATTCAGATCCTCCAGCAAGTTAGGTTCTACAATTCTGAGAAAGTGCCCTGTGATGCAAATGATATCTGCAAATGAAGCTCCTGGAGAGACTTTGAATAGTTGTTTGAAATGTGCAATGCCCATACGTGTTAGCTGTGGATGTGTATTAGCTATCAATCCCTGATCCGAGGGCATCTGCCAAATAGTGTTGCTGGATTTTCTTCCATTGGCGAATTTGTGGAAAATTTTGTTGCTACCATCCTGAACTTGTAACAAGGTAGACCTCCTTTTGAGCCTCCAAGTTTCTTCCCAGGCCAGTAGGATCTTAGATCTCTGGGCTTCCAACTCCACTAGGTGTAATTTTTCTTTGATGGAGTTGAAACCTCTACATTGTTCATCCGTTAATGTGGCCAACTAGTTTTAAATGTCAGTGGGGGTGAGTTCCTCCGTAGATTTTTTTATTTTTGGCCCAATCAATGGATAACTACTTAAGGTTGTTCAGGTTATTGCAGAAACCTACAGCCTTCCTCTGCTCATTTGAAGGGGGATGAGATTTTCAATAGTTCGAGACCATCTTGAGGTAGTTAGGTTCCTTTAACCAAGTTGAATTGAACTTGTAGGGGGCTCTCGGTTTGTTAAAAGAACCAACCAATTTCAGATACATAGGTGAGTGATATGATATGCCACCGGAGCCCACCCATTATCTGTAGTTTGTAAGGGTAACTAGTAGGTCTTCATGGATGAGACATCGATCAAGTCTTCTCCCCAGGGCTGCTACTCCAGTCCTTCTATTATGCCAAGTAGGCATCTTCTTATTCATAGGAACATCAATAAGGCCATATTGATCCAAGAGAGAGCTCAGCTGATCCGAGAGTGGATCAAGCTATGAGTGATGACCCTAGGATTCTTCGTGTCCTATGGAAAAGTTAAGATCACCCTCCAATATGGTTGAGGGATTGATCATCGGGTTATCCAGAATCCATTGCCAGAAGGCCAGTCTATGTTGATAGGGGGCATATATGTTCTTGATACAAATCTGTTTACCCAGTTCAGCCAAAAATAAATCCATACCAAGGAAGCCTAACCACCCCATGATGAGATCACCCTGATGGATCGAGGGTTGATCCCAAGGGCAAGTCCCCTAAGCCACCGTGCAACATCCAAGGCTTGAAAGTGCCACCTAGGAATAATACCAAGAAGGGTCTTAACAATTAGTTTGGAAGGCCCCAAGGTCTCTTGTAAGAAAATAATGTCACAGGGCTCGCTACTCAAGAGTCTCTTGAGAACTAATTTTTTTGAGGGGCTGGCCAAGCCTCTGCAGCTGAAGGAGAGCCATTTCATCGGGGAACCTTAGAGAGGGTGTACGTTGCTCAAAGGACCCAATCAGTGGTGTTTCATCGACCCTGGGTGACATCGTCCCCTACGGTTTTAATGGCTTTGGCTATTTTGGATGGACGACCTTTGGAGGGTTTGAGTTCAGAATAATAGGATGTAATACCATGTCCCAGCACATAAGGGATAGACTGCTATCGGGGGCGGAGATTGTAGGAGTGAGAGCCCGAGGCTAAGGGTGTGGGAGATAAATGTGGCCCATCCTGTCCAGGGATAATCAACAGAGTAGTAGAGAAGATAGGTGATGGAGGCTCAATCGAACAAGTAATGGGAGAAGTAATTAAACATGAGGAGGATGCAGATGCTTCCAAAGTGACAAATAAATGATTAAAATGTAGAGCAGAGGAGCAGGGGGGAGAGACAGTACTCAATGAACGAGAGGCTTCCGCAGCAGACGGGGATCTAGTCATAGGAGGAGATGGAGGCGGCATCTAGGAGGCATTAGATGTTTGTACACTGTTCCCAACATCATCCTTTGGATGATTCAGATCTGAGGGCAGCACGTCCACCATCGGTTCCTCTGATTGTCTGTGCTTTGAACCCTTAGTAGCAGCAAGATTAGCAATCGAGAGCATAGGGCAATCTTTTATAGATGTCCAACGTTATGGTAGCACCTGCACTAGAATGGCAATCCTTCATAATCGAGATTTCTCTTATGCACGAAATGACGCCAATGCAGGGTGATCTTTTCCTCCAGCCCTGCCCTAGTGTTCAGGTGAACCCAAATTCAAGCCATAGTCATGATCCTCGACGTTTCAAAATATTGATCGTGATCCAAGTAGGTACCCAACGCATTTCCGATGTGCTTGAAAATAATAGAGGTCCATTATTGTAATGGAAGACCTCGCAATCGAACCTAGATCGGCCTTGGTCCTAATTTTTCCCTCTTAGGATCAAAAAGAGGATCCCATCTCTTCAGTAGTACATGTGTGAGCTCAATGTGCCAGAACTGGGATAGGATCCAGTCTGTGTATTCCTCCCAGTGGAATCGGAGGGCAAACCAACCTCGCGCCAGTACTTGAATAATGGGTAGATCTTCTAGTAAGGTTCCCCAGATTTCCTCAGTCCAAAGCCAGAGCCTCTCAATGGTACAGTTCCGCCCATGGACATGGCCAACCAGGACCTTCTTGGCAATGTCGTCCACTTCTCCCATCGAAAGATCTTCACACAGTGCAAGATTAATATCTTTGTCCCTGGCCCTAAGGCACCGACCTTTCATGACCTTGTCTGTTCGGCGGGCCATTGGATAATCCTTGAGTAGGATGCAAATACCTTGGTTCATAGTCTGAGGGGTGGATGGATTGGATTTAGGACTAGGAATTGGGGAGCTGAAACATCCCGAGGAAATTAGGGTGTAGGGATTAGGGTTGGAGCCACCAGGGTTTAAAGGTCCACCTGAGAGTCGAGGGATTGAGAAGGGGATGGTCCGAGCAATAGGGATGCCAGAGATGGATGGGAAGCCTGTTGGGGCAGAGACGTGGGGGAGCTGAGGGAGTGACGCATCAAATGAGGGCGAATATTAAAGACAAGAGCCTAATAGGTTTAGGGTCACCAAGGAAAGAGGGGGGTAGTCCAACCCGGGGACATCATTGATATCAACGGAGGAAGAGGGATGGGTCACAGATGTACCAGGTTGACCCGGTGTGGAGGTAGAGGCCGACAGAGGTCGCCGAGAAGTAGCGAACGGTCTTGGACCCGACATGGCGTGGTGGTGTGGCCTGTTGACCTTGTGGGGATGAGGGTCCGCCGAGATGTCCCCCTCGTCCATATCCTCGGTAACCAACAGTAAACGAATTAATGACTATCAAGAAAAATGGGGGTCTCGGTAACTGAGGGCACCAGGTAAACTGCAAGGTAGGCAGGTAGAAACGGAGGAGGCCTGGTGAGCCCTGAGGGCTTAGCCCAGACCATCAGACGTCAAGCGATAGAACTGCCATGGAAACCTCCCACAATGTTCAACTAAGTTTTCCTCCATCACCAGTTAGGGTTTTGCTTCGACCAATGCAACGCATTTTCCTCCTTATGACTTTCCTCCATCTCTCTTATTAACTGCAAAACTTGAAATTTACAAATGAGATAATATTGTTTAAAAGTATGATTCTTTCATTTTTAAAATGTGTTTTTAATGTATGAATGGATTTAAGTATCTAAAAACATTACAGTTTCTATAAATATTTATTGGATTTTGGTTAAAATTGTTAACAAAAAAAATTACCAAAAAATATTAACACGTGAGAAAACTAGATCACGTTAATAAATAATAATTAAAATTTATAAAATTTCAAATTTAATATGTGTAAATACACTTTGTCAAATTTGTTAAAAGATAATTATTTACTCATAATTAAAATAAAAAGGGATTTAAATCTTATGACAATAATGTTTTTATGAAAAATTATTATTTGTAAATTAGTTATTCATATACATTAGTTATTAGTTATTACTCTGGTGCTGAGAAAGAATATATATATATATATATATATATATATATATATATATATATATATATATGTTATCTAAAAAATTTCACATGCTTATTAGTTTTAAGGAAAAAACCAACTGAAAAAACTTTTCCCAATCACAAATTAGGTATTTACACCATGTAATAATTAAATCTGTTCGTACTATTGCATGTATGTTACTTATTACATTGTGCATCTTGTCTTGGGATTTGTCTCCTTTATATGATAAATTGATGTATCTCGATTCGATCTATGAAATATTCTTTTCCCAGGACTTAGAAATATGTTAGTAGATTCATTCAAAATACCAACTCAAGCAAATCTAGGAGGCATTGCTAACATTCATTTGTTGGAAATTTTGGTTAGCTCAAAATAATTGTATGTTTAATGCTTTAAGGGTGCCTTCCCATTCATTACTATTTAAAGAATTGTACCTATGCTCATAATTTGAGTCCAATAAGATGTCTAGAACTCTTTCCAACTATGAAATGGATCCTTGTGAGGTTGCATTCTTGTCCAAATTTTCCTTTAATTCAATTATATCTCAAATTTTTGGGGCTATTAAAAGGCCATATGTGGAGGCATAGAGGCTTAAACTTTAGTAAATGAATGTGAAGAGTTGGAGTAAAGCATCTCTTCAAACTACATTCTTTGCTTGGATGACCCATCAAAAGAAAATCCATGGGTAGGAGGAGGGGGACGGGTCCTTTATGTTCATAGAGAAATCGAAGTTTTAGAGTATTCATGGGGCTTAGGGATGATGAAAAATTATCATAAAGAAGCCTATGGTTTACTTCAAGGAATTATTCTTTCCAAAGAATTTTAGGACTCTTATCTCATTGTGTTGGGTGACTCTCTTTTAATAACTCAATATTTGGTCAAAGGATCTTCCCCTAGAGAAAAAGTTCTATATAATCTCATGAATCATATTACGAAGATATTAAAAGATATCCCAAAGATGAGTTTCAAACACATTCTAAGTGATAAAAACTAGCAAGAAGGTCAATGTGCTAACAAAGGTTGCGATTTGAAGTTTCGAGAATTGATGGTTAATGGTTGATTAAGACCATCCTCCATCTGTTATTAGACTAGGATTAAATCCTACGTTCAACTATCAATCCAACAACTCCAATGTTAAGTGTGTAGATCTCAATGATTCAATAGATCTAGGGAAATATATCGTAATCATGGATTATATTTTGAAGTAAGTCATATGTATTACATGTTTTTTTCTAATTTTGGGTCTCTATTGGAAGATATTCAACTCCAATGATACATATTTGTAGATGATATTGAAGATAGAATAAAATCATAATGTAAATCTAGTTTTGATCTAGACATAGGTTTTTCAATTAATTTAAAAAAAGAAACGAACTGCGTTTTCCATTAAGTATAGTTTTTCTTATCTTTTTTATTTTAATTTTATTCCCTTTCAATTTTCACTTTTTTGGGGGTTGTTTCCTTAGTTTTTTTTTTTTTTGAATTTAGTGGCGAGCATTAATATTAGAATGTATTATTATTATATGTCGTTAATATAATATTAGGAGAATAGTATATATTACTAATATGCGATAGTATATAGTTAATAATAATTAATTAACTATATAATATAATTTATATAACTTCTAATAATTATCGCAGGGTGGCAAGCATACATTGGCTTTTTGAGAGAATTAGAAAGGATTTATGGTGCTTACGGTGGAGTTTATCATGTGATGTTTGGCATGGTGTACTAAGTGTGTTTGAATCCATCTCTAGGTGGCCTGGTATACACTCACTTTAAGGAGGGATTTGGGATTTTTCACCATTCCTGTTTCAAGGGCCTTCGAAGCTTTGAAGGACGTCAATATTTTTCATCCTCTTATTGCACAACGGAACCTCATTGCTCTTTCCTACGCACTCCAATGCCTAGTCTTTCTAGGTCTCTCTTTTAATTTCCTAGTTTTGGTATGTGGAGTGCAGTATCTGGGGAACTTTTCAATCAGGTTTTAGCAATGTTCTTTAGTAGGGTTTCATAGGCTTAGTTTTGGCATCTTTGTGGTTAGAGGGGAAAATGTTATGGCTTCATATGCTCAATTTTCAACCACATTGTTTAATGTTGGTGTCTGTTACTAAAGTTCTTCCTATCGTCATTAAGCCTCTATGTGGGTATCATATAGGTCGTTTGTCTAAGCTAAAATGTTGCAACCAATTTCTTTCTCACCAATCTGGTAGAAAAATTTGGTCTCTAGGTAACGAATCTCAGTTAGGGTACTGGGTGGGTACTTTTTTTGTTTCAAATTGTTTCTATGAGGTTGAGGGGTACTGGTTCTCTAAGCTTCTTAGAGTTATTTCCCAAACTGTTCACTTCTCTGCATACTTGGTGGAAGTTTTAATCGTGCTTAGGTTTGCATTCTATAATGGTTTCAACTGTTATAAGTATTACTTAGTATTGTACTTGGTGGGTGTTGGGGATGATATAGTTCTCGTTCATAGTCCTACTACTTATTGCATTGTCAGTCTATTTATAAATCTTTGTGCTTGTTTAAAGGTCATTCAACAAAGAGAAAATCTTGTGCATTTCCATCTCATTATGCACCCTCATGAGAGAATGACAAGTTGGTGGGGAGGTGGTAGTTGTAGTTTCAATTCATAGTCTAGATGTCTTTTTGGCTGGAACTCGGTAGCAACCATGTTTGACTCGGTTCCTCCATAGAGCAGAAGAGAGACACCACACCTTAAATCCTGGGAATTTGGTGATAATGACTACTTTTCAGGTTCAGACATGGGTAATCACCATTTCAAATGGATTCCCGACCTTGGGAAATTTCGACAACGAAGATTGCACTTTCTACACTCTGTTGTAGGTCATCAACAACTGGACACCTTATTTTTCCTGGTGCTTCGTGACAAAGAAGTGGACAATTATAAAAAAAATCACGTTAGGAAGACATTAAACATCTCCTTTTGAGTGTTTGTTATTGTTTGGATGATATACTCATACGATATAACAAGTGGAAAAGTATGTGGTGTCTGATTCAGACTCAGATTCAGATGACCTTGTCGATGCTCCTATAGTAATTGATGTTCAACCCGTAAACATAGCTCCACCTCCCAACATTGACCCACCAACTAATGGGGTTCCCCTTTCTCTGGTGGTCATTTCAAATTAGGGGGATGTTTGTTCTTAAAGCGATCAGTTCTAGTTTGTTTCAGCGTCGATGGTGCACCAGTCGCTCCAATGGACAACATGGTATCAAGTTGGCTACCAAAAAGATCACTCTCTTGGTCTTTTTTGGGTGTATTTAATGGCATCACGAGTTCATTTTTTTTACTTTTACAATCCAAATTTTATCAAAAAAAAAACATATTTATTATGATTTAGATGATTTTTCTATAAAATACTGATAATGTTTATTATGATTTGGATGATTTTTTTATAAAATATTGATAATGGATTAGTTTAGTGCTATCTAGCTTTTGGTAACTCTGATGCTCTCCTTAGATATGTAGTTAGAGCTCTGCACTCCCAGATACTCTCAATGTAAACTTTTTATTATTAATGGAAATTTTTTGTACAGCTTAAAAAAACTTTTAATAATTATCATGTAATATAATAATAACTATTATATTCATATAATGTGGTTCTCGAATCATGTCTGTTTTGGCCTCCACTCATAAAACGCACAATTTTATATAAAAGAAATTATCATTCAACTTACCACATTTGATTTCTTCAACTACCTTCTTATAAAGTCATATACAAGCGCATCTGATGTCAAGAGGAGAAAGCAATTTATAATATTAAGATGTAGTAAGTCGATGGAGAAGAATACCTTTTATAAAAACGTGGAGCACTTTCATACGTTTTCGAAGAAATAACAAATTTTTATTTTTTTTTTCTAAGGTGGCAAAATCTATCAAACTCAGGTGTCAAACCAACAGTGAGGATAACCATCTCTGGCTGCTATCCGCGAATGTCGATTTGACTCATCACCGTTATCAAAAAAAACCACGCCACCTGTAATAACCCGCTGATGGTCCTGTAATAACAAAAGTTTGATTTGTCAAGGGAGTAGTCTTTAACGCGACTTTTTGAAAGCCTTTCCGGCGATTTTTTCCGGTGAAATCCGGCAGTAATTTATTGAAATCCAAGTTTGATAGCTAATTTCTGCACAATGAAAGCGTCCCAGGGGTTTTTCAGGGTGCTGAATCCGAATATGCAGTTAAAAAACCATTTTAACTGCAACAAATCATGATTTCATCTCAATTTCTTCCCCGGATTCCGTCACCGGAATCTCAAAAAGTCGCATTATAGACAACTCCTTTGTCAAGAGGAGAAAGCAATTTATAATATTAAAATGTAGTAAGTCGATGGAGAAGAATACCTTTTTATAAAAACGTGGAGCACTTTCATACGTTTTCGAAGAAATAACAAAAGTTTGATTTTGATGTGCGAAAAATAGAGACTCCATTCATTAGGGTATCGAGGCGGATAAAGAAGATGAGAACTGAGCAGCGAAGACCAAAGTTTCTGGAGGGGAACGCCTTTCATATAAATGTAATTAAACAATTTATTAAAATATAAACCAGCGGTTTGGGTTTAAAATAAAAATATATACCTAAGATGTGAGGTAAGCAATTTACTTGATGAATAAAATACTAACTAATCAGACTATTGAATAAAATAATGTTTCATCAATAAATTGGATAATGCTTCTGAAAAGTTGATAAACTATTTAGTACCTAGTACTTGGCTAAGATGTTGATGTGGAAAGCATATATTTATGTTTGGGAAAGTGAGTAGTACTTGGTTAAAATGTTGGTGTGGAAAGCATAGCAGTAGTCTTTAACGCGACTTTTTGAAAGCCTTTCCGGCGATTTTTTCCGGTGAAAATCCGGCAGTAATTTATTGGAATCCATGTTTGATAGCTAATTTTTGCACAATGAAACCGTCCCAGGGTTTTTCAGGGTGCTGAATCCGAATATGCAGTTAAACCATTTTAACTGCAACAAATCATGATTTGATCTCAATTTCTTCCGCCGGATTCCGTCACCGGAATCTCAAAAAGTCGCATTATAGACAACTCCGAAAGCATATATATGTTTGAGATAGTGGGTAGGATTAAGATTGATATATCATATTTATTAATATAATATAATATATTATTTAAGTAAAATTTAATGGTTGGGTGAGGAGATTTGGTTTCACAAATTTGATGATTAAGTAAAAATTGTCTATTATAAATTGTAAAAAACACACTTAAAAACACCTCTTTTATATAATATTAAATAATAAAATTTCTATACATCATTTAACTTTTTAAAATAATAAATTTAAAATAAATATTTTACTAAATTTAAATTATAATTATAATAATATATATATATATATATATATATATATATATATATATTCAAATTCTCTTTTACCTATTTTTAAATCAAATTAAATAAAGTATACATGCATCAACACACAACCTTTAATGATTTTAAATTTGTAAGTGGACACTAAGGAAGGCATATTCTTTAACCTATAATAAATCATCCAATTTCAAAATAATTGATGATAAAAATGTAATTTTATTTTATGTTATTTATGATTTTAAGGATTAGAGATTGATATCTTAGATAGTACCATATTTTAGAGTTTTGTGATCCATATTAATAATGAGATTGTCTTTCTGATTAATCACATCATGAAGATTTGACCAAATCTTGATTTGATTAATCCCAAAGACAATTTTATTATCAATATGGATCACAAAAGTCTAAGATCTAGCATTATAACCTTACACGGATAGGAATTCGCTAATAAAGTTCATAGGTTTGAGCTAGCTCGTCTGCAAGTTTCAAAGATAAAATCAGATCTTATTTTTCTGAGAGGGTGTAGGGATGAATATGTGATTTCGGTTAACTCATATCATAACCATTAACGCTAGAACAGATGCATCCTTGTTATTTAAACATTTAGAAAGATTGATTTTTTTTACCTTTTTCCTAAAAATGAACCACATTAAATAATTAGAAACAATTTTTTTTTTTATAACTAAATCTTCCTAATATAATTAATCCAAAATACAATCTCATTATCTTAAATAATTTTGTAATGTATTCTAAATTTAATGTATTATTATAATAAATTTCAGAATATAAATATTAAAAATATAGATTATTGGAAATGTACTCTAAATTTAATGTATTATTATAATAAATTTCAGAATATAAATATTAAAAATATAGATTATTGGAAAATTTAAACTAATGATTATTTAAAAATAAAAGAAAACTAACAATATAAGAATAATTTGATTTGATTGCGTAAAACCGGATTGAATATAGGGTCCAAATATGGATAGGCATCTTATGTTCCCGGAACCCTGTCTACTGACTGATCCAAGGGCACCCTATCACTAGTGAATTTACCAGTTTTACCCTTAAAAAACTTGACTCCGGTTATCCAATGTTTTTCTCTTATTCCCTGCCTCCACTCCTGTTGTTAGGTCCCAAAGCCTCTACCATTTATGGCAGATAAACTGAAAGGGGTTATAGGTCAACTTGACCCAGAACTAGTGCCATTTATATCTATGTGGCTTTAGCTACCTATAGCTCCGCCTCATCGACTGGGTCCATTAGAAGTCCACCCCTGCGACTCTATCTATACTTTCATCTTTGCTACTGATGGTACTTTCACGCCGTTCCTGCTACTGGAACTCGTTAACTGGGCCAGCTCCCGTAGCCCTAGGCTCTATTACTATTTAGCACTATTGGAAGGGAAGTTTTTTAAATTATATGAAATTTTTTCTTCACAAAAAATGATGATACAAAATTTAAAACACATGATAATATATTATCCTGCTTTTCTCTTGCTGAAAAAAAGTGGAAACCACTTCTTTTTTTACATGTAAATAATAACATTACATGTCAATAATAACATCCGAATGGTCGCATATAGCATTAAAATTTTTATTTCTTAGTTTTTAAAAATAATAAAATTATTGTTTATATAGTTCATAATTTTTTTTGAATAATGAGAAAAGTGTGGTTTAATTATATGTTTTGGATTTTTAGTTAGAATTTGATGAGATAATTTCGTTGAAGAGTACAGTTTTTTATTTTTAAAATGCGTTTTTAATGTATAAATAAATTCAATTATTTAAAAAAAATACAATTTCTATAAATATTTATTTGATTTTGAGTAACATTCATAAAAAAATTTTACCAAATAAAATCAATTTATAAGAAATAGATCAAGTTAATAAAATAATTATTAAAAATTGAAAACTAATTTAAAAAGCATTGAATTACAGAATAGTAATGAATTTTCAAACATAATATGTGTAAATACACTTTGTTAAAAGATAATTATTTACTCATAATTAGATTAAAAAGGCTATTTAAATCTTATGAAAATAAAGTTCGTTTAAAAATTATTATTTGTAAGTTATATTCACATCACTGTAATCATTAACTCTAATCATATTATGATATACATCAACTATTAATCTTGTGTAGTTCCAAAGAAGTTAGTTATATATATATGTATATATATATTCTAAAAATCTTCACAAGATCATTAGTTTTAAGGAAAAAATCAACTAAAAAAAACTTTTTCCAATCACAAATTAGGTATTTACACCATTTAATAATTAAATTTATTCATATGATCCCATGTATATTGGTTATTAAAATTGTGTATCTTGTCTGGGGCTTTGTCTCCTTTATCTGATAAATTGATTTATGTACATTCAATGTATCAATTATTCTCTTCTTGGGTGGATACATGTTAGTAGATTCATTCAAAATACCCTTATGTTGTAGCGGCTACAACCATGCTCCAAAATTTTTCCTTAGCTTCGTTTTGGAGCCTCCCTACCAACCATCCTCAGCAGCATGTATTGCACTATCAAGTACACAAGATTTAGTGGTTTTCTAGCAGCATGATAGCCTATGTATGATGACTTGTTGCATTCCCCTCATAGGCTGCTTCCCCGGACTTGGTCCAGCGGTAGGCTAAGCTGCTCCCTCAAGAAATTGCTCAATTCTGGAGGGGAACCAGTCTTCTCTCCATAAATTGTGCAATCCTGTCTGGCAGCCTGCTGGGCTAAAAAAAGGTGCAATCCTGCTAATTAACCTTCCCAAAGAAAATTGTGCAATCTGACCCAGCAGGACTGCTCAGCCCACAAATTGCGCAGTTATGGGCAGCAGTCAGCTGCTCAGCCCAAAAATTGCACAATCCCTCTAGGCAACCAGCCCATCTTCCTCTCAGAAACTGCGCAAAAGTTACCCTCATTCAGACAGGTTGTTGCATGTGCCATCGGGTTGATCGGTTCCACTCGGGACCAAGAAAACTTGACTTGCATGCATGGGATGATTTTTCCCGAAATACCAAAAAGAAACATGCAAGAAACATCCCAATATTTTTGGGAGCTATTTTTAGTAACAGGAGGTTACATGAAAAGATCGTTTTAGAATCTTTCCTCCAAGTGTCACTTTTTCCTAGATTTGTGGCATGCGCGTCATGAGCCTCAAAATTATTTAGTTGATGCTTCAAAGCTCACTTCTTCACATCGATCTTGGAGCTTTGACATCCCACAATACATCTAGGAGTCTTCAACACATCGAGCTCAACTATTTCTGGGTAAGTCTTCTTAACTTATATTTTGCAGCATTTCTATCGCTTTTTGTGTGTTTGGCTTGTGTGAGTGTTGTCTGCCTGATTGCTATGAACGCTTGATATCGTTTGCATGCATATTAGCTTGTAGTAGCACCATTTCAGTTTTCGTTAGCATCTCAATGTGGTCGCATGCATGATATTGTTTTGCACAAATGGTCGTCGATTTGGCGACTCGCTTCACACACATGCATGTTGTTCCATTTTTTTAATGTTCCATTCAATGTTTTCATGCACGATCATTCACTCATCCTTATACTCAGTATCACCATCCATTCACATCCCCATTTTCTTTCAGTTGCCTGTTGGTGGGTTTGGGCAACCTTGGCCGGGACATTGCCTCACCAAGATAGTGTTACGTAATCCTGAGAGGGAAGGATCTACCTTCCTCCCAGAAAATGAACATTTTTGCCTATCGACTATCCTCCAGTCTTGCATTGCGCAATTTTAAGAGGTAGTGACTACTGGCCCAGAAAATTGCGGAATGCAGTCATTGGGCCTGCAATCCTTGCCAAGTGAAATTGCACATTTCGCAGTCCCACCAGCCAGCAGGGTAGTCCGGATTGTGCATTGTGCAATTCCACCAACCAGCAGGCCAATCTGCATTACATATTGCACAATTCCAGTAGCCAGCTAGCCTCCCAGTATTCTAGGCTACCTTTTGCGCAGTTCTGGTAGTTAGTCTCCTGACCTCGTAGGAAAAATTGCGCAATCCTTTCTAGTGAATCCCCAGGTATGATGCATGTCATTCCTCAAGTTTGCTTTAGTTTTAGTTGACATATTTCTTGCCATGCATGTCGCCATGTCTCCAGATCTAGCAAGTGTTCATCCGCCTCTCAATAGTTCAAGATCAATGGCCTCCAAGAGAGCAAGATCAAAGAACACTGACAGAAGCGGAATTGGAGTAGCAGTTGAGCAAGTGTCTACAAGTTTTCTGATCTATAGAGACACCAAGTTGATTGTAGACAAGGACATCAAGATGAAATGGCAAGAGGTCAATGATGCATTTGTAACCACATTTTGGGAAGACCTCGAAGACCACCAATTCTATGTGAACATTCACAAGTCTGGCTTGTACCGGATTGCATGCAGGTATCCCATGTTCACATGCGCGGACATGATACATTGGATCATCTCGCACAATGATCCTGAAACGATGACATTGCGCAGTGTTAGTGGGACAAAGATTGCTACCTTCAGGGCACATGATTATGAATAAATGTGTCATATGTGGAAGCCAATAGTCACCATGCAAACACGCTTCAGCATACCTAACAACAATGCCAACTCTAGGGATATCTTGAAGAACTAGGTAAAGGAGCCTGCCAAATTCAGAATGAAACCCAACCAGGTTTAGAAGAGAAAGATACTATGGAAGGCGTATCAATACTTGGTCACCTTTGCATGCTGCTTGTATGGCCAAGAGATCACGGAAGCCTTCCCACAGAGTTGGGTGATCGCATTGGACCAATTAGCTAGTGAAGGCAAAGCATGCAACTGGTCTGACATGTTGGCTCACAGGCTGAAGGAATAGGTAACAAGAGCTCGACAACCACCCAAAGGTCAGCAAGCAGAAATCTACATGTCCGCTTACATCTTGGATGCAATATGTGCCTATCAGGAGTTCCCAGGCTTGAAGTGGGCATGGACATCAGCGGAGACCTCTGTGAACACTTATTGTAAAATGTTGTCCGAATGCAGCTTCAGAGGAGTTATCACACAACTGTTTGATCATTTTGTCACCCCGGTGTACAAGATGATATTTGAACAAGATCCACCTTGCATGTTGAAGGCAAAAATGGAGGCACTGATCGATATAGCAGATTGGTATGCCTCACCGTCTGGCACCTTCATATGGATGTATAGTGCAGAGAAGCCTCCACATGTTTTACTGAAGTTTGTCTTGGAAAAGCTCGTCATGCAGGAAGTGTTATACCACATCTCGACAGGATTGTCAGCTAGGCTGCACCAGAAGAAGAAGGCTCCTTAACCGGCTCTTCTGTACCAGATTGGCTTATTCGAGATATGAAATTTCAAGCATGCGGATGTCAAAGCAGAGAAGATCAAGAAATATCCATTCAATGGCAAAGCTAAAATCTATATGACCCACATTGTTTTGTAAAAGATCACCGTGCGAGAGTACAATTTTCATGGATCCATGGGGCATGTCATTGGGCAAAGAAGGACCCATGGAGATATTGTTACATCTTCTCCAGGCCTAATGAACCGGTCAACATCGTTGTGGAATGGTTAGTGAAGCAACATCCGGGAGCGAACCATCAACAACAGCAGAGGTAAACATACCAGCGCGCAACAAAGGCAAGAAGAATATTGTTGACATCGCGGATGCAAAGCAAAGTTGAAAGTTCTGAGCAGACTCACTTGTGTAGAAATCATATTTGACAATAGAGGTGAAGAGGCAACAGCAGGATAGGAGGAACATGCAAAGGTAGAGAGAAAAATGGAGAATGGAGGAAACAGAGAAGGAGTTGCATGAGTTGAAGGAGAAACTTTGGAAGGAACAGGAGCTACAGACAGGAGAATGAAGCACATAAGGAACATGTACAATAGGGGTTGCAACATGTACAGACAGATGAAACTGCACCCGTACAGGTAGTCGACTCATCCGAATAGCTGGCACCAATTAAGCGGGGTGAGCAGTCACAGGAGCAGGAATTTGCTCAAGAGATTGAATAAGAACATGAGCAAATGGATATGGACATGGAGCAACAAGAGTTAGAAGAAAACATCAAACTCATGCCTCACCACCAAGAGGTTGACCCACCAGCTAGAATAGATCCAGAAGTAGAGCAAGTCCCAAGCGACCAAGGAGACACTGAAATCCTTGGAGATAATCTGGAAGGAGAACATCTCATTCGATGAGTCCCAACATAGAGTTGTGCAATCTCGCAGAGTGTCGACTCCAGATGATCACACATCTCTTGCGGATTTTGAAGAATGAGTGATTGTTTCTGATGTGTGCAAGCATCCAGCAACATTGGCTAATGCTACCAAAGCATATGCCGAATACACTAGCTTGAGCGTTCACTTCCTGATAGCAGAGAACGAGCGAATCACCGAGTTACAGACAACCAAGTAAGGAGGAGAACTGGTTACATCATCCGTCTGAGCAGAGTTGAAGAAGGAAATACTCGATGAATTATGTTCCCTTGACACATTCATGCGGGCATTGTATTCCAAGTTTGGTACTGTGCATAAGGAAGTTTTCCATCTCAATGGTTGACAACAATGTTCTAGGATAGCACGTATCTTGTCGAACGTGCATGCTATTGTTGGTTACATGAAAAGATGGACAATGAGATATAAGGGAGCCTTGTTACATTTTCCCAAGATGATGAAGCCTAAAGTGATCAAGCTGAAGGCGCACATCTAGAGTCAGATCAAGAACTATGAAGATCTCCCGCAGCTCATCACCAGTTTGTAGGCTTCCCATGTGTGGTTATTCAGGAGCATGGATGTTGTTGCGTGCGAACAAGCGATCCCATCTATTGGGACACTCACCCAGGCAAAGACAAAGGCACAGGTCCAACTAGAGCTTGACTCTTACTTTGACGAGTTGATTTGCATATCCACCAGCCCAGACTTAGTGATCAACAGACACCATGCATTCGTATGTCACTAGTCCGACCGCACTCAAGATAATGATGCACATGTTATCAGACAAGTTGGAAAGAGGAGATTGAGTAGTGTACCTGGATGCTATGGAGGCAAGAGTTCATTTTCAGAAAGATGTCACCTTAAAGTACACAGACACCATCACGGACTACTGATCTTAGCATCGGTTCGCCACTGTCGACCACCGTGAAGATGTCGAAGGGCTGGTCTTCCCACAGTTTTCTGAGTCATAGTGATGTCTTGCATGGCTTGCTCAAGCCTATTTTGTCTCACATGGGTACATGTGCAGATTGTATGTAATGTCTTTTCAAGTGGAAGTTCAAGTGTCTATAGTGGGATGTAACAATCATAAAGTAGATGAAAAGACATGAGAGTAGTTGAACTATCACAAAGGGGAATGTCAAGGGACACCCCACACTTTGCTATATATAGTCCCTCATAACTCATTGTAGAGGCTTTTGGTCAGCCAAGCTTATGATAGGAGTATCTTAGAGAAAGCTTGGAGAGTATTGTAATGAGCCTTGGCTTCTCCACTATGCAGAGCTAGTATATCTCCTTAGAGGAGTAGGCGGCAGTGACTTGTAACGTTCCGCCATTGGAACTAGTGGTTGGTCATGGTTGTATTATATGACTGGAACTTACACTTCTTAATATAACAAAGCCAACATGTTTCATGCATATGTCTGATTGTATTTCAGCTATCTTGTTTACTCTAAATGATACATGTATCTGTTTTCTTACGCATGCATGTGTCGCTATTTTATGTATATGTATGTATGAATCTGGCTTAAATGTGTTGTTGGTTTAACCATCACTTTGGATTGCTAGCTTACTTGCCTTCCATGTTTTGATGCATATTTTATCATGTGTTCCCTTCTTAACTTCATTCTTTCACAGGGTTCTAAGGGGCGCACTTACCTCACCCTCTATGTGTTAGAACCTCTCATGCACCTTCCTTGACTTGTTGCATATGTCACACCCTTGCTACCAACAGGGACATCTTACTTGCCTCTGTACAAAACCGCGGTCAAGGCGATACCATACGAACCACTACTGGGACTCCTATACCAAATGATATGAGGTCTAATTGCGACTTCTTACCAAGGAAATCCCCTAACATGTTTGTGGGTCTAGCACCTTTCTGGCACTAGAAGGAGGGCTAGATGAAAATTTGTGTCCTCTCATCCTATTTTGAACCTTTGCACATCTATCATCGATTTTGTTACACTCACCCCTCCACGATGTTTTTCACATGCCAAACCTCTCAACATCGCAAGGGAGTTTTTTGATCTCTTATCTGAATTCATTTATGATGGTGAAGGTGAGGTATTATGGTCTGTCTTCTTACACAACTTCCTTTCCATGCTTGATGAGGAAGATGGATGTTCTGATGAAGAGGCTAGCCTGATTCTTGCATACACACTTCACGAATCCCCACTATGGTGGTGCTACAGCCTACCGGTTGACAGCGTGCACTCACTTGAGTAGTTATGTGATCTCATTGTATCTACTTTCCATCATTTCGATCTAGAACCTCTTGACCAAAAAATGTTACAAAAACGGAAGGCCCTGCTTGAATCACCTATGGATTTTTTGCAGCGCTTCCGTGTTTTGTAGTTTGAAGCTCCAAAAAGCCAAATGAAATTTCCCTATCTTTGCGAGAGATTCGAGTACTGTCTTAACAAATTAGTCCATCCCAAGAAGAAGTATGAGCTCAAGCCTCGCTCACCATACTTTAGTGATGGATCTGTGCAATCACAAATAGATACGGTCACTGTCACTAGTGACTATTCGCTGTCCCCTCATCAAAAAACTCCATGACTGTAGAGTGATGTGGGAGAACATGCACAGACATATGTTCAACTGTCACATCCTCCCAACATCACTTCACTTAATTTTCGCGCAGACTTGGTTGTGATTCCATTGAGTTGTCACATGCATTTTGTTCCTCAACCTCCGCCTTCGTACTCAGATGATCCTCTAGATGATATTGTCTTGTGCTCTTCCATTCCAGACTCTACACTTGTTGTGAATGAGGATCAAGCCATCGATGGAGTTGGTGTCACACAACCACCATGCACTATGATTTATGAAGAGTATGACTAGGAGCATGAGCATCAACACTTGACAAAGAATGACTCCCTTATGTTCGAGCCCCGTCCGTTCTTTCCTGACGTCTTTGATGAGCCTACAATCCATCATTTTTCATGTGTATCTCCATCTATGGATGCACCCATTGTTGACCATTCGCAGGACACAACAGATGTCGGTCCATCATCCGACAACAGAGAGGATAGACTGTTCACTGAAAATCCACTTGACTTTTCATCTTCTTTTTCAGGAAACACAGAGGGTGAATTTTTTCGCTTCTCATCTATCCCTCTATTTGATTCATCAGATCATGAGGATGCCGATGAAATCATTGATTTTGCTGATCATAGTTGTCATGATCTATTTACTCCCGTATTCGATCATGATGATGACTCTGTCGTAGTTGATTTCTCGAAGCCACTTTTTTATGATGATCTATCTGTCGACGAAGTCGAAACCCCCCAAACTGTTGAGGTCCTTTAGGATGAGCAGATGGTTATGTCAGGCCCTCGCTGTCCTAAGGTCTGTTTCACTTCTGATCAGGAAATTGTTGAAGCACCCAAGGCTCCTCATCACTCATTTGTATGCATTAAAGATCAATCTCACACATAGATCATGCTTCTGCCCCTTGAACTACATGATCCCATCTCTCATGCATTTGAGGAATCTTACATTGCAAGCACATGTGCACAATGCAAGTTGTCTTTGTTTCTTTCATTTTCATACATGTCATTGTCAAGAGTATGCGTATGCTTCACAATTGCATGTAGTGTCGCAGAACACCACGATAAGTCCACAGATTGCATCTGATGTACTTGAACTCACTTATGTTCTGTGGACACATTGAAACTTGGAGTGTCTTTGTCTTCATTGTTATATCTTTCATGTTTTTTGGTTCAGACAGTTGTGTTGTTCGCAAACCATGCCTTCACGAACATGGGTCAACTAATGCCCCAATGGCTACATTGGAAGTATCACTTCACGTGATCAGACCCATGCACTGTTAGCTTACGAGTAGGAGTAGTGTTTGCTTTTGGTTGTTTGCTTGCATGCTTGTTTACTAAGTTACGTTGCATGTTTGTTTGTCTGCTTGCTTGTTTTCTTTCCACTTTGCTTGCACATTTACTCCTGCTTTTGCTTTGATTTGTGTTTGTTTGCTTGTTTTTTGCTTGTAGGTTAGTTTCACATGAAACCATGTGTGACTCTTGAAACAAGCTGGGTAAAGTACAAGAGGCCTTATGTAGCTACCACTACTTGGTTATCTATCATCCTACCTCTGTATGAAGAACTTGTTATCTTTAGTCCATGATACGTCGATGGAAAATACGTATTGTTCGAAGTGAACCTTGGTGAAAACACAACGCTTGCACGCTAACTAGTGTCACATACTCTAGTCGGTTGTTTTTAGGTTAATCCTTGTCAACTCAGTCATTAGACTAAGGTGAAGGGGAAAACCTTAACAGGCACATCAGAGGTATATATAAACTACTTCTCTAAAGGGAAAACCTCTTTTTCTCTCAATAAGTCGAGATCCCTCTTCCACCTCTGAAATGAATAAGTGCTATGCACAATTATGAAAATGAAAAATGAAAAAAATGAAAAGTGAAAAATGAAAAATGAAAAATGAATAAGGAAAAAGAAGAGAAAGGATTCCTACACAATGAGGTGATGCAAGTAACCCCATCGAGGTACTGACTAGGCTCATTGGCAGCGGAACGATGCTTGTCTTCTTGCGTGACTCCCTCAGGGTACTGTCTAGGCCTGCTGGCAACAGAGCAACACCAATGATGAAACTAAGACTCTAATGTCTATATTGCTTGTGCACCAATATACCCCTCATCCCCAATTGAAACAAATGTGTTGGCTTGGCTTAGAATGTGTGTCAACTGACCAAGAGCTTGGCAGATGCTACATCTTACAATCAAGAAAGTGTGGCAACCAAGACGAATAGAGAATTGAAAAATACTTTCGGAGTTAGACTTGCTTTTCATTAACAAGGTCCATTCAGAGAGCTGGATTTCTATCAGTGTGTCGCCAAGTGTTGTGGTGGATATAATGATCCTCCAAACTTTTGCCTTAGCTTCCATTTGGAACCTCCCTACCAACCATCCTTAGCAACATGTCTTGCAATGTCAAGTACACAAGCTTCAATGGTTTTCTAGCAGCATGATAGCCTGTGCATGATAGCTTGTTGTATTCCCCTCATAGGCTTCTTCCCCAAACTTGGTCCAGTTGTAGGCTAAGCACTCCCTCAAGAAATTGTGCAATTTTAGAGGGGAGCCAGTCTCCCCTCCAGAAATTGCACAAATCCTGTCTGACAGCCTACTGGGCTCAGAAACTACGCAATCCTACCAGTAAACCTTCCTAGAGAAAACTGCGCAATTTGACCTAGTAGGACTGCTCAACCCAGAAATTATGCAATTCTAGGCAGCAGTCAGCTGCTCAACCCAGAAATTGCACAATCCCCTGGGTAGCTAGACCAAATTCCTCCCAGAAATTGCGCAAAAGTTACCCTTAGTTAGGCAAGCTGTTGCATGTGCCATCGGGTTGACTCGTTCCACCCGAGACCGAGAAAACTTGACTTGCATGCATGGGATGCTTTTTCCTGAAATAGCAAAAGGAAACGTGCAAAAAGCATCCCTAGATTCTAGGGAGCTATTTTTAGTAGCTGGAGGTTACATGCAAAGATCATTTTAGAATCTTTCCTCCAAGTGTCGCTTCTTCCTAGATTTGTGGCATGCACGTCATGAGCCTCAAACTTATTTATTCGATGCTTTAGAGCTCACTTCTTCACATTGAACTTGGAGCTCTAACATCCCACAACACATCCAGGAGTCTTCGACACATCTAGCTCAGATATTTTCAGGTAAGTCCACTTAACTTGTCTTTTGCAACATTTCTTTCGCTTTTTATGTTTTGGCTTGTGTGAGTGTTGTCTTCTTGATTTCTGTAAACTCTTGCTACAATTTTCATGCATGTTAGCTTATACTAGCATCGTTTTAGTTTTCGTTAACATCTCATTGTTGCTGCATGCATGATAATATTTTGCACGAACAGTCGCCAATTCGGTGACTCGCTTCACACACATGCATGTAGTTCTATTTTCTGAATCTTCCATTCACTCTTTGCATGCACTATCATTCACTCCTGCTTACACTCAGTATTTCCATGCATTCACATCCCCATCTACATTCAGTTGCTCGTCGGCGGGTCTCGGCAACCTTGGCCCAGACTTTGCCTCACCAAGAGAGCATTGCGCAATCCTGAGAGGGAAGGCTCTGCCTTCCTCCCAGAAAATGTGCATTTCTACCTAGTGACTATCCTCTAGTCTTGCATTGCGCAATTCTGAGAGGCAGTGATTGCTGACCCAGAACATTTTGCAATGCAGTCACTAGGCCTAAAACCCTTGCCACCTGGAATTGCACATTGAACAATCCAAGCAGCCAGCAGGCCAGTCTAGATTACACATTGCATAATTCCAACTGCCAGCTAGCTTTCCAGCAGTCCGGACTGCCTTTTGCACAGTTCCGAGAGCCAGTCTCCTGGCCTCCCAGGGAAAATTGCACAATCCTTTCCAGTCAATTCCCATGTATGTTGTGTGTTGTTCCTCAAGTTTTCTTTGGTTTTAGCTGACAGATTTCTTGCCATCTCTATATAAAATAAATATATGTGGACCCATGTATAAACAATCATAGTCTGTATCTAGCAACTAGATTAGATCCTTGAAAAGATAATGAAAGTATTCATATGACTAGTCATTTACCAGTTTAATTATAGACCATTTTTTTTTCCCAAAAGGATATCATCTGTTGACAAGATATGTATTACATGATTCCTTTCCATGTAAATATGTGAGCATGAAAATAATGTGAAAGTATCAATAATACAATTGATCTCCTCTAGAATAAGCAATATATTGATGTTCCTATAAACATTAGTGTTATTGAGCAAATTAATAAATAACATAGGGTCCTAAAATGTGTGTAATTGAGTGCCACCCATGTTTTTGGCAAACAAAAGCAAGTTTTTGCAGGCCAAATGTTCCTCTTGATTATTTGTCCTAGCTCCCGACCCCATTTTGACAACTTGCTATAATATAGGAGTGATGGATTAACTCTGAGAATTGATTTTCTCTACTACTTATAGATTTAGAAAGATGAGTTTCGTAAGGTAGGATAGATAGAGGAATAATAAAGAAATTTCTTAGATGCTCTTGTCTTTCCCCATTTGTGGCATAATAGTCTGTGTTATTAGAACTAGACCAAAACTGGTGGAATTGTTTGGTCCCACTATTTTGATTCCTAAATCGAGCTTACAAGTGGCAATGAACTAGAAAAGGTGAGTTTGGAACTAAAGGAGATTTACTCAATGAATCTGTTGGTTCTTTACAATGCAACCAAGGACACTTTGAATGCAAATTAAAAATAAAAATAAAAATTTCTATGTGGGACACCTTAATATTCTCCTATATCTTTCATTTTCATCCTTTTACTTATTTTTTTAACATTACAATTAATTGTTTTAGGATATTTGAAATTGGTTCCAACCTAAATGGATTTCATATTGAGAAAGTCGAATTTTAGATCTCACTCAAAATAGAGTAGACTTAACAAGTTTTAGCATTTCAATATTGGGGAATTGTAATGTTTCCACTGGATTCTATCATATATGAGAATATTTAACCAAAATTTAATCAAGAAAAAAAATCCCTCAATGTACCTTGATGTTATTTCAATTGATTTTTTAACTCCTCTATCATGACCCTAGTGAAATTGTATTGATCACTCATACAAAATCTCGATTTGACATGTTAATCTTTTTATCTATTCTTTTAATACCTAGAAGGCGATAGTGATGATGAGGATCCCAACATAGGAGATGATTGCGCTGATATGTAGGTATTTGTTGTAGCATGTTTTTAAATTTTTTTGCATACTAAAAGTCATCTAGAACATATTTATTGATGTATTTTTCCTTTAGAGATGAATTGCAATTTATGCTACTTTGGTTAAATGTGTACCCTTCCAATATATATTATAAATTAGCATATTTTTGTATAATGATTTTGATTCATATGGACGGACATGAGTATATATGTTATTCTTTAAAATTTGAATATTTATGTATTTTTTGGTGGACCAGTTTTTTGGTTTGGTTTCTTTCCGGTTCTTGGTTTTGCCACAACCGGTTCTATTCTCATTTTGTTTCTAATAACATTGATCACATTCCCTATAAGTTCTCATAGTATATTGGCCTTGGTCATTACCATTTTAATAACTGGAGAATTGGAATATTTACAATGCTTACAATATCATGGTATATCTAACCTATAGTCCTCAATACATCAGAAAATAAAAATATTGATGAATGTTATTCAAAATGCCTTTCGGATTAATCACATCATATCTAACCCATATCCCTCAATACATCAGAAATAAAAATATTCATGTATGTTATTGAGAATGTCTTTCAGATTAATCACATCATTAGTTGTAGGTTGACGTTTAGAACAAATCTAACATGAGGTATAAATAGCAAAGATGCATAAACGTTGGAAAATAAGATTAACAAAATACATATCTTAAGTTTTAGAATGAATATTAAGATAGAGAAATCAAAATACTAACTAATAATAATATTTAAAAAAAAGTTAGTTATAGAAAGAAAAGAAAAAAATATAATAAATAAATATATTAAAATAGAAAAAAAAAAAATTGCTTTGGATATAAAATTCAAATAATATAAATAATGTTATAAAAGGTTAATATTAGATTAAAGAGAAAAAAATATATAACCTATATGAAAATGCCTAAAATTATTAAAAATATAAAAGACTAAAGGTAATAAAAGACTACTATGTAATAAATAAATAACAGAATGGGGAGTTAATAATTTTCATACTTTTATTATACATATTTTGAAATCTTAAACATATAATAATAAATAAATTTTATTAGAATAGAACAATATAAAGATAGAAAATATATAGCAATAAAAGAGAATGAAGAAAAGATATATAAAGTTAAATGGATAAAAATAATAGAAAAAAATGATGAAAAAAAGAAGAAGACAAATCAGGTGAACGGAAAGGAATCTTATTTTTTATTCATTTCCAACCATCATCGGTGTTGAGATTCTTTCAATGGGGTTCCGCAACTTCCTTTGATAACTTTTAGACCCCAACAATGCAAACATGGTGCTTAGTTTTGTCTCCATACTCAGCTATAGTTGAGGAGCTTAAACTACTGTGTTTAATGTTTATTGCATGCTCTTGAATCCTCTCATTAATAGAGCAACCATTTTCTCCAATATAAAAAATCTCACAAGATTAAAAGATTGAATAAACCCCTTTCACATCTTTAACATTAACCAAGTCCTTAACCGATCTAAAAATTCTTCTACTAACATTAAACAATTTAACTACAAATATTTACATGGAAATAATTGAAATATTATAAATTAGTGTTTATCATTAGATTTCCTTCCCTGGTTCTTCCTTGTTTAAACGTTTGGAACAAAGTTTTAGGTGTGGGAAGATTCTTCACTCAAGATCTACTCCAACGAACGAAATTCCAAGTAGGTTTTCATTGCCCTCTGATTTAGTTATAATCATAGCCATGTATCTGTTTTCCAGGATCATTATGAGCTTTCTCTCTAATTGCTATGATTTCACTCCCAACCATAATTATAAGATGTCTTGCAATGAACAGTTATTTTTAGCTAATCATGTTAATCATGTCACTTTGCATGTAGAAAACTCTTAAAACTATGATTATCCACATTGACTGTTATTAACCAATCAAAATCACTCTAAATAATTTCTTCAAAATTTTTTTTTTTATTTAAATCACCTTCATGAAATAATTGAAGATTCCAATTTGTGAGCTGTAATTTAGTGTAATTATAAGCATATGCATTTTACCTCGTCCATTATCCAATATGACTACCAATATCACTGCGATGAAGTGCGATTAGCAACTTTTCAATTTCCACCTTCACGGTAACGTATTTTATAGGATTGATTGGCTAGATAATTTTCTATACTAGCTGATCTGTCATACATCTTTATATCATTTTCCCATGATGAATTACTATTCTTGTTATATGGATAGTCAATAATTAGCTTGCTTCTTTTGCCATCAACCAATATCGCTGCGATTAAGTGGAATCTCTTTCATCTACGCATGAGTCCTGACATTCTGTTTGATCCACAAGGCACCGAAATCGATACGAAGTATGATTCTTCAATATCGCTGCGATGAAGTGGGATCTCTTTCATCTACGCATGAGTCCTGACATTCTGTTTGATCCACAAGGCACCGAAATCGATACGAAGTATGATTCTTCGATGGAATAGAAGGGCAATAGCTAAAAATAGATTCCTAATGATTACTTAACAACAAACAAGACAGCGTTGATCGATTGCATATTTGAACAGCAGCTACAGAAATCTACAATGGATGCTTCTGAATATGTTTATGAGCGTGAAAAGGTAAGTTTGAAAGAGACTAAATCTTAACGTTCATGAGTTTGAAAGGATAAATACGGAAAAGTGGATCAAATTGGAACGTTCATAGGTTTGAAAAGGTAACGGCTCTAGGATAACGCAATATGTGGACGCTCAAGAGGTAATGGCTGCAAGATTGGTCGGTGGGGGACACTCCGTATGCCGGAATGGATAGAAAGATTAAAATTTGCAACATCCAACGTCGGCCGGATTTGAGTGGCCTTGTACATGATTTTCCTTCATTTTCAATTTACCAAGGGCTTTGGACTTTTGATTTAGCGTAATTTCCGGGATATAAAAGCAGGAAATAATTTCCATTTCATTCATCATTGGTTCGGAATCTCGGTTATACCTGTAATGATGATACATTTTCAATGAATACAACTCAATTGGGTCTTAAAATATACGTGGGCTCCATAATTATCATTCTCTCAAGATTTTATACATTATTTAACTCAGTTTGTCACTTCATTTTCTCAATTTTAATATATAACATCCATTTCATTCATCATTGGTTTATACAAAAGGTAACATCCATCCACCTGTAATGATGTTTCTCTAATCATATCTCTTTTGGGCTCCATTTTCAATGCTCTCAATTTTATACATACAACTCATTTTCATCCTCAATTTTATATATACAACTCAATTGTTTTAAAAGGAAATCAAGTAATGAAAATATAGTATGTTTTTTTTAAAGGAATCGTTGTCACACAATATGTCGTTTCCAAGATACTTATCGTTTTTCAGATGTTATCAGGTTGGAGAAGCAATAATAAAATGCACTTGCTTTTACTTCTCTACATATTTATTTAGAATCACTTCACAAAGTAAATTGAAAATACGTATTTTTTTCTTCATTAAAAAGCATATCTATGTTTTTCGGTAAAAATTACATAAGAGAAATTTTCCGCTGACGTGTTTCAAACCAATAAGTGTGGTTCATCATCATCCTTGTCAAGCCATGAGTCGGTGGTTGATGTGCGACAAAGTGGGGCGGCACGCCCTAGGTTAAACGTGATGAGCCGGGCATTCGACGTGTTGGAGAGTGGTGAGTCGGTTGTGACGTTTCTTGCGGTGTTCGGACGAGTTGGTGTGTGACAAGCCAATGAAAGACAAAGTTTAGTTAAGTGTCAAAGAATTGAGGAGGGCGAACTTATACGGTGCGGCCGGGTGAGTGGACCCAGCAGGGCGACTTGGTGGATGAGCAGACCTCAAGTAGGGGTGCGGATGGCTGAATTGAAGGTCGGTGTGGGCAGGTCAACCCATGACAAAACAGGGCATTTGGGTATAAAAAGGTGAATGCCATGGTGGAGAGATCAATCATCCAAGGAGTAAGTTCATACAAGGCAAACACAAGGCAACTTAGTGTGAGTAAGTGAATGGCCATAAGGAGGAGATTGAGGTACAAGTAGTGTGAGGCCGAAGTACGAAGGTGAGCTGACCGTAGGTTGAATGAGCCACAGTTTGGGCGAACCGGGTGAGTCACAGGGCGGACTGCCCATGGGCGGATGCAGGCGGGTGAACCAGGTGGGTTCAGGTGGGTGAACCGAGTAGGTGAGTCAGGCTGACAGGTTGGGCGGGCGAGTCAGCAGGCAAACCCGCGAGCAGGGAGGTGAGCTGGGCGCGGTTGACGAGTTGCGGTGTATTGGTGGGTGACCCGAGCTTGGGGTAAGGCTGCACACCAAGTTACCGCGTGGGTAAGTGTTGAACATAGGTGCGTCAGGTGGAGCATCAGTTGTAATGAAGGGTACCGAGTGAAATGTTGGGCGTTGGGTGACACGACGGGCGCGGGCAAACATGACGAGCGATGAGTTGTGAACAGGTGAGCTGCATGAAGGGTCGAGCAGGCGATCGACTTGCAATACGAGTTGGGAAAGGCCGCACAGTGGGTGGACCACCCTGGGCGAGGCTGCATGACGAGTCAGGCAGGCCGAACAATGGTCTAAGGTGAAAATTCCAGATTTGGTGATTGGTCTTGTTTGGCCAAAAATAACTTGGGGTTTCCTTGAGAGGCTGTTGTACATTGTATTTATAAACATATACTGATATATATTGTGGGTAGACTCATTATCACGGAGTTGCCCCTCCCTTTAAAAGGCTAAGTGTATGTATATGCTTATGTAGATGAAAGAAGATTAAATGAATGTTTCCATTTTGTACTATGAACGTTAAATTCTTAGAAGATGGTCAATTCAGATCCTGGTAAGGACCGTAAATTCTGATGAAACCCATTAACAGGGAAACTAAGTGGAAGCCGCTGAAGATCCAGATTATTTGTTTCAATTAATCTTCACCAACAAACCAGTTTTGAAGAGATTTGTTTACATTGTGCAGGGTAGAATAGAGGGAAGTAGTTATGGATTTGTTGTCTTTTTTGTTAAGAATTTTATTTGTAATTTATATTTGGCGCATAACCAATTAATGAACAGTGTTGCATAATTCAAATTAGTGGTTCTTGGCCCTCAGAAACCCTTGAACATGCCGCTAGTTAGATTGTGTTTATACAGTTATGGTTTGTTGTTCTTGGCGCTCAGAAACCCCTGAACAATAGCTAGATGTTATAGAATGAGATCCATGTGCGTGAAGCAGGTCAAGTTGTTAGATCAACTTTTGAACACATTAAGTATTAAGACCATTTTCCTAACAACTGATGGATTGCTGAAAGAGAAATATTTGATAGATGGTGATTGGTCCATAGGATGGTTCATTACTTTTCATCTCTCATTGCAGAAGCCTCGACATGCTGAGTTATCAATATTGTTGATCTTGCAAAGTTCATATTTGATGGTTAGAAGCGGGTCTACTTTAAATGAGTCAAAAGGTAAGCTCAAATATGTGGAGAAAGAAAGTGCGGAGTCCAAAACACTGCAGAGTGGGTAGAGTTGTTGATGAAGACCAATTGGGGAGAGATTATTTTTATTGTTATAATATGTGTTGTAATTATGCATGTAAGAATTAAGGAAGTGTGTTAGAAGATAATTCTTCCATGTATAATTTAGAATTAGTTGCAGATGTGTATGTGGAAGTTGAGAGAATATCTCAGTCTCTTTATTTATTTTTTAAATTGGTTAGATCTCACAAACACCGTAAATATGTGTTGTATCCATATAATTTACATAATATAATAAATTTTTTCCTTTGTGTACCTCTATTTTTAACAAAATTTACATCAATATAAAATATCATTCATATATATATATATTAGTCGTATGAAATTTACATTAATAATTGTAATCCATCAAACTTTCAAATCATCACATTGATAAATCCACCTACTAACTAGCCTATAATGTTGGGAATATAAGTTAATTTCACTTAATACTCATTAAGTTAGTATTAGTATACATCCAAGCTAATGTAGGAAGACTACTAAAGACATTTAGAATATGAAGAAAGTAAATATTACATTTGAAAACATAAATAAAAATTAATACTCTTAATATCTCTTGAGAAATCTTTATCAATGTAGCAAAGCTAATATTATGACACTCTAATGAAGAAAATCCATCCTTACATCACTTTTTACAGACCCTTAACTAATGAGCATGTAGCAACATAAGTAGGCAAATTTATGTATATTGATAAAAATTGTAGATTGGTATCATCAAAAAGTAAAACACAACATGATAAGTTTAACTAATGAGCATGTAGCAACATAAGTAGGCACATTTATGCATATTGATAAAACTTGTAGATTGATATCATCAAAAAGTAAAACACAACGATAAGTGACGACCACTTTTGTATTCTTTTATGTAAAAGTCATTAATAACGTGTAAATGTTAGTATGCGGTATTTTTTTTAATTATATTAAAAACTTCAACTTTATTTTTTTAAACTAATGAGCATGTAGCAACGTAAGTAGGCACATTTATGAATATTGATAAAAATTGTAGATTGATATCATCAAAAAGTAAAACACAACATGATAAGTGACGACCACTTTTGTATTCTTGTATGTAAAAGTCATTAATAACATGTAAATGTTAGCCTGTGGTATTTTTTTTAATTATATTAAAAATTTCTCTTTATATATTTATTTTTTTATGTCTTAATATAATTATTATTAAAGATGGTTATGTTTGCTTGCTATATATATATTTTATAAATTAGTAAAGGTGTAATATAATTATATGTTTTTGGGTATTCTAAGTTAAAATTTTATGAGGAGAGCGTGAATTTTTTTTTTTTTGTATAATGAATGTATAAATGAATTCAAATTTTAAAAAAATTACAATAATTATAAATTTTTATTGGATTTTGGGTAAAACTCATAATAAAAAATATATAAAAAATTATCAATATTGAAAAATGTAGCATTGAATTTTCAATTTGATTTTGCCTTGATTAAATTGAGAAAATTTAAATTTCCACATTGATAGACAACTTGGATGATGTTAACCTGTGTTACATGGCTTGTGTCACCCAGTTCACTCAGTGATTTTGAGTTGGAGGAGTTACAATTCAGTTAAGCACGTGTGATTGCTAATCTGTAGCAATGAAGGTTAGTTATCTAAAGTTGTTTTAAGTTAAACTAGTTCCAACTATTAGATGAACTAGCAGAGGGTCAAGTGGTGTTGTGGGACTTCAATCAAACTCAATGATCATCAAGTTAACTGATCAATAAGCCAAAAGTAGCTAGTGCATACAGCTAAATCCAGTTACTCAATTGAGGTGGAGATTCCAAGGCAGTGTAACATCAAATGTAGACTAGTCTTGAGTATATAGGTATTGTATGTAGTTAGATGACCAACCTAAGGAATTGCGCAATTCAATTAGAGGAATTTCCTAAATAATATGGGCTAATTCCTTAAGGAACAACACAAGGAAATAAGAGCTCAATTTGAGGAAAAATTTGACTAACTCTGGTTCAGAGGCCTTCAGCGAGCAGAGAGATAGGTTGTGCACTTACATGGTGAACTTAATTGAGAAAATCAATTGTAATACATCTCTATTCATTTTATTAATGCAAGCAGGCATTGGGGTTTTTAACAGATTACTTTCCCAAAATAAAAATACTTGTTGCATGTGTGTTATTTCTTCTTGCATGTTTGAGATTCTTGTTCTAAATTGTGAATTAATGTCCGCAGACCACTAGAGTAGATTTTTGTCTTGTGATTTTGATTAAAAATTCATGAGTAGTTTCAAATCTACAACCTAATTTCTACATGGTATCAAATTGGATTCACAATAGAGTAGGAAATTCGAAGTTTTTTCTCATAGGTTCAAATTTGAAGATCATTGTAGCAGGATTTCTTTAGAGCTGAGAAGATGGCCTTCAATGGACTAAGGCTAGAGTATGCCTTGGAAGGCACCTCTAATTTTGTTGCATGGAAGGATTGCATGGAGGCAGTATTGGATGACAATGGATTTCTAAAATACATCAAGATAGATGTTGCAAAATCTCAAGCATCTAATGCCCAAATCATTTCTCAGTGGAAGAAAGATGTAGCTAAGGTGAGGATAATAATATTGGACTATGGGATCATATTGCCTAGAATCTCCATGGAAAGGAAAATCCATTTGCGATGTGGAAATCATTGACAAAATTGTTCGAGAATAGTAGTGACCATAGGAAGTTGACACTCAAGGATAAACTTTGAAGTATTAAGATGCAGAAGAATGACACAATTCCGCAATATCTAAGCAAGTTTACATAGTGTCATGATGAAGTTAGCAGGGTCATTGTTAATTTCCCTGAAGAAGACTTTGTAAGCCTAGCCCTTCTGGTCCTTCCCAAGAGCTAGCATATTTATCAAGATTTGGTGAATGGGAGGGAGAAACTACCGAATTGGGAGAACTTATGGTCTGATTTGGTACAAGAGGAAATAAGAGGGAATACCAGAGATGGGACTTCATCCAAGGGAGAGGATGAAGAAAGCTTTGAATTGGATAGAAAGGAAAAGAAGGGAAAAGGGAAAAAATCCCAATCCAAACCAGAATCTAGTCAAGGGGGGAAGAAGAAAGATTTTTCAAAAAATAAATGCTTCCATTATCATGAATTCGGGCACTATGCCATGAAGTGTCCACACAAGAAGGAAAGAAAGAAGACATTTGGAGGAGTAGTAGGTGAGGCTTTGGCTTCACACTTCGATCTTGAATTTACCCTCATTTCATGCATGTCCAACACAGTGATGGGGACTTTTTGGTACTTGGAATCAAGTGCATCGTTCCACATGATGGGGAATATAGATTTTTTCAGTGACTTGGAGGAAAAATATTTACAAATGCACATCAATATGGGGGACAAAATAAGGTATTACGTGACCAGGATTGGTACAGTCACCTTTTAGAGGGAGTCAAGCTCCTGCCTTAGGCACAAGGATGTCATGTTCGTTCTGGGCGTAACGAAAAATCTCATCTCTGTTGTAGTTTTAGAAGACTATGGTTATGATGTGATCTTTAGCAAAGGAAATCCATTCCTAAGACCCATAACCATGGGATAGGTGAAGTAGATTGAGGTTCATGTAAACCACTTGTACAAGCTAAATGTAGAGGATTATGCTTAATTGAGCACAAAAGCAGAGAAAGTGTAAAGCCGCAATGTCAGTGAACTTTGGCATAGAAGACTTGGCCATTTGCATGATGGCGCTCTGACAATCATGCAACAGATAACCATAGGCCTACCCAAAGTAGCACTTGAGTAGCATGATGTATGCAAAGGTGTACCTTGGTGAAGTACACAAAATCCACATTCCATGATCGAGACAACAAAGCACATGTAGTCCTTGAAAGGATCCACTCTAATATGTGAATCTTTCTTGATAGTCTCTACTGACAAGATAAAATATTTTGTCATTTTTATTAATGACTTCTCATGGAAGTGTTGGATCTTCTTCATGCAGAAGAAGGATGAGACATTCTCTAAGTTCATAAAATTCAAGGCACCGGTTGATAAATAAATGGGCAAGAAGGTGAAGGCTCTTAGGAGCGATAATGGAGGTGAGTATGTGTCGAATGAATTTAAAATTTTCTGTGAAAAAAAAGGCAATCAACAAGAGTTGAAAACACCCCACAACCCACAATAGAATAGGGTGGATGAGAGGAAGAACCATAACATTGTGGGACAAGCGAGGGCGATGTTTCATGATCAAGGCATACCTCATTTTTGTTTCCCGAGACCTGCAACATGATAGTCTATTTGTAGAACCAGAGTCCTCATTGAATTCTAGGCATGATTACATCACAAGAGACTTTCTTGAGGAAAAAGTTGGATGTGTTTGACTTTAGGATTTTTGGACCCTTTGTTTACTGCCATGTATCCAAAGAATCAAGCAAGAAGCTAGAGCTAACAACAAATTTAGGGGTATTTGTGCATTACACTGAAACTTCCCACAACTACCATGTGTACTTTCCATCCCTTAAGATGATAGTTGTGCAAAGGGATGTAAAATTTGATGAAGATAAAGTGATGCAATGTTATCCTAAGAGAAAGCTTTAGATCCCACTAGAAGTGGAGCTTTTAGTTCCAAAGCTGGAGGGTGAGGAAGTTATGGGGCAGCCACAAATTGAGGAGAAGAGAGTGGAGACAACCATTGATGCAAAACCATCAAAAGAAGGTAAGAAAATGACCAAGGAAGCTAAGAGACTTGTGTAGGATGCGAGGGAGAATATTGGTAATCCTTCAAATCAGTGCAAGTAGAGAAGGTCACCAGATTGGTAGACTGGCTACATGGCTCTAATGACTGAGCTTGTAGAGACTAAGTCATCCTGTTTCGAGGAAGAAGTAGAGAAACCTCTATAGGTTGATGTAATGGTAGAGGAATACAAATCCATTGTAAAGAACAATGTTCGGGAAGTCGTCCAAAGACTAGCAGACAAATCCATTGTAGGTTCGAGATGGATCTTCAAGGTGAAGCATGCAACAAACGAAAGCATAAAAAAGTACAAGGTTAGATTTGTGGCTAAAAGGTACCATCAAGTTGAGGTAATTGACTATGAGGAGACCATTTCTCCTATAGCAAGGTACTCATCCATCATATCAGTTCTTGCTCTGGTGACACAGATGGGGTGGAAGATCCACCAAATGGATGTAAAAGAAACATTCCTCAATGGAGTTATTGAGGAGGAGGTGTATATAGAGAAAAACTTGAGGTATTAGATACTTTTGATAGGGATTCTCATGTGTGTAGACTCAAGCGAGTGTTGTATGGTCTCAAGCAAGCACCCCATGCTTGGTACGCCAAGATCGATATTTATCTCACCAGTTTAGGCTTCACAAAAAGTGAAGTGGATGCAAACCTCTATCATATCTTGGTAGAAGGTAAATTGCTTATTAGTGTCTTATATGTTAATGATGCGATTTTAACTAGTGATGAGTAGCTGATTAGATCTTGCAAAGAGGAAGTTGCAAGGGAGTTTTAAATGAAGGTCATGGGTCTCATGCACTATTTCCTCATATTGGAAGTATAGCAAGGTGATGGGGAACCATTTGTCTCTCAGTACTAATATTCCAATTAGATTCTTCAGAGGCTCCGCATGGATAGTTTCAAACCCACAAAGACACCTCTAATGACGAACTGGAGGAAAGAGGATGTCACTTCTAGTTAGGAAGTGGATGCTACCATTTACCAGCAGTTGGTGGGTTAACTAATGTATCTTGTGAACACATGACTAGATTTTTGCTATGCAGTCAACCAGCTGAGCCAAGATATAGTAATCTAACTAAATTTTTTTGGAGCGAAACTCAGCTTGTTCTACGGTACCTCAGAGGCACTACCCAGTTTCGATTATGGTACAAGTAGAAAAATGGAGTGAAGTTATGTGGCTTCATAGATGTATAATAGATGGGGAGTCCATCAAATCGAAAGAGTACATCAAGTGGAATTTTCAGTGTTGGGTCTACAACGACTTCTTAGTACAGCAGGAAGCAAATATCTGTGGCACTTAGCTCAACATAAGCAAAATACATGGCTGCTAGTCAAGTAGCATGGGAGGAAATCTTGATGAGAAAGATACTTGTTGGATAGTTTGGTTAAATGATGGATCCAATTGTGATCTACTGTGATAATCAGAGTTTCCTCAAGCTCTCTGAAAATATTGTCTTTCATGATCAATCCAAGCATATAAATATATGGTATCACCATTTACAGGATTGTGTGCAGAGGTGGATAATGTTGTTGTAGTACATGCCGGCAAAGGAACAAGATGTTGACATTTTGGCAAATTCCTTGTCAAGAGGGAAGTTCAATTTCCATAGGTGCAAGATAAGGGTGGTTTATAATCCCTTTCTTACTAAGAGTGAGTGTTAAAAAATGCAGCAAGAAATTCTTAATTTGGATTTTCCTTGATTAAATTGAGAAAAATTGAATCTCCACATCAGTGGACAACTTGGATGATGTTAACTTATGTGAAATGGCTTGTGTCACCTAGTTTACTCAGTAAATTTGAGTTGGAGGAGTTATAGTTCATTTAAAATTTTGTGATATCTAATTTGTAGCAATAAAGGTTAGTTATGTAAGGTTGCTTTTAGTTAAATTGGCCCCAACTATTGGAGGAACTAGTGGAGGGTCAAGTTGTGTAGTGGGACTTTATTCAAAATCAGTGATCATCAAGTTAACTGATCAATCAACCGAAAATATCTACTGAATGCAGAGAATTTGAGTTACCTAGTTGTGGTGGAGATTCCAAGGCAGTGTAACATTAGTTGTAGATTAGTATTGAGTGTACAAGTGTTGCATGTTGTTAGATGATCAGCATAAGGAATTGCACAATTCAATTAGAGCAACTTCCTAAATAATAGGGGCTAATTCCTCAAGGAACACTACAAGGAAATAAGAGCTCCAGTTGAGGAAGAATTTGACTAAGTCTGGGTCAGAGGCATTCAATGAGCGGAGAGATAGGTTGTGCACTTGCAGGTTGAGTTCAGTTGAGTAAAGCAATTGTAATACATCTCTATTCATTTATTAATGCAAGAAGACATTCGGGTTTTTAGAAAATTGCTTTCCCGAGATATAAAAATACTTGTTGCATGTATGTTATTTATTCTCGCATATATGAGTTTTTTGTTCAAAATTTTGAATTAATGTGCACATAGCAGTAGAGTAGGTTTGTATATTGTGATTTTGATTAAAACTTCATGAGTTGTTACAAATATACAGCTTAATTTCTACAATCAAGGCATCAAACAATTAAACTACATTGTTAAAATAATAATTAAAAATGAGAAATTAATTCAAACAACATTGCTTAGAAGTTAGAAAAATATAATAAATATTAAAACTTAATATAACTAAGTTCACTTTATCAAAATATAATAATTCACTTATAATTAAAGTAAAAAACTATTTAAATCTTATGAAAAACAAGTTCATGTTAACAATTATGAATTGTAAATTAGTTACCAAGACTCTTGTAATCTTTAAATCATTCATAGTATATAATATAAGTTAGCTATTAATATTGTACAACTAAAAAGAAAAATATATATATATATATATATATGAATGCGAATTTTTTTTTACAATATTATTAATTAAAAAAAAAACAAATAAAAATATTTTTTCACTTATAAATCAAATATTTATGCCATATAATAATTAAATCTAATCATAATATTTCATATATATTAACTATTAATACTAAAACTTTTTTAAAGACTTATTAGCTTAAAAAAAAACTACTAAAATTATTTTTTCTATCAATTATAATTTTCCTGCTATCTTTTTTATTTTAGTTTTATTCCCTTTTAATTTTGTCTTTTCCTTTATTTTCTCTTCTCGTCAATTTAGTAGTCACCATTAATATCAATATATATTATTATTATATTTAGTTAATATAATATTAGAATAATATAATATTATATAAATAATAATAATTAATTAACTATATAATATAATTTATATAATTATTAATAATTACCATAAATTATAATAATTATTACACTGATTGAAGGGCTTAGTGTGGGGCATGTTGGAATGTTTTGACTCTTCGTTGAGAATTGAATCAAAGTACATATGGCATGTTAGACACATGTAAGATGGCGAATGTTATATAGTAATTATATGTACAAGGGCAGATGGAGGGAAATTGCTATTGCATTTGGGCATGGGAAAATATGAAGGTGGTAGATGGAATGAAGTCTTTGTACAAGCGATTAACATATGAAAACCCTTTTGATTATAGCTTTCAGGGATTCTAGAAAAGGTTTGTAAGAGAGACTGTTCTTCGCACTCTGTTGGAGGTTATCAACGCCTGATTTGGGACCCTGGAGCAGAGTGTAGCTCTAGAGTTCGTAGCGACAGGGTTAGTGAGGAGAGTCTAGGGTGCTCACATAATTGGCATACAAGAGTGGAGATACTATTCTGGTGCTTGGTTGTAGAAATATAGGTAAGTCCTTAAAATGGTTTACACAATATCTATAGTGTAATTTATCATTACGTTTGGAAGAAGGCAATTCATAGCTGTGTTGGCTTCCAGCCCTTACAATTTCTAGCCAATGAAAGTTGAGGCTTTCGAGCATACCAAACACTTTGTCATGGAGGTTGTGGGTTAGTTCTTTTCGCTTGGAATAGGAAGTTAGTGAATTTTGTGTGGAAGGTTATTCTAGGTTTCCAAGCCAATTTAGGGAAGTCAAGTGATCACAAGGGGTGTGAGAGCGGGTATGGTGGACTCATTCTCTTTATGGTAGAGATTCTTTTCTTAATGGCTACTTGGGGGAGAATATTTGTCTTGAGTTGGACTAGAAGACAGGGCCTCTCGCTTTAGTAGCTACAAATTGAGGTTCAAGAGGTGTATCTAGGGCTCTACTTTCTTAATCCTTGATGTAAGTGTTACCATGGTGGAACTGGTGGGAACAAGTTTTGCTAGAATCAGTCACCCACTAAATCTTAGTGGCCATTGAATCCTCGGATTGTTTTAGCTAGTTGCTAGGTGTTAGTGGTATTTGGGACTTGAGGTACAATATCATAGGTTGGGTGCTGGTAATACCATATTAGAGGTGTGTTGGCGATGCTTAAGAAGAGGGGAAGAGCATGGATAGGGAGAGGTCCGTAAGGCCTGGGAAGTAGCATCGAAGACAAGTTGAAGTAGTGGGGAGAGGAGATGTACAAGAGGTAGAGTTTGACAAACTGGTGGCCCATAACCCTGCTCAGTCACCTAGTCATGTTCTCCTTCTTTACTCCCCCAATACACTGGAAGCACAACTGAGACAAATCATTGTTCTCTCGGAGAAACTGAATCAAGATACATAAGAGGATCACAGTGAAATAATTAATTTCATGAATGATAGTCAACATAATCAATGGAGTATGTTGGATCGACAAGTTTCACTCCAAAGAGGCCAACAAAGGCTTTCTCAGCAAATGGAAAAACTTGAGGGATGCCTGACACATGTAGAGTTTCATGTTCATGGCAATCTTGGATGTTAAGATCCTTCAGGTAATAGGCTAGGCCCTCCTCCAATTCACTCATGGTTGTGGGATATTTGTATATATTAGGGGTGTTTTGGTCACATTGGTCTTTGTTGTTCTCAGTTCTAATAATTTTTTGGCATTTTCTAAATATTTTTTGTGTTGTTCTTCTAGCCAACAAATTTGATTGAAGTGAGGCTACAAGAACTTGATTTTTTGGACAGACTATATGTAATCTTTTGGTAACCTAATAGAATGCCTTTGGTTGACCAAAAAAAAACTATTACAATGATTGTATATGAAATTTATAGATATTATATTATAGAGTTAATTATATAATATAATTTATATAATTGTCATTATTATCTATATGTTATTATATTAGAACTATTACAAATATGTTTGTTATATAGTTATAGTTATATTATAGTTAGTATATATTTTTATTATCTAAGGTATATATATATATATATATAACTAATTCTATACTAGATATCATTTTTGGGATTCAATTGCATTAAGTAAGTCATTCACGTATGAGCATCACCCGATGCAATGAGTGCTAAGTGAACTATTAAAAAATCATGAGAAATTAGTCAGTTATGACTACCTCTCATGGAAATGGTCATACGTGAATGACTTACTTAACGTAGTTGAATCCCAAAAATGATATCTAATATAATGCATTACGTAAACCCCCTAATACTTAAATTCAAGAAGAGTGAATGGATCTCTACTTGAATGGTTCATGAGGCACAATACTTGCTAAGGTTTTGGAAATGGGGTAGCAAGCTAAGTGGGCTTGATTGTGGGGAAAACTCCATAGTTAAACGTGCTTGAGTGAGAGGCAATCTAGGATGGGTGGCTTCCCGGGAAGTCCTGGTTACTGGGTACAAGCCCCCGAAGTGATGATTGATGCTATGTGATTCATTTCACTAGTTTCAATCCCACTTCTTCACCCCTGTGAGCATCACTCGATGCAATGAATGCTAAGTGAAATATTAAAAAATCATGAGAAATTAGTTAGTTATGACTACCTCTCATGGAAATGGTCATACATGAATGACTTACTTAACGCAGTTGAATCCCAAAAATGATCTCTAATATATTGCACTGCGTAAACTCCCTAATACTTTAATTCTATACTATTATTTCACATATAATGTTAGTTTCATTATATAATATTATTAATTTTATGTTTTATTTATCCCTTGTATACTTAATAAAGAATGTAGAATTTTGGGGTAGAACCCTATCCATCGCCATCATTGTCATTCTCATTGTAGTTGTACCCTCCTGTTTCTATGGCCAACATCATTGGGGTGAGCGAGGCTCCATATTATATCTTGATCATTTTCGGATACAACTACTTTGGCTATCCCTATGGATTCAACCCCAATGTTTCTACTCAAAACTCCCATGTTGCTCACCATAAATTTCATGCCCTCAAACCTCATCCAACAAGGAATTGCTAGGAATCTTTCTTGCAGAAGCAACAATAGACCCTAAATATAAATTTCAATTTAGTCACATTGGAGATTAAACAATATACATGTGAAACCATGCCATACTTATTAAATTATTAGGCATTCGTCCCTCAAGGAAATGCCTTGCTTATTGGGTCGAACAAAAATGGAAATCCAAGGGAAAAATAAAGATGGAACTAGGAGCCAAAGGATTCCTCACCATCATTTTTACTACTATAGAAGATCACATATAGGTATTTGAAAATGGCCCATACTTCTCAAAATCCATAAGACTATCTCTCATATTTTTGACTAAGATATCGATCCTAGATAAAGAGGATTGGACAATGTTACCTAATCTGGATCTGAAAGTAATCCCTATTATAGGAATTTTCAGATGAAGAGACAATAGCTAGTTTTGGTAACAGCCTTGGAAACATCATCAAAGCTTCAGAAGCCACCAATTAGGCCATTTATATTTCCAATGCCCTTATTTTTTTTACATGAACATATCATAACCTCTCCCTAAGTCAATTATATATATTATCAAGATGATATCTATAAAAAATACCCTAGACTATTAACACATTTTGTTCCACTGTTGAAGATGACATGAGTATGGACACCTCTACTAGAATTTCCCTCTACTTTCCTCCAATCCAATTCCAATATCAACCTTTTCCAAAAATATGAATGGATTTTCTAAGCCGAGGAATAGGTGTTGCAGCCCCAAGAATCCCACCTCCTACCGCGACCTCACTCTGGCAAGCCTCTACCTACTAACAACAATTTTGACCCACTCTCTTTTCTCTAGAACCTTTATCATATGGATGCCTCTCTTCCCCTAGAAGTAGACATGCTAAACACTTGCACCCCACATGATCCAGTAATTTTCCGTCAAGCTCAACCTTCCAAACGCTTGATTCCAAATTCCTAAGATCTGTCAAAGCTTGAAAGTGCTTCAGTGTTCACTATTGAGATAAACAAGGAAATAGATCTAAATACTTTAGATCTCCTAGGAATGGCTAAATCCTAGAAAGATAAGGATTATAATTCTTTCCCAGAGCATCTGGTCAAAATATTAAGCAAAGATATCCTCATATTACAACAACAGGTTTGAAAGACATCAATGGGACAATAAAAATCAAGATATCCTCATATTCTAGCCAATAAAGGAAACGACAAAGATGCATAAGGATAAAAATTAAAAAGGAAGGAAAATATATCATAAATTTCTATAAGAGTTAGGGTACATCCAGGTTAACTCAGGGAGAATAAAGCTAATCTCAGAGGATTAAACCTCCTCTAACACGCCTCCTCGAAAGAACATTATCTCATGGAATATTGGAGGCCTTAAGTGTAAAGGTAAGAAAATGCTTCTAAAAGAAAGTTGGTTCTCTGAACATGTCACCTTTATGGTGGTTAAAGAAACAAAATATTTTAGCAGAGTTATTAGTAAAATGATAGAAAAAGAGGGATGTAGTTGTTAATAAATAGCCATCGATGCTTAAGTTCAATCCAGAGGCCTAGCCATTATTTGTAATTTCCAAGAATTGTCCATACTTAGCATGATTGCCACTTTTGGAATTCTCACTATCCAATTCTAGCTTATTGGATCAATTCAAACCCACTTCCTTGCAAGTATCTATGGTCCTTCACCGCCCATGGATAAATCCCACTTCATCCAGTCAATTAAACAAACCAATATTATAATTTCTCCCTTTCCATGGATCATATGGGGGGCTTTTAACTTGAAAAAATCATTGGAATAAAAGAAGGGTGGCATAAGATATCTTGAAGCTAAATCACTCTAGTTTCAGGAATTCATGGCTTTCTCCCATCTAGCTGATCTCAACGCAATAAATGGAATTTACTCCTAGAAAAACCATAGACGAGGGACACAACAAATTTCCTCTAAGATAGATTTCTTTCTAATATTTGGATCAATAATGCCCTAGGATATCTTCATGGAATCTTCCATCCTCACCAGTCATGGTTCATAGCATATTTGGAAAATTAATCTCAATATTGAAATCAAATCCTACCCTAAGAATAAACCATTCAACTTGGAAAAATTATCAATATAACACCAGGAATTCCACTCCAACATCCACATTTTTTTGGAATAACGGATATTTATGGAGGCCACAACTATGTATCATATTCAAAGGAAGTTAAGGTATATCAAATCTTAGCTAAAATTCTTGAACAAAGCAAAGTTTGACAATATATTGGCGAGAAAACATAAGTTAAAGGAATAAAGTGAGTGCATCCAATAGGAAGACATTATTCAAGGAATATTAGACCAACTAATTTAGGAGTAATCCCACACACTTACACAACTTGAGTGCCATAAGTAAGAGGAACTTATTTGGCAACAAAAATCAAGGATTCATTGGCTTAAAGAAGGGGACAAAATAAAACATTTTTCTAGAACTCAATGATTCAACACTACCACCATAACCACATCTCATCCATAAAGAATCAAAATGGGGATAAAATTTAGGAACATCATAATATAACCGAAGAGTTAATTAGATTTTATGAATATTTTCTAATGGACCCAAAGGAAACCAACCAACAAACTAGACAAAAAATAGTGCAAGATATATCGTGTTTGGTCACTCATGAATAGAATTAGGCTCTTATTTATGAAGTTTCTCTTAAGTAGTATCAATGGTTAAAGTGAAATCTCACAATGAATCCCTATCCAAGATGGCTTTACATCTAAGTTATTTAAGATCTACTGGTCCATAGTCAAGCAAGATTTATGGTGGACAATTGAGGAGTCCAAATGGTTGAGATCTATATTAAAGGCCCTATACACCACCTTCTTCACTTTGGTTTCGAATAATGATAAGGTGGAAGACCTAAGAGGCTTCATGCCCATACCCTTGTGTAATATAGTGTATAATATCATCACCAAAATCACAGTGAATCAACCTAAGCCACTTTTACCTCAGCTCATCTGCTGATAAAAAACAAGTTATGTTGAAGGGTTCCAAATCATGGCTGGCATCATGATTTCTCATGAAAATATCCATCCCTTAAAGTGTCAATAAAACTAGGCATGTTAGTTAAACTATACTTCTCAACGGTTTTCAACAAACTCAATTGGAACTACCTATTTGATACCCTTGTAGCCTTTGGTTTTGATTAGGTGTGGGTCAAATGGATCAAAATAATACTATACTTTGTTTTGTTCTTTATCCTTTTAAATGGCTCTGCCATGAACTTTAGTGCCTCTCAACTCATTCACTAATGGGATCTAGGTTCATTGTTTCCTTACAATACAAGGCCTACAAAGAGCCTTTAAAGCGATGGTTGTAGAAAAAAAGATCAAAGGAATACACCTTTTTAGAGAATACCTCATGCTCACTCACCAATAGTTCATTGATTATACCATGGGCATTGGAATTCCAACTATCCAAGAGGAAAAATTATTCTCACAAACTCCAGAATATTTCTCTCAAGCATCAGGTATGGAAATCAACAAAGCTAAATCCCAAGTCTTCTTCTTTAATACCCCTCTCTTAATGTAAATACATATAGCAAGAATACTTGAATTTCAAATTAGAAAACTTCCTTCAAAATATTTGGGATCTCCTCTTAGAGATAACACACTCAAACTCAACATATGGAGAATTTCTGCAATATATTCAGTAGCAAGCTTTCCAACTTGAGCTTTTGCTCTCTACATATAGTGAGGCATATAATATTCTTCAAATTTTCTCTTACATCCCTTACTATGAATCTCTGCTCTTTTCATATCATCACAACCTTTATCCTCAATGACATCCACCAAATTCAACACTCATTTCTTTGGGGGGGAGTCAAAATAGAAAAAAATGGTCCTTTGTCACTTTGGACAGACTCTTCCTTCCAAAGTTGAAAGGGGAGGTAGATATTAAAGATCTCTAAACCTTGACCAATATTCTTGGTGATAAAATATGGTGGATATGGCTTAAGGAGTTTTAGACCTATGTAAAAAAGCTCTTGCTCAAGTATTATGCTAACCACACTCCTATTTAGCATCTCATTAGAAAGAAATTATTCTAAGTTGGATTTGAATATGGACACTAGCCAAGAAAGGGAAGCATTTGATCCAACAATATTATTTCTAGGAAATAAGAGATGGGCATATAGCCATGTTTTAGGAGGACTCATGTCCAAAACTCCCTAAGTTATGAGACAAAGAGGGTATTATTGAACTCTACCTACAAACAACCTCTTGAGAATTAATAAAGGTCAAAGATTATTGCAACATCCTTAACACAGATCATCCATGGGGGAAACTACTTTCACCAAGGGAGTTGTCTCCCAAGCCGTTGAATAAAAATGGAATAGTGTTTAGAAAAAAAACTCCAACAAACACTCATTCCAATCACCATCCATTGAGACAGGCTTTAATGGGGATATATTCGAAGTGACTCCTTGTCCATCCATGAGGCCTACAATATGAAAGTAGGATTTAGAGAATAATAAAAGGAATCCATCCGAAGCAACATATGAATGAGATATCTATGGCCAAATTCTCAAATTTTTTGTGGCTTCTCATCAAAGAAACAATTATGACTTGGGATGATATCCAAAAGTGTAATTGCATGAGACACTCTTGTTTCCCCTATGCCTCCTTAATTTTGAAAGTTTGTAGCATATTTTCAATTCAAACAACCTTTGGCTCACATTGGAATCGGGTATCAACTACTCTCATTGGGATCCACTTAGTGCAACAAATATTATTGAAAAATAGCGAGCCCATTCCTTCTTTGATCCTCTCCCTGATAGAAATTGGATCCTTCTTTCAGGATTCCTATTGTGGGCTATCTAGAAAGAGTACAACAAACATGTCTTTAAAAGTTGTTGACTTCCTCTCAGCCCTATCTGGGCTAATCATATAGAAAAATGTCAATGAATCCATAGTTATACACCCCTAGATCGCCATAATTTTCAAGCGGAAGGCATGGAATCCATTTGCACTTAGTGTTGATTTTCTTAGTATTTTGATAATTACTTTTGATGTAGTTCTTCTTTTATCATATTCCAATATATCATTCAACAATTATACTTCAAAAAGTCAACCATAAATAATAGTATAATTGTAGAGATCACAACACACAAGAGAAGACAATATTTACCTTGGGAAAACCCACTACGGGGAAAAACCTAACAACCTTTTCAATAGAGAAATTCTTCTTATTCAATGAGATACACACCTAGACCTATGGTCATACCTAGTCTTCTCCTCCATGACAAGTCACCCAATCTGATCTTGCACTTCACTCTTGATCCTGCACTTTAGAATTTCAACCTTCCCGCAATCACTAGTTGCCCTAGTAACCCATAAATTTCCATCCCTGCAACAGTTTCTTTAGAAAAATGTGAACCGCAAATAAAGATATTTTTTCACACATGCGAGATATTAGAGAGAGAGGATAGAGAAAACTTGACCTTCTTTTCAGGGAAAATTTTAAGAACCCCCCCTAAATTTATAAATATAATAAATGGGCGAATCTCCATGGTATATAGGAAAAATGGAAGGCGATTTTATCAATAATATAATATGTATATATAATTTTTTGGCGAATCTCTCACCAGGCATGGCGAATATTTTACTCAATTATAAAATCTTGTAAGATCTTGGCGAGTCTTTCACTAAATAATAAAACTTTGTAAAGTCCTAGTGAATCTTAGCATAGGCTACATGCTGGTTTAATTCTCCCATTTAAATAGGCTACATTCCAGGTGAATACCATGGGTCAATACCATGTGCCATTTTGGTGAATACCATGGGTCAATACCATGTGCCATTTTTATTTTTATTAATTCTAATATTAGGGTTAATAATGGTTTTTTGCATGGTATTAATAACAATCTAGTCCATGGTATTTGTCCCATAGTATTTTGGCCATAGGTTTCACCTAAATATAACCCATTTTTTGAGTGTTCGTAAATATAAGGTGACTTATGGAGTAAATATAAAAAAATATTTTATTTGTTTACCATACCTCTCGTTTATTTATATTTTTATTAATTTACCATACCTCTTTTACAAATATGGCATTTGGCCCATAGGATTCACTTAAATAGAACCTCTTTCTTGAGCCTTCATAAATAGAACGAGGGTTATGGATTAAATATAAAAAGAGGTTTTATTTATTTACGATACGTCTAGTTTATTTATATTTTTATTTATTTACCATACATTTTGAGTAAGTATAAAAAGACGTTTTATTTATTTACCATACCTCCACTTTACTTATATTTTTATTTGTTTACACACTTACATGTATATAAGGTGACATATGGAGTAAATATAAAAAATGTTTTATTTATTTACCATACCTCTCATTTATTTATATTTTTATTAATTTACCATACCTCTTTTATAAATATGGTATTTGGCCCATGGGATTCACTTAAATAAAACCTATTCTTGAAAATGGGCGAATGGATTCACTTAAATAAAACCTATTCTTGAAAATGGGCGAATGGAAGGTTGTAAGTCCTAATTTCAAGGGCTAAATTTACCTTTTTTACCCTCTCCCTTAAAATAAGGTGGGCTATTTGAGGTGATTTGCAAAAATGTACTATGATACAAAATATTCGCCCACTAAAAACTTAAAACCCCTTAATTTCACCAAAGGGCGAACATTCGCCCCTAAAATTATCCTTGCTTCTTTTCATCCTTCTTTATCCTTCTTGTCCTTTGCTCACGTGCCCAAAAACTATTTTGTGTGAGAGAATGTGAATTTACAAATGGAGGAGATCGAGTTACCTTTATATAGTAGTATTTCTAGGGTGAATAGACATGTGTCTTGGCCAAGGTTGAATTGACATGGAGGGAAGCCAAGTTGTCACTTTTGGAGCCAAATTTTCATTTCAAAAATTAAAATTTAAATCATTTAAAAGTCACAATGGGACTTTGACTCAAAATAAGTTTTCTTTTCACTCAACTATTTATAAATATGCTTTACAATGAAAAATACAATTGCATAAAGTGACCAAATGTACATTATGAAGACCGACCATAGTTACAAATTAAACACTACCTCTTAACTAGGGAGGTATTCATAATCATTTCCATAGATTTTCTCAAATTGAACAAATTTCTCTTAAAACAAATGTTATCCATATTTACCAGCATCATCATCTATCATCAACATCCTCTAGTGGCCATATCCAAGGCGTACAAAACCCATGGCAATGTCATCAACATATTAGGACTCACTCTTCCAAAGTGGTCGATCCTTTAATCCCTTGCCTCCACTTAGGCCAAAAACGTTGAGACCATCAACTAGAAATCACTCACTCACCTTTCCTCATGAACACTATGGGCCAAGAGCTCACTCAAACCCCTCCTGGTTGGTGATCAGGTCAAGATGTTGAAAGGGACTCACTCCACTCTACTCGATGTGTGATCAAGGTCCAGGACCTCACTCCACTCTTCTCAGTGTGTGATCAGGGTCTAGATGATGAACAAACACAATATGACATGCTTGGTGTGTGATCAGGTTCCAGGACCTCGCTTCACCATTCTTGGTGTGTGATCAAGGTCCTCCTCCAAGAGAGACTCACTCAACTCTTCCATTGAGCCCTTTGGGTCTCTTAGACCCATTCTCCCTTCTAAAATAATGTCCATCTGTGATGACATATCAACACTCCCCCTCAATAACGGGGGTAATCGCCATCAGCCCCAATTTTTTTTTTTTTGGGATGAATAACACAAACTTATCTCTCAGCAACGACTTCGGTAGAACATCAATTTTCTTCTCATCTATGGAGATGTATTCGAGCTGTATTTATCTCCTCTGCCACATTTCATGGATATAATAGTAGTTAATATGAATATGCTTTGATCTATCATTGAACAAGGGATTCATTGCAATCTTCACATAGCTTTGATTATTGTAGTGTATCACCGTCAATTCCAACACTTGGCTGAACAATCTTGCAAAAAAATTCTGGAGTCATAATTCTTCAGTACAAGCCTCGTTGGCTACCATGTGCTTTGCTTCAGTAGTGTTGAGTGCAATAAACCTATGCTTCCTTCTCATCCACAATATCATAGTAGATACCAAACTAAAGAATACTCCTGAGGTACTCTTCCTATCCTCAACACTTCTTGCCCAGTCATCGTATGCATATCCCTGAAGCTTATGACATCCCTCGGTAGAACTCATGCAAAATACACAGGATTAGAAAGCTTTTACTAGATTTAATACCATGTAATATTGTCAATGACATATTTCATATTCTTTATCTATTCATTAGATAAAATCACCATCATTAAATAAGTAAACTTATAAATTAAATAAGCAAGTCACATAACATAATAGCCATTAATGCAACTTATTAACATAATTTTTTATGTTATAACCTTTCATAATTATCATCGTTCATTTAATTAGGCTAGTTAATAACATATTTGATTATGTATGCGTCAAAAAGATAAGGAAGAACATAAATGGACACTAATATACCTTGGAAACCAAGAAGGGAAGAACCCACAAACATTTATTTTTATTAAATGTTTCATGAGGGATTTCACCCCTCACTCAATGGCAGCAAGGGAGTCCATCCCTTGTCCATTGTTAAAATTTTACAAAGAAATATCATATTTATTTCAAGCATAACTAACTAGAGCCCATTACATTAATTATGGTAACATGTTTCTCAAACACTTTACCCCACAATTCCTCGAGCATTGTGTCTTTATGGCCTAGTTGTTTCCTATAGTGGATTATCCTACCTTTTATGATCCTTCATTTTGCATGGACCAATAGTTGAGCATAATGATGTCATTGCTTGCCATAGTGGAAATAATAATTCATCCTTTGTTTATTATAAAAGGGATGGATTTGACACTATTAATTTATCCTTCGCATAAGTCACAATTCTTTCCTAGAATTACTACCGTCAACAAACTCTAATCATCATGATTGTATAAAATGTCCATTTATCAAACCAAAATAATAAATTTCTACTAGTTATGCTTTAAACAAATTTTCATGTTCCACTTTCTTGTACATGCATAATAACGTTAAAATTTGTCTTTGATATTTTTCTTTTAGACATATCCTGAATTTGAAAACTAATTTCTAACATAGGCATAAATAAAATGTATAAAGAGTATCGAGGCATGCCTCTTTATTGAGACCACAAATGCATTAATTAAAAGCACACAATTTAAAAAATTTATCTATTTATCTATACATGCATATGGCTATGAAACATGTCTAACCATCCAAAACTCATAGGCATAAGGTAAAATGCATAAAGGCTACCAAAGGCATGCCCATCTATCCATACTTCACATGCAAAAAATAATAGTTACTTTTTACCTCTGTCCATAAGAAAAGGAATATTTTTAAAAGGATCACCATAGTTAAGACTATCTCTTCGCACAAGAAGAGAAAAATATTCCAAAAGATAATCATCACATATACTATTATTTCTTTGCACTAGAACACATTATTTTCGGAAAGAAAAACCACTACAACTACCCATATTTTATTTTAAAGAAAACTAGCACAATAGCTATTAACTTTGTGCATGCAAATACATATTATTTTTCCAAAGGAAACTAACAACTAACATCTTTGTGTATGTAAACACATATCCTTTTTCCAAAATAAACTAGCCCAACAACTATTAGTTTTGCGCATATAAACACTTATTTTTTTAAATAAAACTAACATAATATCTATATTTTTTGTGCATATAAACACATCTCTTTTTCAACAAATCAAACACAATAGCTATTATTTTTGTGCATAAATACACATTATTTTTTAAGAAAAATTAGCAAAATAGTTATTCTCTATGTGCATACAAGCACATATTATTTTTCAAGAAAATTAGCAAAATAAACATATATTGTTTTTCATTCTTATTCCAACTTCAATACCATCTTTAGCTATATAATAATAACTTGAAATTTGCAAATGAAGAGCATGCATGCAATTTATACATACCTCATATGAAACCAAGTTTAAATTAGCTTGGATGCCAATAAATAATGTGCATATAGTTACAAAACCTCTTTGATGCGAGAAATCAACATATTTAATTTATTTTTCTATTCTGAAGAACATAGTTAACTTATCTTTGGAATCTTTTCAAAGAAAATATCACGGTTAACTTTTCTCTTAGTTACAACCATGGAGTCCTTTCCAAGAAATTAATATAGTTAACTAATATTTGTTCACATGAGTCTATGAAATATTTTCTAATAAGTTTACATTCATTCACAAGAAACCATGAAATCTTTTCAGGAAAATAATGTATAGGAACTATGCAAATTAACACAAATATTTCTATCTTTCCTCACACAAAGTCATCTAATATTTTTCAATAAATGACATGGATTCCTTTCGTTTATGAAAAATATTCTTATGCAATCTTTTTTTTCAAGAAATATCATGAGTGCTTGTCTTTTTTTGTAAATGTTTCATATGCAAAAGAAAATAGCATGAATAATTATCTTTTTCCTCATGGTTCAACCTTCCTCGTGCTTTGAATTTATCCATCCTTGTGGATTGAACTTCAATGAGCCCACTCGAACTCCTCTACAACTATGGTTTTAAGTGGAGAAAACTATTCTCATGGATTTAGTGGTCTCATTACTGCAAATAGACTCCATGGCTTGACTATAAATTGTGTGTTGGACCCACAGAACAAGCTCAAGTTCGTCAACATACAATGGTCTATAATTCAACCTGTAACCAATGGTAATTCCTTTTTCTTTACTTATGTAGTTTAGACTTCACAGCCAGTTTCCTTCCCCTTTTGAAAAGATCCATTTTTTAAATCCTAGTCCACATATTTGGTTTCTTGAGAGCTTTTTGATATATACCAAATGTGTGTATATTCAACCAAAGAAATCAGGTTTGAAATTTTGTACTGCCATAGATTAAAAAAAAATATACCCGATTTTCCCATGCAACTTTTCTACTGGACCCGACTTCCATCAAAATATATTTTGATAGCCTCCATCTCCATTAGAAATTTGTGTTCCTCCATTTAGTTAGGGTTTTAATGAAAAAAATGACAGTCTCTTTCCTTCACCACTTGTGACTCTTTGTGTAACTTCTTCTTGTGCGACGACTTAGTTTTTCTTTAGTAGTAGACAAGCATTGGGCCTCCAACTCTACATTCTTTATCATAATCCTTATAAGTTTGAAAATGTTCAGTAAGAAGTCCTAGATTTTTCTCCCCCCTCGTCATTATGGCCACTCCTCTCTTTTTCTTGAATCAATGGGTGATTAGTTACAGAAGGTTCCATAACCATTCTTTGGTATCTAATAAATTTTTTCTTTCCATTTTTAATTTAACTCTCCTCCCATATAATAAATGATTGAAATTAGTCACCTCAGAGTCTTTGTTTCCATTCACAATCCTAACCATTGATTACTCAAAATATAATGGTGTGCATTTGTGGTGTGCATACAATATAGTCTAGGAGGTTTAAATATTAATGTCTTATTTGTTGTATTGTTGTAAATAGATTTAATTCCGAATATCAAATATGTCAGCAATAATTATAACTTTTGCATTATGCTTTATGATTATAGTGGTTGTAGGGTATTACAAAGTTCTACATCCTTGTAGGTTTTAACCCTGTACAGAAATTACCTGCATATGAATTCTAAAACATAGAAAATAAAAAATGCGAGAGCATAACACATAAAATAGATATACACAGAGATTTTCCCCTGGAACCCAAAACCGGTATTACCAGCCTGATTTTTCATTATATTCCTTTCAATGTTACAATACATATTTATACATGTCGAAGCATTGATCGAGGTGGATATTAGTGGCCACCTACCAATTCCACTTAGACCCCCACCATTGCCTCTTTCAGTTTTTCAGTTTCCTTAATTGTAGCACATTTTACTATTTTTAGCAGCTTTTTCGGGTCCTAAACTTCCGGAGCCATTTTGAGGCCCTAAACGAAATTTTTTTGGAAATCTATCACCAACGATTTGAATTCTAAAATCGTCTTTTCCATCCTAGTCCTTGGAGATATCTTTCCAATGGCTTATCATGTGCGTCAATCGGAGATAATATGACCAAGTCACGACCTCGGGAAGTTGGTTGTCCAACTCACCCCAACGGGGCCCATAAACTCTTGGTGTTACATCTCCTTGGGTTAGGGTTTTGGTTGTTTAGGGTTTGCTCTTATTGTTCAATAATAAAAAGGCCCTTGAGCCTCATTGTAAGGCAATTCAGAGGCATGTAGCCACCACATCTCTTCTCAGAGATACGCCACCATCGCCCTAGCCGATTTATTTCCATTTCTGTTTGTAAGCATATTTCAGTATTTTACATTAATGAAATGAAGTATTATTTCCGCTACATCTCTATGTTTATAGTTATCCCTGTAACTTGTTGTGTTCCTGTTTAAATCTGGATCAAGCATCCGATACCATAGATCGAAAACCATGGCGTCCAAAACCATGGACCAAAAACCATCGCATCCAAAACCATGAACAAAATTATAGGTAGGTCCACCCAACCTAATATAGGGTCCAAAAAAATTTCATTGGGGTGCTACCTCGGACCCCATAGAGGGGGCATAACCACCCCCCTCAAACCCCCCTGTGACCCCCCCGCTCTGTAGTCGGTGCAACGAAGGGGGGGCTCCGCCCCTCCTCTAACCCCTAGTTTAACAAGGGAGGCTAGTCATGGAAAGAATATAACACAACCCAACAATCCTTACTTGCAACATACCTCAAGCAATAGTTCATTGTACCACACAAAAATCTCAAGATGTGCTTCACTATAATCCAAAGCTCACATATCAGTTCTACCTGGAATTGGATCAATATGTTCATAATGAAGCAAATGTTTGGCATGGTGCTAACCAAATACATCAACGTACTAACTAGTCACCAATACTTAGATGGATCTACCAATCTAGAGTTGGAGCCTCTTAACTTCTTTGAGTTAGTCACCATGGGATTCACCATGGATTAATCCATCATACCAAATATTTGAAGGATCTATAACACATAATTTCCTTGACCAAGGAAGACTTCACCAAGTTTATACCATACTTCTAATCCCAAGTAACACTGCATCAACCTAAGATCCTTCATATCAAACTCAAAATCCAACTTCTTCTTTCATTGAATAATAAGAGGCTTGGAACTTGTCAGAAACAGGTTATCAAAATATAATAATAAGATCACAGGTGCATTCTTCACAACCTTAAAGTAAAGATTTGGGTTGGCTTCACTTTTGGTAAATCCCAGTCTCGTCAGATAGTTGTTGATACAAGAATACCATGATCTTGGAGCTTGCTTGAGTCCATATAAGGCTCTTTTTAACTTGCAAACATGAGACTCATTTCCATATAGCTTAAATCCTTGAGCTTTCTCTATGAACACCTCTTCCTCAATTATTCCATTGGGGAAAGTAGTCTTTACATTCATCTAGTGTAGTTCCCATCCCTTAGAAGAAGCAAGTGAAATGATGGATCTAATGGAGGTGTACTTGGAAACTGGAGCGAAAGTCTCATCATAGTCTTCTCCCTCTTTATGGGAGAATCCCCTAACCACAAACCATGCCTTGTATTTGTCATAACTCCCTTCTATAGCATGCTTAATATTCTAATTCCATTTGGAAGTCTCCATTGACTTTCGTTCAGGCATTGGCACAATTTCTGAAACATCATTCTTCATGATTGATTGGTACTCTTCATTCAATACTTCCTTCCACACATGTCGATTAGTTGCTTCTTTATACGTGGAAGGTTCTTCATCAATGAGTTTTGTCATGAGAGATGCATAGCTAGAGAACCTTTTAGCTTTCCTTACCTCTCTAAATATGCCATTGGGAGCTACATGTCCTTTTGTCTCTTCAAATGTGGATCTAGGTCATACTAGTCTCTTATATTTTTATGGAACTATGAGTAGTTTTGCTAGATCTTGGGGCCCTTTTGACCTTTTGGTACATTCTGTAGAACATGGGAGCTCCTACCTTGAGGCGTTCTACTTTACTTCATCCAAAGAATCTATAGATACTTCCTTGGATCTCCAATATCTCGCTTTCTCATCGAAGGTGACAGTCCGACATTCCTTAATCTGTCGGCGCTCTAAAATGTATGTTTTGTAGTTCTTTGAAGATTCACTATATCTGAAAAATGTGCCTTTCTTTCATGAAGGCTCAAGCTTGTTACTATTATCTTAGGAGCATTAATATATACAATACAACCAAATAGTCTCATGTGCTCGAACTCTGGCTTCCATTCAGAGAAGGCTTCTTTAGGAGTCATACCTTCCAGAACTCTATGAGGACTTCAATTTGTATGTACACAATTGTCTATGATGCTTCACCCAATAAGAACAACAAGTCTAAATCATGCATCATGGCTTTGACAAATTATCCAATGGACCCATTCTTTTGTTCTACTACACCATTTTGTTGTGGATTATTGATCCGAATCGGATCCATAAATGATTGTCATAAGACCATGACTATATCGGGACGAAACAAATCCTTGAAGAATCCAAAACAGCAATCGAAAACACCTTGAAGCAGTGGCCATGGAACCCGGCGTGGAACGATGAGGACCTCGGTCAAAGCATGCTGACCGAGGCCCATGGAGATTGTGCAGGAGGTCAAAATAACCCCTAGGAGCCCTGGATTGGGAAAAGGAGCTGATTTTTGATGCGCGTGCATCGTTGGGAAAACAGGGCCGAAAAGGAGGAGCCTTAAGCACTCGGTCACGTTGGGAGCCAGAGGACCGTGGGCAGAGAAACAAAAAGCGCCATCGTACGAAGGTGGGACCCACAACCTGGAAACCGGTGGTTTGATTGGGGCGCCCTTGAACAGTAAGTAGTTTTGGAGAAAATGGAGCGATCACACTTAGCAATCGACACATGGCAGCGGAGGTGAGAGAAAAACTGCCATGATCGCGCATTATCAGTTGAGCAAGTCAACTGTGCTTGATGTGTGAATGATGTTGGATCTAGAGGAGCCCAGATCAGATCACTGAGATTGCGTTCGATAGACAGAGTGAAATTGACAAGGGATTAAGCCGCGATTTAAGGGGATTTGGAATCCGTTCACCGCCACGGTGGAGAAAGAAACAAATCGACGAACAAGCTGGCGTTGTTTCGATGGAGACACATGGCTACTTCTCGAGCATTCATGCTGACGCCAAACAAGGAACTCCAAGCACGCAAGCAATAGGCAAATTGACGTAGGCGAGAGAGGAACCAGACAGGCATGGAGGTCGACTGGCTAAAGCCATGAATAGAGACAGTTGAATGGAGATCGAGAGAGATTCAAAACAAAGAGTCCAAGTGACCAAGAGAGACAGTGAACAGTGAACCCTGAGAGCAGGACTGAGCACAGAGAGCAGTAAAGCCAAGCAGAGGAGACATAGGGCCAAGCTGACCACAGGCAGCATCGAGCACCAGAGAGCTTGAGGAATTAAGCCTTCCCATAGAGGAATCTGTCAAGATTAAGCACCACAGTTGGCTCTTTCCACTGTAGACCGAGGGTCACAGAGCTGGTAGGAAGAACAAGAGTCTATGTACTCTGAGTGGCTTAGGGAATCCAAGAACCACCTTGCCAAGCAAAATCTGCTTCAGGAGAACTCATATTGAGTCCCTGCATTGTAATTTCTCCGCTAAAAGACACAATAAAACAAGGCCACCACTGAAGCTGGATCAGAGACATATCCCTGGAGAATAGGGTGAACTCCTTCTTAAAAATTGTTTGTGTCTTTGTATTGCTTACTGTATTTCTCTGCTATCTTTCCATTTATGTTCTATGTATTGGCAATCTGATCGATCCATTGTTTCAATAACACAGAACACACACACCAGCACATGGGTCTGTAATACCTTTTGTTTAATAAATCTTCACTGAGGTCACTCATAGGGTGATTATCAGATCAAGTGGTATCAGAGCTCTAGGTTGTAAGGTTAGACAAGCTTGTGTTGGTTTAGCTATGAATGCTCACTAGATCAAAGATCAAATTAGGAGAAGGAGAATTGGTGGAAACTAATCCTAAAATTGGGAGAGTCTATTCTTGAAAGACAATGTCAGAAGAAGGTTCTATAGGGCCAGACTCTCAATTCATAGAAAGTTTCCTAGCTATAAAGTCCATGGTAGAAGAAATGTATAGGGACTTTAGAAAGCATAAGGGTGAAGATTCATCAGGCTCTAAGCAAGATAAAGAAGAAGATGAATCTCATTCCCATGACCACTCCAAAGGAAAGGGGAAAGAAGAAATCTTCCCTACACCTCCTAGTAACCCTGTGCATAATAAGAAAGCATCTTTGATTAAGTTAGATGTTAAATTTGATTTACCTATATATGATAGAGAGTTGAATGCTGAAAATTTGGACAACTAGATAAGACAAATTGATGTGTATTGCAGAGTACAAAATATAGACTCAGACAAGAGCAAGATTCAGCTTGCAAGCCTTCGCCTAGGGGGCACTGCCTTGGTATGGTGGGAAGGCAGAACCCAAGCTGATATGAGGAACCATGGTAAGACCATCTCTTTCTGGAGTGAATTTGTTACTGCAATCAAAAAGTAGTTCTATCCATTGGCCTACATGCAACAAGCCATGATGAGTTGGCAAACTCTTCGGCAATTGAAAGGGAAAAGTGTACAAGGGTATACTCAAGAGTTCAAAAAGAGAGCATTGATGTTAGGTATTTCATTAGACTCACCAGAAACTCTTTTGAAGTACATTGGTGGTCTACACAGCTACATGAGGCATACCATCCTCATGTTTAATCCAACTAGTATAGATGAGGTATCTGTACAAGCTACTCATTTGGAAGCTAGAGGAAAGAATGGAAATCCAGAAGTTTGGGGACCATCCCAACCCACTGTAAGCAAGAGCAAGGAGAAAAGAAAGCAGAAGTGGAAAGCAAGGAAGGCTAACACTGCACAGAAAGGCAAAGCCTCATGCACCCACTGTAAAAATGAGGGGCATGATGATGAGCACTGTTGGATTTTGCATCCAACGCTGAGACCTAAGAAGTCCGAGGGCAAGAAGAAGAAGACTGCTGCAACTATTCAGAAGGACTTGGGGTCAGACTCGGGAGATGAAACAATCATAGCAGCCACAGGTATAAAATGTAAGAATTCTGAAGCATCTACTAGTAATTCTGCTCAATCTGTTATTGATGAAGAACATGAGAGCAAAAGGCGTGAGCTTTTCCATATTCGAGTTGTTTCCAAATATCAAAAGCTTGATACTTTGTTTGATAGTGGCTCACAAGTAAATCTGATTTCTGAAGCAATTGTAAAGAAATTGGGATTAGCAACTACACCTCATAAGAAACCATACCCATTAGGATGGTTGAACGATAAAGCACAACTACAAGTGACTAGACAGTGCAAACTCAAGTTTTCTTTTGGGTCAACATTTGTAGATGAGGTTGAGTTAGATGTAATTCCTTTGGATATATGTGGAATTGTTTTAGGAAGTCCTTACTTGTATGATAGAAAGGTTATTTTCTATAGAGCTGAGAACAAGTATCTACTTGTTAAAGATGGAATCGAATATTTTGTAAGAGCTCATAAGCTCAAGAATAATTATACTCTCATAAACTCAGGACGGATGAAAAGAATGATAAATTCATGCAAACAGTTCTTACTAATGGTTCTAAAGGAAAAGAAAACTGATAAAACCAATGTATTTGAGGGCTGTAATTCTGATCAACAAGTTGATATAGAAAAGATTGTTTCAGAGTATGATGTCTTGTTTCAAGAGCCTCAAGGTCTGCCACCCAAAAAGGGAATAATACATGATATTATTTTGTAACAAGATGTTCCTTTGCCTAACATTGGGATGTACAAGTTATCTGCTTTAGAGAATGCTGAAATCAAGAAGTAGGGGTAGGAGTTGCTCGAGAAAGGGTTCATCAGGCCTAGCACATCACCATGTGGGTCACCAATCGTTTTGGTGAGAAAGAAAGATGGCTCATGGAGAATGTGCATTGACTACCGAGCACTGAATAAAATAACGATCAAAAATCGTTATCCCCTTCCTCGCATAGATGATCTTTTATATCAATTGAAGGAAGTTGTTTATTTCACCAAGCTGCATTTGCACAATGGATACCATCAGGTCAGAGTTGCAGAACAAGATGCATGGAAGACTGCTTTCAAAACAAAGCATAGATTGTATGAATGGCTGTTATGCATTTTGGCTTGACCAATGCCCCTACTACTTTCATGAGATTAATGAATGATGTACTTAGACCTTTTCTTGATGATTTTGTTATTGTGTATCTGGATGACATTCTGATTTTTAGTAAAACGTGGGAAGAACATTTAAAGCATGTTAAGCAAACATTAGATGTTTTGAAAAGAGAAAAACTTTATGTTAAACTCTCCAAATGTGAATTTGGCAAAACCTCTCTAAATTATTTGGGTCATATAGTAAGGGGAGGTGAATTGAAAATAGATCCCTCTAAAGTGGCAGTCATTGTAAACTGGCCTAAACCCAAGTCTGCTACAGAAGTGAGAAGCTTCTTAGGAGCAACACAGTATTGGAGGAAGTTCATTTCAAATTTTTCCTCAATTGCAGCTCCCTTACATGCTTTAATAGGATTGAACAAGGTGTTTCAATGGGGAGGCAAATAGCAGAAAGCCTTCGACACCTTGAAAGAAAAAATTAGTACAACACATGTACTAGCACTGCAAGATCTACAAAGACCATTTGAGATCCAAACTGATGCCAGTGACTATGCCATGGTAGCAGTGTTGACACAACACGATAAACCCATATGTTATCATTCTGAGACTTTTAATCCTGCAGTAGTTAACTATCCTACCTATGATAAAGAATTGTATGCATTAGTTCAGAGTGTGAAAAAGTGGAAACATTACTTAATGGGCAAAGAAACAGTAATACATACTGATCATCAACCACTTCAATATCTACACTCCCAAACTAAGTTGCAACAATCAAGGCATTACAGATGGATGGGTTTTCTATAACAGTTTCATTTAGGCATCAGATATAAAAAGGGCATACATAACAAGGTTGCAGACATGTTATCTAGACCCATTATAGATGCATCTACCATACTTAAGCATAATTTTGTGCTACATGAAAGCTACATAGAACAGTATGCTCAGGATATGGACTTTAAAGATGTATATGCAACTTTGAGTCAAGGCAAAAGAGTAGAAGAATTGGACTATCATGTGAAGGACTGACTCTTATATCATTGTGGGAAACTCTGCATTCCACAAACTGAGAGAGCAAAGATAATTAGGGAAGCACACACTTCTCTGATATCAGGTCACTTTGGGGTAAGTAAAATAGTTGCACAACTGCAAAGGTTTTGTTATTGGCCAAGAATGAGTGAGACAGTTTCCAGATATGTAAAGCGGTGTGCTATGTGTGCTAAAAGCAAGCCCAGCAACAGAAAACTAGGCTTGTACACTCCATTGCCAGTTCCTTCTCACCCTTGCGAAAGCATTTCCATGGATTTTGTTGGAGGACTATCTAAATCTAGGAAAGGTCATGATTATCTATATGTTGTTGTGGATAGGTTCAGCAAAATGTGTATTTTGATACCCTGTAGTAAACAGATTACAGCTGAACAAACTACAAAATTATTCTTTGAACATGTATGGGTTCATTTTGGATTACCCACTTCTATTATATCTGATCGAGACATCCGATTTGTGGGAAAGTTTTGGTCCAGTCTGTGGGAACTAATGGACACCAAATTAAAGAAAAGCACAACTTTTCATCCACAAACAGATGGCCAGACAGAAGTAGTTAACAGGACAGTGATCCAGTTACTGAGAGGATATTGCAGCAAACACCCTAAGCTTTGTGATGAACACTTGTGTTATGTTCAGCATGCTTACAATAGAGCCAAACACTCTTCTACCTAGAGATCTCCTTTTGAGACCTATTTTGGTTTCATACTAATGTCTCCCTTGAATTTTGTCTTTGGTAAAGATACCATGGTTGATGAACACAGTGATGTGGACAAAGCAACTAGGTTCATCGAAAAAATCCAGGAGATCCACCAGGCAGTACAGGAACAGCTGGAAAAGAGCCAGGCCAAGTACAAGGCTAGGCATGATAAGCATCAGATGGAGCATAGTTTTCAAGTTGGAGACCAAGTCTGGCTGTATATCAGCAAGGACAGGATGCAAGGTGAAGGCAAGAAGCTAAAACCTATCAGGTATGGACCCTTCAGGATACTTGAGAAGATTGGTGAGAATGCTTTTCGCCTTGATCTGCCAACTTACATGCACATCTACTCAGTCGTGAATGCAGATTGCTTGAGGTTGTTTGAACCTTCAATGATTGAGGACCCTGAAGAGTAGAGTCAATTGCCTTCTGTTGATGACCTACTACCTGAATATTTTAATGAGTTGCAGGAAGATACAGTGCTAGACAAGAAGGTAAGGACGATGCGCAGTGGACAGGTAGAATACCTCAGAATTGGGCTTAAAGGTTCGAAGCCGAGCAGTGTGAAGTGGATTGAGATTGGACAAGTGAGACAACAGTTTCCTCACTTAGTCGATGCTTGAAGAAAACCAACTTTTGGTGGTCCAAAAGCTTTTCAGTTGGGAGGCCGTGATCCGAATCGGATCCATGAACAACTGTCATAAGACCATGACTATATCGAGACGAAACAAATCCTTGAAGAATCCAAAACAGTAATCGAAAACACCCTGAACTAGTGGCCATGGCAGCCAGTGTGGAACGATGAGGACCTCGGACAAAGCGCACTGACCGAGGCCCATGGACACTGTGTAGGAGGTTAAAATAGCCCCTGGGAGCCTCAGATTGGGAAAAGGAGTTGATTTTCGATGTGCGTGCATCACTGGGCAAACAGGGCTGAAAAGGAGGAGCCTTAAGCACTCGGTCACGTTGGGAGCCAGAGGACTGTGGGCGGAGAAATGAAAAGCGCCATCGTATGAAGGTGGGACCCACAACCTGGAAACCGACGGTTTGATTGGGGCGCCCTTGAACAGTAAGCGGGTTTGGAGAAAATGGAGCGATCACACTCAACGATCGATGTGTGGCAGCGGAGGTGAGAGAAAAACCGCTGTGATCACGCGTTATCGGTCAAGTAAGTCAACCGCGCTCGACGTGCGAATGACATAGGATCTGGAGGAGCCCAGATCAGATGGATGAGATTGCGCTCGATAGACAGAGCAGAATTGATAGGGGATTAAGCTGCGATTTAAGGGGATTTGGAATCCATTGACCACCACAGTGGAGAAAGAAACGAATCGATGAACAGGCTGGCACTGTTCTGATGGAGACACATGGCTACTTTTCGAGCGTTCATGCTGATGCCGAACAGGGAACTCCAAGCACGCAGGTGATAGGCGAATTGACACAGGCGGGAGGGGAACCGAACAGGCATGGAGGTCAACTGGCTAAAGCCATGAATAGAGACAGTTGAAAGGAGATCGAGAGAGATTCAGAACGAAGAGTCCAAGCGACCAAGAGAGACAGTGAATAGTGAACTCTGAGAGGAGGACTAAGCACAGAGAGCAGTAAAGCCAAGCAGAAGAGACAAAGGGCCAAGCTGACCACAGGTAGCATCAAGCACCAGAGAGCTTGAGGAATCAAGCCTTCCCATAGAGGAATCTATCCGGATTGAGCACCACAGTTGGCTCTTTCCACTGTAGACCAGGGGTCATAGAGCTGGTAGGAAGAACAAGAGTTTGTGTACTCTGAGTGGCTTGGGGAATCCAAGAACCACCCTGCCAAGCAAAATTTGCTTCAGGAGAACTCATATTAAGTCCCTGCATTGTAATTTCTCTGCTGAAAGACACAATAAAACAAGGCCACCACTGAAGCTGGACCGGAGATGTAGCCCTAGAGAATAGGGTGAACTCCTTATTAAAAATTGTTTGTATCTTTGTATTGCTTACTATATTTCTCTGTTGTCTTTCCATTTATGTTCTGTGTATTGGCAATCTGATCGATCGATTGTTTCAATAACACAAAACACACACACCAGCACATGGGTCTGTAATACCTTTTCTTTAATAAATCTTCATTGAGGTCACTCATAGGGTGATTATCAGATCAATTATAGGAGACAATTAGCTCCCTCCTAATCCTAACCTACTTGTAGAAAATAACAACCTCCTTCAAGGTGTATTATCCTCCATTGTGAGATCTCAATATCTTGATCTTTCTACCTTTCAAGTTTTCCACTTCAACTTTGAATTCTTGGAACTTGTTGAAAAGCACATCTCTTTTCTTCAATAGACATATCCATGTCTTATGGGAGAAGTCATCAATAAATGTCACATAGTACAATGAACCACCAAGTGATTTTACGAGTATCATCTGACATATATTAGAATGAATCAAGTCCAAGGATTCCTTAAATATGTTTTTGCTGTATGGAAATTGTTTCTTAATGTTCTTTCCAAGAGCATACCCTCTACATATAACATCATTCTTAATTTCTAGTTTAGGAACCCCCAACACTATTTCACTTAATTCGAGTAATGCTCTGAAAGGAATATGTCCATGCCTTTGGTGCTGTAATTCACATGGATCTATTTTGTCATGTACTAGTGCTTGACTTGGTTTACTTAAAAGTCCATATAGTCTTCCATCACAAATCCCAATAACCCAAGCATCATTTATAATATAGTACGTTGACAAAAAATGTACTTTGTTATACACAAAATAAAATCTATCTCTTTTATCTTCTAAAGAAAAAATAAATACAAGATTATTTTTCAAACCTGGTACATAAAGAACATTGTTAAGTTGTACATTGTGACCAGATTCTAGCTCCATGGAACCCTTTGAGACAACTTCTTTTATGTCATGCTCAAAATATTCCCATGCTCTCTAGTCATGTTCCTCGATGCCCACTATCTACTGATCACATGTCATCATCATTTGCAAGGCAACCTATAAAATAAGAATAGTATAAGAAATCCTTTTCACCTTTAGTCTTATTTGGTTTTTCATCTTCCTCAACTTCTGTTGCATAAGCATGTTGTTTCCCTTTTCCTTTCTTGTTAGCCATATTATAACAATATTTCTTGAAATGTCCATATTCTTGACAACAATAACATTGTGTCTTTGATACTATTTCTTCTTCTTAGAGGACGAATATCCTTTTCCTGACCTTTGTGTTGAGGTCCAAATTTCTTCCTTCCCTTGTTCTTGAAATGAGCTGCAAGGACTTGAGCTTCCTCATCTTGCCAATATTTGGTCATTAATCTTACTTCTTCTTGAGCACATGATGTCCATATTTGTCCAATTCTAGGAGCTCCCTTCCAATTGCTTATACCAGATGCAAATGTATAACTTGAGCTTGGAAGACCATTGAGTGTTGTAATCACTGGTTCTTGATCATGGATGAATTCTCCAATTGTTTGAATCTGATATCTTATTTGAGAAATCCTTACAATGTAATAAGCCACAGTTTCGTCTTTATTCATCCTTGTACTTTGGAGTTCATTCAACAATCTCATTGATTGACCCACATTCTTGATAGTGTAGAGATTTATTAGAGCATCGTACATCTTCTTTGAGGTATCAAGGTTTGCAATGTAGGGAACCAAATGATCCCTAATGGAGTCTACTATGGTGCTCATAGCATTGATGTCATCTTCCTTGAACTTCCTTTTCTTGCGTCATCATTTGGTTCAATAACCTTCTCTACAACAATATCCAAAACCTTATTCTTGGCAAGAAGAATGGCTATTATAACTTTCCAAGATTTGGAATTTAATGTTCCCTCTAGCTTGTTTTCATATTTCATAGATGTGGCCATCAAAACCAATTTGGAAGAAGAGTTTGAATAAAATTATCTCTAGAGTTTTCTCAAAGAGATCTCAATTTCACTTTCTTCCTTCACAAAGGCTCTAATTCCATGCTGATTTTCTTAGTGCAATTAGGGTTAGCACAACATTTCAGAAATTCTTATAATTACTTTAGATGTATATATTCTTTTAGCATATACCAATATATCATTTATCAATTATATTTTAAAAATTCAATGGTAAAGAACAATAAAATAGTAGAGGTGAGAATGCACAAGATAAGACAAAATTTACCCTGGGAAAACCCACTATGGGGAAAATCCCAACAACCTTTTCAATAGAGAAATTCTTCTTGTTCAATGAGAGACACACCTACACCTATGGTCAAACCTGGTCTTCTCCTCCAAGTCAAGTCACCCAATCTAAACCTACACTTCATTTTTTATCTCGCACTTCATATTTTCAGACTTCTTGCAATAGCAAGTTGCCCCAGAATTTTGGCCCTACAATAGTTTCCTTAGTAACCCAAAAAAATTTGTCCCCCATAAAACAATGGCCCCCGAAAAATGTGAACCATAGAGAGAGATATTCCTTCACATGTGTGAGTTGCTAGAGAGAGAGAGGAGAGAGAAAACCTGATGTTCTTTTTGTCCTTCGTGTCTTTCACTCACTTGCCCCAAATTTGTTTTGTGTGAAAGAATGCAAATTTCCAAATGAAGATGCTCGAGCTGCCTGTATATAAAAAAGTTTCTAAGGTGAATGAATGTGTCACTTGGCCAAGGAAGATTTGACTTGGAGGGAAGCCAACTTGTAACTTTTGGAACCAAAATTTTCATTTCCAAAAATCAAATTTACATCTTTTAAAATTGACAATGGGGTTTTGACTCAAAATAAATTTTCTTTTGACCCAAGCATTTATAAATATGCTTTACAATAAAAAATACAATTGCATCAAGTGACCAAACATACATTATGAAAACAAATCATAGTTTCAAATTCAACACTTAGTGTTAGGTCCCTTCTCTCCCCCTCATCTCTATCCTAATCATCCCTATATCCCATCAACCTAGTCACCCGTGCCCCGTCCGCCCTCACGTTAAACTTTGATGGGGATTCTAAAGGAAATCCACATCTCATGGGTTTTGGAGGTGCATTCAACGACCACCTCATCTCTCCTATATTTATTTATTTTGGTTCTCTTGGCCTCACGAACACCAATGTTATAGAATTGATGGCCTTTGTAGAAGGTCTTCATATAGCCCAGTGCCAAGGTTTCTCAAAGCTCTTAATGGAATTTGACTTTCAACTAACCATCCACATGATTTGTAAAATTCTAAATGACACCCAAATAAACAAATTCTCCCAAATTCTAAGGCTTGAAAATCTCCTCATTTGCACCTTTTCTCTTCTATCCTCCATCCTAGTGTCCATCCCCAATCACATCCCAAGATCAACAAGCTAAGGGACACACTTGTCAATCATGATTGCTCAAAGCGACCTCCATAAGATCCTCCTCTTCACATCTTCTAGCTAATTCTCCTCTCAAGCAAGAATGCTAACATACAGGGCTGTAATTTGGATTCCTCTTCACCCGTCATACATTTTTTTTAGGTTTTGAATCTTCATACTTCCATTCAAACAACGTTATGTTTAAAAGTTTTCCCTTCAATAAAGATGTTTTATAGTAAATTAACTATGTACAATAAAATTTTGATTAAAAAATTACCCTTCAATAACACAATTATCTTAAAATTTTTACATATTTATCATAAGAAAAAAATAAAATAACCATAACGCACATATAAATTATTAAATTTTAAATCTTATTATTCCTTCATAATTATTAATCATAACATAATTTCTATTTTAAAATCACTTTTTATATTTCTATTTTCTCAATAACCAAATTAATAATCAAATTAAAATTAATTATCAAACATAAAAACAAAAACAAAAATAATTGATTGTATATTTAATTTTAAAAATATATATATGCATTGTCTCAAAGTTGCATTTTTTGAATTTTGAACATTCTTACACAACTATTTATTTTTCATTTAATCTATAGAGAACCATTTATGGTTCTCAGAACTTGGAGGCGTTGTAGCTAACGTTAACCAGAACTTGGAGGCGTTGTAGCTAATGTTAACGTTTCCCCACTCTGCCCACCATTCGAGACAAATAAATTATTCTAAATGATATATGTTTTTGTCTATTTCTCTCGCGACATTGCCCCCTCACTGCCCACCGTACAAGACAAATAAATTATTCTAAATGATATGTGTTTTTGTCTATTTTTCTGGCTACATTTTCAAATGAGCTTTTGAACGGTATCCTCAAGTTTTTTTTTGAAGGTGGCAAAACCTATCAAACTCAGGGGTCAAACCAACAGTGAGGACAACCATCTCTGGCTGCTATCCGCGAATGTCGGTTTGACTCATCACTGTTATCAAGAAAAACCACGCCACCTGTAATAACCCGCTGGTGGTCCGTAAGGGAGTAGGCTTTCACTCCTGCCAGATGCCTCTGGGTCTTGGGCCGTTAACCTGTTTCCTTACGTCCGAGGAAGACGAGCTCTTAGCCAACCAGAAACAGTTTTACAAATGGAATATTGTTTATTAATCTATTTTTAAATAATTAATTATTTTACCCACAAATTTATTAAAAATATAGATAACAATTAAACTTGGCCTTAAGAAAGCTTTTAAAACCAAAACTTCAGACGCAGAACAATTAAACTTCATCGAGTACACTTTAAAAACTTAAATATTAGTGCCACCATAAAATTGGAATCCCTGTTTTGAATCCCCGTACACATTTCTCTTAATTTTCATGCAATTTAAACAACACTCGAAAACCACTGCAGCATAAAGATATGAATAATGACTATCATTACAGAAGTGGATTGAAAATGAATTAAAAACAGTCGGGGATTATAGAACCCAATTTTACTTACAAAAATAAAATAAATGTTCAGCTCCAGTTATCCCTAATTCACTTATATGGTGGGGAAAGGGGAAGAAATAGAGGGATTGATAGACGTTAGGTTTGATTCTCAGTCTGTGAGTCGTCGACCGGAGACGTTCAACAGTTTGACTTTTACTTAATTTGTTACATAATTTGTAAGCTCCCCATATTATAGAGTTATCCATTGGAGATAGGAATCTAAATCAGAGTTTTCTAGGTGTTGGAGTTAGGCGGGACGTGTCAAGCGCCGACCCTTTCCGGCTTCCGAACGTCCAGAGGCCCCGGGGCGTGGCGATGCCGTAGTAGATCTTGCCGCTGTCGGTGCTGGTTCTGCTATCGTTGGGTACCGCCAACTATGATGTGGTGGACTGCTTTTATCCGGAAATGCCCAGAGTTTATATGAATACAGTACCCACCGTGGCTGGCTTTGTGATTAGCGAGCTGTTTGTTTTGTTTCCAACTACCCGGGGATCGGTCACCCGGTCATGTTTCATAGGGAATCCACGTTTGGAATCTGATCGAAAGAGGTGAGGAACGCACGGTTTTTTTTCTCAAGCCTGTAAATTCATTTTTTTTCTCAACAGGATTTTTCTCTCCATTTTAGAAAAGGTATTCTCTTTTATCATGGAGTTTATGGTGTTAGACAAATTCAGTGGTTTGAATTTTCCCTCGTGGAAAGTAAAAATACAATTGCAATTAATGAATAAAAACTTGTGGGGAATAGTGAATGGTTCAGAAGCAGCACCTACAGATGCCAAAGAGTTATTTGAATGGAAAAATAGAGATGACAAAGCTAAGTCTATTATTGGACTTGCTCTTTCTGATTCGCAATTATATCATGTAGATCTTACTAAAACATCAAAGGAAATATGAGAACATTTGGCTCAATTGTTTGGTGTAAAATCTACAAATGCAAAATTTTCCCTAAAGCTGCAATTATTTAGTCTGAAAATGAGTGAGGAGACATATATGTCTAGTCATATAAATAATTTAATGTCTCTTTTAAGACAATTAGGTGACGCTGGGACAAAGGTGGAAGATGAAGATGCTAAAGCTGTATTATTAAATAGTCTTCCTTCAAGTTATAGTAATGTTGTTTTCACTTTGAGTCAAATATCTACACAAACATTGCAAGAGACAATTGCAACACTTATGGGGGAGGAAAAGCGACTGAAACCAGAGGATGCTGAAGAGAACTCTCATGTAGAAAATGCCTTGTGGACAAAGTCAAGGATGAGAAAGAAAAATGCAAACAATGGTGACATTGAATGCTACTATTGCAAGAAAATTAAAAGGGAAAGAATCAGCGAATATAACCACAGATAAATACCAATGGAATTCTGATGATGAAGAGAGTGAACCTATTAAACTCTTTTAAAAATAACCAGCAATTCAACTATGTGTAAAGATCAAGTAGCAGTAAGGCTCAATATGGATGGTTGTCCAGATAGTATGGCAGTTGCGGATCTAGGGAAGTATCCCTCATTAGTGGTAGACATGGAAGTGGTTTCCTAATGAGGTTATGCGACAGATTGGGATGCTGTCCAGTAATTGACTTCGGGAGGTCCTTGATTCGGGAGTTGAGGAAGGGAACTCGGGAATCCAACTTGCCAACTACACCTTTCCGAGGGTTATGAGGCAACTTGATGGAGCATCTACTGATAAGCTTGATTATTTTGTTATTTTCATGTAATGTAATCATTAAGGGGGATGTTGGAGTTAATGCTTACATTCCATATTTAAGAAGTTGGTTTGTGATGGTTGAGAAATTCTCTCAACCTCTTTATCTAATTTAGGAATAAGTTGGATCTCAGAGTAATCTGAATGTAAATCCGTGTGTGAGTGTGTTTACACATGCGCCATTTGTGCTTAATATAATTGTATTTCTGCAACTGTGTATGATTTAGCCATTTTTATCACTAGCAACAACCTCAAAGGGAAACTAAATAGAAAAGCGGGTGTCCTTTCAACCCAAAACCCGCCAACTCTATCATCCATTCGCTAACATGGTTGTCTTTCTTGTTTTATGTGAAAATCTATTCAGGTTGATCACAACAAAGATAGCTTGAATTTCATTAATTTTATTATTGGTGTTTTCTTACAGTCAACAAACTAACAAGCCACAAGCTGTAGAAAGCTCCCACCGGCTTATGGTTTACAGTGGTTCAACTGATCTCAAACTCACCCATGGAAAGTTTAATGTTTAATGAACACCACTGGACGATAGCCCAACCAACAGTAACAAATCCATGAATGTGTTTACTAAGATGCTGCAACTCAGAACAAAAATCTTATGAAAAAATATCGCCATGCAAATATTTCTCTTACAACACATTCTAACCTGGTGGGTGAACCCTTGTGATGAGCAGAGGCGGGGGTAATTTACTATTACTCCAGTAAATAAAAGCTGCAACAAATGCTACAAGCCGAAGACGTCATTTATACAAAAACAAAATTCAAATCAACATACTGTAACAATTTCAACCCTTTCATATTTGATTTAACGCAAAAACGATGATTCCACAACAAAATCCAAACTAGCTTCAACTTGGGACTTGATCAGAAAGGACTGGCACTGGAAACGCATGGGTAGACGTGGGTGACGACCTGGCCCATAATCCTCCTTCCCTTTGCAGGGCGAGAACACAAGACAATAGCCCCCACCGATCTTTCCACCAGGGCAGCCACCACTAAAGGAATAAATCCTAACCTTGGTTCCGCACTCTATACAAATTGGCATTCCTCCTCCCATTGTTTTTTAAAATATCAATCCTAATCTATATATTCTTTTATATTTTGCTCCAACAACTGGAGATGGATCATATATTCTGCGGCCCCTTCTATTTTGTTGTGTTCTATCGAAATAGTGATTAACATGACCGCTGAACTTGAACTCCTTGACTGTGGGATGTTGGAATTGAATACATATGGAAAACTTGCATTAATTACATTGGAGAGTTGGAGCGTGGGAAAGTCAGCAGGGAAGCGTCATGGAGCTACTTAGCTGTGGGAAAATGTACATAAATGCATAAATCTATGAAACTAAAAAGAAAGTACATATAACATCGATCTGTCTCCTCACACTTTTACAGATTGATGTTAAATGTTTTTCTAATAATAGGATCATAGATTTTACTATGGGATCTTATGCCTGAGCTTCTAAAAAAATTACAGCATTTTTTTGTTTTTCTAATAATAGGATCATAGATTTTACTATGGGATCTTATGCCTGAACTTCTAAAAAAATTACAGCATTTTTTTTATTATATTTTCCAGCTGTTCATAGTTTATTATTTTTTTTAACTGAGATACTCTACCAGCCAGATTTATATATCTATATATAAACTCTAAAAAAACATAATATCTATTTCAAAAATAGTTAATGTTCCCAACTCAAAAATATCTTGAAAAAAAACAGCAAAATATAATTTCGCAGGCTCCTTTCCGATGCCCCATAACTTCAGACTTATTTTGCTCCCTATAAATGTACCCAAATGTTATATTCTAAAAAACATATCAAATTCCTAATACTACTCATCAGGTTTGATAAGATTAAGAGAACACCCCTTAACCTATCCATAGATGTGCATAGACTCCAACCCCAGTCATCTAAAACAGGTCAGAACCCCACAATGATATAATTTTTAGCCCTACTATTTATACTTCTGCCTCTCCATTAGAAGTGATAGTATCTTCTTGGCTCTAATACAACTACGGCTCCGCATCCACAGTCCCTTTGCTTGCATGCACTATCCAAGAACACTGTCGGAAGATCTTTCGAGATGTTGTTGTACACAATTTACCCTTTTTTTTTTTAAATTTCCTTACTGGGTCAACCCCAGAAAAATATGCCAAACACAAGTGAGTTCCTACACCTCCATCTGAGACTTAAACCATATTAATAAACAGTTTTCCATAAATTGAGATTCCCATACCGGTATGATGTTCAATGAGTCCATGACACCTTCCCACACTATATAGACATCTCAGAAAAAGATGACCTACTTCCTAGGCCCCTGTTTACACATTGGACAAATGCTTGGACTCCCATACCTGTATGATGTTCAATGAATCCATGACACCTTCCGACATCTCAGAAAAAGATGACTGACCTTGTAGGCCCCTTTTACACATTGGACAAATGCTTGGACCTATGAAGACCGTCACACAAAAAAGAAAGTGTTGTAATCTTAAAAAGCCATCGTGAGAAATGGCAATGTAAAATTTTTAATCGTATTTAACGGGCAAAATAGCATATGAAAGGAGATTTTGGCAAAAAAAAATCCCAACCCTGCCGGCATATGATTCATACAACCCAGCCTAAAGGACATGATAACGCGCTGCCTTAAATGCTCTAATATTGCATTTGTCAGCGGTACGGGGATGCCTCACTCCACTCTAGTTGGTTCTAATTGCTATACAGACAAGTATTCGTCAAAATCTTTGAGGTTTCATGTCTATCAGATTTATGTTTTGTACATTGATATCAAATATCAAATAATGTAATAAAGAATATTGCATACACAATCTCTTCCTCACACCGTTGGAGTTAATTTCACTCTAGTCATTTATTACTGCTTTTCTCGTTTTTCTCCAATGTAATTGAATGTGAAGAATCAGTCCCTCCATAGAGTCTGCTCCAGATTTCGCTCCACTCCCATTTTCAGAATTTATCCTAGTCCCTGTCTTCCGCCTCCTAATCCTTGTCAGACACCATAAAAACGTAAAAGGATAGAATACAGTACAGTGTTGTTGTATACATTGCTGAATACGAGCGGTTAATGTCCTAAAAGGCTCGGGACGAGCGGTTCATGTTTCGACATGTAAATTTATTTGAAAGGTGAATTGATATAGAACACGGGTTTCCTCAGTCAGTTCAACATTCAGGGGAAACCTAGGACCCTTCAACAAACCAGCCCATTTAGCCAGTTTAACTAACTAACCGTGGCATATCAGGAATGTATACTCAGTCACTAAACTCATTTAACAATGCGTTCTTCTTACGAACATAGAAATATTCTGATGACGCTCTACAGATTGTTCGAGCTATAAGGGGCAGGGACGGTTCTCTACGTCAAATTCCCACCATCTATATTTTCCGTTCACTAATATCTGTTCAGCAGCAACAAAACCACTCTTAATTTCCATTACTGGTCGGATAACACAAAACTAGAAGTTACTGTAAATTCATTTTTCCCAAGAACATTACGTTAATCTTGCCGCCAAAAGAACTCGATTACGGTGTACTTTTAATGTTTATAGATGAATTTGGAGAAAAAAACATGGCCAAATCCCCCTGTAATAAAGTTTCATTCGTGTTTCATTATCATCCATGTTTTATATTAAAGTTTCGCGTTGGCTAAAGGTGAACCTAAAACCTTAATTTTCAAATAGAAATCCAAATCAATGAAAACTTATATGGTTGCTTGGCCCGATTTCTGCTGTTAGGGTTTCATCATCTTTAATGTTGCAGCAAAATATATTAAGGATTGAAATGTATTGTTCGCCGAAAGGATTAACATAGTACTCACATGAATGAGTAAGATTTAAACGCCTAAGGTTACAAAACTTTCTTAAACTAACAACTGCTATAGCTTTGACGCAGGACGCCTTCAGTATTTATCCACCATACCCTTAGGCTGCCATCTAAGCTTCCACTGTACAATGTAAATACTGGGGAATCACTGTCAATCCCTTCTTCATCTTCATTATAATCATCTACACTGGTACTACAACTGTTGTTACTGTCTTGATGTGAAGAAAACGAGGAGAAATTTGAAGAATTTTGTGACAGTGAGGAAGAATAGGTCGTCCATGCTGGTGCAGCAACTGCCATACATTTCACAGGACTGCTGTGACCTTCCAAAACGGCCAAGCATACATGATAAATTTCGCTTATTGATACCGTCTCCCTCTTCCAGATCCTAATAGTTTTGTCTGCGGATCCACTGCACAATAATTTCCCAACGGTCATCAAGCACAAAACGGAACGTTCGTGACCCTTTAGGGTTCCTTTGTAAGATATAATTTCCTGAGATTTCTCATCTGAAGTCCAGAAGTTGATATCAGATGTTGACGTCCCACTGTACAAAACAGATTCATCTGAGCTTAGCGCTATAGCATTGACGGCGGACGCAGGAGCATCCTTACCTTGTTTGAGTTCTATGACCAGTTTATGGTGGCATCGCCCTTTTTCGCACACAGTCGCTCGTTTCCACGCTTTTACTGTTCCATCAGCAGAAGCGGTAAACAACATCTCATGCCCACCAACGGCAATGGCATTGACGGCATCGTCATGGGCTTTGATTGACTCCACGCACACGAAATCGCTTAATCTCCAAACCTTTACGGTCTTGTCCCACGAACCTGAATACAGAAAGTCGTCATCCAGCCCTATGGCCAAGCAAGATATTGCATCAGAATGCTTAAAGCACGGGCTTTTGTGATGTCTTCTTTCAACAAAACTACCTGATCGGAAAAGATTCTTGAGATGCTCACTCATAGTCATGGTTGGAATTATGGTCGATAGTTTCAGAGACAAAGGAAGCCTTGGACGGTGCCATACGCGAATCTTCTTATCCTTATGAGCACTGTACACCTTCTTTCCTGCTACCACAAAAGACTTTACCGATGCATTTTCGCAACGGACAGTTTTCACTTGAACCACGCCACAATTTTCAGTATTCAGGATTTGTATATTGCCTTTCTCTGTGCCGGCGTACACCATGTTGTGCCCCAGGGTTGCAACAGAGATTATAGCCTCGTTATTTGCCGGTATCCCTATGATGGAGTGAACCAAACAATTACTGAAACACGGCAGCCTCCGATCTGCGGTTGAATCCGAGAATACGGAATGTGATGAAGCAGAATATAACGATTTGCAGTCAAGCTGACATTCAGTTTGATCCATACCGAACGAAATTCAATACAAAGTCTAGATCAATTGATTTCAGAGAGCATCATCGTTCGATGGAATAGAAACTATGTACGTTACTTGACAATCGCTACAAATCTTCTGGCAAAACAAAAGCTATGATAATAGCTAAATAGAAATTCCTCATGGTTACCATGTAACAAAGTGGACAGTCTTATCCATTGCATATTCTCGGAGCTAGCCATCTACATATAATGATTATAGGGGCTTCAGTCTATTTGTTTATAAGCGTGAAAGTAGGATAGGTTTGAGGGAATGGATTAAATCGGAACGTTCATCAACTTGAAAGGATAAGTACGGAAGGGCGGATTAAATCTGACCGTTCATAAGCTTGAAAGGGAAAGCACGTTTCGATAATGCAATATGTTGATGATCACGAGGTAACTATAAGACTGCTTGGCGATGCCTGAGTGGAGAGAAAATAAAAAATTTGTAACATTCAAGAGCTGTCAGAATTGAATGGGTCTGTACATGATTGTCCTTCCTGTTTTATAATTTTATTTCCTAAACACTTTGGACTTTTGATGTCTCGTATTTTATCTGAATTTTCGGAAATCTGAAAACATGGGAAGAAGATCCATCTGATTGGGGATTTCAGGTTAGATTACGACAATGCGATCCGCTCCGGATTCTGTATAATTGTCGTTATATCAACATTCAAATCCCGTGGGAGTTTGCAATATCACTCCTTTTACCAAACTGCCACCTGTAATGTGGTTTTTCGAATCATATCTGTTTCGGGCTCCATCTTCAATACGCACAATTTTATATACAACAAATTATCATTCAATCCACCGACTCTTGGATTTCTTGTATTACTTTTTCATACAGGCGCATAATGATGTCAAAAGGAGAAAACAATTTATAATATTACAATAACCGTATTAAATGCAGTAAGTCGATAGAGAAAATACGCTTTGTGGAACAGTTTCATACGTTATCGAAGAAATAACAACAAATTGATAGTGATATGCGAAAAATGGAGACTCCATTCATTAGGGTTTCGTGTTGAATAAAGACAATGAAATCTAAACGACAAGATCAAGCTGACTGATGGAGAACGCTTTTCACATTAACGTTATTAAACAGTTTATTAAAATATAAATAAGCAGTTTAATTTTAGAAATGTAAATCAAAGATGTGAGATAAGCAACTTAGTTAGATGAAAAAATAATAATAATAAATCAAACTACTGAGTAAAAGAATGCTTCATTAAAAGATTGTTTAATGATTATTCAACTAAACGATTAACAAAGTTGATAAGCTTTTTGGTGTCTAGTACTGGTCCAAGTTGTTTACGATGAAAGCATATTTTTATGTTTTTTGGAATAAGGGTTGGCTTATTATAACATGTTTTTCGAGTGTGCGTACAATTATTTTTAATCATATATTAGTGCATGGTTGTCTCGGTAATGTTCATATATTAATCGCATCTTTGCTATGCTATTTATCCACGACATTCAAGGATAGGTTATCTATATAACACCTGCATTTATATGAAATAGGTAGATATCTTATTAAATTATGTGAAATTGTTATTTATTCATATACTTTTCTTATGTTTAATTAATATTTTTATATTCAAATTTTAATGTATATAATATTTTTTAAAAAAATTATGTGTTATAAATAATAAATTTTAAAATAAATATATCTTTAATCAGATTAAATAAAAAATATCTCAATGAATTTACAATCTAAAATGATGTAATATTTGCCAACGAATAAATTAGTTATCCATTTATTCAACTAATTTATAAATATATATAAAATTAATTTTATATTAATTCAATATTTGTTCATGAATAAATTAGTTATCCATTTATTTAACTAATTTAAAAATACTTAAAAATATATAAAATTAATTTATATTGGTTCATTTCATTCCCAAAAAAAATTGATAAAATTGAAATTTTACCTAACGCTATTTTTCTTTAGAGATTGATATTGTAAATATTTCCAGCTATATTAAAATTTATATATATATATATATATATATATATATATTAAAATTTTTATATTTTTAAAAATTTTAAATAAAAATATAAAAATATAAAATTTCTCATAGTTATCATAAAAATATTAAAATAAAATTGATAAATGAGTGAAATCAAAATTAAGAAACAACATTATAATTGATTTAGCCTAAATCTATCTTTAGCTAGAAAGCCATCAAATATTTTAAGCCGATTTTTTCTAGTGTAAAACCAGAAAAGAAAAAGATTTACACATAAAATTTTTTATCCCTCTCCATATTTAATAGATCTTAAATTAAGAAAAATCTACACTAATACATTGAGAGGAAGACACACATAGAATATCAATTACAGACCTTAAGAAATTAATCTATGGTATAATAGAAAAAGGAAATTATATTTGAAAATGGTGTAATAAAAAAGAAAATATATTTGAAGATGACTTAGATTATATGTGTGTGGGTGGAAGACACACATATAACATTGAAATTGAAATATTTAACTAGAAATGAGCACTAAACTACTTTATTTATAATATACATTATATATATGTGTAATATGAAAGGAAAAAATCCTCTTTATTTTACGTTGCAAAACCACTAAATTTTATTTTGCATGACCTCATTTGATATTTTTTTTCCTAGTTATTCTTTTGTGGGTACCAATTAATGTTTTACCATACTATGTCTTAACATTACAAGCATGTAAATATTTACATTTTTGGTATTGATATCTATTTTATATGAATATATTTATTTATATGCAACTAAGTTTTACTTTGCATGACTTCATTTGATATATTTTTTTCCTAGTTATTCTTTTGTGAATACCAATTAATGTTTTTACCATATTGTGTCTCAACATTACCAGGATGTAAATATCTACATTTTTGGTATTGGTATCTAGTTTATATGAATGTATTAATTTATATGTTGTTGTGACTATGATTGTGTTGCTTATAAAAATTGGCTTTTCTCCTTCGTTCCATGTTATTAGTCCCTGTCGCTTGCAGCACAAGTCTATAGTAATCGAAAAGGGGCAATAGCATTATTAATCTCGGCACGAGACTATAGTAGTAGAAATGGGGCAATAGCATTATTAATCTCGGTTGTTAACCTAAAATTTTAAGTCTACTGCATAAAACAAAAATTGCTCAGCCTATGAAATGGACATAATGATTTCCAAGACCAATCACATATTTGATCATTTTATTTGGCTTCTTTTTGAGGTAGAGGATATATGTTTCATGTTTTTCATATAACTTAGATTTACTTTATATATTATTTTTTTAGTATTTCCGAAATGTTTCAGAATAGAAACTAATTCTAGCATTAATCAGTAAGAATTAAATGTCTAGGGTAATATATGGGGGTATTTTGTAATGTATATTTAGGAGGAAACCATTGTGTGCATGTAGTGGTGTGCTGTCACTTGTGTGTTGTAGTGGTGTGTTGTCGCTTGTGTGCATATAGTGGTGTGCTGTCAAGGTAAAGGTATCAGCCAGCTAGCCGTCGTAGGTAAAGGTATCAAGGTATCTTCCAATTGTCCCGTCCCATGTATAACTGAGCTTGCTCATTCACTTTCCCAGACTGAGCTTGAGATCATTACCCAAGCTTTGCTCCGTGGGTGTTATGCATGGCATTTGAAGTTATTCCATTTCTATGATTTCTTCCAGGAGTGCTCAATACTACATGGAAGAGGTAGCCTGATAGGGCAGTAAAAAAATTTATTCAACCAACAACAACAAACATCAATGGTGGCAGAAGGAACATGCATAAGTACATGCAAACTTCTATTGAACTAAAGGTGAACTTGCAGATATTTATTAACATTTGAATTTCGACTAATTTTATACTTCTTCCTTTCAAATGGACATAGTCTTCTCTACTATATCCTTTGTAACTGCATCTTCATCATCTATAGAAAATTTTTATAGTATATACTTCTACTTTTTGTAAGGACTATAAACTTGGATAAAACAATTAGTGGATGACTTGCTTTTCAACGTACATTCGCTATATCTATGTGTTGATTTGTGTAGTTGAAAAGCATTTGAGGGTAGAATAGATTTGGGAGAATAGATTTGTGTGAGATGAGAGCATGCCAAAATTCCAGAAGAAAGAGGGGCATCGATAGCTTTATAATCCTTCATATCGAAGTGTTATGCAAGATCCAAACTAAATTGAGATTGAGAAAGCCATATCAGACAAGAAGACTAAGTAATATGAAGTCTGGAAAATGAAAAACTAGAGTAGTTATTTGGTTTCTCCTGTAATTAATATCAACATCATCCTCTAGTTGTTTATTTTCAATACTATCAAAAAAATATAACTCCATGAGTGACAAAACCAAAAACAAAATTGCTCTGGTAGTATTTTGTGTGCTTTCCTAATGTTGCAATATGTACGATCACTTCTAAAAGAGACAAACTAATTAATCTCATTATTAGTCCTTGCCATCTGGGAGATGGCATGGACTATAGTAATCGATATGGTGGGCTTCACATTAATTTCAACTGTTTTTTTAGTTGTTTAGTCTCGTGACTATGACAAGTGACCAAAGTATTTAACCTAGAAATATATGAAATCTTTTTGCCTTCTTATTTAGCCTCTTCCCGAGGCAGAGAGGCTAAACCATATATTATAGTCCATGCCATTTCCTTTGCATTTTGAAGTTTAAAGAAGTTGTTAAACTAATGCTAACATTAGTTTGAATAACATTTCATGCTTAGGAATTAAAAACATATCTCCGGTTACATGGTTGCCAAAGTTGTAGTCTTTAAACACATGGTTGCCAAAGTTGTAGGGCTTCAACACATGTCTCACGCATGCATCTGAACTGGAACATCTAACTATCGATTGAACTGGGCATTGCCCCTTCTTATCACTATTGTAACCATTAGAGAGCCTAGAAGCATTCAATTTGCATAAGAGCCCAGAAGCAAAGCTTGGAAGGATAGAAGCTAGCCTGAACCTGGTGCAACCATGTGCTTAGCTAACCAGTTGCATAGAGTGCTTAGCTAACTGGTTGCATAGAGTGCTTAGCTAACTGGTTGCATAGCTTCATCTGAGAAGGATAGAAGCCGACCCAAACCAATTGCATAGCTTCATCAATCGACCTGCACAGCTTCATCGATCCACCGATCGACCGCTTCACCCAATACTTCTCTTCTCTTAGAGGTACAATTCTGAAATTAATATAAATTACAAATTCTGAAATAAATTTAAACTACAATAAGCAATAAGTAGCAATAAGTAATTCAAGCTGTTAACCTTTCTTCACCTGAGCTCTGAGTGCTCTCGGATAAGTGGACCCAGTGAAATTGCATGGGAGAGTTTTCCATACTCAGGAGTCCCTAAGTCTTCTACTATCTTGACCTTTCTTCACCTAAGAAGAGGTGCTCTCGGATAAGTTCTCTCAGTGCTCTCAGATAAGCAGAATCAGTGAAATTGAATTCTTCAGTCACTATAGCAGCTTACCGTGAACATGTTGAATCACCTGGAGCATGCAACCAACATGGACTCTTCATTCATTGTAGCAGTTTATCTTTGAATCATCTAGAGCACACAATACCTGGAGTGAGAATTGCATCAAACACGAACTCTTCAGTCACTATAGCAATGTACCTTTGATTCACCTGGAACACACAACACCTCGAGTGAGAATTGATTTTAGGTATGTATTCTCATTTAAATATTTTATCATAAACCATTTTGAATTCCATTTCCTAGCCCATCTATAAGCCCTTATTAAAATATAAATGCTTATTAAAACATCTGCAAAATGGTTCACACCACCTTCGTAAATGGCTAAGATTAATTACGACTGTAAATGGAAATATTGTAGACAATACTATAATTTTCATATATTTCATATATGTTTGATAACAAATTACCCATAATTGACAGAAATCCATCTCGATTGGTATCTCCCAAAAAATCCTAATCAATCAATATATCACAATCCTGCATCTTGCATATATACATGTCTACATATATACGTGTCTAATGAGAAGCGAAACTTACCTTAACTTCATTTTCAAAACTCCGGTCCCCAAAAACAAAAAAAAAAATGCACTTCAATTAGATATTCTAAAGCCGAAATAAAGACAATCCATGTACAAGCTTAAAAAAAAATGCACTTCAATTAGATATTTTGAAGCTCGAATAAAGACAATCCATGTACATGCTTATAATCTATTGTTAATTCATTTCATGAATTTCAACTTAGGATGGATTGTGATTATAGAGTGGTACTGTATTTTTAATAAAATCTTTATTCTCTCAAATCTCCAGTCTTACATGTCTCTGTGTAGAGTATTCGACTTGTCATAATGTCTCTATGTAGAGTATTCGACTTCTCATATATTTACCAATAGTGTAATTTTGTTGATAATCTCCTCTCATCTCAAAATTTGTGGTCATTCACTGGACAATAATTAAAATGTGTGCATGAGGGTTTCATACAATATCAGGTCATTAGTTTCTTGCATCTTATTATAATGGGTTTCAATACCTTTGATTCCATCAAGATTTTTTCGCTCAGCTATTTTCCTTCCCCATCTCGATTGCGTTCGATCTAGAACTGGTCCCTATACTTCATTGTTGCAGCCCTATCCTTCATTGTTGTAGGGTTGGGTGAGATGTGTCACTCTTGCAACTTTCAGGCACTTGAGAGATGGTCCAAACATAGGGATCGAAGCTAGGCCAGTTGGAAAATACTTACACAATATTTAATACTCAACCGCAGCTCAACCAATATTCCATTAAAGCCAATTTAACTGGATATATGGCTTCTGCCAGTTTTGCAATTTAAAGTAACAACAACATCAAAATTCTCTCTTGTCATCAGCATCAAATATTTTTTTAGCATTCAAATAATAAATCCTACCCAAAGGGATGACCTTGGCTGTCAAATTCAATGCCTAATCCTCTTGACTACAGGCATGAACACAGATCTCTCATAAGGTCAACACAGATCAAGATCCCAAAGGCCTAGTAATATGAAAAACAAAAGGGATATATCACAAAAATTAGTAAAATCAAAATCAAAATCACAAAATCTTACAAGACCCCAAAAAATGCACTAGTATTTGATAACTATCCATCTCAAGAACACCATGAATTCAAATCAATCAGTGAATTTCAGAAACTCTATATAGACCAAAATTGTAGCGAGGCACAAATGAAAATCAAATTCCCAAATCTGGAAAAATCATGCTTCATAACAAGAAACATCTTCAAATTTTACATAGAATTAGAGTATGGAGTATCCATGCTTGACAATATGCGAGACTATTCAAGGCTTACCTGTGTGGTGGAGAGAAAAACTGGAGAGTCCAACAAGATAGTAGAGCTCAAACCAGGGGGAATTGAAAGAAAGGGTGATCTAGCTCGACGATAGAAATTTGGGAAAATTGCTATGGTATTCAACCACGTTTCTATCATGCATTATGATGTGTTATGTTCAACCATGTCTCTTGTTATGTTCAACCATGTATATTCAATACGAGAGTGAAATTATTTAAAAATTACTAATTTCTTAAATAGAGTGTAAGGTTTGAAGTGATCTCCCATGTCCTCAAGCTGTAAGTGAATCCATAACTCAATGGCTTCACATTTACTTACATTTTACATTTTCATGGAACTACCTAGTGAAATCCAGATTGGTAAAGGGGTAATAAATCTTAAAATTATTTCTATGCTAGCAATCAAATTATTTACTTAGATGGAAAGTAAAAATATTTATTTTCAAATACAAGGATATGTGCATGAAAGTTGAAAAATGGGATTAAAGTAAGTGGATCATCCGATGAGGTAAAAATAATAAAATTTATTTAAATTATTTATGGAAGAATCTAGAATTTTGTGCTTTCGTGGGAGGTGTGATCTTCCTTGCTAGGAATCCCATTTCGTGTGGACTCCTTCACTGCATCAATATCTCCAGGGCCTATTGCACAACTCAATGCAATGGTTAACATCATATTAGAGTAGATTATCTTATATCTATGGGGTTTGCACCTACCCAATTCCAAGATCGATCTCATTCTGGATCTTGATCTTTGATCCTCACAAAGGCATGTCGTTCTGGTGCCACAACTACTTACGCTTCCTTCATAGAATTAGAGAAATTCATCAATCAGCAATGGCAAATGCCTTGGCCTTATCAGATTAGCTAAACATTCATCTGCCTTGTCCTCTCCTTTGTGTGAGCAGTCACCCGGGGCGACAGTGGACATAATAATCCTGATTCTGGTGTTGGGATCCTACAGGGTTTTACTGACACCATATTTGAAATACATATCCCACGAGGCACTTGCAATTATGCGTGAAACATTTGTGATGATCCATTACTACAACAATTGGGGAACAATGAGGCTTCGATGCAATGCTTATTAATGTGTCGGGTTGGCCATTCTTTTACATGATTAAAGTGGACCTCCACAACATGCTTTCAAGTCCCTGGTTGACCAGAGCATAATATCCTGTGAGGTTTTACTGACACCATATTTGAAATACATATGCCACGAGGCGCCCACAATTTTGCCTACAACATTTGTGATGATCCATTATTGCAACAATTGGGGAACAATGGGGCTCCGATGCAACACTTATTAATTTTTCGGGCTTGGCCATTCTTTTACATGAATAAAGCAAACCTCCACAACATGCTTTCAAGTCCCTGGTTGACCAGAGCATAATTCTTGGCTAGGTTAATGCTGACACTAACTGCTGCACCTTCTAGATTTGTAGTTAATGCTGCAACTGACTGTTGCACTTGCACCTTCTAGCTCTATTCCTGGGTCAGGTTAATGTTTCAAATGAATTTTTCTCCGAGTCCTCCTTTTAGCGAGGGAACAACAACCATCCTCTCCTATTCCTAGAGATAGATAGTTGTAGGTTCTGCTCAATAAAATAACATCTTCCCTTTGCAAATGCACGCAGGTCTGGCACGAAAGGAGAGCTACTATCCCCATGTCAATGACTGGGTAAACTACAATTATTGGTGCTACTTGCAACTATACAGTGTTTGTTTTGCTGGAGTTACACAAGTAGCACCATTCCTCTCCGAAGCCTCCAACAAAGTTCCCAACCAGACAAGGAGCTATGTAGAAATGCTTAAAATGGAAAAGGGTACATGAAAAGTGGGCGGCATGCAATAACTGCATGAATATGCATGAATATCGTGTAGGGTTTAACTGCATGGCCAACATGCACCTCGAAAATCCAAATATTTTGACGTCATTATGACTCTATGATACATCATGAACGGTATATCATGTATCTAGAATACATGGGAACAGTGTGTATGGATCCTTGGTCAACCTGGACCATTAACCCTCCATGCAAAAACTCATTGAAAGAAATCATCTCAGATAAGTGAAACTTGGCCCCACATATTGTTAACAGTTTCTGCTGAATCATGAGAGCTTCTAACCAAATATGCGATCGAGTGCACTCATAATAAATATGTTGTCACTTGTGAATGTAACTTCATACAAATGGTAAACTAAATGTACTACATATTATTGGTAATGCCTATTAAATTAGCAAGAAATTTCGCACTGACCTGTCCTCTTATGTGTGGGACAAATATCATATCCTCTACTATGTCTCGGGCCTCATTACCTCCCAATTCAATACCAATTTCACAACTTCAGCCTTTTGTCCTATTCAGCTTGCCAGCCCATGTGTGTAAATTATTTTGGATGGAAGCTGAAGATGGATGTTTGACGAGGGTTTTGTTCATAATGGGCTCTTGAAATCCACTGCCTGGCTTATTGACAATGAGGGCGATATGATTAAAAAATTGATTGAGGAATACCCAAATTACACTATAACTTTTACTGGGTACTCGCTTGGATCCGGTATAGGGGCTCTGCTGCTTTTGATCGTGGTCAATAATAGGGACTTGTTGGGTGAAATAACTAGGAATCATATTAGATGTTTTGCGTTTGCTCCAACCATATGCATGTCTCTCAATTTGGCTGTTAGATATGTTGACATTGTTAACTATGTTGTGTTATAGGTATGGTTTAATTTTTTCTTTTACTTGCATTATATTTTTGGTTTCAAACTATAATCATAATTACGCCTTCTTTGCCAGTGACAATCTAGAAGATGGTTTCTGGATCCAAGATTTTGGGTTTGAATCTCGATGTGATATCATCTTCCATGGCTTGAGATGTGTATGTGCTTTGTAGGTTCCTTCCTTTTGATTATTGTCTTTGTAATACCACCTTAATTGCAAGCTTACAGAAAAATCAAAATGGCATATTCTATGTTGCAAATTCTTTTCTTTGTATTGCCACCTTAATTACAAGCTTGCAATAAAAGTCAAAGTGGAATATGATCTGTTTCAGATTTGGTTCCACGGCCTAGATTAGATTTCATTCACCTTTGAGGTTATTGCCTATGTTGTATTCTGTGCGCATCCCCAAAAATAAAATCAATGGTATTTGGAAGAAGATCAGTTATTCTCATGCTCTACTCTGTGTGCAACCCCCAACAAAAAATAAAGTTAATGGTATCTGGAATAACTTATAAGTTCAGCTGATTCATGAGATCGAAACTCAATTTATCCATATTAAACTATAGCCACATTTACACGATCTCTTAATCGACCTAGATTGGGTCCTCCATGCACGGGATTACGGCGTATGTTTTATTTTATCCATGCACAGAATTATGGCATATGTTGTATGGCATAGGATTATTGATAGTCTAGGTCAGGTGCTTATCACTAGATAATATGATTTCAAAGTGTAGTAACAAATCATTGTTTTCTAGTTAATGATGCACGACGTGATGGGGAATGATTGTCAGTGCCTGGGTCTATAAGCAATGACTAGATCAACTCAATGCAATGGTTAACATCATATTAGAGTAGATTATCTTATATCTATGGGGTTAACATCTACCCAATTCCAATATCAATCTCATTCTTGATCTTGATCTTTGATCCTCACAGAGGCATGTTGTTTTGATGCCACAACTACTTATGCTTCCTTCATAGAATTAGAGAAAGTCATCAATTAGCAATGGCGAATGCCTTGGCCTTATCAAATTAGCTAGACATTCCTCTGCCTTGTCCTCTCCTTTGTGTGAGCAGTCACCCGGGGCGACAATGGACATAATAATCCTGATTCTCGTGTTGGGATCCTGCGGGGTTTTACTGACACCATATTTGAAATACATATGCCACGAGGCACCCAAAATTCTGCCTGCAACATTTGTGATGATCCATTACTGCAACGATTGGGGAACAACGAGGCTCCGGTGCAACGCTTATTAATGTGTCGTTGTTGGCCATTCTTTTACATGAATAAAGCAGACCTCCAGACATTCTTTCAAGTCCCTAGTTGACCAGAGCATAATATCCTGCGAGGTTTTACTGACACCATATTTGAAATACATATGCCACGAGGCACCCGAAATTCTGCCTACAACATTAGTGATGATCCATTACTGCAACAATTGGGGAACAACAAGGCTCGGGTGCAACGATTATTAATGTGTTGGGGTTGGCCATTCTTTTACATGAATAAAGCGGACCTCCACAACATGTTTTCAAGTCCCTGGTTGACCAGAGCATAATTCTTGGCCAGGTTAATGCCGACACTAACTATTGCACCTTCTATATCTGTAGTTAATGTTGCAACTGACTGTTGCACTTGCACCTTCTAGCTCTATTCTTGGGTCATGTTAATGTTGCAAATGACTTTTTCTCCGAGTCCTCCTTTCGGTGTGGGGAACAACAACCATCCTCTCCTATTCCTAGAGATAAATAGTTGCAGATTCTGCTCAACAAAAGAACATATTCCCTTTACAAATACACGCAGGTCTGGCACGAAAGGAGAGCTGTTATCCCTATGTCAATGATTCGGTAAACTAGAATTATTGGTGCTACTTGCAACTATACAGTGTTCGTTCTGCTGGAGTTGCACATGTAGTACCATTCCTCTCCAAAGCCTCCAACAAAATTCCCAACCAGACAAGGAGCTATGTAGAAATGCTTAAAATGGCAAAGGGTAGACGACAAGTGGGTGGCATGCAATAACTGCATGAATATGCATGAATATCGTGTAGGGTTTAACCGCATGGCTAACATGCACCTTGAAAATCCAAATATTTCGACGTCGTTATGACTCTATGATACATTATGAACGATATATCGTGTATCTAGAATACGTGGGAATAGTGTGTTTGGATCCTTGGTCAACATGGACCATTAACCCTCCATGCAAAAACTCACTGAAAGAAATCATCTCCGATAAGTGAAACTTGGCCCCATATATTGTTAACAATTTCTGCTGAATCATGAGAGCTTCCAACCAAATATGCCATGGGGTGAACTCTTAATAATTCTGTTGTCACTTGTGAATGTAACTTCATACAAATGGTAAACTAAATGTACTACATATTATTGGTAATGCCTATTAAATTAATAGGAAATTTCACACTCACATGTCCTCTTATCTGTGGGACAAATATCATATCCTCTACTATGCCTTGGGCCTCGTTACCTCCCAATTCAATACCAATTCCACAACTTCAACCTTTTGTCATATTCAGCTTGCCAGCCCATGTGTGTAAATTCATTTGGCTGGAAGATGAAGATGGATGTTCGACGAGGGTTTTGTTCATAATGGGCTTTTGAAATCCACTACCTGGCTTATTGACAATGAGGGCAATATGATTAAAAAATTGATCGAGGAAGACCCAAATTACACTCTCACTTTTACTCGGCACTCGCTTGGGTCTAGTATAGGGGCTCTGCTGCTTTTGATCGTGGTCAATAATAAGGACTTGTTGGGTGAAATACCTAGGAATCAGATTAGATGTTTTGCATTTGCTCTGGCCAGATGCATGTCTCTCAACTTGGCTGTCAGATATGCTAACATTGTCAACTCTGTTGTGTTACAGGTATGGTTTAATTTTTTCTTTTACTTGCATTATTTTTTTGGTTTCAAACTATAATCACAATTATGCCTTCTCTGCCAGTGACAATCTGGAAGATGGTTTCTGGATGCAAGTTCTCGGGTTTGAATCTTGATGCGATATCATCTTCCATGGCTTGAGATGCGTATGTGCTTTATAGGTTCCCTCCTTTTGATTATTGTCTTTGTAATACCACCTTAATTGCAAGCTTACAGAAAAATCGAAGTGGCATATTCTATGTTGCAAATTGTTGTCTTTGTAATGCCACCTTAATTGCAAGCTTGCAATAAAAATCAAAGTGGCATATGCTCTGTTTCAGATTTGGTTCCACAACCTAGATTAGATTTCATTCACCTTTGAGGTTATTGCCTATGTTTTATTTTGTGTGCATCCCCAAAAATGAAATCAATGGTATTTGGAAGAAGTTTAGTTATTCTCATGCTCTACTCTGTGTGCACCCCCCAACACAAAATAAAATTAATGGTATCTAGAATAACTTATAAGTTCAGCTGATTCATGAGATCGAAACCCAATTTACCCATATTAAACTATAGCCACATTTACATGATCTCTTAATCGACCTAGATTGGGTCATCCATGCATGGGATTATGGTGTATGTTGTATTTTATCCATGCGCGGAATTATGGCATATGTTGTATGGCATAGGCTTATTGATAGTCTAGGTCAGGTGCTTATCACTATATAATATGATTTCAGAGTGTAGTAACAAATTGTTGTTTTCTAGTTAATGATGCACGATGTGATGGGGAATGATTGTCACTGCCTGGGTCTATAAGCAATGACTGGATCAACTCCTCTCAATCCCCCTATGTAGACTACTGGGTATTGGCTATCGGGAATGTCCTTATGGCTGTGCCTCACTCACTCCCTGTAGTGCGTAATTTGATATTTAAGTAATGATTTGGAAGTCCTGAACTAAATATAGTATTGCCCTTACTCGTGACGTGTTACTTTATGGACTCTAATTAATCAGTACTTATCTCGAGAACATGCTCTTTTCATTTGGATGTGCCACTTTCTCAAGAAGTGGCTCTAAATCATTAAATATAAATTATTTTTTATGTGTTTTGAATGAGTGGCATGGTTTCGCCAGCCACCTCCTGCCCACAGTTCAATCACTTTGACTCGATATTGGTTGTTTGAGTAGTGATCATTTTTTATTAACCTAATAGATCAAGTATCACGGTGGACACGTTTATTGTTAGAAAATTATATATTACGGAGCAATGGAACACATAAAATATTGTAGAAATATAAACACAAAAAATGCACAAAACAAGAGAGACACAGATATACGTGGTTCAACCAGTTTGGGCTACGTCCACCCCGAACAGCCAGTCCTTCCTTTCTATTATCTAGCAAAATGAAGAGATACAACCTACAGCAAATCCGCTGTAATATCCTCTGTTTTCTTTCACAGTCTCAGCTCTCTGTTTCTCGCTCACAGAATACACATCTATCACACAGCCTCAAATACAATGCCCTCATACAAAGAGAGGGGTTGCCTTCTAGGGCAAAAAACCCTAAACGAAACATAAGTTCTGCCGTCAGATCATCGGCCTAATGAACGGCCCAGATTGACTAGAAATTACTATACTTTTACAAGTCCCCCCCGCACCCCCCCCCCCCCGCATGGAGGGGTGTACAAAACTTCCTGGGGTATACATCCGACTGAAACAAAGACCTCTGAACAATCATGTTCCACACACAACAATCTCCCACTTGGAGAATGATTGTAGCAACTCCACCGCTGCTTCATTTGCTAGACAATGACTCCTCTTTGGACCTAGCTATTTCTCATCTTCATCGTCATCCTTGAAGACCAATTGAAACTGAGCATGTTCTCAGTTTCTCCCTAGTTACAACTTTTGTTAGCATATCTGCACGATTCTGGCTAGTGTGTATCTTTTCCAGCTTCAACTCTCCATCTTCCAACACTAATCGTATGAAATGGTACTTGAGTTGTATGTGTTTAGTCCTAGAATGAAATGCTGAGTTCTTTGCAAGATGAATGGCACTTTGGCTATCACTGTATAACGTGCTCATATCATGCTTCTTACCCAACTCACCCATAAACCTTTGTAACCAAATCATTTCTTTACTAGCCTCTGTAGCAGCAACATACTCTGCTTATGTTGTTGAAAGTGCAACAACACTTTGGATTTTTGAAACCCAACTGACAGCTGTTCCTCCAACAGTAAATACATATCCTGTAGTGCTCCTCCTGTTATCTCTGTCACCTGCCATATCTGCATCAACATATCCTTGTAGGCAGATGTTTGAACCACCAAAGCATAATGCTTGATTTGTGGTACCTTTCAAATATCTGAGAATCCATTTCACTGCCATCCAATGTTCCTTTCTTGGATTGTTCATGTACCTGCTTACAACTCCCACTGCATGTGCAATATCAGGCCTTGTGCAGACCATTGCATACATTAAGTTTCCAACTGCTGATGCATATGGAACTTTAGACATATAACCCATGTCTTCTTGGGTCTTTGGGCACATTTCCTTGCTAAGTTTGAAATGGCTAGCAAAAGGTGTACTAATTGGTTTTGCATTTTGCATGTTAAATCTTTTCAACACCTTTTGTATGTACTCATTCTGAGACAATGTTAATTTACAATTTTTCCTGTCTCTAGTTATTCTCATACCAAGGATTTGTTTTACAGCTCCCAAATCCTTCATTGCAAATGAATTTGCTAATTTTCTTTTCAGCACATTTATTTCCTGCATGTTAGATCCTGCAACAAGCATGTCATCTACATACAATAACAATATAATATAGCTGCCATCATTTTTCTTTTTCAAATAAACACAATGATCAGAGTGACATCTAGTATAACCTTGTTCAGACATAAACTTGTCAAATTTTAGATACCACTGCATTGGAGCCTGTTTTAAGCCATACAAGCTCTTCTTCAACCTGCACACTAGTTTCTCCTTCCCTTTCACCCCATATCCTTGTGGCTGATGCATATATATCTCTTCCTCCAAATCCCCATGGAGAAAGGCTGTCTTTACATCTAACTGCTCAAGATGCAAATCTTCAGCTGCTACAAGACTTAAAATAGTTCTGATTGAAGTCATTTTAACAACAGGAGAAAATATTTCATCAAAATCAATACCTTTCTTCTGTGCAAACCCCTTCACCACAAGTCTATCTTTACACCTCTGTTTTCGTCCATCTTCTTCCTTCAGCCTGTAAACCCATTTATTCTGCAATGCTGTTTTACCTGCAGGCAACCTGACTAAGTCCCAAGTCTTTATGTGCTAAGGAGTCCATCTCTTCTTTCATGGCTTGCTCCCACTTCTTCCTGGTTTCTTCCTGCACTACTTCTTCATAACATTTCGTTTCACCAGAATCAGTCAACAATAAATAATATAATGAAGGAGAGTAACGTTCAGGGGGTCTACTTATCCTGGTAGATCTTCTAACACCACTTTCGGGTGTTTGGGGTGCCTGTTGCTATTGTGGTGGTTGCGGTTTTTGTGGTTGTTGATTATTATTATTTTCAGGCACCTTTACTTTTTCAGTGATTTCGTCAAGAACTGCGTATTCATTGTTTTCTTTTTCTTGCTTCTTTTCCTGCAACTGATTCTTATACAAGACCTTTTCATTGAATATTACATCTCTGCTCCTAATGATTTTGTGATTTTCATAATCATATAAGCGATAACCAAAATCATTAACACCATATCCAATAAAGGAACATTTCTTTGACTTTGCCTCAAGCTTTGTTCTATTTTCTTTATCAATATGGACAAAGGCCTCACAACCAAAAGGCTTTAAAAAAGAGTAGTTTACCTTTTTACCTATCCATGCTTCCTCCGGAACACCACCATCCAAGGAACTTGAAGGCCCTCTGTTTATTAGATAAACAGCAGTATCTACAGCATCTGCCCAAAACTGTAAAGGCAATCCTGCATGTAATCTCACGCACCTTGCATGCTCCATGATTTTTTTGTTCATCCTTTCTGACACACCATTTTCTTGTGGTGTTCTTGGAACTGTCTTCTCTCTGCGAATTCCATGCTCTGAACAGTACCTATCAAACTCTTTGCTGCAATATTCACCTCCATTGTCTGATCTAAGACACTTCAATTTATTTCCTGTTTCAATCTCAACAAAAGCTTTCCATTTCTTGAAAGTATCAAATACATCATATTTATTCTTGATACAATAAATCCAAGTTTTTCTAGTTGCATCATCAATAAAAGTAACATAATAATGAGACCCACCGAGAGATGATACCTGAGCAGGTCCCCATACGTCTGTATGCACAAGCTCTAATTTTTCGTTCTTCTTTTCTTTCCCAACTCTGAGAAATCTGACTCTCTTCTGTTTTCCATAAATGCAGTTCTCACAGAAGTCCAAATCAACATTCTTCAAACCTGGCAACAAATTCCTTGAGTGAAGAATCTTCATCCCCTTTTCACTCATGTGTCCGAGCCTATGATGCCATAATGCTGCATCTGCTCCTTTGGAAGTTAAAGCATTAACAGAGTTAGAAATACCATTGCATAAATACAATGTACCAACCTTTTCGCCTTTTGTTATTACCAAGGCTCCTTTAGTGACCTTCCAAGCTTTATCTGTGAAAGTTGTCACACAACCTTCACTGCCTAACTGCCCTGTTGAAATCAGATTTTTCTTTAGATCTGGAACATGCCTTACCTCCTTTAATAGCCATTGGTTTCCATTCTGCTGTTTTACAAGAACCTTACCCATTCCAACGATTTTACAGGGTTTATCATCACCCAGATGAACTTGTCCAAAATCTCCTTGAACATAGTCATGAAAGTATTTCTTATCAGGTGTGGCATGGAATGAAGCCCCTGAATCTACCACCCAGGAATCAGTAATATTTTCGAAAGAAAGAATCAAAGCATCTTGTAACACCTCACCTGTCACATTTGCTTCATGATTGTTTTCTTGCTGTGCATCTCCTTCTTTTCCCTTCCGAGATCTACAGTCTTTCTTTAGGTGTCCTTTCTTTCCACATATCCAGCACATTATCCCCGATCTGGACTTGGATCTGCCTTTCCTTGATTTACTGCGATATCCTGAGCTCTTTCCTCTTTCCATTTTTCTTCCTCTAGACTCTGCACTCAAAGCATTTCCCGATGTCTCACCGGAGCTTTTCTGTCGCATTTCCTCGCTAAGGATAGCACCGACAACATCATCAAACTTTAAAGTACTAGATCCAGAAACGGAGTTACTAATGGCCATTACCAAACCATTCCAACTTTCTGGTAATGAGCACAAGAATAACAAAGCTCTAACTTCATCGTCAAAGTTTACCCCTACAGAACTTAATTGACTTGTAACTGTATTAAAATCATTTAAATGGTTTGCAACAGATCCACCTTCCGACATATTCATATTAAATAACCGTTTCATAAGAAATACCTTGTTTGAGGCCGAGGGTTTTTCATATAGTTTCAACAACGTCTTCATCAAACCCTCTGTCGTGGTTTCCTTCGAAATGTTGAAGGCGACTGATGCAGCAAGGCACAACCATATTGTTCCGAGTGCCTTTCTATCAAGAAGGTTCCATTCTTCGTCTTTCATACCCGTCGGCATCTTTGTTTTTCCGCCCAATGGTAGGTATAGATCTTTCTGATACAGATAATCTTCCATCTGCATCTTCCACAGCGAGAAGTTTTGGCCATTAAATTTCTCGACCCTAAACTTACCATCTTCCGCGATTGCTCCCACTCGAACCAGGAACCCTTCTTTCCTGTGAGTTTATCAGCCAAATATACCTTCGGCTCTAATACCAGTTGTTAGAAAATTATATATTACGGAGCAATCGAACACATAAAATATTGCAGAAATATAAACACAGAAAATGCACAAAACAAGAGAGACACAAATATACGTGGTTCACCCAGTTTGGGCTACGTCCACCCCGAACAGCCAGTCCTTCCTTTCTATTATCCAGCAAAATGAAGAGATACAACCTACAGCAAATCCGCTGTAATATCCTCTGTTTTCTCTCATAGTCTCAGATCTCTGTTTCTCGCTCATAGAATACACATCTATCACATAGCCTCAAAATCAATGCCCTCATACAAAGAGAGGGGTTGCCTTCTAGGGCAAAAAAACCCTAAACTAAACATAAGTTCTACCGTCAGATCATGTGCCTAATGAACGGCCCAGATTGACTAGAAATTACTATACTTTTACAAGGAAATTTTACATTTATTTTTGGCTTCGGGGGCGTTGCCCCCGAGCCCCCGCCGGGGCACCGCTGGCCCCCAGGTGGGACAAGTCCCCCCCGCACCCCCCCGCGTGGAGGGGTGTACAAAACTTCCTGGGGTATACATCCGACTGAAACAAAGACCTATGAACAATCATGCTCCACACACAACATTTATCTCATGCATGTGCTAGTATGCGTCAGAGTTATTGTCTTCCTCTGAGCAGTGTGAACCCTTTTCACAAAGTTGCAAAGCCACATAGAGGTAATAAGGTTCTCCTTCTTCCTCAACTTGAAGATCGAGGTGAGGAAGGAGCTATCTAAACTCATCTCTGGCATACGATACAACTAGTGGATATCGGTGGGCAGAAAGGTACGAAGTCCTCCAACTCGCATATCCTTTGAATCTTAGTTCTATGTATCCAAATATCCTCCCCACAAGCGAGCAAGCAAGTTGGTTGGTATCAGTGCCACATCCAGACACTAGACCAATTCCATGTTCTTTGTAGGCACTAGCTGCTACACAGCCTCTCTTGTTTCATTATGAAAACAAGACTAGCAAGCTAAACTATGATCAAATTATTATTCGCACGAAAAATTAGAGGGGATTTATGTCAGGTCCTCTTGGTGGAGATTCTATAATCTCCACTTAGACCTCAATTGCTTCTACAACTATTGACTGAGATCCAAATCATCATAGGGAGCAAGGACAACACCAAATCTAGATTGAAACCAGGAACCATCACTATTACCAGTAGACTCCGTCAATTATGAAGTAGGTGAAGCATATTGAATCTGTCAATATGCAGCTGGTGAAGCACCCGAAGATTCAATTAATCCAGTTAAAGAATTAGTTTACTAAGCTAAGTTTCAGTTTGAAAGCCAACACATATTGCAGAGCTAGAAGTTTATAGGGTTTATTATGGTTATCTAGATTCTTAGTTTGAACTAGAGCTAGTTGATTCAGTTGGTTACTGCATAAACAACAACAAAATACCTTTGTTTGGTTACAGTAAAGGTAGTTGATGTAGCAACAGAGCCAATTCATTAAGTGTTTGTTGTTGAACACTCCTTCAATGAATGATCTAAGTTCAACAACTAATGGATTCAATCTAAAAAGGTTTCTAATTTCAGTAGGTAATGGAGTCGATCTAAAAAGAGTGGTAAAGATGTCAGGTTGATAACATGGTAAAACACGAAAGGTAAATAAAGTTTAAATGAATAACAATGTTTTGTCTGCACACCCAAGAAGGCAAGCCCATCTTCCATATTTGATATGTCTGGTTGTAGTTCCTAAATGAAAGGAGCTCAAATGATCCAAGATTATGCTATAGGTAGTTATCTCTATCCAACCACCATTAAATAAAGTAAGCATAAGCAGGTCCCCACTTAGATGCTGATAGCTACCTTCTACAGAGAATTGATCTCTTGCCTGTGGAGAAAATCCCATGTTTAACCACTCTCTCAGCTCAATTTATGGTCTTTTAGAACTACCCAAGCTAGGAAGCTACCTTGAGAAGAAGCTACCCAAGGACCCTCTAGAAACAAACTAAGAAGGGTTGTTGTCTATAAATTACCCGAGCCCAATCACAACAGAGCGACCTACGAAATGTCTATGCGCAAAAGATGTGGACCATATATTATGACAATGTTACCAGAAATGGAACGATTGTCAACGTTCCTACGAAAAATAGCTCCAGAAACAATACGGGAAGGGAAACCACGTTTTATACGAGTGTTTTCTTTTTTATTGATAAGAAACTGGTTTATGGTGAAATAGATCATTTCCCACAACGTATTATGCAAAAACTTTTATCCGTTTTCGCTGCAACATTCTGGTTCCATCTCCATTTTTCCTATTTTTCTACATTTCATTTTCAACTAGTATTAAATCCCATTTACAAAACAACAATTTCTGAATTGGTCCCATTTCAAAAATAACAGTTTCCGAGTTGAGTTCTACGAATCAGCGGCTGTGTCTGCTCATAATGTGAGGTTTGATCACGATTTAAGCTAGAGAGGAGCGTAGATTTGCCATTCAGGAGACACCGGTCAAGAAACGTTTAAGCATATAGGAGCTTATTCAACATAGTCCATATCATTTTGGATTTCTTTGAGAATGCCCAATTCTTGGGTATGTTTTCATATTTCTTCAATGAACCTAGGCTAGCAATTGAATTCTTTACTCTTTCACTACAGTTCATTGACATTAGAAATTGTTCCAGAGATCTGTTCAAGTTTTCTTTTCTACTGTGATTATGTGATTGTATATCATTATTGCTATCTTTGTTGGATGGTTTTCTTTGGCTGATAGCTTGATTTAGGTTTTTTTAAGAGAAGTCGAATAGGAAATTGTATAGGCTACAATAGCTTAATTTGTTTTAATGCATTCTGTTCAACTGAATCTAGCAGTAGCGTACTGACTGGAGTCATTTGTCATTCCTGGTTCTGTCAAAGCTTCCCATCGTTTCATTATTATCGGTGGTTTATAAACTATGGATGGTTTATTAGTGTTTCCTCCTTCCCATGGTTTTTTGGTAATATCCATTCTACATTCTCACATCCATGCCCACATGGAACTCATATAAAAGGGACATCATTAGCATTCAGTTGGGCATCGTATCTAAACAAGTTTGGTCTGAAAATTTATGAGAGCATCTCCACACGTGTGAAGGGCAAGAAGACCTCTCTTTTAGCTACATTGACTTTGTTGACTGTGTTTTGACTTTGGAATTTTGGTATTCTTTCTACATTTGTTTATACTACCATGGAAGGACGAGTACTCGTGAAGTTCATTGTTTTCTTGAGACAGCATCTTCGATGCTACACTGCGACGTTGACTTGAGCTGACCACACTCCTTAACTATGGATTTTACTGAGACTCTTTGATTGATTCGTTGAATTTTTTGTGGTGGATTTAGGACCGAGTTTTGACCTTTCATGAAAGTCGTGAACTGATGAGAATGTTATACATCGTCAAATTGATCCTTAAGATGCAACAAATTCTCATTTCGATTGCACTTCATTCCTGCATTGATAATGGATTTTTGTTGCTAACATTGAATATAGTTTGCACAGTTGGGTAGAACACTAACATCTTTATAAATGTTTCTTTAGAACTTCACATGTGGAAACATTAAATTTTTATGATTAATGTTGTGTTTTAGATTTTTAACCTTTAATCTTGTTTTTTCTCTCTCGTGGTTTCTTAAACATGAAACCTACAAACTCTGTTTCTGGTATCATTCTCATTTCTCATTCCATTTCCTATTTCCAGTAACATAGTATTATGATAAGCAACTAGCAACAACAAGAGGCCAAGTGGTACACAACAAGTAGCCTCACCAACCTTTGATACAAAACTTCCTGTAATCTCTATTTACTGAACATGGCCTTTCAGTGGTTAATTTAGGAATGGGAAGGTGCCTATCGCCCTTGACTGGTCTTGGTGTGGTCCACTAAGTAGCTGAAGGGGTTCCAGTCAAATTTCACTCTGATGTCTAGTTGCAATGGATAACTGTTATAGCTTGTGAACTTCACAAGTGGTGTTATGCAATATAACGATATTGTGAGTTTGCAATCATATCTCTGATCAACAACAAATCTAGCATAGTATGAAGGCAATTTTCTATAATATATTACTTGGAAATAGGCCATCTTCCAACATGATGCATAGGAAACAACAAAGCTATATTTCCCTGGGGAAAGCAGCATTGAGATCCTCATGGACGTAGGTGCGAATGCATTCACTGAGATCCTCGTGGACACAGGTGCGGATGCATTGATTCAATTCAGCTCTCGCCTACTTTTCGGATTCCTCCCTTAGCTGATGGAAAAGTTATATTTCCCTGGGAAAGCAGCACTTCTTTTCTTGGTCTTGGCCGGCAGTCGTAAATCAAACATTACCCTCATCTCCCATGAATGTGAGAGTTTAAGTGTCGGTGGTGGGTTTCTGCCCATTCCCCTAATTGTCCCCTAATTTTTTCTAACATTGTCGCATGGGTAAACAACACAATTAACGGGGTTGGCGTTGAGTACTCTAGGCCAGCACCTCCACAACTTTGTTTCGAGAAGCGTTCAAAGGTGGCGTTAGCACCTTTGTTAGTGAGCTAGTGCCTTATAGTCTGCAAAGTCAATTTTGAATTGATATACTAATGCTTATTGTCTACAAGACCTAGCTAATAACTAGAGAGATTACCACCATCTGAAATGCACAAAAAGGATCATCTCTTTTCTTACATGCAATTTCCCTCTTTGGGTTCATTTTCAGATTTGAAATAGACTTTTTATTCACCTTATCAACTAATAATTATATTCCGGATAGACATTGTTATATGACTTTGAGCATCAGCTTATTAATCCAATTATGACACTTTATTGAGCCATAATCACATAATTTATAGGTCACCCTTGAAGTATATGGCGTAGTAACAGCATGTATCACTAAGCGAGTAGATTTTCTGACAAATAGGATACTCTTTGGATTAAAAATAACTTTTAGATTGTCTGGCAAAGAGGATACCCTTTGGATTACAAATAACTATTAAGAATCCAAATAACTATTAAGTAGCGTTTAATGCATGGTGTAACTATAGGAGAGAGAAAGAGTTGTTAACGATGTGCTCATACTTATAATATTTATCCGTACAACATTGTATAGTTCATGACTCCAAGGCCATTGCCTTACGAACAAACATTTACTTACGACCCTTGTTGATTCAGTTTGCCCCCATTCCCTTCAATAAGCTTTTTGTTCGATGTCCACTTTCTCATGTCTATGAATTATGCACACTGTTTTATCTATGAACACATAACAAAGAAGTCATGGTTTTAGAGGTAGGTGAATGAATTTTTGCCGATTTAATTTGATGAGATTTGGAGTTTGAAATGCTTTATATTAGAGGTAGGTGAATGAATTTGTACTGATTTCATTTGATGAGAGTTAGAGTTTGAAATGCTGACAATTTTGTAATGTTGATCCATTAGCAGGGCAAAATGCTTACGTAGTATCAGTTCTAAAAACAAGTTGAACCAAAGCTAGATGGTGTGGAGGTTTGCCATTACACCAAAATCTGCAGGTTTTGGTAAACATTCCAAACCAGTAACTAGGATCTCCAGGGTGGAAATTACGGATTCTATAGAGGTGTGGTGATTCTTCCAACACCCCCCTCAAACGTAATTCGGAGGAATCGAACCTAGGTCCAAGCTCTGATAGCATGAAGAGGTTTTCAATTACACCAAAACTTGCAGGTGTTGGTAAACATTCCAAACCAGTAACTAGGATCCCCAAGGTGGAAATTACGGATTCCATAGAGGTGCGGTGCTCAGGGGAATCAAACCTGGGTCCAATCTCTGATACCATGTGGAGGTTTACCATTACACCAAAACTCTCAGGTGTTGGTAAACATTATAAACTAGTAACTAGGATCTCCAGGGTGGAAATTACGGATTCCATAGAGGTGCGGTGATTCTTCCAACACCCCCCTCAAACGCAACTCGGGGGAAATGAACCTGGGTCCTGATACCATGAAGAGGTTTTCCGTTACACCAAACCCTGCAAGTGTTGGTAAACGTTACAAACTAGTAATTAGGATCCCCAAGGTGGAAATTTCGGATTCCATAGAGGTGCGGTGATTCTTCTAACACCCCCCTCAAATGCAACTCGGAGGAATCAAACCTGGGTCCAAGCTCTGATACCATGATGGGAAAACGTTTCTATCAACTATTCTAGCAGAAATATGCATAGTAATAGATGGCATAAGAGGCATGTTACATTTACCCATAACCAGCTAAAAGAGCATTCACAGTTCCAAAATCACTAGTCGCAAAAGAAAGTCCACGACCTCTTGTTCTATTGGCAAGGACTTACTCCTCACAGCCATTCTTATTGGTTAAAGGAATAATGTAAAGGCTTGCTTTAATTGCGTAACAATACTTGGTTTGTTGATCCAAGTCTATAGAAATGATGCAATATATATATATATATATATATATATATATATATATATATATATATATATTGAAACCTTACCTTTTTGTTTGTTAATAAATTTTGGGTTATTATTAAATTTTTATACCCTTGTTCTCGACTATTTGCCAGTGCACATGGCTTGTACTTGGCATTGTAAAGTGGCATTGATACAGACCCTAGATCTTGAGGCTTATGATCCAATGGTCCAAAGGGGCTAGGGTTAGTTATCGGGTGTAACAACCTCCACCCTCGCCATAATCCCTTTCCATTCACACCTTGTGTGTGTCCGACCGAGCTTGACTCCAGTGAATCAAACTCCCACCCTCCCCACAATCCCTTTCCATTTGCACCCTGTGTGTGTCTGACCAAGATTGAATCCAATGAATCGAACCCCCACCCTCGCCACAATCCCTTTCCATTCGCACCCTATGTGCGTTTGACCATGCTTGACTCTAATGAATCAAACCCTGATTGTTGGTTCCATTTTATCTGCTCCATTCCAAGTCATTGCATTAACGAGTAAGATAATGAGCCTATAATTTGACTTTTGTAATTCGTTTTCGAGATTCTTTTTTTTCTTGTCTTATTTAATTGGGTACTTATCCTAGTAGGGTTATTTTATTTCAAGCTAAAGAGTACATGAAGTAGCGGCCATACAGCTAGGCTTAAGGTTTTATTTCTCTATTGTTATTTGAAGTTCATGCATTCTTTTCCTAATTACAACTTCTAACTTGTATATTCTATGTCGATGATCAGGTTCTCTTTTCTAACAACATTCCTGGGCATAATTTCGAATCATGGTTAACCCAAGAACTTTTCCTTCCACGTTCCTCTTATAACAACATACATTTGCTTTTTGAAAACAAGATTAAGATTAAACTTCATGCAGTACTAGTCTGACCTTGGTTCGTTCCCTATTGGTTTTTGTAGTATTTTTAATTTAAGTTGGCCATCTCGCCCAACCCTTCTCCAGGTTATTACACTGATAGGAATCCCCCTATTGGAATTAGCCATTTTAATATTTTTTCTAATTAATCTCTTTGATCTTATGGTCTAATCTAAAAAATAACAATATATTCTTGTCATCGCCATTTCATCAATAAATAAAATTAAAAGCCATAACTTCCTTGCATATCTAAATCAAGTATTTAAACCATACTTAAATTAATTTTTTACCAAATGATAATTAAAATTTTATTGTGCCTCTCATTTATCTCCACTTATAAAAATTAAAAAAAATAATAATAAAAAAACAATAAAAAATATATGAAACAATATAGATCTCATGATTTAATCAAAAGTAACAATAAAAAGTATATTAAACAATATAGATCCCATGATTTAATCATGAAAAGTTTGAGTATTGGCATTCTCCTCCACTAATGGAGCAACATACTACAAATCCACTCCTTCAATTCAATAATTTAAATCGAATCGGTGTTTGCGAAATGGATGGGACCTTGTGGGAGTCGATTGGATTTTAGAGTGCATTCTCATATGACATGAAAAGTTCAAGCGTAGTATTCATGTCCCTCTCTTCTTTCTCAGATGTTTCCAGCAAGCGTATGTCCCTCTCTTCTTTCTCAGATGTTTCCAACAAGCGCAGTGTTGTTTAGGCCATGAAGGAGAAAGCCAGGTTTTATATACTCAGTCATATATCAACGTCACATTATGATTTGTACGACCTTTCATTTCTATTTGGTTTCAATCCAGAGGTTTCAATTCTAGACAATTCCCTTACATGATAGTAGAGAAATGATTCGGCTCTGATTTATGGTACGCATCATGATTTGCCACTATGCATGTTGAACTTTAATTTCCTTCTCATGTTTGTCACTTCGAAAATTATTGTCCTGGACTGCAATTGTAGTCCACGAACAACACAGTCAGCAAATCAACACTGTTTGGAGCCTAGGTTTGTGGTTTGCAATGATAAAATATTCTTATCTAAATATTTTGAATCCTAATAAAATTTCAATACACATTTGGGCGTACCAAGGTCATTTTTAATGTGATCACACACACTCAATTTTTGTATTATTAAACCTTGATATTTTTACATTCAACCCACTCTATATGTTATAGCATCCCCACCTTCCAGTAATTTAGTTAAAGTTAGGGTTTTTCTAATCGAAAATATTTTCATATTTACTATTCACATGTTATTTTCAAATGTCTCGAAACTCTTTTACATGCCGTAAATAAATAGTTGCTTCAACATGCTGTAAATGCCGGCGAACATGATGCACTAAAGATTTAGTTTACAAGAATATTTCTATCAATAGCATGGGGTGTAACCATTTTGGTATTTTATAAGCACTTAGCTAATGATAAAATTGTAATTTTCTTTGTAATTCAACTTAAAAATATGGAGGCGGGACAATAAATTTCTGTAAAATGAAAGGATGGGGTAAATTGAATCCAAATGCAAAAGTAGATTATAAGACTCCACTTGTTCTAGATTTATAAATTTTTAATTGTTCTAGAATATTCACTTCATTGTAAGAAGAGCATATGGATTGTATGGCTAATCTGGTTGGGAAGCTTCAAAGTTTCTGGCGCCCTATGTACACTCTAAAGGACTCAAACTTTGAATATATTCTGTTACTTGGAATATATTTTGTTGCTCGGTTAGTGTAAATCAAATATTAGATAAATAAAAACCATTCGTTAGATATCAAAAATCTGATTCATTCAGGTTTTATATGTGCATGCAAACTAATTGAGTGTGGGGCATGTTTTTCAAGATATCAGCGATTATACTTGAAAAAAAAAACCATGGCAGGTTCTCTTGGATACGAGGAACAAGATGCTTTTGTAAGTCAATATCTAACGAATATATGGTTTGTAAGGCGATATCTAATGAATATATCCAAGGGAACCTGCCATGGTTTTTTTTCATGTATAATATCTGATATCTGGAAGAACATGCCACAAACCTATGCTCCAAACAGTGTTGATTTGTTGACTGCGTTGTCCGTGGACTACAATTGTAGTCCAGGCCAATAATTTTCAAAATGACAAACATGAGAAGGGAATTAAAGATCAACATGCATAATGAGAGATCATGATGCGTACCATAAATCAGAGCCAAAGCATTTCTCTACTACCATGCAATGGAATTATTTAGAATTGAAACCTCTGAATTGAAACCAAACATAGATGAAAGGATGCACAAATATGTCGGTTGAGTTTGATTTCGATTTTTCATTTAAATGATAATTAATTTACCTTGTAACATGCAAGATGCATGCCCGTCTAAAATCTCATCCCTTGTTATCTTAATTAAATTAATTGAATAAAAGTTAGCTCGAAATCAAATCTGAACCATCCATTTTATAAAAAATAAAAAATCCACGATGGTATAACTAAATGAAATGATGATAACTTCTGTTGGAGTTGTCTTTTCAAATTGATGAGAACTTCCACTGGAGTCTGTTTTCAAATAAATGAGGATTGTTGGGAATAACATAGAATTTAAAATAGAGATCAAGTACATCGACAAACAAAATGGAGGTGTGAAACAAGCGATGACACAAATTCAACCTATTGCTCGAGTGTTGCTCATCATGAAAATAGTAAACAAACAATTTTATATGATAAATATAAAACTAAATCCAACATACTAGTGGCTTTATATATAAATTGTAATGAAGAATTCATATAGGATCAAAAAATTCATACGTGATCTCCACAATTTGCAATGTTAGTTTATTAAATATTTAAAAAGATTAACATTTTAAATATTAGTTATTAAAAATATTAAAAATAACATTTAATTATTATAAATTTATAATAGTTATTATTATAAATAAATAATATATTTTAAAAAAATATATAAGTAAAAGTTCGTATTAATAATAATGAATTTGAAAACAATATTATTAATTAAAAAATTATTAATAACATCGTTAATACAATATTAATCATGTTTAATAACATCTCTTATTTGATTAATATTATAAATCTAAGTGATTAATAAATCCAAGGATTTAATCTCTTCGGTTTATTAATTCCATAGTCACCATAATCAATGTTCTAAAATTGTGGTCAACCCATAGTCAATCATATTTATTTTAGTGAACTAAGTTTATTTTAGGGTTTATAATTTTTATTTTAGGATTTATATACCTTAGTTTTATAATATCAATCCCTTGGGTTTAATATTATTCCCTTGGTTTTATAACACATTGGGGTTTTACAATTATACTCTTGGGTTTATAATATTAATCCCTTAGGTTTATTAATGTAAGGGATTATATTCCTAGTGTATAATATTATTCATAGGGTTTGTAATATTAATCCTAGGGTTTAATATAAATCCCTTGGGTTTATGGTCATGGTCAACCATGGTCTAATGTCACATTGTAACAAAGATTGTCTCAATATGAAAATCAACCATGGTCTACCATGGTCAACCATAGTCCAACGTCACATTGTGCCAAAGATTGTCTCAATATGAAAATCAAGCATGGTCAAGCATGGTAAACCATGTCTATTTTTTAGTTTATAATATTTATCTTAGGGTTTATATGCCTTGGGTTTATAGTATTTGTCCCTTGGGTTAAATATTATTCCCTTGGGCTTTTAGTATTAATCCCTTTGGTTTCTAATATCAATCCCTTATATTTATTAATCTAAGGGTTCTTATTCCTAGGGCTTAATATTATTCATACGATTTATAATATTAATTCTTGGGTGTAATATAAATCCCCTTGGTTTATGATCATGGTCAACCATGGTCCAACGTCACATTGTGACAAAGATTTTCTCAATATGAAAATCAACCATGGTCCAACATTGCATTGTGACAAAAGATTGTATGCATATGAAAATAAATCATGGTCAACCATGTTGCAACATCACATTGTGACAAATATTGTCTCAATATGAAAATCAACCATGGTTAACCATGATAATTTTAGGGTTTACAATATTTATCTTAGGGTTTATATATCTTGGGTTATTTATCCTTGTGTAATATTATTACCTTGGGTGTTTAATATGTGTCCCTTAGGTTTATTAATCTAAGGGTTCATATTCCTAGGGTGTACTATTATACATAGGGTTAATAATATTAATCCTTGAGTTTAATATAAATCTCATGGATTTAGTTAATTAAATTAGGTTGATAATATTCATCGCTTGGGTTTAATATTACTCCAAACAATAGTCAACCATGGTCAACCATAGTAAACTATAGTCAACCATATTTATTTTAGTAAACCATGTTTATTTTATGGTTTATAATATTTATTTTAGGGTTCGTATACCTTGTGTTTATAATATTAATCTCTTCGATACAATATCCTTCGACAACCATGTTGCAATGTCACATTGTGACAAATATTGTCTCAATATGAAAATCAACCATGATAATTTAGTGTTTACTTCTCATGGGTTTACAATATCAATCCCTTGGGTTTATTAATCTAAGGGTCCATATTCCTTAGTTGTACTATTATTCATATGGTTCATAATATTAATAACTGGGTTTAATATAAATCTCATTGATTTAATTAATTAATCTGGGCTGATAATGCTCATCTCTTGGGTTTAATATACTCCCAACTATAGTCAACGAGACTTAGCCATGGTAAACCATAGTCAACTATAATCAACCATATTTATTTTAGTAAACCATGTTTATTTTAGGGTTTATAATATTTATTTTAGGGTTTATATACCTTAGGTTTATAATATTAATCCCTTGGGTCTAATATCCATGGTCAACCATGTTGCGACATTGCATTGTGAGAAATATTGTCTCAATATGAAAATCAACCATGGTCAACCATGATAATTTTAGGGTTTACAACATATATCTTAGGGTTTATATACCATAGATTTATAATATTTATCCCTTGAGCGTAATATTATTCCTTTGGGATTTTAGTATTGGTCCCTTGGGTTTATTATTCCCATGATTTTATAATATAATTCCATTGGGTTTATTAATCTAAAAGTTCACATTCATAGGGTTTATTATTATTCATAGGGTTCATAATATTAATCCTTGGGTTTAATATCAATCCCATGGATTTAACTAAATTGGGTTGATAATAGTCATCCCTTGGGTTTAAAATTACTCTCAACCATAGTCATCCATGGTCAACCATATTTATTTTAGTTAACCATGTTTATTTTAGGGATTATAATATTTATTGTAGGGTTTATATAACTTAGATTTATAATATTAATCCCTTGGGTTTAATATTATTCCATTGAGTTTATAAAATATTGGGGTTTTAGAATTAATCCTTGGGCCCAATTTTCACCCTTGGGTCTAACATAAATCCCCTTGGCTTATAATCATAGTCGACCATGGTCCAACATAACATTATGAAAAAGATTTTCTCAATATGAAAATCAACCATGGCCTAACATTGCATTGTGACAAAAGATTGTTTGCATATGAAAGTAAATCATTCTCAACCATGGTCAACCATGTTGTAATGTCACATAGTGACAAAGACTCTCTCAATATGAAAATCAACCGTGGTCAACCATGATAATTTTAGGGTTTACAATATTTATCTTAGGGTTTATATATCTTGGGTTTATAATATTTATGCCTTATGTGTAATATTATTACCTTGGGTTTATTATTCCAGTGGGATTATAATATCAATTGCTTGGGTTTATTAATCTAAGGGTTCATATTCCTAGGGTGTAATATTATTTATATGGTTCATAATATTAATACTTGGGTTTAATATAAATCTTATAAATCTCCAAACAATAGTCAACCATATTCAACCTCAGTCAACCATATTTATTTTATTCAACCATGTTTATTTTAAGGTTTATAATATTTATTTTAGGGTTTGTATACCATGGGATTATAATATTAATCTCTTGGATATAATATCCATGGTTAACCATATTGCAACGTCGCATTGTGACAAAGGTTGTCTCAATATGAAAATCAACCATGGTCAACAATGATATTTATGTTAGGGTTTATTTACCTTTAGTTTATAATATTAATCCCTTGGGTTTACTATTATTCACTTGGGTTTGTAATTCTTTGGGATTTTAGTATTATCACCTTGGGTTTATAATATCAATATCTTGGGCTTATTAATCTAAGGGTTCATATACATAGGGTATAATATTATTCATAGGGTTTATAATATTATACATAGGGTTTAATATAAATCCCTTGGGTTTATAATCATTTTCAACCATAGTCCAATGTCACATTATGACAAATATTTTCTCAAAATAAAAATCAACCATGGTCAACCATACTCAACCGTGGTCAACAATGTTAAACCATTGGGTTTATTCATAGGGTTTATAATATTGATCCTTAGGTTTAATATAAATCCCTTGGTTTTATACCAGCGAAAATTTTAAGGATGGAAATATATCTTAAACTTTAGAAACCTTGGCGAATCTTACAACTCCCTAATATGCAAGGTATACAATTTTTGGTGTTAAATTGTTCAAACTTCTTATGATTGTATATATAGTCTCTATATAATTTTGGACCTGCAAACATTAGACCCTAAATTTTTCCCTGGCTTATACTAATGGCCAACCTAGGTCAATCATGGTCCAATGTCACATTGTGACGAATATTGTCTCAATAGGAAAATGAACCATTGTCAATCATCGTTAACCATGGTCAACAATGGTAAAACATTGTCAAGAATCGCAAACCATTGTCAATCGTCGTAGAACAAGGTTAATCATCGATATTCATCATCCTATTTCACATTGTGACAAACATTGTGTCAATACGAAAATCAACGATAGTCAAATGTTGCATTTTGACAAAAATTGTCTCAATATTAAAATCAAACTTGGTAAACCTTAGTCAACCATGTTTATTTTAGGGTTTATTTACCTTGGGTTTATAATACTAATCCCTTGGGTTTAATATTATTCCCTTGGGTTAATAATCACTTGGGATTTTAGTATTAACCCCTTGGGTTTATTATTCCGTTGGTTTATAACATCCATCTCTTAGGTTTATGATTCCCTTGGGTTAATAATATTAATCCCTTCATCTTATTTATCCAAGGGTTCATATTCCTAGGTTATAATATTATGCATAGGGTTTATAATATTAATAATAATGTTTGATAAAAATCCTTTCGGTTTATAATCATCGTCAACGATGGTCAAAAATGGTCCAATGCCTCATTGTGAGAATGATTGTATAAATATAAAAATTAACCATGGTCCAATGTCACATTATAAAAAATATTGTCTCAATATGAAAGTCAACCATGATCAACCATGGTCAATGATGGTCCAAAGTTGCATTGTGGCAAAGATTAACTCAATATGAAAATCAACCATGGTAAACCACAATTAACCATGTTTATTTTAGGGTTTATAATATTTATCTTAGTGCTTATATACCTTGGGTTTATAATATTAATCCCTTGGGTTTAATATTATTCCGTTGGGTTTATAATCCCTTCGTGTTTTATTATTAACCCCTTGGGTTTATAATATCAATCCCTTGGGTTTATTAATTTAAGGGTTGATATTCCTAGAAAAAGATATATGAAATTGAACCATGGTCAACTCTTGTCAACAATGGTAAACCATTGTGGTTCATCATAAACGATGGTCAATCATGGTCAAACATGGTCGAATGACACATTCGTTTGAAAATTTGCCAGGCATTGCATTGTGACAAACATTGTCTCAATGCGATAAATAGTCTAATAATTTTTGTTGCAATGTTATATTTCTTTGAAATTTATTGAATGTTGTAATGTGACATTAGAAAATTGGGGTTTAGTATTAGGGTTTCAACTATTAGTTTTCTAATATTGTGTTTAATATTAGATTTATAATCTGAGAGTTTAATATTGGGATTATAATATTAGGGTTTTTATTATTGGGTTAATATTAATACTACTATTTACATTAATCTCTTTGGTTTATTAATCCCCTAGGTTTATAATACTAATCTCTTGGGTTTATTAATTTCTTAGGTTTATTAATACCTTAGGTTGATTAATTGCTTGGATTTATGATATTGATTTCTTGGGTTTATGACATTGAGACAATATTTCTCAATTTGAGAAAGATTGTATGAATATGAAAATCAACCATGGTCTACCATGGCCAACCATGGTCCAACATCACATTATGACAAAGATTGTATCAATATGAAAATAAACCATGACCATCCATGGTCAATGATGGTCCAACGTCGCATTATGGAAAATATTAGCTTAATATGAAAAGCCTTGGGTTTAATATTATTCCCTTGGGTTTATAATCCCTTGGGGTTTTAATATTAACCTGTTGGGTTTATAATATCAATCCCTTGAGTTTATTAATCTAAGGGTTCATATTTGTAGAGAAAGATGTCTTAATATGAAAATGAACCATGCTCAACTCTTGCCAACAATGGTAAACCATTTTCAGTCGCCTTCAATCATGGTCAATCATGGTCAACCATGGTAGAATGTCACATTTGTCTGAAAAATTGTCAAGCATTGCATTCTAACAAACATTCTCTCAATGTGATAATCAATCTAATAATGTTTGTTGCAATGTTATATTTCATTGAAATTTATTCAATGTTGTAATGTGACATTAGAAAATTGGGGTTTAATATTAGGGTTTCAAATATTAGGTTTCTAATATTTTGTTTAATATTAGATTTATAATTTTAGAGTTTAATATTGGGAGGGATTTTATTATTGGGTTTAATATTAACCTACAGTTTGTAATATTAATCCTACTATTTATATTAATCCCTTGGGTTTTTCAATCCCCTAGGTCTACAATACTATTACCCTGGTTTTATTAATCTCTTAGGTTTATCAATCCCTTAGTTTGATTAATTTCTTGGGTTTAAGATATTGATCACTTGGGTTTATGATATTGAGTCAATCCTTCTCATTGTGAGAAAGATTGTCTGAATATGAAAATCAAGCATGGTCTACCATGGTCCACCATGGTCTAACGTCACATTATGACAAAGATTCTCTCAATATGAAAATCAACCATGATCAACCATGGTCAATGATGGTCCAACATCCCATTGTGGCAAATGTTAGCTCAATATGAAAATCAAGCATGGTAAAAAACAATTAACCATGTTTATTTTAGGGTTCATAATATTTATCTTAGTGTTTATATGCCTTGGATTTATAATATTAATCCCTTGGGTTTAATATTATTCCCTTGAGTTTATAATCCTTTGGGGTTTTAATATTAACCCCTTGGGTTTATATTATCAATCCCTTGAGTTTATTAATCTAAGGGTTCATATTCATAGACAAAGATTGTCATGATATGAAAATGAACCATTCTCAACTATTGTCAACAATGGTAAACCATTGTGCAACATCATCAACCATGGTAAATCATGGTAAACCATGGTCAACCATGGTCAAATGTAACATTTGTCTGAAAATTTTTCAAGCATTGCATTGTGACAAACATTGTCTCAATGCGATAATCAATCTAATAATGGTTGTCGCAATGTTTATAATAACTATCTTAGTGTTTATATACCTTGGGTTTATAATATCAATCCCTTGGGTTTAATATTATTCCCTTGGGTTTATTAATCTAAGGGTTCATATTTGTAGACAAAGATTGTCTTAATATGAAAATTAACCATAGTCAATCATGGTCAACAATGGTCGAATGTTACATTTGTCTGAAAATTTTTCAAGCATTGCATTGTCACAAACATTGTCTCAATGCGATAATTAATCTAATAATGGTTAACCAATGTTATATTTCATTGAAATTTATTAAATGTTGTAATGTGACATTAGAAAATTGGGATTTAATATTAGGGTTTCAAATATTAGGTTTCTAATATTGTGTTTAATATTAGATTTATAATTTTAGAGTTTAATATTGGGATTATAATATTAGGGTTTTTATTATTGGGTTTAATATTAATCCTAGGGTTTGTAATATTAATCCTACTATTTATATTAATCCCTTGGGTTTATTAATACCCTAGGTTTATAATACTAATACCGTGGGTTTATTAATATATTAGTTTTATTAATCCCCTAGGTGTATTAATTACTTGGGTTTATGATATTGATCGCTTGGGTTTATGATATTGAGACAATATTTCTCATTGTGAGAAAGATTCTCTGAATATGAAAATCAACCATAGTCTACCATGGTAAACCATGGTCCAATGTCACATTATGACAAAGATTGTCTCAATATGAAAATCAACCATGATCAACCATGGTCAGTGATGGTCCAATGTTGCAATGTGGAAAATATTAGCTCAATATGAAAATCAGCAATGGTAAACCATAATTAACCATGTTTATTTTAGGGTTTATAATATTTATCTTAGTGTTTATATACCACAGGTTTATAATATTAATCACATGGGTTTAATATTATTCCCTTGGTTTTTAATATTAACCCATTGGGTTTATAATATCAATCCCTTGGGTTTATTAATCCAAGGGTTCATATTCCTAGACAAAGACTGTCTTAATATGAAAATAAACCATGGTCAAGTGTTGTAAACAATGATAAACCATTGTGAGTCATCTTCAACCATGGTAAATCATGGTCAACCATGGTCAAATGTCACATTTTTCTGAAAATTTGTCAAGCATTGCATTGTGACAAACATTGTCTCAATGTAATAATCAATCTAATAATGGGGGATGCAATTTTATATTTCATTGAAAATTATTCAATGCTGTAATGTGACATTAGAAAATTGGGATTTAAAATTAGGGTTTCAAATATTAGGTTTCTGATATTGTGTTTAATATTGGATTTATAATTTTAGATTTTAATATTGGGATTATAATATTAGGGTTTTTATTATTGGGCTTAATATTAATCCTATGGTTTGTAATATTAATCCCTTGGATTTATTAATACTTTAGGTTTATAATACTAATACCTTGAGTTTATTAATATCTTAGTTTTATTAATCCCTTAGGTTGATTAATTGCTTGGGTTTATGATATTGATGGCTTAGTTTTATAATATTAATAATCCCTTGGGTTTATACTATTAATCCCAAAAGTTTATAATACTACTCCTTTTTGTTTATAATATTAATTCTTCTGTTTTATAATATTAATCCTTGGGTTTATTAGTGCTTTAATTTTATAATATCAATAATCCCTTGGATTTATAATATTAATACAAATGATTTATAATATCAATCTCTTGGGTTTATAGTCTTGATCCATTTGGATTTATTAATCCCTTTGGTGTATATATATATTAGTTTCATATAAGATGTATATATTATTGATGATAACATAATGGTGAGCGATAAATAAGTAATATTAATAATAAATAATTGTTATTATTATGTTAATTATATTATGGTATAAAATATAACTATGAGAATGCATATATATATAGACTAAAAATCATATATAATTAGTTTTTAATTAACAAGATACACCTAATTAATATTAATGTGGTTGATATAAGCCTATCAGCGTATATCAACTACATTGGTAAATTTTGTTGTACATTTGTTTCATATGCGTCTATCAGTGCATATCAACCACATTGATAAATGTGGTTGTGCTAGTTATAGTAGTTATGTTGTTTGAACCTCAAACCCTGTCCAAAATTGTTATGAAAGCTCGGTCATTCCACCCAAACCCTCTCCAAAATTGCTATGATAACACTCAGTTAATGGTCTGATTGTTCGACACCGCGATAATTTTATGTCAAACTTGTTCATATTTGATTCTCTCTCTTTCTCTCTCTCTCTCTCTCTCTCTCGCTAGATATCTCTCTCTCTCTCTCTCTCTCTCTCTCTCTCTCTCTCTCTCTCTCTCTCTATATATATATATATATATATATAGTTCTTCCAGCTTATAGATTTTGGTTTTTTGTCACACTAGTCTACTACTGTGACACTTTATATATGTAAATATTGTTATCTTTCCTCTATAATTGTTTCTCCTTTTATGAATTACTCTCCTTTTATGAATTATGTTGGATGTGGAGCCTGATTATTTTATGTATTCATAGGTATCACCACATTGGACCCCAGTTCATAATGGGGTGGGAACGACGTTGGTAAAATATTCATTGCAGGGGGGTCCAAGGGGGTGGCAGTGCCCCCGAAGCTAAAATATATGTAAAATTTCCTTGTAAAATGTTGTAATTTCGTATTCAATCTGGGCGGTTCATTGGGTGGAGATCTGATGGTAGAAGTTATGTTTAATTTAGGGTTTTTTTCCCTAGAAGGAAACCCCTCACTATATATGAGGGAATTGTATTGCGTCTATGTAGATCTATATTTTGAGTGAGAAAGAGAGAGGAGATTGAGAGCAAAGAGGGAATTACAGTGGATCTACTAAAGGTTGTATCTCTTCAGTTTGCTGGATAATAGTAAAGGAAGGACTGGTTGTTTCTCCGTGGACGTAGCCCAAACTTGGTGAACCACATATATCTGCGTCTCTCTTGTTATATGTGTTTTATGTGTTTATATTTATGCAACAATTTATGTGTTCCATTACTCTGTAATAAATAATTCTCTAACAAATTATTGAATATTGATTCTTAGGGTTTCAATCCATGTTACTTTTATGTTGTAATAATTATCTGGTAGTTGGTAGAGATATGAACAATATGTTTCTGGTATAATTTTTTGATCATTTCCTTGATGTTTCGAGTAGCGATATATTTTATGAACTAGGAAAATGGGGTTTTTCCTTTTTATGAATGCCCCTACTTAATGTCGTGGGTAGTTTTTTTGTAAATGGATATTAAAGATAATGCATTCTTGTTTATTGCAGTTTGTTTTTCAATTCACAATTGTACTCATTTATTCTCCCTAACCTATAGTCTTAACATGCAAGTCGATTTACAAGACAAACTATAACTTGTAAACAATAATTCTAATAGGTTTAAACTATTGTAGAACATGCATAACCCTCACCCTCATTGCAGTTGCATGTCGTTCACACTCTCTATGCGTCCGACAGTGCTTGAATCTAACGATTCGAACCTTGATTGTTGGTTCCATTTGTCTGCTCCATTCCAAAGTCATGACATCAATGGCTAAGATAACGAGCTTATAATTTGACTTTTTGCATTCTTTTTTAGATTCTTTTTATTCTTGTATTAATTAATTAGTTACTTATCCTAGTAGGGTTATTTCTATTATAGGATAAGGAGTATAGGAACCAACGACCATATAGGTAAGCTTAGGGTTTTATTTATCTATTGTTATTTGAAGTTCATATATTATTTTCCTAATTACAATTTCTGACTAGTATATTCTCTGTCGTTGATCAGGTTCACTTTTCTAACAACATTGTTGGGCATAATTTCGATTTCATGATCAACCCCAAAAATTGTCCTTCCAAGTTCCTCTTATAATGACATCCTTTTTCTTTTTCAAAAGAAGGTTTGGATTAAACTTCATGCAGCACCAGTCTGGGCCTGGATTCATTTCCTATTGGTTTTTTCAGTATTTTTAATTTAAGTATTGTGGTTGTTCGACCCTCAAAACCTCTTCGATCTTTTTATGAAGGTTTGGTCAATTGACTCAAACCCTCTTTGGAATTGCTATGATAACAGTCAATTAGGGTTATTATTGTTTGACGCCAAGACAAGTTTATATCAAACTTGTAAGTAATATATGTATATGTATATGTATATGTATATGTATATATATATATATATATATATATATATATATATATATATATATATATATATATATATATAGATATATATATATATATATATATATCTATATCTATATATGTATGTATATATATATATATATATATGTATATGTATATGTATATGTATATGTATATGTATATGTATATGTATATGTATATGTATATGTATATGTATATGTATATGTATATGTATATATATATGTATGTATGTATGCTCAAGTCTGTAGATTTTGGTTTTTTGTCACACTGGTCTACTACCGTGACACTTTGTATATGTATATATTGTTATCTTTCATCTACAATTGTTTTGTGTTTCCTGAGTTAATGAATATTGATTATAGTCTTAGGGTTTCAATCCATGTTACTTTTACGTTGTAATAATTACCTGGCAGTTGTTGGACATATGAACAATTTTTTTTATGGCATAATTCTTTCACCATTTCCTTCATGTTTCGACCAACGATATATTTTATAAACTCAGAAAATGGGGTTTTCCCTTTTTATCAACACCCCTCCTAAATTTCACGGGTAATTTTTTTGTAAATGGAAATTAATGATAATGCAATCTTGTGTATTGCTATTTTTTCACCAATAATTTAGAAGCCCTATAATAACAAAAAATTAACTATATAACTAATATCCTTATTTAACATTTATACAAATTTGGAATGATTTGAATGTTAGCACTATTACAATAGAAATTCTCGAGCTTAAGAACTATATATTGGGTAATATATTGATATTAATACTCATTGTTATATCCACCATGGCCTAATGGCTTGCAGAATTATCATGTACAGTGGTGTCATATTTTTTTGATACGTTCACTTTGTATTAGTCAGATCTATGCCTTAATTCCATTCAATGCTAACCATATTGGCATTACGGATTATACCGATATTTTTATGGCGCAATTTAATTCTCTGGGCGGATGATTGCCCTAACTTTGCGGTCTGATCTCTACCATGTCTGCCGTGAGCCTCCACTTGGATTCCTTGCGCAGGTAGATGTGCAAGATCGATAGTTGTACAGCAAGCTCCGAATCAAACAATGGAGACGCTCACCTACCGATCAAACTATGGGTAGAGGGTGGAAATTGTGCCTTTGGTGCCTTTGTTACTTAACAACAGAATGATAGGGTGTTTCACTATAAAACTAAAGGACAATCAACACATCTAAGAAAGGATTACATGTAGTATTAATGCAAGAGAAGGGAGTAATAGTGTATGCCTCAAGGACTTTAAGACCTCATGAGGATATTTATGCCATGCATGATTTAGAGTTGTTCATTGTAGTGCTACATTTAATGATATGGAGAGACTACCTTGTAGGGAGAATCTTTGTACTCAAAAGTGATCACCAAAGTCTGAAATATTTGTTTATGCAAAGGGACTTGAATTCCATGCAAAGACGATGGAGTGAATTCTTAAGAAAATACAACTTTGGAATTTCATACATCAAAGGGAAGGAGAATGTAGTAGAAGATGCTCTAAGTAGAAGGCCAACGATATTTTCCCTTATAACCATTAAGGTGGATTTGAGAGAGCGAGTGCTAGAACATCTCTTGGAAGATAACTAGTATTTAAAAATGATATCTAGGCTTCAAAGTAAAGGTCCAAGAGAACCTAAGTTTGAAGGACATGAACTAGAGAATTATGCATTGTTACAATTCCAAGGAAGGATGTATATCCCAGATATTAGAAGTAACTGAAAAATCATCCTCAAAGAAGCCCAAAAAGCATTTTATTGTGTGCATCCAGGAGTAAAGAAGATGTATGCTGACATGAGGAAACTATTTTTTTGGGCAAGCTGGTGAGTGCCAGTATTGCAGCAAGAATGCTGCAACTCCTGGGCTACCAACTTTACTTTTATCTACCTAGTAGTTCGTAACAAACTTGGAAGCATCGGTGCTATATAAATAAGTACTAGTTCTCAATGTAGGTTGTCACTTGGTCCGCCAGCGCAAGATCACTAGGAGCTCAAGCCAAATTCTTTAGATTTCAGAAGAAGCTCTATGTGTGATGAAAGGAAAGAAATATTACTCTACAGATGCTATGCTAACTGCAGAAAGGAGAAAGACTGGAATGTAAAGCAAAACCTAGTAAACCCTAATTAACAAGCTAATTCTACTTTTGCCAAAAACACTATGAAAACCATGAAAGAAATGCCATTACCTACTCAAGGAAGTAAACAACATCTAACCATGCTATTTCTGGAAGTAAATAAGCAAAAAACATATTTTTGGATTTTAATGTGAATTTAACATGCATTTAATTTATTGTGTGTGAGTGTGGCAGTGAACATGTAGTGTTAGAGGGCAGTTTTGGAGCTTGGGAGGATGTAGGATGGTGTCGATGGGTCATAGGAGGTCTTGGGTGGCCTTCTGGAGGATTTTCCCACACCCGAACTTCAAAAGAAAGAGTACAGGAAAAACTACAGGAGGACAAAGGAAAATTATAGGAGGAAAATAGGGAAACTACAAGAGGCCTACAGGAGGAGGCCAAGAGAAATTTTTGTTGTTTTGAGGGTTTGAGAGTGGGTGGAAAAGGTGGATGAAGGTTGGAATGAGGTGTTAGGGCAACTAAGGTCTACCATGAATCACCAGGAGAGAGAAAGATGCTTGGGCTTGCTCAAGGAGAGAGGAAGAAGTTCTATGAAAAATGAAGGAAACTAGGGCAGAATTAAGGTGAGGTTTGGGAGACCTATAGGGCATGGATCAGATGGAGGGTGTGATTGCTGGTAAGTCAGACTACTGTTGAAAGAGATCTACTGCATAGGAATTGATAGTTAACCAAGAAAATCAAGCAATCAATGAAATGAGTGCATCCTAGGAAAAACAAAGTTTTGCATTAAAATGGACTAAACTATGATGTTTAGAAGGAAATTATGGGAAATACTATAAGAAAGGAAAGCATGCAAAAGGAATATTGCAAATCACGAAGTGAAAATGATAAAGAAGATCTAAAGCAAAGAAAAACTGGACTATCAACCTACTAGAGAGCTGCAAATGCTAGAAGTCCTAGGAATAAGGAAAATCTATGTTTTTGGGGAAGCAAGAGAGTCTTTGCCTCAAATCATGGTCCTAGAGGGAGGAACAGAGGCCAAGGCACTGTTGCTAACCTTTTGAATCTTCTCTAATCGGTGCTTAACCTGCTACAGAAAGCACAAATGGAAGCAAGCTACTAAATCATCAAAAGCAACCTATTCTTAACCATAAGAGAAATACATCTAACAACAAACTAATCTACAAACTGAAGTAAAGCATACAAAAACAAGTAAAGAGAAACTTGGCTACTTGGATTGGGCCCTAACCTAAGAGCTTCAGTCCTCTGAGATAAATCAGTGCTAGCTCAAAAAGGATTCCATCTTCATTATCAAAAAATAGCAAGATTACATAAAAATGTCATAAAATAGTAAGCTCAAAATTTGAGCATAGTTTACACAAGGAAAAAATAGTCAACCCTAGTGAGGCCCTAGGCCTCTCTACTTATACATCTGAAGCTACCAACATCTTCCTTAAAATCAGGGAGGCTTGGCTCCCAAAACTTGAGATAACTATCAATCATCTTCCACTTGCTTGGCTGCCTTCTACTGCATGATTTGGATACTTGTACTCTGATCTAAATGAAGGGGAATTCGAAGTGAGGAGAAATAAATGAGGGGAATTCCCTCCTATAAGTCCTCTCCTCTCTCTACTTCGAGTTATTGGTACAGTTTGACCACTAGATCCTTGACTTTGACCTTGAAATCCATCAATAATCTACTCTAAATACATGTTAGAACACATGGCATAATAACTAACTCAACTCACCCTATAACCATAAATATAATAAGAAAATCATACAATAAGCTAAGAGAATGGTTGATTTGACTAGGTTAGGAGGTAAAATGAGCCCATATAATTACCCATTTATGAGGCTCATCTTCAACCCCCTACTGAAGGTGTTGCTCATCCTCTGAGAAACCTAGTCAATCTCTTGGTCTTTCATGGCCCTGGTGGCCTCCCTTGCATTCCAAGCTTCTGATGTGGTCTGTTCATGTTCTCAATAAAATACTACCTTTCTATCTATGTCCTTCCATTGCTCCTTATCTTCTTCTTCTCTTCTACCTTCTAGCATGCCTAATATGAGTGGAGGACTCAGTTTGAGGCCAATCCAGTTGACCTTCAACCTTTGTATGGAGCGCTTGTACATTGGCACTCTTTTCAATGCCCTAAAATACATGGAGGTTTTTCTTTTCCTCTTCTGCTTCTGCTTGACTGGTGTACTGAGGGCAGTGAGGGTAGCTACTGCTTCTGTTTCCAAAGTTTCAGGGGTCTCTTCTCTTTGCTCTACCCTCTCTGCCTCCTTTTCTCCCTCTAATGTTTCTTTTTCCTCCTCCTGCCTTGTCTCTTTTTCTACCTCTTGTTCTGTCTCTTCAACTCTCCCCTCCTCTATTTCTTTTCTTTCCTCCTCCCTCTCTTGCTCTGCTATGTCACCACTAGCTTCATATTCTCATCCTTACTGTTCTCCCTCCTCACTAACAGTAGGACTGACATCATAGGTTAATGCCTTGATGTCATCCTCAGCTATCATATTTCTTAAAACTTCTCATGCTATTGGGATTGTAATGGTATGGAGTTCTTCTTCTACTAGGATCTTGATTAGGCCATGGTGAGCTAGCTACTGTGAATTTCCTTCTTGTACCTTGGTGTTGTATTCAATGAGGGATTGAAGGAGAAAGTAAGGGATATTGAGCTTTTGATGTGCTGGGGTATCCATGCAATATCTCAATTCTTGGAGGATTCTGAAATGATATCCATAAACAATGTTGTGCCTCCCCTCACAAGAAATGTATTTGATCACTTGGTAGCTAACCTCAACCCAGGGATATGGTACACTAGCCCTCCTAATTCCATTTTTTTTCTTCAACATGGGTTTCGTTATCTTGGAAAAATTTCCTCTTGGCAGCCTGAACAATTACCTTCTCATATTTACTCCAAGGCAGCCCAAGAGGAAGGGTAGTGACCCTACTGATGAATTCAGGGATTATTTCAATGGAAAGGCCTTTAATGGTTACAGTAGCATGAGTTCTCGTGCAAGGGACTAGAGAGAGTGAAAATTAATGGGAAATTTCATCATCAAACCCTCTAAACTTCTCAAAGAAATTCATTCAGTTTGCCCTTGTAAATATTTCCACCACTTGAGGATGTGAATGGAGTCTAGTGGAGTTTGTGGGTTCTTTTCTCATAAACCCCCCTGTCATACTGTCTGTACTTCTTTTGAAAAACCAGATATGGAGGTGGAGACATAATTTTGAGTGAAATAGAAAAATAGAGGGGACTGTGTTTTTTTTAATATAGATAATATTTTTTATTTTTTTTATGTATTTGTACCCTCTTAAAGACTCATTTTATCTTAAATTTGAGACCAACTCTTTCACATTTTGATATTCAACAGAGGGCATTCATGAACCCTACCTCTTCAGACTAAAGTTCGTGCCAAAAATCACGTTTCCTCCCTTCAAAATGACTCACTGCCCCTCCTGTAGAAGCTTGTTGTTCCTCTTGTAGATTTCTTGTAGGTGCTCTTGTAGAAAACCTGTGGGGCTCCTGTAGAAGATGTCGAGAGAAAAGATATGGAGGAAATCGATGGAGGATGGTGGATATGAGGCTGTGAGGGCATAAGAAGACTGCTGTGTGGCTAAGTTACAAGGAGAAACTAAAGAAAAGATGGTGAGAATGTGTGGGGAGGAGTGCTCATTATCTTTTATGGTTATTTTTGGTTATTAGTGTTGAGCTAACAAGGTGTACGTTGCCTAGATTAGGACCGTTGGTCTCCACTTTCTTGGTCATCATGACCCCCTCGTAATCATCCCCTTGTTACTACATCAGAGTTAACTCTTCCTCCCACTACTTGTCCTTCGCATCTTTTGCTTGAGTTGATTATGTGCATGTGTGGGTGATATCTCGGTTAAGTGGAGTCAACTAAATGAAGGTGGCCAAGTTAACTGGCCACCTTTCCCTCTTTCAATTTCAGCCATCTCATTGCCTTCGTATGATTCCTAATTACACAAATGCAAATAGAGGAGTGACTTAGCTACTTAACTGTAATGCAAGTGTATTAGCTGCCATCGATTGTGAGGTGCTATGGCTTTTTCTGCTGCATGGCTTCATTTTCCTTCATGCATGCTATCACTGCTTGTTGATGTGTTTTTGTGTGTCTTTATAGGTTCTTCTTTTGCTGGAGCTAAGCTGCATGTGCTTTTTCAACGTTCATATGTGTTGTCACTTGCTGCTGGTTTTGGACTTCTATGGGATGAACTACTACAAGAATTCCTACAAGAGCTCTTGTCGCTGTTTCTCCCCTTGAAACTTCAGCTATTTCCCTGTGCTTGGAGCTTGAGAATGATGCCATAGGTGGAGATGAATGATGGAGGGATAGTAGGTAAGCTTCAGGTAAACTTAATGGTGCCTTTTCCTCTTTTTTTTTTTTTTTTTTTTCAAAACTGAAAAAACTGTTTTTCTGTGTTTTTTCTTGGAAAGGACAAAAAATAATAATGATGCTTGGAGTGTGATGTAGGCTTGGAAATGATGGCAAGGAGGTCTAAAGATGGTAAGAGGGATTATAGGTTCCTCATGAAGCTTTTCTTGTCCCTCAAACTGCCTCCTGTAGACACTTTTGGCTCTTTGTAATTTCTACAAAAGCCTCATGTAGAAAAAACAGAGCCTCCTATAGAAAACATAGTTTTGGAAGAAGAGGTATAGTGGGGTGAAAGAGATGCCAAAAATGATGGAGGAAGGTGTGGAGAAGATGAGATGGATGCTGGTATGAATGTCAGGGTCCCCTTGGCATCTTCTTCTGCTGCCTTCAGTCCTCCTGCTAACTTGCAATGCAATAAAAATTCATTTTTTCTTTCTCTTTTTTTTTTGAAAACAATTAGGGTGCCTTATAGAGGTTTTCATCTTAATTGCCTACCCTGGGCACCTCCAAGGGAGGTTTTCACCCAGGGATCTTATTCTTTTCCCTTCTTTTTTTTGACATCACTGAGCCGCCTCAGAAGAGGTTTTCAACCCAATGATGGGACTCAAGCGCCTCATGGAGGTTTTCACATGAGTCCTTATTTTTTCTCTTTTTTATTCAGTGAGTGGGTGAAGTGGAAGCTAAGACATGCTCCACTACCATCACTGTTTTATTCAAATCTTCAATAAACTCTCACTTGGATAGGGGTTTCTTGTAGACTTTCAACCAATTTCCATTTACAAGCATGGGGATGGCTTCATCATCAATAGTTCTGATTAGAACTGAACCATTGGCATTGTATTTCTCCATAGTGTAGGGTCCTAGCCATCTTGTCCTTAGCTTTCCTTTGAAATCCTTGTATCTTGAATCATAGAGTAGTGCCTAATCTCCCTCTTGGAATTGTTTCTCCCTGATATTTTTGTCATGCCATACCTTTCTCTGAAGCTGAACTACCTCTATATGGATAAAGGCTTGCAATATGTATTAATCCAATCCATTGAGCTGAAGTAATCTCTCCTTCTGTGCATGGCTGAGGTCTAGGTCTAGCTGAGTTGCCATTCTTAGGGTATTGAATACAAATTCTATTGACAGTAAAGCCATCTTCCCATAGACTAGTTCATAGGGTGTGAACCTAGTGGTGGTCTTCCATGTTGTGTTGTAGGCCCAAGTTGTGATGCTATTGTCAGGTAATCCCATGAACCAGCGCAGTGCTGCATCCTTGAGAGTAGAAGGGAATAGTTTCAAATTTTTCTCGTCTTCTCCATAGTCATAAGTTTGACAGATGATAGCAATCTCGAACAAGAAGGTGTTAGGATATTCTGTAGTCAGACCATGGAAGTGAGGTACTGTTGAAGCCCCGAAAATTGGGTCTACAACAAGGGGGATACCCACCTGGTCCGAACCTTGGTTAGCAGCTCCTTTTCCATTTGGTATAGTGGGTTTGACAGGGGATATGGGACCAGTTTCCCAATTTATGTGTGTGTGTGTTGAGAATTGATATTTCCTTTCTAATAATTTCTAAGTAAAATTCTTTTATTCTAAGTCTAATTTAACAACATGAAATTGTATTCTAATGAACATAAATATCTAATTCTAAAACTAACCTAGGATTTAATCTTTCAGTTATGTGATCGAAAATAATTTCTAATGGCAATTGATAATAAAGATCATTCAATTGCTATGAGAAAATAATTCAATAAAGATAAATTATTTTGTATAAAAAGTTAAACGAAACAATTGTGAAAAACATATCGCATAATAAGTCACTCATATATTAAGCATAAATAAATGGCTATCACCGTACAGAAGTGCCAAATGATAACTCAAGCATTCAAGCATTCATACATAAATAACTGAACATGAATATCACCTTAACACATAAGCAGAAATTGTTAAGAGATAAAAGTACCATTTATAACGAGTTCTACTCATGAGCCCCAATAATAATGATTTATCTCTTCTTAATTCAACATCTACTAAGAGTACAAAAGTGAAAATTTAGTAGCAGATATTAAACACAGATGTCAATAAATCTTGTTCCATTCATTCATCAAAACCTCCTCGGAGGGTGCAGAAGTGCATGTTCTGAGGACAAGTTTTTGATAAATTTCAAGACCCTTCTCTAAATGCATGAGAAGGGTTTAAATACTACTAGCTAAATCTAAAAATAGTTTATTACAAAAATATAGGATGCAATTTAAATGACCATCCTCATTTCAGGCAAAAATAAAGCAAAACTAAAACTAAAACCGAATCTAAAAGTAAAACTAGTAATTAACTATCTATGTATATGTTCCTTGTAGTCGCAAGCATCCAGCATCGACTTGAGGAGAGTTGTTTGGATAACCTGTGACTTCAACTGTCCTGCGAAAATGGAATTGACAAGTGTTGTCGCCATCTTCTTGGTAGAGTTAGTGAGACACTTGAGAGTCAGGCACTGACTGTGTGGTTTAACCAAGTACTGCCAGTAAGAATCCCAATTTAACTTGGTTAACCTTTTGATGGACCCTACTCTTTCTTGAGCCTTTTGTCTCTAGCTTGTTTGTACATGCTGCACATTTGGTATAAATCCTAGACTGGTCTCTGATATGAGATTTGCCCTGTATAAATTTTCATTGACACGGTCGATGACATTGTTTGCTGTAGTGGCTGCTTCTTCTGCCACTTGTTCTACTTTCTTGATCTATGCATCCCACTTATTAAAGAGCATTTCTCTGTGGGCTTCATTGATCATGGGAGCGCTTGCATTTTTCCCTTCCTCCGATTCCTGCCAAACCAAATATTCAATAACTCTCTTATCAATTAAATTGTAATCATGTCACAAGTCCACGACTTCATTAGTAATTCTATTGTTTATCTCGCAATAAGAGCTCCACTGCGATATCCTTTGGCACAATGTTTCATGTTATTGCAAGAGTTGATCATTTAAGGAAATGGATTCTGTGACAAACTCTGTAAGCTTAGGATCATCCTTATGCATCTCTTGCATAACCTGTAGCTATTTTTCTCTTTCGGCCAAACTGTTCTGGTATCCTAGCTGCATTTGTTGAAAGTCCTGCTGTAATTTTTCTAGCTTTTTCTCTGCCTTGCTATTAACGCTGGCTTGGTGTAACTGTTGCTGCAAAATATGTATTTGATCCTCTTTTTCTTTCAATAATTGTTGTACCTCGGATGCTTTATCAATGGTTGCAGAAGCATATGCTCCTGCGATCTGAGATAATTTAGTGAGATTTTCAGTAGGGTCAGTGGTAGGATCTTGCCAAAGGATGTATAATTGCTCTACATCAGGAGAGAGCATGCTTTCCAATTTCCTTTTATTTCTTTGTCTTCTCACCACCGACTTATGCTGTGGACTATAAAATACATCGAGAGGAGAAATTTCCTCTATTTTGAGCATAATTTTAGACGATGGGGTAATGGGAATATGCTCCATTTCTGGGACATTACTGATTGTTCAAGTGACTATATCATCCACTATCTGCACATTACTCTCAAGTGTCTTTGTGCTCTGCCCCTCAGTATTGATTAAGTCTTTGAATGTCTCCCATTCTTTATCCAGCTCTGTTCTCACTGGTGGTGGCTGGATGATGAGAGGGGGAGGATTTACTTGTGGAGTGGTCAAAACCTGTTGTTCTGGGCGCTCTTTAGATTGAACGATATCCCTTACCGCCCCTTCGCTTTTATTATGGTCACTCTCGGACCTCTTGGAGTGTCCTGGTGTTTCTCCCCCAGACTTGGATCTAGACCTGTATGTGCTTGAACTTCCACTGAGACTGATATTGGGAGTTGGCTCCCTTATTGGTTCCAAGCATAATTTATCCAAAGGGATATTAGCTAATCTCCTTTCTCTGTATATTTTGAATTCTTGAAATTCTGTTGGAGTAAATTGTATTTGGGCCAAATGAAAAATTTCTTTAAGTTTACTTTTCTGCTGAAATGTATTATCAAAAAGATCATCTTCTTTAGAGAACACTTTTATTTTGACTGCAGTAGTGAAATTCTTAACGATATCATAAGGGTCGAATTGTCTTCCTGGAAATTTGAACAATTGTAGACATATCATGTTGTCTACTTCTTTGAATTCATGACCTACATCAAATAGTGAAAAGGCCCCACAAGCCATAGGAAATTGCAGCCAAATGGCCTTCTTCTTGTCCTTCAGCTCTTTACTCATTCCTCCCACTCTGTAAGTCTGGTAGGCAATCTCTCATGCTAGTAGTTTATCAGGGAAATATAAAGGTAGGACAGGAGGGGAAGTGAGACTTCCGAATACTCTGACATAGGTGAAAAGTTCTTCTCTGAACCATCTTGCGACACGGAGCATATCGACCTCCGCTTTAGGAGAAAATCTTGGAGCGTCCTTATTATACAACATCTTGTATAAAGGTAGCATGACTACATGAAAAATCTTATAGAAATATGGAATGAACTTAGAATCCCATAATGCCTTGTGATAAACATGAATGGGTAAGGGGTCCTGACTAGTCGATTTCCAACCCATTAGAGGAAACATGGAAACATAACAGATTGCATCCATTATGTAAGTAAATAGGTAGAAAGGGGGATAAATCGTCTAAGCAGTTATTTTGGACCAATAATTCAAAATGGCTATGGCTAAATTGTCAGACAATATTTTAGCCCAATCCACAATAGTAGCATTAGTTGCAGCATCTAATAATGATAGCCATTCAGATGAAAATTTGTTAACATCGGGCTTTCCAAAAATTCTATAGAGCATAGTAGCAGCAAAGAAATATGGAGAGGCGAGAGAACTAGTACTATACATACCATGCTTATCCTTTTTTAGTGGTTCTTCCCTTCTCCACTAGTCCTTGGTGCATTCTGCCAAATCTTCATTTTCTTTAGCGAACTTCTCCATTAACTATTTATTATAGGTCACCTATGGCTCTGGTAGATGATACATGAGCCTCAAATCTTTTGTAGTGAATGAGCCAATGAGTCCTTGGCTCTGAGTCTTAAACTGTCTGTTTGTTATCTCAGCACTATCGAGTAACCATTTGACCATGTCTGTGTATGAAAGAATCTTGGGCTTTGCCGCTATCCGGTACACGAACGAGCATGCTAGTTTTGTAATTGACGCTCAGATGATCCACGTGAGTCTGCAGTAGTTGTAACCCCCATTACTCTAGGATTTTCTTCCTCGATTAGACTGTGCATGCCGTCCCATGTAGTAACATGGACATCTTTGTTACAGGTGGTGTTTGTATATAAGGGTGTCATTTCTTTGTCTTCAGAAGTCGAAGCCTTTCCTTTCTTTCCCATAATATTCTGAACACTGCTATGTATACCTCTCTGCTTTTCGCTCCTGCAATTTGCAAATGAGGAAAGAGTAATGATAAGAAAAAGGTGAAGGGAAAGCTTTAAATGCCGAAATCATATAAAATATATCATCCTACGTGAAATGGCTCTTCGATCAAATCAAAACCATATTTCATTAATGATTACCAACTAACTCATTAAATTAACATTAACGCGCATAAATGGGCATTGGTCTACGGAAAATCTTTTTCGAACGACGAGTCCTGCAGATCTGCGATAAGGCGATTTTGTGATTTGCTTCGCAATATCGCAGATCACAATATCATTGATCCGTTACGTGTGGCAACCATCCATTACCATATGTTTTTTGCGAAATGCGATTTGCGAGACGCGCCATCACATATTGGTAGTTTGAGGTATTTCACTTTAAATGATACTTGAAGCACATGAAAACTATGATGCGATGAATTTCTTTAGTATGTGATCTCGCATCGTGATTTCACAATCTTAGGATTCTGTTTGTAGGAAATCATCTATTACCTTTTTGCGATGCGACACTTTTTATTTGAGAGAATGGTTTTGTTCGAACTTATCATAAAACTTAAGTATTTTTAGAATTTTCGGGCATTCTCCTAAGTTTATGATAGTAAGATTTATTCAAAAAAGGAATACAAGTCCTAATTTATTTTTTAAAATTTTTATGAATAAGGATCCCCACTTTTTAGTATTAGTGAGAAAACTAAATAAGAAGGGGGTTTGTTGTTGGCCCCAACAGGTACAGCTAAAGGACTTATATTCTTCATTTTGGTGTCCCCATTGGTCTCCTGAATGGGGAAGGTACCCTATATTCTCTCTCCATTTCCCCTAGCATTTCTGTTTTCAGCCATTGGCTCGAGAGGAATGTTTTCTTCTTCTTCTTCCCCTATAGGTTCTTCAAATATGTATAGATGTTCACCTAAGGGTTCTCCTTGATTGCAACCACTGAAGAAGAGAGAAGGTTGGCTATGTGAAGCAGTGGGGGTGTTGAGCAAAATTTTTCCTAGGTTATCTCTACTCCTATGAGGCATGAAAGGATATATTTTTTGGTTGGTTTTTTGTTTCTTTTTCCCCACACTAAAAGTACCTGCAAAAACTAAAATTGTGATTGAACAAAACAAATTGCAACTAGCTGAAATGAATTTGCTGAATGGAAATCTGTAGAATTGAAAAGGAAGGCAAGGAAATGCAAAACTGAAATAAAAGAAATGACTAGTCTACCTTTACCGAAATAAACTATTAGTAGAATGTTGCAATAGGAAATAGAAGAAAGCAGTAATCATAGAATACTTTGACGCTTCCCTGGCAACAGTGCCAAAAAGTGGTGAGTGCCAGTATTGCAGCAAGAATGCTGCAACTCCTGGGCTATCAACTTTACTTTTATCAACCCGGTAGTTTGTAACAAACTTGGAAGCGTTAGTGCTATATGCACAAGTACTAGTTCTCACTGCAGGTTGTCACTTGGTCAGCCAGTGCGAGATCACTAGGAGCTCAAGGAAACTTCTATAGATTTCAGAAGAAACTCTACGTGTGATGAACGGAAAGAAAGATTACTCTACAGATGCTATTTTAACTACAGAAAGGAGAAAGACTGAAATGTAAAGAAAAACCTAGTAAACCCTAATTAGCAAGCTAATTCTACTTTTTCCAAAAACACTATGAAAACCATGAAAGAAATGCCATTACCTACTCAAGGAAGTAAACAACATCTAACCGTGTTATTTCTGGAAGTAAATAAGCAAAAAACATATTTTTAGATTTTTATGTGTTTTTATGTGAATTTAACATGCATCTAATTTATTGTGTGTGAGTGTGGCAGCAAACAAGTGGCACTAGAGGGCGGTTTTGGAGCTTGGGGGGATGTAATATGGTGCATATGGGTCCTAGGAGTTCTTAGGTGGCTTTCTAGAGGCTTTTCTCACACTCGGCCTTCAAAAGAAAGCCTATAGGAAAAATTACAGGACGACACAGGAAAACTGCAAGAGGATAACAGGGAAACTATAGGAGGAGGCTGAGAACAACTTTCGTTGTTTTGAGGGTGTGAGAGTGGGTGGAAAAGGTGGATGAAGGTTGGAATGAGATGTTAGGGTGCCTAAGGTATACCATGAATCACCAAGAGAGAGAAAGATGATTGGGTTTGCTCAAGGAGAGAGGAAGAAGTTCTAAGAAAAATGAAGGAAACTAGGGCAGAATTGAGGTGAGGTTTGGGAGACTATAGGGCATGGATCATATGGAGGATGTGATTTCTGGTAAGTTGGCCTACTTCTGGAAGAAATCTGCTGCATAGGAACTGACAGTCAACCAAGAAAATCAAGCAACCAATGAAATGGGTGCATCCTAGGAAAAATAGAGATTTGCATTAAAATGGCCTAAACTATGATGTATAGAAGAAAATGATGGGAAATGTTGGAAGAAATAAAAGCATGCAAATGGACTATTGCAAATCAGGAAGTGAACATGATAAAGAAGATCTAAAGCAAAACAAGACTGGACTATCAACCTACTAGAGAGTTGCAAACACTAGAAGTCCCAGGGATGAGGAAAATTTGTGCTTTTGGGGCAGCAAGAGAGTCTTTGCCTCAAATCATGGTCCTAGAGGGAGGAAGAGAGGCCAAGGAACTATTACTAGCCTTTTGAATCTTGTCTGATCACTGCTTAACCTAATACAGAAAGCACAAATGGAAGAAAGCTACGAAATCATCAAAAGCAACCTATTCTTAACCATAAGAGAAATACATCAAACAAAAAACTAATCTACAAATTGAAGTAATGCATACAAATAAAAGTAAAGAGAAGCTTGGCTGCTTGGATTTGGCCCTAACCCAAGACCTTCAGCCCTCTGAGGTAACTCAGTGCTAGCTCAAAAAGGATTCCATCTTCATTATCAAAAAATAGCAAGATTACATAAAACTGTCATAAAATAGTAAGCTCGAAATTTGAGCAGAGTTTACACAAGCAAAAAAAAAGTTGACCCTAGTGAGGCCCTAGGCCTCTCTACTTATACATCTGAAGCTACCAACAAATTCCTTAAAATCAGGGAGGCTTGGCTCCCAAAACTTGAGATAACTATCAATCATCTTCCACTTGCTCGGCTACCTTCTAGTGCATGATTCGGTGGCTTTTACTCCGAGCTGAATGAAGGGGAATTCGAAGTGAGGAGAAATAAATGAGGGGGATTCCCTCCTATAAGTCCTCTCCTATGTCTACTTCGAGTTATTGTTGCAGTTTGGCCACTAGATCCTTGACTTTGACCTCGAAATCCATCAATGATCTACATTAAATACATGTTAGACCACATGGCATAATAACTAACTAAACTCACCCTATAAGCATAAATGTAATTAGAAAATCATACAATAAGATAAGAGAATGGTTGATTTGACTAGGTTAAGAAATAAAATGACCCCATATAATTACCCATTTATGAGGCTCATCACAAGCATGAAGTGTGATATTGTCCATTTCGTTGCAAAATTTCTAAAATGTCAGCAGGTAAAAGCTGAACTTTGTTACCTAATAAGTCCCCTACAACCAATCGAAATTCGTATGAACGAGTGGGAGGTGATTTCTATGGAATTTTTCGTGGGCTAACTCTTACCCCACAAAGGAAGAATTCCATTTTGGTCATGGTGGAAAAACTAACAAAAAGTGCTCAATTTATTCCTATAAAATATACTATGAAGTTATTGACATAGCTCACGTATTTATAAAAGAAATGATTAGATTCCACAAAGTTCCTAAGAAGATCATATCAGATAGGGATTCACGATTCACTTCAAGGTTTTGAACTTGTATGCCGTCTACTTTCGGAGCCCACCTAAATTTAAGTACAAATTATTGCCCTGAGACTAATGGGTAGACAGAAAGGATGAACCAAGTAATGGAATATATGTTGAGGATGTACGTTATGGACCAACAAACAAATTAGGAAAACTACTTTCCCTTGGTTGAATCTGAATATAATAAAGATTACCAGAGTTCAATACAAATGCCTCCATTTGAAGTGTTATATGGAAGACCTTACAAAACACTCCTAGGTCAGGAAGTTAGAGGATGAGGTGATAGTGGGACCAAATTTAATTCAAGATATGGAGGAACATGTAAAACGAATTAGGAAATGGTTAAAACAAGAAAAAGATAGATAGAAAATCTATGTTGATCCTGATAGGATGGATGGGAATTATGAAGTAGGGGATAAGGCTTTTATCCATATATAACTAAACAAAAGATCCATCTGGTTTGGAAAGGTAACACAATTGTCACTTCAGTTTATTAGGCCATTTAAAATTCTAGAAAGAATCAGACTTGTCACCTATTTTCTTGCACTGCCACCCCACTTGCATAAGATCCATAATGTTTTTCATATATATTTACTAAGACACGACATAGTTATCAAATAACATAACCTTCATTGGAAGTAATTGTAGGTATTAGACAAGGGAGTCATTTCATTCAAACCATTACCTATACCAAAATTAAGGGTTTGATAGCTCAGGAACCACCTAGTGGACCAAGTTAACATCCAAAGCTACAACTATAGTCCTACATCTGCTACCTGGGAAGACACAAAAACCATGTGCTAGAATTGTCTCAGCTTGTTTTGATTTTGAAGCACTTAAGAGTTTATATTGTATATCCTTGCTTTATTTAATTAGATACATAAGTCTATCCTTTTGAACTTATCTATAACTATGAAGAGTTACACATGAGAATGTTATTTCAAATGATTATGTTTTGTCATGTATTCTTAATTAAATATGTACATGTTGTTGGTGCATGGATACCAATGTGAATTATGTTATGAATGAAATGTCTACATAGTATGTTTTACTTATTAGCATGTGTGATTATGTTAAATACCATTTATTATTATTGATGAGATGGATATAGTTATAGTGGCCATGTTTGACTACCTAATGTGAAAACTAGCTATAGGTATATTTGCTAGAAATAGCCAAATATGTTATATGAACTCAAAGATCAATATCATAGATGTCAACAAATATGAATGCTAGAAACTAATTATTTCAATCTATTTCGGTTTGGATATATTGATGCATATGTTATAATATGTAGACAAATGTTTATATTATAGATGATATTGTTATCAAACTAACCATGTGATGACAAAACTCCGAGAATAGTTTAGGCCAACAAGATTCCATGATAGGGTGTTAACCCTGGTCCTACTAGGAGTGATGAAGGTGTTGCCTACCATTTATCCTCCAAAACCTGGAGTCATGAGAGGACTATGCAAGTCACACTCCTCGAGACGTTTGATGATGACTGCTACATGCCTACTGGGGAAGTTAGGTCGATGTAGTTGATTCTCCCATCCTTAAGGTTTTATGGATGGTTAGTTCAATATAGTTGATCCCATGGCATATTCCAACAGATGATGGATAATATGAGTGGAAGAGATTAGAAAGGATATGATGATTCTACAATAGTTTGGGATCAAAATAATAATTTTAAATCTACTCACATTATGAATGAGAATTCAATCAAGGAATGTAATCCTTACATGACTAGATTAATTATTAAGGTAAGTGCTGATATACAATATAAACCCTAACTTTTGGAAAAAGTTTTGTGAAGGAGGGGTGTACGTAATGACTAATAATGAATTATGAGGAGAATATGATTATGAGCATGCCAATGATAGCTACGTATGCATGCATCACATGCATTGAAATAGTATATATACTAATTGATTATCAGGAATGATAAGTATAAGGTAAATGAATTAATTAATTAAAAGTACTAATTAAATACCTAACTATCAAAAAATATAATGAATCTATTAAGTCTAATATTCATTAATAAAATTTAATTAGAATACTAAACTTCTATTTAAACAAAGTTAAAAGTCCATCAATTAATAAAGTCGTTTCATTTATGTGCATCTATCCCCTCTTCAGCTAGCTTGTGGGGAACATGTTGTATGGTTAAAGTTTTTCCCTTTCACACTATTCAAAAGGCGGTTACATATATATATTAAAATCTAAAGGGAAAATGACCGCTTAAATCCTTAAAGACTTATTCATCATGAGGTTAAGAGGAACTAATTGAGAAAATGATTTTTTTTAGAGGTGGTGAGGAGATATTTTGGAGAGGAAAAAACCTCTTCGACAAAAGGCAAGAAATAAGGTGAAGACGAGTTTTTTTCTGGGGGGAATGGCATGCAAAAGAAACTATAGAGAAGCCACTGAGAAGAAAGCTAATTGCTAGAGTGAATCTAAGGGATGAGCTTGGGGCTTTGAACTCAGTGGAAAACATTGAAACTTGAGCAACGTTTTTGAGTTTTGGGAACGGGGGTTAGAAGACTTTGATCTCGAAGTCTTCTAGGTATGGGAACTGGAGAGGGTAATGCTATATAGTAGGGTGGAATTAGTAGGTTTGATAACGAAAGCATACAACTCATATTTTCCATAGAACAACATGAGCCAGGGATCCATGTTAGATGGGAAATTCATGTGTGTACATATATTTAATTTGATAGGTTTTACGTAAAATGTTTCTTCTCTCATGGAACTATAGTATAATCTGTACACAATTTTTATCAAACAAGCATGTTCTCTAATTCAAAGTTGATCTTGGAAGTGGATTAATGAATTTGTCAAGTTATTTCCCTAAATCTTGTACTCCCATTAACTTTTGAGAAAGGAGCTAATAAATTTCAATCTTTTGGTGGTTTTGAGTTTCTTTGAAATGGATATAGGGGTCTATCCAACAGTGAATTTTTCTCTTAAGCCTATAAGATTTGCATAATCAAGGATATTTCCTCAATATTTCTTAAAGAAAGGAAATCCATAATTGATGGCCTTTCAAATGTATGTCTTTATATGGATGCATCTAGATTTATTAAAGAAAAGATAAATAATCATAAAGGGGTTTTACACACTCCTTTATTTTCCCTTTTCAGTTGATTTGTTGTATTAATGAGACCATATTTTACCTCATACTCATATGAAAATGATTAAACACTTATATGTTTGTTTTTGGACTTGAAATTTTTAAGTTTTATTTTTAAAAAATATTTTGATATATAAAAATTATTCTTTTCTTGAAAAAACAAAAAAAACAATTGATTATTATTATGATTTAAAGAAATAAAATTATTTTACTAATTTAAATGTTTGTATATTTTTATTATATCAATATTTTTAAATATTTTATATATAATAATTATTCTATTTTTATTTTAAAGTATAAATGTCGAAATAAAGTATTTCCATTCAACATAAAATTGCAGTGGATGAATATAGATTGATTTTTCAATGAATTTATGCTCTTAGCTCGTCGTAATTTTCAAAACCATTAGTCATATTTTAAGACTAAACCTTAAAAGAAGAGATGGTCAAATGGAAAAAAGTTCGGACATACCATTAATTTATTGGGGAAAATTCGAAAACATTAAACTGTGTTCCTATTGCGAAAGTACTTTTAACGTAACGAATATCCGTATATAGTTTTGGAGAATTCATTTTAAATGATTAGAATGCACATTTCCGCTAGAATGCACTTTGACAAATTTTTACCTTTTGAATGTTCGTTTTATAGTTCCAGTTTTACAATATTATGAAATATCGATAGCAAAATGATTATTGTGAATTTTAGGTGTTTATTTTTGGTAATTTATGTTAATGGGGTATATAAAATATTAGACTTTTAATCAATTTAATTATTAAGTATTGGTAATAAGATGATTATTATAAAAATTATTTGAATATATATCTATATATATATATTAAATTTTTTAAATTTTAATTCGATTCCCAATTAATTCAATTATTGTAAATTTTGAGTAATTTATTTGACAAAATAAAATATTAGAAAAAGCTTAGTTAGCATTCTAAATAATCCATGTAGTGGAACTGGTAGTTGCCCCAGCCTATTCCACTGCTAAAAAAGATAGAAACCTATATGATTACACCACCCAACATCAAAATCTTTGATCTCCAAAATCATGTCAAGCGGATACGGGAGGTTGGTTTCTGGTTCTTAATTCATGAAATGTTTTGAATTCATATATTTTTCTATAACTGTGCCACGCAATGTATATTCAATAGTACGGGAGGTTGGAGAGAAGATTGAACTTTATCAATGTATATTCAATAGTACGGGAGGTTGGAGAGAAGATTGAACTTTATCAATGTGCAAATTCCCAGAACGAACAATAAACTTTACATGGGGTGTAATAATCAATAATAGAGGTGGAAGGATTTTTCGGAGATTTTGCTAGGCCCAGTGCTTTTGGTAGCCCATGGGCGTTGCATTTACAAATGTGTCAGATGTTTTTGAATTCACTTTTAGTTGTAAGTCATGACCCAATTCTAAAGTTTTAATTTATTCCCTCAAACTTTCCCACTGGGCCAGGATGCCAACAATGGTTCTCCTGGCATAGAGATACCGAATTGATGTGCCTGTTATATCAATCTGTTTCCTGTCTATGTTTATTTTAATAAAGCCATCTGTTTTCTTTTACTTTTGATCCTACTGCATTCATCTGTAACCACTGTAGATTTCGATAGAATCTGCATGATTATAAATATATGTTATTGTCAAACAGATTTCTAAAATCACCTTTCGAACACTTACCAGGACACCCACTCATGCTTTCCCGGAATGGAAGGAAATATCGTTCTCAACAAAGATATATAAAAAAGTATAGAAACCTTATCTGACACTGTGGCTTCTGTATCCTCTATCGCAGTAGCGGGCGGGCTTCTATATACACGTTCAGATATTGGAATGCTAGGTCAATTTTGTAACCTTTCCTGTGTAACCCAATACAATAGTTTTTTCTCTGAAGTGATAGCTCTGTCAAATGTGTGCTGGACACCGCAGACAAGCTTTACAGCGCCACCAAGAGGGAAAGATTCGTATATGGCGCCGTTCAAATAGAAATGCAAATTATCATAAACTGTTAGCGACTTTACCTTCACTCAGAGATCCTCCCCAAAGTTCTCGCAGGCGGACAAGTATGTTCGAGTTAGAAGGCATCACACGAGAGTGTGGATCAAGCATTTCGACGGTGTGCCATCTCCAGCTCTAGCTCGCAATCATGGCTCCTGTATTCTGCATCATGGGATAATACAGTGAAGGTTTGGAGGTTGTCCGATTTCAAATAAGTAGAGTCGCTCAACGCCCACGACGACGCTGTGAATGCTATAGTTTTGCATTGGGACCGTTTATTCTTCACGGCATCTGCAGACGGAACAATGAAATTGTGGGGGAGAATAATGGTGGTTCCCATAGAAGGAAGAGACAGGACCTAATTACAACGCTGAGGATTCCATCGCTCAGGTCACACTAAAGACGCGATAAAGACAGGACCTGATTACAACGGTGAGGCTTCCATCGCTCATCAGTGAATTCGATAGCAGTGAGTAGGGATGGATGGTTGGTCTACGCGGGACATTCTGATGGCATCATAAGGTATTGGATGAAGGGCAATTCTAATGAGCTGCCCGCCAAGATGACGTACATCGGGCGTCTTGCGGGCCATATGCTTGCTCTCTGTTCTGTGTATGGCTGTGTGTGGAGAGTCGATGATTTTCAGCGGATTGGAGGATAGAACGATCACGGTGTGGAGTAAGGAGGGACCAGGTGTGCATGAGCATCGTTGCATGGTAGTCATCGAAGGTCAGAGAGGCCCTGTCAAGTCTCTTGTAACGGCATCGAGCGTTGATTATCCCATAGCGAATGGGTGCATTACATACAGCAGAGATCTGAATAAAACCTTGAAAACCTGTCTAATTCATACAGTGTAACAGCCTTGGTGTCACGCTCGAGGCCTACGGTAGTCTTTTCACTTTTCTTTCACCAATATTTATGTTCATGGACTACGCCTAATCACTTTTTTTACTTAGTTTGTGTTTCTCAACCAAGTAATTATTATGTTTCCTTTATACCAATGAACACCCATACACATTCATTATCATCAGCGATTATACATGAAAAACACAATTGCACAGTATAAAGGGAGGGGCAACTCCCTGAACAATGAGTCTGGCTGAATATATAATATTAATCGACTTTCCAATATTACAAAGCTTTACAAGTATACTTGGAAACACCAAGTTTCATACTTAGCCAAATTTACAAAAGGTCACAACTCTGTGTGCCAACCAAAGTTCCTTGCCCAAGCTGGGCGGGCGCGCCCTCACACGAGTTGCCAACCGACTCCTCAACCGAACCTTGTTTCACTGGGCGGATGACCTGACCCAAGTCACCCTTCGTTTGCTTCTACACGGTGAGTGGGTGACCTCACCTGAGTCCCCGTTCACCACCTCCGCGTTTAGCATTACACGACGGGCGGGCGACTCACCTGAGTCTCCACCCGTGCCTTCCACCCGAGCGCAAGGCGCCTTCACCCGTGCCCTCACCCGATGACTGAATGTAGTGCTTCATCGTGTGCCTTTGCCCAAGAACGAGCGCATCACCTGTTCTTATTACGCCCTGCACCTCGCACTCTTCTTCACATCACCGAATGATCGAGTTCGTTGGTTGATCGATGTCCAAATGATCCAACAACGCGTCAAGTATATACGCTATGTGGAGCGGTCGTGCCACCCCTTGGCCGACCTTCGTTTCTTGCTAACCGACACCTTTGTTTTACCTTTCCATTCGGTTGACTCATCGGCCAACGCCCCAAACAGCAACTCTTCACCGTCGGCTTGTTAAGGATGAACGCCCTTGCTCATCCCCTATATACACATGTTTCACCCTTATACTTTCGCACGCATGTTCTCAAGTATTTTCGCTCTGCCATGTTTTGTTAACTCGCATGCACTTTGTCTTAACTAACCTTCACACATCGCACCGGTGGTCGTGGTAAGAGCCGCAAGTCCTTACATTCTCCTCCACCTGAATTCGTTGTGATCCTCAACAACATCCCATCCTGGTAGCCATCCACCAAGATCAAGATTTTTTTATCCCTGAATAGTCTTATCCATGATATCAACTCCTCCACATACTACAAACATCCCTACAACATATGTAGAACCACATCTCCATCATGTGTTGTCCTTCCCGTGTAGTCTGCCTACCAAGATACTCCGCCTGATTCTAACATCTGTCTGCACAAACATCAGCTCACGTCGATCCAACTCATGTTGACACACCTCTGCACACTCGTACCCCTCATAAATCAAGCTAGTTGGGTAGCTAATCCAACCATACACCCAAACCACAAGAATTCACATCCTTATGTCATCATCAGTCTTTCCTTGACGTTTGCTACATCTCGGACTCATCGAGTCTGATCAACATCCCATGCTCAGGTCCATGGAAACTCCATCCCATCTGCAACATGTTCGGTCCATGGTCTTGTTGTACAAGGAGTGTACAACCTCTCCATTAGATCATACAAAACATCAGCATCTGCACAACATCTCTGCCTCGGCATTCCAATAGAATGTCCATGAATGAAACCTCTATCCATGCTCTTACATCATGTCCCTGCATGCTCATGCTGCATGTCTCCAACCTGATGTCCATGACTCTAGTTGTCCATGATGCCCAACCAAGTGGCCTCATCCCAACATCTGATCATCTGCATCCAAGTCTGCAAATCTATCATAAAAAAGCCTCCTCCAAGGCCCCTTGTTAAGGTGGTGCAACCCCTTCCCATCAAGGTCCCTGCACGAACCCATCTCCAAGGTTGTTTATAGAGAAAGGAGGGCCAGGAAGTTTCCTCCTTGACCCTCATCTACCCATGTATCAGATTGATATTGTGTCCTCAAGTATCTATGCATAGCCTCAACCTCCTGACATGTGCACCCAAGCTGACATAGCTTGTCCTTCGTCAACTGAAAGTCATATATACCCATTGCATATCTACAAATTCCACTATACCAGCCGGATCTCTACATGCATAATCCTCTCTAACCACTGCTTCTGAAGTAGAACTCGGACTCCCTTCATTTGCAACTCCATTGTGAAGATCATTAGTAGAAGATGTCTCTATCTTGAGTGCTACCTGATCCGTGAGATTTTCCTCTCACTTCCTTCCTTCTTCCTCACTCTTGCAATGAAGTCAATCACCTTCCCTTCCTTCATTGTTTGAGTCATACTCCCAAGTCCTCTTTGTTCCACATCCTCATGCTTCACTTTCTAATCTTTGGGATACAAAGTCATAGAATTCATCCTCGGTCTATACCCCAAGAAACTCCTTCTATTTATCGGAACCAACATAGTTCTTCCTCTAGCTGTGATCAAGAGAATGTCCCAGTCCATCATTGGTATGGCTTGTGCAAGCTTCATGAGCTCTTGCCCCAGCACCATAGAATGATCATCCATGTCCACGATCCTCAAGTCCAACTTTCCAAACCATGATCCCACTCTCACCTGAGTGTTCTCCATCACACCAGTAACAACCTTCATGGTAGAGTTGACTGCTTTGAAAGCACTCCACTACCTCTCCATTTCAGCTTTCTTCCCAAAAGACTTTGTTGCCTTCTTGCTCAAGAAGCTATGAGTAGCTCCTGTATCCACCAAAGCTGCAAATCTCTTGCCCTTCACGATCACCTGCACAAAACTCAGCTTCAAGACATCACCTCCTTTTGTCGGCTTTATCTTGTGTCTCACATTAGCAACCTTCTTCAAAAATTCGTCCTCAAAAGTGTCCATTGGCTTGTGCTCCAATTTGGCATTCCTCCTAAGGTACTTCACTTCCTTGCTTAGCTCTTCTAAGCAATTCGATCCTGGTCCAGCTTGACTTCCTTCAAGCTTGTCCTCCATCGCATCTTGCTTAAGTGCACCAACCAAGTGCCCATTGACTACCTTCACAAAATTAAGCTTCTGAACATCCTCTAGATTGTTACGGTAGTGAGTCCCCAGCCTGTCAATGTAGTCAAGCTCATCCTTCTCTATTACAACAACCTCCTTATCAAGAAGTTTCTTCTTCATTTCTTCCTCAAGCTACTTGATTTCGGTCTCCATCATGGCACTTTCCTTCCTCAACTGGGCTCTTTCATCTAATAGTTCTTGAAGATCAAGTCCATTCTATCGGATCTCTTTGTCAAGTTCCTTGAGTTCACCATCCATCGTACTTCTGCATTGGGACTTGAGTTCTTCAAGTTCCTTCCTTAGCTTCGAACAACTTTCCCAAATCTTCATATTCTCAGCCTTCATCGAAACCTAGTCAGAAATCCATTTCCTCATCTGTCCCAACACTTCGTACCGAAAGACTTCACATGCATTATGGCTAGATTCACCTATCGTAGGTTCATCCACCATCTTTTCCTTTTCATCCTTCTCCATATTCACTAGCTTCAACAAGTTCTTGGAAACCGAACCAGCCCTTGTTCCACTTGTATGTGAAACCAACTTCTTTCACCTGCAAGTACTTGTTTCCACTGTCACTTCGTCATGAGAAAACCTTGCTCTGATTACCTGTCATCAACTGTCAAGTGTATATGCACTTGCTTCACCCAGCTTCCTACAAGACTTCTCCAAGTCTTCAGACTAACTCTAATAAGCCTTTCACTGAACTCTGATACCAATTGTCATGCCCCCAGGCTGACGGTAGTCTTTCAACCACTCTTGGCGAGATGCGGCACCACCGAACACTTTTTTTCACCAATACTTATGTTCATGGGCTATGCCTAACCACTTGTCCTACTTAGTTTGTGTTTCTCAACCAAGTAATTATTATGTTTCCTTTATACCAATGAACACCCATACACATTCATTATCATCAGCAATTATACATGAAGAATACAATTGCATAGTATAAAGGGAGGGGCAACTCCCTGAACAATGAGTCTACCCGAATATATTATATTAATCAACTTTCCTATATTAAAAAGCTTTACAAGTATACTTGGAAACACCAAGTTTCATACTTAGCCAAATTTACAAAAGGTCACACCTCCGTGTGCCAACCAAAGTTCCTTGCCCACGCTGGGTGTGCGTGCCCTCACACGAGCTGCCAACCGACTCCTCAACCAAACCGTGTTTCACCGGGTGGGTGACCTCACCCAAGTCACCCTTCATTTACCTCTACATGGCGGGCGGGCGTCCTCACCTGAGTCCCCATTCACCACCTCCGCATTTAGCCTTACATGGCGGGCGGGCGACTCGCCCGATTCTCCACCCATGCCTTCCACCAAAGCGTTGGGTGCCTTCACTCGCGCCCTCACCCGATGACCGAACGTAGTGCTTCAGTGTGTGCCTTCGCCCAAGAACGGGCGCATCACCTGTTCTTCTTATGACCTACACCTCACACTCTTCTTCGCATCACCGAATGATCGAGTTCGTTGGTTGATCAATGTCCAAATGATCCAAAAATGCATCCAATATATATGCTATGTGGAGCGGTCGTGCCACCCTTTGGCGGACCTTCATTTCTTGCTAACCAACACCTTTGTTTTTCCTTTCCATTCGGTCAGCTCATCGGCCAATGCCCCAAACAACAACTCTTAACCGTCGGCTTGTTAAGGATGAATGCCCTCGCTCATCCCCTATATACACATGGTTTGCCCTTATACTTTTGCACGCATGTTCTCAAGTATTTTCGCTTTGCCATGTTTTGTTAACTCGCACGCACTTTGTCTTAACCAACCTTCGCACATTGCACTTGTGCTCATGGTAAGAACCGCAGGTCCTTACATCCTCCTCCACCTGAATTCGTTGTCATCCTCGACAACATCCCATCTTGGTAGCCATCCACCAAGATCAAGATTTTTTTATCCCGAATAATCTTATCCATGATATCAACTCCTCCACATACTGCAAACATCCCTGCAACATATGTAGAACCACATCTCCATCATGTGTCATCCTTCCCATGTAGTCTGCCTACCAAGATACTCCACCTGATTCTAACATCTGTCTGCACAAACATCAGCTCATGTGGATCCAACTCATGTTGACACACCTTTGCACACTGGTACCCCTCATAACTCAAGCTAGTTGGGTAGCTAATCCAACCATATGCCCAAACCACAAGAATGCACATCCTTATGCCATCATCAGTCTTTCCGTGACTTCTGCTACATCTCGGACTCATCGAGTCTACTCAACATCCCATGCTCAGGTCCATGGAAACTCCATCCCATCTACAACATGTTCGGTCCATGGTCTTGTTGTATAAGGAGTGTACAACCTCTCCATCGGATCATACAAAACATCAGCATCTGCACAACAACTCTGCCTCGGCATTCCCATAGAATGTCCATGAACGAAACCTCTATCCATGCTCTTGCATCATGTCCCTGCATGCTCATGCTCCATGTCTCCCCTGATGTCCTTGACTCTAGTTGTCCATGATGCCCAACCAAGTGGCCTCATCCCAACATCTGATCATCTGCATCCAAGTCTGCAAATCTGTCATAAAGAAGCCTCCTCCAAGGCCCCTTGTTAAGGTGGTGCAACCCCTTCCCATCAAGGTCCCTGCACCAGCCCATCTCCAAGGTTGTTTATAGAGAAAGGAGGGCCAAGAAGTTTCCTCCATGACTCTCATCTACCCATGTATCAGATTGATATTGTGTCCTCAAGTATCTATGCACAGCCTCAACCTCCTCACGTGTGCACCGAAGCTGACCTAGCTTGTCCATCGCCGACTAAAATTCATATATACCCATAGCATATCTACAAAAGTCCACTATACCAGCTGGATCTCTACCTGCATAATCCTCTCTAACCACTGATTTTGAAGTAGTACTCGGACTCCCTTTATTTGCAACTCCATTGTGAAGATCATTAGTAGAAGATGTCTCTGTCAAGTGCTCCCTGATCTGTGAGATTGTCCTCTCACTTCCTTCCTTCTTCCTTGCTCTTGCAACGAAGTCAATCACCTTCCCTTCCTTCGTTGTTTGAGTCATACTCCCAATTCCTCTTTGCTCCAAATCCTCATGCTTCACATTCGGATCTTTGGGATACAAAGTCATACAATTCATCCTCGGTCTATACCCCAAGCAACTCCTTCTATTCATCGGAACCAACATAGTTCTTCCTCCAGCTGTGATCAAGAGAATGTCCCAGTCCATCATTGGTATGGCTTGTGCAAGCTTCATGAACTCTTGCCCCAGCACCATAGAATGATCATCCATGTCCACGATCCTCAAGTCCAAATTTCCAAACCATGATCCCACTCTCACCTGAGTGTTCTCCATCACACCAGTAAAAACCTTCATGGTAGAGTTGACTACCTTGAAAGCACTCCACTCCCTCTCCATTTCAGCTTTCTTCCCAAAAGGCTTTGTTGCCTTCTTGCTCAAGAACCTATGAGTAGCTCCTGTATCCACCAAAGCTGTAAATCTCTTGCCCTTGACGGTCACTGCACAAAACGCAGCTTCAAGGCATCACCTCCTTTTGTCGGCTTTATATTGTGTCTCACATTAGCAACCTTCTTCAAAAACTTGGCCTCAGAAGTGTCCATTGGCTTGAGCTCCAATTTGACATTCCTCCTAAGGTACTTCACTTTCTTGCTTAGCTCTTATAAGCAATTCGATCCTGGTCTAGCTTGACTTCCTTCAAGCTTGTCCTCCATCGCATCTTGCTTAAGTGCACCAACCAAGTGCCCGTTGACCACCCTCATAGAACTAAGCTTCTAAACATCCTCTGGATTGTTACGGCGGTGAGTCCCCAGCCTGCCAATGTAGTCGATCTCATCCTGCTCAATTACAACAACCTCCTTATCAATAAGTTTCTTCTTCATTTCTTCCTCAAGCTACTTGATTTCGGTCTCCACCATGGCACTTTCCTTCCTCAGCCGGGCTCTTTCATCCAAGAGCTCTTGAAGATCAAGTCCATTCTATCGAATCTCCTTGTCAAGTTCCTTGAATTCACCATCCATCATACCTCTGCATTGGGACTTGAGTTCTTCAAGTTCCTTCCTCAGCTTCAAATAGCTTTCCCGAATCTTCATATTCTCAACCTTCATCGAAACCCAGTCAGAAATCCATTTCCTCATCTGTTCCAACTCTTTGTACCAGAAGACTTCACCTGCATTATGGCTAGATTCACCTATCGTAGGTTCATCCACCATCTTTGCCTTTTCAGCCCTCTCCATATTCACCAGCTTCACCAAGTTCCTACAAACCAAACCAGCCCTTGTTCCACTTGTATGTGAAACAAACTTCCTTCACTTGCAAGTACTTGTTTCCACTGTCACTTCGTCACGATCAAACCTTGTTTGATTACCCGTCATCAACTGTCAAGTGTATATGCACTTGCTTCACCCAACTTCTTGCAAGACTTCTCCAAGTCTTCAGACTAACTCTGATAAGCCTTTCACCGAGCTCTGATACCAACTGTCATGCCCCCAGGCTGGCGATAGTCTTTCAACCGCTCTTGGCGAGATGCAGCACCACCAAACACTTTTTTTTCACCAATACTTATGTTCATGGACTACGCCTAACCACTTGTCCTACTTAGTTTGTGTTTCTCAACCAAGTAATTATTATGTTTCCTTTATACCAATGAACACCTATACACATTCCTTATCATTAGCACTTATACATGAAGAACACAATTGCACAGTATAAAGGGAGGGGCAACTCCCTGAACAATGAGTCTGACCGAATATATTATATTAATCAACTTTCCTATATTACAAATCTTTACAAGTATGCTTGAAACACCAAGTTTCATACTTAGCCAAATTTACAAAAGGTCACACCTCCGTGTGCCAACCAAAGTTCCTTGCTCGAGCTGGGTGGGCGCGCCCTCACATGCACTGCCAACCGACTCCTCAACCGAACCTTGTTTCATCAGGCGGGTGACCTCACCCAAGTCACCCTTTGTTTGCTTCTACATGGCGGCGGACAACCTCACCGGAGTCCCCGTTCACCACCTCCATGTTTAGCCTTACACAATGGGTGGGCGACTCTCCTGAGTCTCCACCCACGCCTTCCACCCGAATGCTGGGTGCCTTCACCCGCGCCCTCACCCAATGACCGAACATAGTGCTTCACCGTGTGCCTTCGCCCAAGAACAGGCACATGACCTGTTCTTCTTACGACCTGCACCTCGCACTCTTCTTCACATCACCGAATGATCGAGTTCGTTGGTTGATTGATGTCCAAATGATCCAACAACGCGTCAAATATATACGTTATGTGGAGCGGTCGTGCCACCCCTTGGCTGACCTTCATTTCTTGCTAACCACCCCTTCGCTGACCTTCATTTCTTGCTAACCGACGCCTTTATTTTGCCTTTCCATTCGGTCAGCTCATCAGCCAAGGCCCCAAACAGCAACTCTTCACCATCGGCTTGTTAAGGATGAATGCCCTCGCTCATCCCCTATATACACATGGTTCGCCCTTATACTTTTGCACGCATGTTCTCAAGTATTTTCGCTCTGCCATGTTTTGTTAACTCGCACGCACTTTGTCTTAACCAACCTTTGCACATCGCACCAGTGGTCATGGTAAGAACTGCAGGTCCTTATACCCAGGGTGCAGCTTGATTGGTGACTGCCTTCTATAATCGCTGGATTTGAGATGGCCATCTACAATCTTACTTACATAGAAGATGTGGCGCTCATGTGGAGAGTATATGGGTTTACTTAAAGTCATAGTGATGTAATATCAATTTAATCTAGTTACTCATTTCTTTAGATATCATAAAAAAATTATAACAATATAATAAAAGCATAATTTTCTCGTAATACTTAATTGTGTAATACTTACACAATCTAATTACCCATAATTTAAATACAAAAAAGAATGATATTTTTTTAATAATATGATGAGAGCCTAACCTTATTGCCAATTCCAATATTACCACTAAAAAATTCATCCACCATACTAAACGATGATGGCAAAGTGTCTCACCGTTCTCATTCTATTAGCCTTACAGGATAAAATCTTACATCCAACATAATTTATCTATCATCATTTTGATTTCTCTCCATCGCAACGTTGCTTGTAAGACCAGTCATACGCAGCATCGGTTGTAAGACCACTCAGAAGCCGCCGCTAAATGCATCAAGAAGGGTTCAAAATGTTATGGACTAGTCTAAAATTGTCCTCTACAGCGAAGTCTTCTCTCCATCGCAACATTGCTTGTAAGACCAATCATACGCGGCATCAGTTGTAAGACCACTCATAAGCCGCCGCTAAATGCATCAAGAAGGGTTCAAAATGTTATGGACTGCTCTAAAAGTGTCCTCTGCAGCAAAGTCTTATTAAGTGTCAGTTGATAAGGGGCGCCCAGTCAGTTAATGGGGGGATTCAATCTTTCTTTCAAGTCTAAGTTAAAGCTGGTCTGATCCATTTAGATAATTTTGTATTCCATCCATTAGTGACGATGTATTATATATAGCTTTCTCGACGTAAAGCTCCAGTGGCAGCTTTTCTTCCGGTCACCGACTTTCCACAGTTGTGGTCTTTGTGGATATGTCGATGGGCGAGCCATGGAAATGACTTGGAAAATTTGAACGACAAATTATTTTTATGGTCTCTTTCAGTGTGTTTCTTTCCGGATCTTGGTGTTGGAGGAAGTAGCACCCATGACGTGGGTAATTTTGTAAAGATAACGAAGCAGTTATTTGATTAAAGAGATGCAATTTTGTATTATACTCACGATTAGTTGGAGCGCAGGCCGACTGGAGGGAACAACTTAAATAAATAGACTGAACACAAAATAAGATTAAGATTCTATTAATTTGACACAAAGCTCGAAACTAATTGCATAATACATGACCAGGTTTCTTTATAAAAGAAAATAACATGTACTCAATTGTAATTGACTCATTTACTTAAGTGCAGCTGACTCATACTGAACACAATGAGTGTATTATACTCTAGAATATTGAAGACTCCAGTTCTACACAATCTTGAGAGTTCTACACAATCTAGGACATTCTCACAAGTTCTACATAATCTAGAACATTATATTTCTCCATTAACTCTAAGTCTCCCCCTTAATGGAGAAATGAATTATTTATCACACTTAACTTGTCTCTACATAGCAAGAACATGAATTTCCTAAAGACTTAGTAAAGCTGTCTGTCACATTATCATATGTATTACAATAGATCAAATAAATTTCCTTTCATTGTATCTTTCTCGTACAAAATAATGTTGTGTCTCAATGTGCTTTGATCTTGCATGATTGTCTTGGTTGTTTGCCAATTTGATACAACTTTGATTGTCACACTTGATAAAAGTTGGTCCTTCTTGTTTTTCTGCCATGTCTTCAATAATTATTCTTAGCCAAATTGCTTCATAGGTTGCGTTGCATAGGGCCTTATACACTACTTTAGTGGAAGACAAAGAAACACTTGGTTGTTTCTTACTGCTCCATGACATAATATAGATCCAATACTGAATGCATAGCAGGAGGTGGACTTCTTGTCATTTGGATCTCCTGCCCTATCAAAATCTATATAACCAGTGAGCTCAACATTCAAATCATTAGTATATTTAATGCTAAAGTTTTTAGTCTCCTTCAAATATCAAGGGACTCTCTTTGCTACTTTCCTATGACTTTCATGTGGATTAGCCATAAACTAAGTAAGCTCACCGAATATGCAATATCTGGTCTGGTTGTAATTAGGTAATTCAGACTTCCCACCAATTGTTTGTATAATGTGCAATCCACTTTTTTTGTTTTATCATCACTACCGAGTTTAACATTTTGTTTCAGTGGTGTACATATTTCTTTACATCCATTCATATTGAATCTCCTGTTTAACTCATGTGTGGATTTTCTTTGTTTGACAAAGGTTCTACCATTATCTCTCCAAACTTCAAGTCCTAAACAATAATGCAACTATCCAAGACACTGCATTTCAAATTCCTATGACACAATATTTTTTATCTTTTCAATCACCTTTGTAGCACTTCATGTTAAGGTAAGATCATCAACATATACAAAAATCAAAACAATATGTCTTTTTTCATCATTCTTGATATAGAGATTTGAATCTCCTTTACTTTGAATAAAACCTTGTTGACAGAAGAATTTATCAATCTTCACATACCAAGACCCGAGTTCTTGTTTGAGTCCATATATTTCTTTCTTTAACCTGCAAACAAGATTCTCTTCTCCCTGTTTTACAAAACCTTCTCGTTGAACAATATGGAACTCCTTTTTCAATTTGCTATTCAAAAATGTTGATTTGACATGTAACTGATTTAGCTTTCAGTTATGCTTAGTTTCCAATAAAATCATCACTTTAATTATGTTCATTTTACCTACAAGTGTAAAAGTTTCTTCATAATCTATCGCTTCTACTTGTGAATAACCCTTTGCTACAAGTCCAACTTTATATTTATCAACAGTTCTATGAGCATTAAATTTAGTTTTGAACAACTATTTTGATCCTGTGGGAACTTTATCTTTAGGTAATTTTGTTAATTCCCATATATCATTTTTTATAATAGAATCATATCCTTCCGTCATTGCATTTCTTCATTCTCCATGTTCATTAGCTTCTTTAAAGTTCAAAGGCTCCAGCACATTCATCCCTTTAGTCATAAAGGAATAGTCTTTATACCTTACTGGTGGCTGGATTTGGCATGAGGACCTTCTTGGTTATTCATTTCTTTCATCCTTTATTTTTCTTTGTGGTGATTTTTTTCCTCCTCTAGCATATTAAACGATAATGGCAAAGTGTCTCATTGTTCTCATTCTATTATAGTTTTGAACAACTTGTGAGCAGTAATTTTAAAGGATAAAAACTTATATCCAACATAATTTATCTATCATCATTTTGATTTCCCTCCATCACAACATTACTTGTAAGACCACTAATATGTGGCATTGGTTGTAAGACCACTCATAAGCCAGATCGCTAAATGCATCAAGTAGGGTTCAAAATGTTATGGACTACTCTCAAAGTGTCCTCTGCAGCAAAGTCTTATTAGGAGTCAGTTGATAAGTGGAACTCGGCCAGTTAATGGGGGGTTCAATCTTTTTGTCAAGTCTAATTTAAAGTTGGCCTGATCCATTTAGATAATTTTGTATTCCATCCATTCTTAACATTTTTTAGTCGGTATAGTGACTTCTGAATCAGTGACGATGTATTGTGTGTAGTTTTTTCGACATAAAGCTTCGATGGTGACTGTTCTTCTAGTTGTTGACTTCTCATAGAAGTGGTCTTTGTGGATATGTCGATGGGTGAGCCATGGAAATGGCTACATAATTTGAACAACAAATTATTTTTATGGTCTCTTTCTGTGTGTTTCTTTTTGGATCTCGATGTTGGAGGAAGTAACACCCATGACATGTGAAATTTTGTAAAGATAACAAAACAATTATTTGATTAAAGAGATGGAATTTTGTATTATAGTGATGAGTAGTTGGAATGCAGGTCGAACGGTGGGAAAGACTTAAACACTGTTAGGCCCCAATACTACTAGTGTAACCCCTTATTGTTATTAGTACAACCCACTTATTATATTGATGTACCCATGTAGTGCCCATATTGTTACTATTGTGCCCCATAGAAGCCCACTATTGTTATTATTGTTCCCTTACATTATTATTGTTATGTCGGCTCTGATTATGTTATGACCCCTTAGACTCCTATATATAGAAAGGAGGTCTTTTCATTTGTATCATCCAAGAATTGTTCATTTATGTAATGTAAAGGAGGTTGCCCCCTCAAAGAGGCTGAATTCTAAGGCATTGATCTATCTTTTCTATATTTTTCTTGAGCTAGTTTCCTAACATTTGGTATCAGAGTTTTGGATTCTAGGGTTTCGCTGCTCCAAACAGGTCATCGTGGCATTTTCGCTATAAATTTTTTCTGCAACATTTCAGAAGTTGAAAAAAAACTCATTTGAGAAGACATCGCGCTAAATCTCAGGTCTGAATTTCAGAGCCTTTCGCGCTATATTTGCGAAGATATGATCTGAGGAAGTTGGTCTTTTTGCAGACTCCTAAATTACATTCCAAACAGGTGACCTGGGGAAAATTGTCATAACTTTCTCTCTGAGGATCAGATTGAAATTTCGTAAGAAGGTACAGAAAGAGGACGGACTGTAGTTTCTTGTATGAATTTTTCAAATCCAAAGGTCGAAATAGTGACATGTGGCACTTCATACAAGTTCGCTCTTTTGGAAAGGTCTATAATCTGGGCACTGTGGGAGATTTCGCATAACTCTTCCTTGGAGAATCCAATTTGGATCAAACTGGTGGCATTGGAAAGAGGACACAAAGGGCTACCACAGATCACAATTTCAGAAATGGATGATTCTAAATTACAGAGATACATCAAATTCAATATCAGGCTTCTACAAAGTGAAAAAAAGGTGTGTAGTTTTTTTTTAAATTTTTGCATAAGATTGGTTTGAAAAATTAGTTTTCTAGAATTCAAAGGGCATAGTAAAGCATTATTATTGGTAATTGATGCCCCGAGGAAAGAAAATTCAAACACCTAGTAGGCAACCTGAAAGCTCTAGCATGACCCATGAAGAAGAGGAAGAAATGCAACATGATATATCAAAATTACGAGACCAAGTGCAACAATTGTCACTTGCACAAAAAGGAACAGAATCTAAGATGGATGGTTTAAAGAAAGATGTAGAAGCTAAGATGGATGGTTTAAAGAAAGGCGTAGAAGCTAAGATGGACGATTTGAAGATAGATTTGAAGACAGACATGGACGAATTGAAGATAAATATGAATAAGTTGCTACAAGAAATGGTCACTAATGGTGAAAGGGTAGTAAAGGAAACTCATGATGAAAACAAAAGAAATGTTAATCATGATTCCATAGACTCTAATGTTGGATCGAAGACCCACCATATTCCAAAATTCGATATGAGTAAGTTTGATGGCAAGGATCCCGCAACATGGATATTACAGATGGAGCAATTTTTCGATCTCAATAATGTGCAAAACACACAAAAGGTACGTATTGCAACTTTATATTTGGAACCAAATCATTTTGTATGGTATCAATGGATTTTCTCTCGTAAACAATTTATCACTTGGGCAATTTTTACGAAAGAATTGATAGCACATTATGAGGATACAAAAAACAACACTTTTTTAGTCAATTGATAAGTCTCAAACAAAAGGGTTCAATAATGGAGCACATTGAAGAGTTCCAAAAATTGAACATAAAGGTAAAAGATATTCCAGAGGATCATAGAATTGATGTTTTCATAGGGTCTTTAAAGGATAATATCCAACATGATGTTCGCCTTTGGGAACCTGATTCATTAGAGAAGGCATTCAGGTTAGCAAGAAAAATGGAAAGCAAAATTATGGAAACCAAGAAGCATACCCCTCACAACTATAAAGATGGAAGTGTTGTTTCTCCTAGCCTTCCACAACCTACAAGGGTTACACCACAACAATTGGAAGAAAAAGGAGAAAAAGGGCTTTGTTACAATTGTGATAGAAAATGCACTAAAGGTCATAAGTGTGCTGAGAAGAAATTATTTTACATAGAATATGAATAGGAGGAAGAAAAGGATCAAGAAACATCAAAAGAAGAAGATATACGCCAGGACCCCACCCCAAATAAAGAAGAAATGAATCAAACCATATCTTGTAAAGCATTGGCAAGAATTACCACTCCTCAAACTCTCAAGATAGAAGGACATATCAAGAAGAAAAAGGTGCAAGAAGTGAAAGATCACATTGAGAAAGAAGAAATGAACCCAACCATATATTGTAATTCATTAGTCGAAATTACCACTCCTCAAACTATCAAGATAGAAGGACATATCAAGAAGAAAAATGTTCAAGAAGTGAAAGATCACATTGAGCATCAAGAAATGAATCTGACCATATCTTGTAAAGGATTGGAAGAAATTACCACTCCTCAAACTCTAGAGATAGAAGGACATATCAAGAATAAAAAGGTTCAAGCAGTGAAAGATCACATCGAGCATCAACAACAAGTTCTCCAACTTTTAAATGATAACGCCACTTCGGTGCAAAATCAAACAAAACACTAGGTAGATCAACATCGTAGTGAAAAATGTTTTGATGTAGGTGATTGGGTATTTCTACTGCTACTTCTCAAGCAAGATATTTATGAGAAGGAAATGTTGGCAATACTACATGCACTTAAAAAATGGCGACCTTACCGAATGGGAAGACTCTTCAAGGATGAGGATGTGGAAGCAATGTTTTGTGCTATTTCTATTATCCAACCAAATTGGATAAACGAAGCAAGGGATGAATGGAAGAAGGATGAAGAAGTATGGCCACTTATTCAAAAGCTGCAGAATATCTCAATTCAAACAATATTGCCAGAAATTGAAGAGGAAGGAAAAAATAATGGAACCTGGAGCAGTCATAGAAACAAGAACCCGATAGCTACGAAATTGATCAATTTCAGAGTATCTCATCAAGTGGAAGAACTTACCCGCTGAAGATTCCACATGGGAGGACAAGAATTTTATACAGAAGCATCAAGAACTACTCAAGCGTTGAGGACAATGCTTTTTGAAGGAGAGGGGCATGTTAGGCCCCTATACTACTAGTGTAACCCCTTATTGTTATTAGTACAACCCACTTATTATATTGATGTACCCATGTAGTGCCCATATTGTTACTATTGTGCCCCATAGAAGCCCACTATTGTTATTATTGTGCCCTTACATTATTATTGTTATGTCAGCTTTGATTATGTTATGACCCCTTAGACTCCTATATATAGAAAGGAGGTCTTTTCATTTGTGACATCCAAGAATTGTTCATTTATGTAATGTAAAGGAGGTTTTCCCCTCGAAGAGGCTGAATTCTAAGGCGTTGATCTATCTTTTCTATCTTTTTCTTGAGCTGGTTTCATAACAAACACATAGCCAAAACTTAACACATAATAAGATTAAGATTTTATTAATTCGAGCCAAAGCTCGAAACTGATTACACAATACATGACTAGGTTTCTTTATAAAGAAAAATAACATGCACTCAACTGTAATTGACTCATTTACTTAACTGCAGCTGACTCATACTGAACACATTGAGTTTATTATACTCTACAACATTCGAGACTATAGTTCCACACAATCTGGAGAGTTCTACACAATCTAGGACATTCTCATGAGTTCTACATAATCCAAAACATTATATTTCTCCGTTAACTCTAAGTCTCCCCCTTAATGGAGAAATGAATTATTTATCACACCTAACTTGTCTCTACATAGCAAGAACTTGTATTCTCCTAAAGGCTCAGTAAATATGTCTGCCACATTATCATTTGTATTACAATAGATCAAATTAATTTCCTTTGACTATATCTTTTCTCATACAAAATGATGTTGCATCTCAATGTGCTTTGATATTGCATGATAGACTGGGTTGTTTGCCAATTTGATAGAGCTTTCATTGTCACACTTGATAATTGTTGGTCCTTCCTATTTTTCTCCCATGTCTTCAAGAATTCTTCTTAGCTAAATTTCTTCACAAGTTGCATTGCATATGGCCTTATACTCTACTTTAGTGGAAGACAAGAAACAATTGGGTGTTTCTTGTTGCTCTGTGAAACAATATCGGATCCAATATTGAATGCATAACCAAAGGTGGACTTCTTGTCATATGGATCTCTTGCCCAATCATAATCTGAATAACTAGTTAACTCAAAATTGAAATCATTAATATATTTAATACCAAAGGTTTTAGTCTACTTCAAATATCAATGGACTCTCTTTGCTACTTTCTTGTGACTTTCATGTGGATTATCCATAAGCTAACTAAGTAAGCTCACTGAATATGCAAGATGTAGTCCAGTTGTAATTAGGTAATTTAGGCTTCCCACCAATTGTCTATATAATGTGCCATCCACTTCTTTTGTTTTATCATCACTACTGAGTTTAACATTTTGTTCCAGTGGTGTAGATATTTCTTTACATCCATTCATATTGAATCTCTTGATTAATTCATGTGTGTATTTGCTTTGTGTGACAAAGGTTCTACCATTATCTCTCCAAACTTCAAGGCCTAAACAATAATGCAACTCTCCAAGATCCTTCATTTCAAATTCCTATGATAGACTATTTTTTATCTTTTCAATCACCTTGGTAGCACTTCTTGTTATGATAATATCATCAACATATACAAAAATAAAAACAATATGTCCTTTTTCATCCCTCTTGATATAGAGATTTGGATCTCCTTTACTTTGAATAAAACCTTGTTGAGAGAAGAATTTATCAATCTTCACATACCAAGACCTGAGTGCTTATTTGAGTCCATATAATGCTTTCTTTAACCTGCAAACAAGATGCTCTTCTCCATGTTTTACAAAACCTTCTGGTTGAACAAGATAAAATTATTCTTTTAATTCTCCATTAAAAAATGTTGATTTGACATGTAGTTGATTTAGTTTCCAGTTATTATTAGTTTCCAATGCATTAATCATTTTAATTATGTTCATTTTACCTACATGTGTAAAAATTTCTTCATAATCTATCCCTTCTATTTGTGAATAACCCTTTGCTACAAGTCTAGCTTTATATTTATCAATAGTTCCATCAGCATTAAATTTAGTTTTGAACAACCATTTTGATCCTATGGGAACTTTATCTTTAGGTAATTTTGTCAATTCCCATGTATCATTTTTTATAATAGAATCATATTCTTCCTTCATTGCATTTCTCCATTCTGCATGTTCATTAGCTTCTTTAAAGTTCAAAGGCTCTAGTACATTCATCACTTTAGTCATCAAGGAATAGTCTTTATACCTTACTTGTGTTTGAATTTGGCCTGAGGAACTTCTTGGTTGTTCATTTCTTTCATCCTTTCTTTTTCTTTGTGGTGATTCTTTTCCTCCTCTAGGTGTTCTCTCACTACTTGAGATGTGCATATCACTAGATTCTTCCTCTTGTTTCTGCTCCTATTTGTCATCAACATTTTCTGTAACATCATCACAGTCATGAGGAATATGCCATGCATCATAATTGTCCTCCTTATGGCCTTCATCTGCATGTTCATGAAACAAAACATCTTTGCTTGCAAAAAATTTATGAGTAGAAGGATTAAACATCTTATATGCTTTATGATCAAAACAATAACCAATGGAAATAGACTTGATAGCTTTGGTGTCAAGTTTTCTCCTATCTTTTTTTGAAACATGAAAAAACTATTTTATTTCAAATATGATTAAATGGCTTACTGTTGTTTTATAACCATAAATAACTTCAAATGGAGTCTTATTATTTAGACTTTTGTGGGACTTCTATTTTTTAAATAAACAACAATACTAATAGATTTTTTCCAAAAAAGAATTGGTAAGACTTTTACCTTTCATCATGCTCCTTGCACATTCTACTAAGGTTCTATTCTTCCTTTCGACTATTCCATTCTATTGTAGAGTATGTGGCGCTATGTCCTATTGTACAAGTCGATGGGTTTTGCAGTGTTTGACAAATTCTCCTAATGTATACTCTCCCCCTTGATCAAATAGGAGGATCTTGATGTATTTTCTTGTTTTATTCTCAACCAAGTTTTCTAAATCTTTGAAATATTCAAATACATCTCTCTTCTTTCTCATGAAATAAAACCAAGTGTATTTTGTGCAACCATAAAAAAATATGAAGAAATAATATGTTCCTCCTAATGATCTAGTTTGCATTGCACCACATGCATTTGTATGCACAAGTTCAAAAATGTCTATTTTCTTCTGTTTGTATGAGTAGGGAACTCTTCCATGTGCATCTTCCATAAAGCACACCCTTCACATGCTGAATATGCATTCTTTAGCAATGGAAGTCCTTCTACCATTCTTTGGCTCTGATACCAGCTTAAGCCAGAACAGAGTACAAAACTGATTGCACAATACAGGTTTGTTTATAAAGGAAAATAACGTTTACTCAATTTTAATCGAATCATTTACGGGACTCATTTAAACGGAATACAATGAATATATACTCAAGAACATTCAAGACTCCAATTCTATTGATTTATTTACTTCAATGTAGGGGATTCTTATTGAATATAATAAGTTTATTATTTCAGTATTGAAGAAGCTCGGCATAGTGGTACATAGAATTTTTTCTAGGGTATTCAACATATTTATGTTTTAGGATGGGAACTCTGGTGGGGAAGTTATCATTAAACCTTCCCAACTACTCATCTTATACATCATTGACTAACAATAAATTTATTATACTCCAACTCGAATTCTACACGAATCTAGAGAATTCTATACAATCGAGAACAAAATTTTTTCATTAATTCTACATTTTATTTCTGCATTGTGAACAAATATTTTCAAATCCAAGGTATAAAATATTTTCTTTCCCATTGAAACGGTTAACAAAAACTAAAATCGTTTTTTATTTTGTCATTAAAAACGTTTGCATGTGTTACTTCATGATAATATGATTGCTTTTATGAAACGTCTAAACTGTATTCAAAATTATACTTCGATGGATTACTTTTTAATGATAATTTAGATCTTAAACTCACATAATAAAATTCTCCTGGTTATGCGAATGGAGGCAGTAATATGATTTGATTTTATGGAACCGTGAAATGTTTTCTAGATCATTTTATTAACCATAACTATTTTTTTTTAATTACTTTTATCGATAGAAGAATTTGATTCAAAATATCATGAAGAAGAGGGGTTAGATCATTACGAATGAAAAAAAAAAAAAAAGTTAGACATGTTTCTCTGGTTGGTACCTTTTAAAATATTATATTGATGTTAATTTATTTGAATTTTAATAAAATTTATGAATTTGAAACTTTTAAATTATTTAAAAGAAAAAGAAATTGAAATTATTTGATGGACAAAATAAATGAAGTTCAAAGTTGTCTGTCTTGGATTTTAATTCTATAAATAGCTAGATAATTTATGAATTTGCAAAATTCAAGGTATAGTTAAATTATTAGGAAGGACAAATTAAATGAAATTGGAAGTTTTTATTTGAAGATGGAAGTAGTTTCTTTTGCGTTGTCGTTTATTTTTTTAAATATATTATTTTGATGTCAATTTGTTTAGGTTTTGATTTTATAAGTGAATTTATAGTTTATAAATTATATTTAAAAGAAAAATTTATTACTTAATTTTTTAAATAATTTAAATAATTTTATATTTAAATATCATCTTTGATAATTATATAATAATAAAATAAATGAATCTTTTGTTATATTTTGATTATGATCCATTAGCACATTCACTTCCTTAATGTAACTTGTACAAAATATAATTTAATTATTTGTTTTAAAATAAAAAAAAAAAATTATCAAAAAATTTAATTTTAAAATTTAATTAAAATATTTAAATCAATTATTAAACTTATAACATCTTTAATAAAAATAAAAAAATTTAATTGTTATTTTTCTCATTCAATTCAAATGTCTTATTAATTATATATTAATATAAAAAACCAGAAAATATAATTTACAATGGTTATTACGCTGGTGTTTCATGTCATGGATTTCTCATTATTTCTCACCACCTCCACTGTGATTTTAAATTTGAAAGGTGATAGATTTGCAACTCATTTGATAGGACCTTTCTGAGTTGCTAAGTTGCTTTTCAAAAGGCCAGTTCAAACATCCTTCCTCTCATGTTAGACTTATTGCATCGATCCGGTCTTTATCATGTTGATCCATGTCATTATGGCAATTCTGCGATGGCCTTGTGTTTATCTCTTGCATATATGGTCAGACAAATTTTCTTCTTGGTATATGAAAATTTGGATGGGGTTGCGATTTTGTGGGTCACATATGATCTGATCCCAAGGGGTTGTGATATTTTATTTGAGCCACACCAATATGCCAAGAAGTTGTTCCAATGCTTTGCAATGGAGGTATTTTTAGTAGATTGGAACCCCTCTAGGGTCTCATTCTCTCTATGCCTCTCAAATCTTGATCTGGACTTCTCAAAGAAATATTTGGGTGTAGAGAAATACTTCCAAATATTTGTCATAACCCTAGGTCAAAAATCTATCATTTCTTGGGTTCAGGGCTTCGATCTTGTGAAAGAGTTGAAGTTGAATATCCAAAATATTCTAATCATTTTGATGATCTTTCAAAACCTTATCTATAGGTGAAAATAAGTACAAGATGATTTGAGGATGAAAGGTTATTTCATTATTCATTCCTCCATTATCTTAAATTTGAGGTTGTGAGGGGGTTCCAAAAGAACTAACAACCTTATGGCTTCAACTTTGTATTGGGATGCAGTGAAAATAAACATAGAGTCTCGAGTTCAATATGATGAAGCAAAAAGATTTGGTTCTTTCCAGGTTGTAGGGAAGGAGGTCCCTTCACCTGGGAAAAACAAAAATATTTCGGGCCCTTACATCATTGATTAGATGGAACATCCTCCAACAATGGCAGTAAATGTACAAGAGGTAAAGAATTTGTTTGATGTTTTTCAATCAAGAGCCATTGTATGTAGGTTTAATGGTTTGTGGCCCAAATTAGATGATCTTCATCAGTGGGTTTTCTCTAATTGGACTCCCAACTGTGACATTTATCTATGTTCAAAAGGATCATTTATTGTACAATTTGACACACATAAATATTTGAAATATACTCTGAATGAGAGACCATGGTTTTGGGGGAGTACAGGGATTTTTATCACTCCATGGTTTCTAGATTTTGATGCCAATACACTAGTGGTCTCAAAAATGCTAGTGTGGGTGAGATTTCATAATCTTCCTCTTCCTTTTTGGCACCACTAGCTATTAGAGAGATTTCGAAATACTTTCGGAAAATACATAAACACAAATCTAGAAAGAGATGACAAAGGAATTTTGTCTTTTCCCAGAATATGTACAGAGGTCGATCTTAGTAAAGGACTACCAAACTGTATACAGTTAATTCATAATATCTTTCATTGGACACAATATATAAACTTTTAGAATACAACATTTAGGTGTCGCATATGCCTTCATGTTGGATACTTATAAAACACATGTATACATCCAAAGAATTTTCCAAATAGAAAAAAGAAACAACCCAAAAAGAAAAAGGGATGGCAGATTCCAGATCTACAGATTTCAGAAGAAGAGGATGAGGAAAATGTGGTGGATAGAATGAATGTGGAGGTCTAAGAGCACTAAGGCACATAAAAAATTAAAGGGGAAGAGCAAGCTAAAAAAATGGCCTAAATACAAAGAATTTCTCAAAAATAAGAGAATATTGTGCAACAGTTGATGGAAGCACCACCCTAATTCAAGGCTAGTGGAGTAAAACAATCCCAGGCCTTAGAGAGTTTGGATTCAAAAAAATAAACCTCTTTGAAGGTAGATGTAAATCAATTAGCAATTGGAAATTCCGCTTCTTCACAAGGAGTCATGCAAAAAGTCGAAAAGAAGAAGGTTAGAAACGGGTAGGCTAAGTGGTTTTCCTACACTTAACCCTAATACATTTTAGTTTTTATTTCTATTTGTGGATCTGAACCCATGGTTGGCATGATCGAATGCTTTATAAGCATATGCAAAATGTAATTTTGTTCATTTGATTAAAATTGTGATTTTTCCATTGGGGAAAAAATAACCAAATGTTCTTTTTTTCTGATTCAATTTCTTTGTCTTGAAGACATTAAAGTTGTGCTTAATATAAAGCTTTAAATATTAATTTTCTTTTTAATTAGAAATTTTGTTGACATTTTAAAAATATGTCATACATTATATATTTAGAAAAAGTTTGAAATTTAATGGCAATTTTTTTTCAATAAATTATGTTGTTATAATAAATCTATTTTTTAAATAATATCATATAAATGTTAGAGTTCCAATAAAAGGATATTGAAACTTGTCAGTTGTCAATCTTATCCTTATTTGTTGATTTGTGAGTCTTATATTCTAGCTCTCACTAGAAGCCTCTATTGTTCGTATAAATTAGGTTCATGTACAACATATTTTCCCAAGTAATGAGGTATGTTTTCTCTTAGTTTTGCATCTTATGATCTCTTCGTAGAAGCATAGTTTATCTTTGTAGTCTGATGCTTGGTTATTTTAATACTCTTTCATGGTAACAAATCGTTGGCCCAGGTTTGATTCCTCATTTTTCATTTGAGGGGGGCGTTGGAATTTCACACTCACTTCATTATGAATGGATCACATGGATTAAACGCCACTCTGAGATTGAATCAAGGACCACTAAAAAACGTAATGATATTAGTTTGGAAGTTTACTAATACCTGCATGTGTTTTGGTGTAACGAGAACTTTTACAATAAATAATATTTTATATTAATTTTTTTAAAATTTTAAGTATTATTGTTATCACCCCAAGAAACTCTCCTAGGTTGTAAATCAGAGATGCTGGAGAACATTACAAACTAAACAAAATGTTGGATCAATGGTGGATGAATGAAACAAATGCTGCATATTCAAGCAGGATAACCACTTCTACTATGATTGACCCCAAACATGGGTGAACACCCCTAGACTACAAGGCTTTAGACCACCAATTACTCACAGTTTAAGGAAAATGTGATGATGGAGAAGACTGATCACACCAGCAAATGCACAGGACCCTGTGATGGCCAGCTGCAACCAGTTAAAAGGTCTGTAAATCTGTCTTCTAATACACAGACATGATGACATCTCTCTGGTATTAAAATAACAGAAACCTACAAACAAATTCAACGATACATGCTAAATCCTAACACAGAGGTGGGATGACAACCCCTCTAATGCTAAACAATAACAACACATGAATAAATGCAAAGCAGGCACAACCTGGAACAAGAAGAAGAAGTGGACAGTGAGCAATTAACAACAAAAGAAGCTTGCATTAGCTGGAAATAAAGACCAAAAGCTGCAGGTTACACAGTAGTTACAGTCTCCAGAAGTTGAAGCTTACAACAAAATAACACTCATCAACCTCATTACATCTTGTTTCTCAGTATATAAAGAATTTGTTTACAAAATTTCTCTGCTAGGTTGTGCATGGAGGTTTCTTAATTGACTACCAACCACATTTACAGTTAGATATGGGTCCTCTGATACAAATCTGAATGTTTTAATGGACAGAATGACATTTACTGGTACTTTGTTGTCCTTCCTGAATGGATGAAATATGATTTGCATGCATTTCAATAACTGCTGCAATAATTTATCTACTCAAGGTGGTCCTTCTTGTCCTTTAGAGGTACACTGTTTTGAATGCAATAGCTGAGGGTTTAATGCTCAGGTTGCTCGATCGTCTCTTGCTTCTTCGTGTGCATAAAACATGCCAAAAACACAACAAAATACATCAAAATGGACGAAGAGCCAAGGATACATGCTAAATCCTAACACAGAGGTGGGATGACAACCCCTCTAATGCTAAACAATAACAACACATGAATAAATGCAAAGCAGGCACAGCCTGGAACAAGAAGAAGAAGTGGACAGTGAGCAATTAACAACAAAAGAAGCTTGCATTAGCTGGAAATAAAGACCAAAAGCGGCAGGTTACATAGTAGTTACAGTCTCCAGAAGTTGAAGCTTACAACAAAATAACACTCATCAACCTCATTACATCTTGTTTTTCAGTATATAAAGAATTTGTTTACAAAATTGCTCTGCTAGGTTGTGCGTGGAGGTGTCTTAATTGACTACCAACCACATTTACAGTTAGATATGGGTCCTATGATACAAATCTGAATGTTTTAATGGACAGAATGACATTTACTGGTACTTTGTTGTCCTTCCTGAATGGATGAAGTATGATTTGCATGCATTTCAATAACTGCTGCAGTCATTTATCTACTCAAGGTGGTCCTTCTTGTCCTTCAGAGGTACACTGTTTTGAATGCAATAGCTGAGGGTTTAATGCTCAGGTTGCTGGATCGTCTCTTGCTTCTTCGTGTGCATAAAACAGGCCAAAAACACAACAAAATACATCAAAATGGACGAAGAGCCAAGGAAGAACGCTGGCCGTTGGATGGGGAAAATGGACGGCCTAGATCCAATGGAAGGAGGCAATGGAAGAAACAGAGGCATAGGGATCAATAGCAGCCGTCGAATTACATAAATGAACGTTGCAGATTGGGTTGGAGGGCGCTATCGGGGAAGACGGGTGGAGATAGATCTGGGCCATTAGATCGCAATGGGAAAGATCAGACAACTATCGGGAGCAGGACATGCGCACAGATTAACGGGCGAGGAGCTGGGTTTGGTGGCGGGAAGCGGTTTCCCCTCACCGCTTATGGGTAATGGAAGTAAACGTATAGGGAGGGTGCGATACGAGTCAGCGAGTGCCACGTGTTTGATTTGACAGGCATGAAACCGCTTTCCCCGCGGGTTATCACGTGCGCAGATCTTGATGGTAGGCAGTGTGAATGCCGTTAGATGATGTGGTAGAAGATCGGACGGCGGAGAATTAACATGCGTTTTGGTTGATATGACTGGTAAGGGGCCCACCGATAGGTTATGTAAATTGTAAAGGTGTGTAGTTATAATAGGTTAGGACTTTTAGCGCCAGGGGTTAAAACGAAAAGGTTTATGCGGATGTTTTAGACAAAAACATGGATAAAAGGGATTTAAAGGGAATTTATGGGGAAGGAGGAAACGATAGTTAGTGGGAGTTATAAGGATCATGAAATAGAACAGGAACCGACCTCTGCAAGCCTTCATAAAACATGAAACAAGACTGCCACTCCTGCTCTCCATCCATCAAGGGTCACAAAATGTAGCAGAGCTAACACTGGCTCCTTCTGTGGATGAGATCCTCCCTGTGAGGTCTCAAGAACCTGCATACCAATGCCTTTCCAGCTAAAAACAAATTAGCCAAAATTCCTAATGTTCCATTGGTCATGGGGTCTACCGCAACTATACTAAAGCTAAATAAAAACACAATATTTACAACTTTTAATGCCAAATACCTTGAACAACATAAACTTTCAAAAACCGCCCATTAACCGGGCCATCAAAAACTGCTTCCCCTCCCATACTTTTCAGTATGAAGGTGTTGTTCCCTTGAACCTGTGAAATGATGAAAGGCCCTGTCCAGAAAGCATCAAATTTCCCATGATTGCCTTTCTTTTCCTTCAATGCATCCCATTTCAAAACCAAGTCACCAATCTGAAAATTGTTTGTTTTTGCCTTCTTGTCAAAGGCTTCCTTGATCCTTCTCTGATGTGCTGCAGCTTTTTCAACCAGTTGTTCTCTAATCTGATGTATTTCTGCTAAGTCAGTGATCCTCTTTGCCATGTTTTCTTCCTCATCCTGCTCTTCTTGAAGGAACTTTGCCATAGGGAGTAATTGAATTGGGATACAGCATCAGTGCAATATACCAGCTTGAAAGGAGAATTCCCTGTGGATTTTTTAATGGTCACTCTGTCAGCCCACAGTGCATACTTGAGCTTTGAATCCCAATTCTTTTTATTTTCCTCTAATAGCTTTTTAATTATCTTGATCAGACTTTCATTAGAGGATTCTGCTAGACCATTTCCTTGTGGATAATATGAGGTGGAATGAACAAGTTTGATACCCATTGAATCACACATTTCCACCAGTTCTTTTGCCCTGAAAGCTGCTGCATTATCTGTTATTAATTTATGTGGACAACCAAATCTGTTGAAGATATTTTCTATTAAAAACTTCATGACCACATTATGATCAGCCTTCCTGGTAGGAACTGCCTGAATCCACTTAGTGAAATAATTAGTGGCTACTAATATCCACCTGTGCTGGCCACTAGAATGTGGATTAATTTCTCCAATGAATTCCAAACCCCACTACTGAAAGGGTCCTTTTGCCTCAATTGGTTTTAAGGGTAGGGATTTCAATTGTTGTTTTCCTTCAAATATTTGGCACCTGTCACAAGATTTAACAAAAGAAAATACATTACAAAATAAAGTAGGCCAATAGTACCCAGCTCTGATAATTTTATGGGCTGTAGTCTTCCAATAGTGGTGCCCTCCACAGGTGTTGTTATGGAACTACTGCATAACTTCTCTTAACTGTTCTTTGTCCAGACACCTCAAAAATATTCCAGATGGATCCCTCCAGCAGAGCAAATTTTTTCTAATGCAATACTTTGCTGCTCTAAGTTTTAAAGTTCTAGCTTGACTTTGAGTAAATTCCGAAGGGATTTCTAGCTTCAACAAGAAATTAATTATTGTAGAATACCAACCACACGAGGCTAGATCCTCAACCACTGACTGTTTTCTTTCTGTTTCAGCTGTTTCCTCTTCTTCATTTGTCTGACCATTTTTTGCATTTGTGCTCAGGATATCAATATCTAAGGACCTGCAATTTTTCTCAACCAACAATTTGGCAAGCTCCTGACCTCTGACCAACTTGGTGGGCTTCAGCTCTATATTAAATTCTATCATTTTTGCAATCCATTTTGCCCTTCTTCCATCAACATCAGGTTGTGTTAAGACATCTTTTATTGCAGCAGAAAGCACATATGCAATTATTTTTTAATGCAAGATATAAACTTTGAAAGCCTTTAAGGATTTAATAAGAGCATATGCCTGTTTTTCTATAATATCATACCTTAGTTCAACATCCCTCAAGTTCTTGCTGAAAAATGCTACTGGATGTTCTGAACCTTTTTCATCTTGCTGCAATAAAACAACTGCAATGGTGTCTTCAGAGGCAAATGAGAAAATATGGAACTCCTTGTTGTAATATGGGCTACTTAGTGTGGGAGCTTCCATAATGGCTTTCTTTATGGACTCAAAATATTGTCTTGCTGTATCAGTCCATTTGATTTCTGCCCCTTTCTTCAACATGGAAGTAACATGCTTTACCAGTTCTGCAAAGTTTGGAATAAACCTCCTAACAAAATTAATTTTTCCCAGAAAGGATTGAATATCCTTCTTTGATCTAGGGACAGACAAAGTCTGAATTGCTTTGAATCTTTTTGGGTCAATTTGAACACCTGCAGTAGACACAACATGTCCCAACAGCTTGCCTTCTCCCAAAGAAAATTGTGATTTTTTGGGATTGAATGAGATTTCAAACCTCCTGCACTTCAGAAACACTTTTTTCAAATGTTGTAAATGATTTTTATGGCTACTAGAGTAAACTTTTATATCATCAAGGTAGATAAGCACAAATTTGTCCTTCTCTCCCACAAATGCTATATCCATAGCTCTCTGAAAGGTGGCTCCAACATTCATTAATCTAAAAGGCATTTTGGCATACATAAAAGTGCCCCAAGGAGTGGTAAATGCAATCTTTTCTTAATCATCTGGGTGCACAACAATCTGATTAAAGCCTAAAAATCCATCCAAAAATGACATCACTTTGGCTCCTGAGACCTTTTGCAACAAATGTTCCATCTTTGGCAGAGGATAGTTATCTTTCTTGGAGCATTTGTTTAAATTTCAGAAATCACCACATAGTTTGATTTCTCCACTCTTCTTCCTCACTACCACTAAGTTGGCTACCCATTTGGAATATCTGAGAGGTACTATGATCTTGGCAGCCAACAATTTTTTAATTTCTTTTTCAATTAGTGGAAGAAGCATAGGATTTATTGGTCTTAGATTCTGTTTGAAAGGGATAGTGTCTTTTTCCAGAGGGATTTTATGCTGAATTGTATTCTTATCATAAGTTTTCAGCTCACTATACTCCCCGGTAAACACATCAGCAAATTGCCTCATTAAATTGCAGTATTCAACACTTTGATCAGCAGACAAATGAGTGGACAAATTCACATACCTAGGCTGACCTGGACTTCCTATATCATGCTTACAGACTGCAGATTGGTTTTCTTTTTGGGCAGCTTTGTAAGGCACATCATTTTGGTCAAACAGTATTTCTAGAGGAATTAGACCCTTAGGAATATGGTTACTAGGAAGTTGGACTATGTTGTCTTTACCAATCTTATTTCTAAGTTGGGATTGGGGGTTTTCTTCCAAGGCATCATTCTCTTGGTCAATTTGCATTTCTGAAAATTCAACAATGACTTGAAGGAACCTATTTATCTCATCATCATCATTAAAAACTTTCTAATGCAGGACATTGTTAGGCAAGGATGGTCTGTACTTCATTTTCACTTCATAAACTAGTTTGGGAGGCATGGGAGATATAAATAAACTAGCAAAAACATCAAGGGAATCAGCAAGCTAATTTTGACCCCTAGGAATATATGAAATACAGAAATAATCAAAGGAATCCCTGAATCTCCAAACCTCATCTCTGTATGCCTTCAACCTTGGGTGCTTTGCTTGAAATGTTTTATTGACTTGCTGAATGATCAGATCAGCATCTCCAAACACTTTCATATTCTTGATTCCTCTGTCTTTTGTTGCATTAAGACCCAATAGCAAAGCTTCATATTCTGCTATGTTGTTTGTCACCTGAAAAACCAGCTTAAAAGACAGCTGAATGCTTTCTTGTTGTGGAGATACTAGCACCACCCCTGCTCCTGCAGTCTCCCTGGAACATGCTCCATCAAAGAACATCTCCCAAACTTGACTTCCTTGCTCTTTCTTGGCCTGAACTATTGGTTTTCTGAGCTACATTATGGCCTTTTGAGACTCTTCTATTTGGAGAATGCATGCTCCAAAATTAGTGTCCACTGCATATATAGGATTATTTGTAGGATTATTCTCATCACTAATGATGTATGCCAACTGTGCTTCTCTATATAATCTCTTGCTTTCTCCTCCAAACACTGGGACAGTGGCATAAGATAAATCATTCTGTAGTGTCCCACCTAGTCTCTTAATCCACCCTCTAGACAGCAGCATGCCAAACTTAGGAGGGACATCTGCTACCACAATATCCATCATCATACTCTTCATGAGCAGCTAAGTTAAGGTAATGGCCAGATCCTTAATCAATCCAAGACATTTCACTTTCCTTGAATCAAAATAAAATAAATCATGATAGGGTCTAGTGATATCAAGGCCTAACTTTTCCATGATAGCTTTAGGCATTAGATTGTGGTCGACCCCTGTGTCTAGCAGGCAGTTGTGAAGGATTTTGTCATGAATGGTTAATGAGACATAGAAATATGGAGAATTGTTATCAGTAGGTTCAATCATGGGGCTGAGCACAATGGTAGGCTTTTCATCTTGCAAATTAACAGAATTAGTGGAGGTTTCTTTGGTTTCTAGCTCAAGGGCATCAAGGATAGGCTTCCTAAATACTTCACTCTTCACCAACTCAACCAGAGGCACAGATATTTTCAATTTCTGAACTTTTGACTCAAAGCTGAAAGAAGAATATGATTTATCAAAACTTTTTACCTCTTGAACTGGAGCTTTGAGGATGACTAGATCAACTACTAGTCTTCTCTGCTTAATATTTTGTGGTTCTGTTTGGACAAAAGCTCTTTGTGTAGGATTTTCTTTGACATTCTTTGCATTCGACCTTAGGTTATATCTCTGCTGCTGTTCACCAGATTATAGAATAGCTCCTCAGTCCCATTCTTGATTTTGTTGCTGCTGTAGCAATTCTTGTTCATATTTAGCCAATTTCAAAAATGCAGTGCTGCCTTTATCTTCCATGTAGTGAATTTCATCCTCATCTTCTTCAAACTATTCCTCCTCTGTTGTTGGGAAAAGTATCCAATACGGAATGACCCTATCCCACTCTAAGGGTGATAGTACCTCAGCAACAATCGAAGCAAAGCTATCTAAGATTTCTCCTTTATGAAAGTAAAATAGGGGAGAAAGAGATCCACTAACCGATGTCTTCCGCTAATGGTTGATCCAATCTTCTCTCCTTGCTGCTTGCTCCCAGCTCCTTGCTCTTTCACTGGCCCAGCTACACCAAGATCCTGCAAAATGGCAAGAGAGGGAAACTACAAGAAGCATACATTCATAATTGATTCAAGGATTAGAATAAATCAAATACACAAGTATGACAATACATCATTGAGACACATGCATATAGAAGAACCTCAAATGCTTTATTAATGGAAGAAGTAAAGTTCAGGAAGTGATACAACCATAAGAGGCCCAATCCAGCATCACCTTCCCAGCAGAAAGAAATCTCCTCTTCACCTCCTTCAAAGCAAATCACCCAATAGCTCTAAACTCAAACCAACAGCACTTCCTTACATTCACAAGATTCCAGCCTCCGTAGACCTCATGAGAGAGATCTATATATAGGATTTTTGGAGAAAGGATGAGTCAGCTTGAGAGCTGACTAGTGTCCTCTCTCACTTCAGTTATTCTTCAGTTCTTGAGTCCACTTGGAGGTTCTTGCTTCCACTTGGAGATCTATACCCTCTTACTCATCACCAGTCGAATTCCTTGATCCAAGTGTCATTTTGGAAGCTTCCTGGGCGCTGACACCTTGAGGAATGACTGTGCCACTTGTCCAAGTACGCTCAGCGCAAGTGGCCTTCTTTGCAGTTGACATTCAGCGCAGGTACAGAGTGGAGCACTTGACATTCAGCGCAGATGCTCAGTGGAGCAGTTGACATGATCCAGAATTTGCTTGTTTTTGAGTGTTTTCAGGTGGAGAACTGATATTTAGTGCTATGGTTTGCTGACCTTGTTCCTCTAGGGGTAGGAACAACATGTTTAGGGACTTTGGATCCCTTAGATTATGGACATTTCATGCTTCATGCTGTAAGGCACAAAAATGTCTATAACAGTTGCCCCCTAAAGTATGAGGTCATTTATCGGGTGAAATGCTTTATCCGGAGGATCCGAAGTTCATTCAATCGTTGAGAGGTGACCTGTAATAAAATACAATACAATACATTATTTTTCATTCTGCTTTCATGATCTAGCTGAGGCGGGCATTCCCATGCTCAGCTTTATAATTTCATTTTGGTACATAGAACAGACGATCGTCTGATGGTAGACTGATAATTCTCTGCTGAAATTATCATCCTTTGAGTAGGATGATCATCTGCTGCAATGATGTACATGTCAAATGTCTTTATATTTCCTGAATATATATCGCAGCCCGGATGGATGAAACTAGATCCGGGGTCTTCAACCTCGTTCGATCTTCACTCTAAGTACAAGTCGATCCATGTGAGAATTGCGCTGAAGTCGAACATGGAAAGACATCGCTTGATTACCGGTCAATGATGTAAACCGTTAACAAGCGCGAGAGGAATCACCGATAATGATAATGACCCTCAAGGTACTGCAGTACAATTCACGTGGTGTGAATAAAGGACTTGGCATCGAACACCACGTAAAATCTTTCGGTCGAAGGTCATAGATGTATACCTGTCGCCGGAAGTGAGAAACTTGCCATTGAGGCATGCAAGCTTCAAAGTACTGAGGGGGTTGTTCCTAGATCAACTTCTTGGATAATGAGCTGAAGTCGACAAGAAGTGATCCGTCAAAGGAGGGCCTTAATGAATCCCACATCAGTGACACGGAACGGAGCTAGTGATTTTAGTGGAGGTGAAAATAATCTGTGACATATGATTCAGGGTGGTGGTCATGAATGGATGAAGGATAATGTATGGCAGTGGATGGGACACGGTTGACTCTTTCTGAATGACATCTCTTGAACATATAACGACACTGATGCGATGGATCGGTAGCATTACCCCAAATGGATGGTTTGGCGATACCATGGTGATGAGACCGGTGAATGAAACAACCCAACCCGATGTGGTACGGAGGAAAAGTGTCATGTTCAAGAGTGACTTGCTACCATTAAAGCTTTGAGATTCTCCCAATTTTTCCCCAGTCATTCCTGACCAGTACCTCTTTATTTTTGTCAAGCTTGAGGAGGATAACATATACTTGTTCTATAACCTGCCCTTCGGGCAAGCCCATCGCTATGTTTTAACGAGCCTAGCGATAGGGAAACTCGTTCTCGTCTAAAGACAAGTTTGTCGCTATTTAATCATTTTAACGAGTCTAACGACAAGGAAAACTCGGTCCTTTTCATTTTTAGAGAGTCTGAAAAGGTACAGAAAGTTAACTCCAAAATTCCTTTTTCGTCATCTAATCCCTTAAGTCTGAAAAAGTGTAAAACAATACAGAAGGGATGAGTTTTCGATAACTTTAACGAGCCGAATAACACAAGTGCTCGACCTTTTTGTGCAATAATCCCTCAGGTCCAAAAAGATTAAAATCTAGAGGAGGGATAGCTCTTCCGGTCACTTTAACGAGCTGGAAGGCCAAAACTCGGTAAACTTTTCATATTTTACGAGTCAGATGAAAAGAGCTTAAAGAAGACTCGTCTTTTGAGGAACGAGTGATAAACAGGGATAGCAACTGATTCCAGGTACAGGTTGGAATTTTCCAATCACGGCAGTGTCACAAGGATGGCTAGGTGAAATCACTCTTCGCAACTGTTCCTCAAAATGGGTAAACAATCATATGGAGGTGAACAATCGGCCAAATGATGGTGGAGGTGGCAGGTGCAAACACAACCAAGGATTTTTATGGCTGATAAGGTTACATAATTCAATGGTTATTTACCGGGATGGGTTCATTTTTTAACGAGCTTGAATGTGCCAAAACATTGCTCAATCTTATGTTTATTTTTTAACAAGCATGAACTATGTGCTAAAACTGCTCGGTGATAAGTTTGCATGCCCCCAGCATAATAACACAAATCGAGGTGCATGCCCCCCAAGCTTCATTGTATTCAACTCGGTGGTTGGAATGAAGGTTTACCTTTGAGAAAGGGGATTTGTTTCATTTTTTAATGAGGTTGACATAGTAAAAGAACTATCCTCATGACTACTTGTTTCATTTTTTAACGAGGTTGACACGAGATTAGAACCGTCCTCGGAGCCCACTGTATTTACAGTATTTCTATTAGGGCGATGATCCACGCTGACAAAATGTTTAGGAATCTTCCTAATCCATTAGATATAGAAGATTTCATATTGTAGGTTTCCACCGTGGCCACTTCCGTCAGATTACTTGCAGGCGGTAGGGAAAAAGTACCCATTAAGGCAGGGTCTTTTAGGAGACCTACTCCAATATTTTGAAGCAAATGATTGCTTCCATGGATCATTGGAATGCTTCCCGTAACTTGTGAACTGTCGGGGAGGAAGGTTTGCTGGTCGACGACTGTAATTCCTTCTTGAAAGGGAAATGCAATCTTCCTGAAGTAGGTCGACACAACTGCGGCCATGGCATATATCCAGGGCCTTCCCAGTAGGATGTTGTAATCGAGGTTTCCATCGATTACTTCAACATCAACTTCTACTGTTTTGCCCCCCAGTTCAACTTGAAAGTTACCTAAAATCCCGTATGGAGTGTACGATCGTCCATCAAATGCTTTTAACGTCGTCGACGATTTCGACAAGGGTGGTGAGCCTAAATTTTTCCAGCAACTCATCGACATAAGACATGTAGATGCCCCCTCATCAATAATTGTTCGATGAAAAGTTTTGTTGAGGGCTTTCACTTGAATAAGGAAAGCTAGTTGAGCTGGTAACTGAGGGTCATATCCTTTATGATCAAAGGCCACAAGATTGGAATCCCTTGGGCCAATCCCACCTATTGCTGATAATAAAGCTTGCTCTTGGGAGGGGCAATTTTGTGGTACCTCAAGTGTCGACATAGTGGATGGCGATTGGGCCAGGTCCTCTACTATATTATAATTCTGTGCTATTTTTGCACAAGGATTAAATGTCGACTTGTACACTACTCCCTTTGGCGACTTTATCATTTGTTCAAGAATGGTGGGTGGCACAACTTTGGTCAAAGCTGTTGTCGAACTACTAGGTTGTTCATTAGCCTTGTTGTTCGACAGCTTTGGATTCCTGTAATCTTTATTCCTCGTCGAAGCATCATTTTGCTGCTTTGATACAGACAACATAAGCACTTGGGATTGGGAAGCATTTTGATTAGCAACCAGTTTGGTTCCCGGGCTTGGAAACAGATCAGTCAACACAGCTGATGTTTTCGAACTCTTAAAGAATCTTTTAAGCTCAGCTTTGTATGGACAATCTGCTGTCCAATGATCCTCATCGCATATATGACACCCCGAAGGGGGTTTCCTTTTTCTCCCTTTCTTTTTCTTCTTGCCCCCTGGTTGCTTCAGTTGTTTGCCCTTGTCGTCCGACACGGCACTTACTTCCGAGGCAAGAAGTTCCTCATTTGCATTTTGAACAGAAATCTTACGGGCCTTTTTAGATATAGCCTTTGTCGATTTCATGTCTGTTGCGCCAATCACGCCATCGCCGGCGTGAGAGTCACTATTTGATTTAGGAGGAGGAGGAATTGAAAATTCCGGTCTAGGGGCGTCAGGTATTTTATCATAGAGCGTGCTGGACTGAGTATATACTAAGTCTAGATATTGTGCACGAGCAATAACTCGCTCCTCCGTTATGACTCCCCCCTTGGCCACATCTTCCGTTATGGCAGGAAGTAACGACTTTATAAACCATTCAGCTAACAGCTGATCTGGAACGTAAGTCTTTACCATCCTGCGACGACGATGCCACTCATGTATATGATCGGATATATGTGTGGCCGTCGTCTGCTTGAAGTTGGTTAAGATTTTCGTTCCAGTTTCATACCTTATCGGTAATTGAAAATGGGTTAAGAAAGTCGTGGCTAGGGAACTGAAATTGTCGAAAGAGGCTCTAGGTAATTCAATATACCATTTAGCCGCTGGACCCGTCAATGTCCTCTGAAAAAGGCGAAGCCTTATCGAATCATCGTTCAGGGTGTTCGACGAACACCACAGATGAAAAGTCATGACGTGATTCGATGGGTCTTCACCTGGATTTCCATTGAATTTAGGAATGTCCAATGGAAGTTTATGCCGAATCGCTGGCCACCAAGGGGCATAAGCAATTGGATCATTCGTCAGCCGGTTTAGATCTGGTAATTCTAGAGTTGCTACAAAGGGCAACTGTTGATTCAGGTTAGGCGGAGCACACCCAGGATAAGATGGAATCGCCTGAGCAGTGGGTCTTTGCATACCAGCATAATGTATTTGATGCTGGCAACTTTGACAAGTTTGATGGGTATAACCGTTATTATACGGTTGCCCATTACTTACAAAGACTTGTTGCTCGGGTCCTTGATATGATTGCTGGAATTGCGGTTGTTGAGTTTGAACCAGCTCCGGTTGTTGGACCATTTGCTGTTGTCCAATACTGGATGATTGACCAAGATGAGGAGTCATAATACTTGTTTGAGCCTGAGTCGCTCCAGATAAGGAGGCACTAACCGGAGGTTGTGATTGAGTTGTCGAGACAAGAGGCTGTTGTATGGCAACCTGAGAAACTTGGGGTTGACATACAACAGGTAGCGCTTGTACTTGCGACGCAATCAACATACCAGGTATAGCGGCAACATTCGACACAGGGTGGACTGGTTGCATTGAATATGCAACCCTTGGTTGCTGAGGCAGTATTGGTACCCATCCGCTGGATGTAATTCTAGTTTGACCTGAACTTTGCTGTAAACTCCCATATGGTTGTTCTCCGGGGGGGAACAATGAAAAGGCATACTGCCCTCCATATGGTGGCAATCCAGTGCTTAAAGGGTAGATTGGCCTTTGAAGACACATTGGATCAAGTTGTTGAGTTTCAACATAAGAAATACCAGATGATAATCTGGATGAAGAAATAGGAACTAACCATGTCGTTGAAACAGTCTCTGATTGGAATCCAGCTTGTTGTTGACAATTTGCCGCGACAGATGGTATACCAGCGAACATCATTAGAGTAGCAGCAGGAGGCTCTGCCGCTACTGTGTCGGATGACACAGTCCTGGATGTCGACGGTTGTTCAGACATATTTAGTCTATCCAAAAGATTTCCTAGCGATTCTACAAGAACTTTGTGATGAAGGTAGACTAACTTCGAAGATCAACGCTGGAATAAAGGGTGATTGTTCCGTTTAAAATAAATTGTTAACGACGCTTTAGACACAACTTGCTTTTTCAGTTTTAAAGAGTCGAGAAAAAGCTAAAGATGACTCTAGTCTCCTTCGATGTTTTAACGAGCCTGAAGTGACAAATGCTCGGATGGACTTTTTCTGTTATAGAGTCTGAAAAAGGCCAAAAGAAACTGCTCTGGAGATCTAGGCAGAGGGTGTGCCAAACTTTTCGCAAAACCACAGAATACTTTTTACGGTACGGGTGATCGATCTTCGTGAATGCTGTGTTCACTGCATTGCGATCAGTAGGGCGGCCGACACGGCTTCCTAAGGATAAAGGATATATGCCTATAGGGGTCTCCCAATATATACGTGACGGTACGTGGGAGCACAAGTCCGTATTAGCGCTATCGTCCCTCAGGAGGAATCACCCAGCTTCTTAGAGATCGACAGTCACTACGTTTAACGACACCGAAACACGTCTCTACCTAGACCTCTATGTTGTGTGTTATGTTGCAAAGCATTGTTAGGTTCATTCAGTTTATTTTAAGTTGATCTTTTTAAAGTTCGTCTTTCAGGATCACCACGAGATGTATGGTACAAATTCCTAAATGCAGTCTAAGATGATAAGCAAGCTTTATAATCTTTCAACTTTGAAAATCCTAGCTACTAAGGGAAAAGAGAGCGACTATCTTTTCTCAAAGAGCAATCAGCACACTCTAATGCACTCTTCCTAAATCCAACATGCAAACTAATCAAAAATGCAAATTGCACAATGCAGGTATTTCTTTTCCCTTTCTTAATGTTGATGTATTACAAAAAGAAAGCTGTTGTATAATTTTGAATTCAATTTCAAGTGAAAGCAAACAAGCTTTGTCCAAAATCAAAAGACACCTTAAGATTTACTTGTTTCAACACTAGAAATACATAAATTCAAACCATATGACGAAAGCAAAAGCTCAATCAGCTATGAACAGCAAACAAACTAACTCTTAAGATCAATACGACACTTATCACAGGTCTAGATCTAAGAGGCCACAGCAAGACTAGTTCACTTTTCGTTATGGGAAACTGCAAATGATATAAGAAATACAAAGAACAAATACAGTTTCTTTATACAACCGAGGCAGAATAGTGGCAAGGAAAGGTGGTTTCAGATAGGTACATTGACTGATAACAGGCTGCAAAAACAAGGATGAAAACAGGGCAATAAACAGCAGGGAACCCCAGTTGCACAAGGCAAAACTGGTTCAGCGCAGGTAGTACACTGTCAGTTTGACATTCAGCGCAGGTAGCCCCTTCGGGACCTGCGATGAAATGCAGACCGCCTTCACAGTGCCTGCAATGAAGAGAGAGACTCTCGTTTCTCTTGGTTTCCAGGTCACAGATTGCTCAAAAATTCACAGTTTTTGGCCAAATCAAAAGCTATCAATCAAGTACACACTAAAGGGTAATTAGGAGGATGAAAAGCTATCACTAAGAGCTGTTCAGAGTCCTTGTGGATCAGCTCTTCAAATCATAAACATGCCCAGAACTGAGCTAGAGTAGTTGCCCTCTACTTTGCATTTGAAAGATCCAAATGCAGTTCGATTCGGTACTCCCTTTGTTTATGAAATGAATAGCAAAAACACAAACAACCAACAATATACGGTCCCCAGCGGGGTCGCCAATTTGTTGTTGGGAAAAGTATCCAATACGGAATGACCCTATCCCACTCTAAGGGTGATAGTACCTCAGCAACAATCGAAGCAAAGCTATCTAAGATTTCTCCTTTATGAAAGTAAAATAGGGGAGAAAGAGATCCACTAACCGATGTCTTCCGCTAATGGTTGATCCAATCTTCTCTCCTTGCTGCTTGCTCCCAGCTCCTTGCTCTTTCACTGGCCCAGCTACACCAAGATCCTGCAAAATGGCAAGAGAGGGAAACTACAAGAAGCATACATTCATAATTGATTCAAGGATTAGAATAAATCAAATACACAAGTATGACAATACATCATTGAGACACATGCATATAGAAGAACCTCAAATGCTTTATTAATGGAAGAAGTAAAGTTCAGGAAGTGATACAACCATAAGAGGCCCAATCCAGCATCACCTTCCCAGCAGAAAGAAATCTCCTCTTCACCTCCTTCAAAGCAAATCACCCAATAGCTCTAAACTCAAACCAACAGCACTTACATTCACAAGATTCCAGCCTCCGTAGACCTCATGAGAGAGATCTATATATAGGATTTTTGGAGAAAGGATGAGTCAGCTTGAGAGCTGACTAGTGTCCTCTCTCACTTCAGTTATTCTTCAGTTCTTGAGTCCACTTGGAGGTTCTTGCTTCCACTTGGAGATCTAGACCCTCTTACTCATCACCAGTCGAATTCCTTGATCCAAGTGTCATTTTGGAAGCTTCCTGGGCGCTGACACCTTGAGGAATGACTGTGCCACTTGTCCAAGTACGCTCAGCGCAGGTGGCCTTCTTTGCAGTTGACATTCAACGCAGGTACAGAGTGGAGCACTTGACATTCAGCGCAGATGCTCAGTGGAGCAGTTGACATGATCCAGAATTTGCTTGTTTTTGAGTGCTTTCAGGTGGAGAACTGATATTTAGTGCTGTGGTTTGCTGACCTTGTTCCTCTAGGGGTAGGAACAACATGCTTAGGGACTTTGGATCCCTTAGATTATGGACATTTCATGCTTCATGCTGTAAGGCACAAAAATGTCTATAACATCCTCCATGACTACATTTTGGAAAGGAGCCTTAACTTTCTGTTCTTCCTTTGTTTCTTCACCCCTTTGCATTATTTGTAACTGCTCATTTGCTCTTCTGAAAGGATTTGTATTTCTTGGAGAAAATCTGTTTTGCTGCCTTGTTTTCCCTGAATTCTGTTCAACTTTCAGCTTAGAAATTTCAACAGCCAATGACTCTATCATCTTAGTCATTTTGTCCAATTTAGGCTCTGAAGAAGAAATAGAAGAAGTAGATGCCTGATTTCTCTGTCTTCTCCTGTCAGCTTGACTTTTGAGTTTCTCTACTGCCATAATATTGGACTCTACTTCTAGTGTCGCATCCTGCATGTCCGCTAGAGTATCAAATCTCCTTTCTCTCAATAACAAGCAGAAACCAAAGTCAAAAGCATTGGCATAAGTGAGTTTGGCATAGGTAGGAGTAGGCTTTACCTTAGCTGGTATCTTACTATACATTCAATTGAATCTTTTATTAAAATCGGGTATTGATTCCCCATTTTCCTTCTTCAAGTTACCAAACTTTGTATGATAATACAACAAGTCTTTTTTATCTCCCCATTGCTTCAAAAATGCATCATCTAATGCTTCAATATCTATTATAGATCTTTGGGGTAATTCTCTAAACCACTTCCTAGCCTCTCCATCAAGGCTCTAGACAAAAACTCTCATCCACACATATTTCTCACTTATATCTAAATTATCAACATAACTATAAAAAGCTTCTAGGTGTTCTTCTGTTGTCACTCCCTCTGTTCTAGTGAATTTAGGCATATATTTTTTATATTCTCCCACATGCATAGGATTTAAAGGCACGAGCAATACCAATGGTCCATATCTGGCAGCTACAATTCTTTCTATTCTCGTAGGTGCTTGTTGTCGTGCCATGATTGGAATATTTGGAAGAATACTAGAAGATTGAATGGTAGGGAGTAATGTGATGGATGGTAGAGATAAAGGGATGTTTTGGACTGAATGGGAAGCTTTCTTTGGACTGAGATTCAAAGGGGAATTAACTGCACAAGGGGCTGAACTAATCTCTAAATATTTTTCCTTATTAACAGTGTTGTGCTCTAAATCTTCAAACTGTAAATCTTCAGCAATAACTTTATCTTTCAGAGATGAATGAGACTTCTTAGGCTTACCTGACCCTGATGCCCCTTTTTGTGAAGATTTTTTTGATTTGACAGTCCTCTCAGGTTCAGGCACTGATTTAGCTGGTGATTTGTAAGGATTTCTTCGAGTATGTCTCACAAACTGAGCCAGAATTCCAATGTGGAGTCACCAAAGGATGATCTTCCACTAGTGGAGTTGCCAGATAGATGATTACAACCACAAACTGTGTTCAAACCTTGTCTATCATCAAAGCTTGAAGTTGTGTCATTCTCCCAGGGAAGCTGAGCTTCAATCTCCTCTCCTCGGCAACAACACCAATTAATGTTATCACCCCAAGAAACTCTCCTAGGTTGTAAATTAGAGATGCTCGAGAACATTACAAGCTCAAAAAAATGTTGGATCAATGGTGGATGAATGAAAGAAATGCTGCATATTCAAGCCAGATAACCACTTCTACTATGATTGACCCTAGACATGGGTGAACACCCCCAGACTACAAGGCTTTAGACCACCAATTACTCACAGTTTAAGAAAAATGTGATGATGGAGAAGACTGATCACACCAGCAGATACATAGGACCCTGTGACGGCCAGCTGCAACCACTTAAAAGGTCTGTAAATCTGTCTTCTAATACATAGATAGGATGACAGCTCTCTAGTATTAAAATAGTAGAAACCTACAAACAAATTTAATGATACATGCTAAATCCTAACACGGAGGTGGGATGATAGCCCCTCTAATGGTAAACAATAACAACACATGAATAAATGCAAAGTAGGCACATCCTCGAACAAGAAGAAGAAGTGGACAGTGAGCAATTAACAAAAAATAAGCTTGCATTAGCTGGAAATAAAGACCAGAAGCTGCAGGTTACATAGTAGTTATAGTCTCCAGAAGTTGAAGCTTACAACATAATAACACTCATCAACCTCATTACATCTTGTTTTTCAGTATATAAAGAATTTGTTTACAAAATTGCTCTGCTAGGCTATGCATGGAGGTGTCTTAATTGACTACCAACCACATTTACAGTTAGATATGGGTCCTTTGATACAAATCTGAATGTTTTAATGGACAGAATGACATTTACTGGTACTTTATTGTCCTTCCTGAACGGATGAAGTATGATTTGCATGCATTTCAATAACTGCTACAGTCATTTATCTGCTCAAGGTGGTCCTTCTTATCCTTTGGAGGTACACTATTTTGAATGTAGTAGCTGAGGGTTTAATGCTCAGGTCGCTGGATCGTCTCTTACTTCTTCGCGCGCATAAAACAGGCCAAAAACACAGCAAAATACATCAAAATGGATGAAGAGCCGAGGAAGAATGCTGGCCGTTGGATGGGGAAAATGGATGGCCTAGATCCGATGACGGGAGGTATTGGAGGACACAGAGGCACAAGGATCAATAGTAGTTGTCTGATTGCATAAATGAACGGTGCAGATTGGGTTAGAGGGCGCTATCGGGGAAGACGAGCGGAGATAGATCTGGGCCGTTAGATCGCAGCGGGAAAGATCGGATGGCTATTGGGAGCAGGAGCTGCACACAGGTTAACGGGCGGGGAGTCGGGTACGGTGGTGGGAAGTAGTTTCCCTGCACCGCTTATGGGCAATGGTAGTAAACGTACAGGGAGGGCGCGATACGAGTCATTGAGTGCCGCATGTCTGATTTGACAGGCGCGAAACCACTTTCCCCACAGGTTATCACACGTGCAAATCTCGGCGGCGGGTGGTGCGAATGCCATCAGATGATGCTGCAGAAGATCGGATGGTGGAGAATTAACATGCGTTTTGGTTGATATGATAGGTAAGGGGCCCGCCAATAGGTTATGTAAATTGTAAAGGCACGTAGTTATAATAGGTTAGGACTTTTAGTGCCGGTGGTTAAAACGAAAAGGTTTATGCGGGGTTTTTAGACAAAAACATGGATAAAAGGGATTTAAAGGGAATTTATGGGGAAGGAGGAAACAACGGTTAGCGGGAGTTATAAGGAACATGAAATAGAATAGGAACCGACCTCTACGAGCCTTCATAAAACATGAAACAAGACTGCCACCCCTGCTCTCCATCCATCAAGGGTCACAAAATGTAGTAGAGCTAACAATTATGTTGAAATAAAAACTTTTAGAACTTAGTGTCAAATTTCAAACATATTATATATCTATACATTTACCTCATAATACATTACACGATGTAAGAATTTGAAAAAAATCATAAAAACTAACACAACCATGTAAATTAAAAGGGTAATAAATGTCTAAAGTCATGAATTTATCATAAGTATCAAAACACTTACTTCATCATACATCTTAGTTTGATTATAAAAAAGGTAGAGGTTAACTAAATTATAATTTTATTTTAAATTATTTATAATTATAAAAATGATCAATAGATATGTTAAACACACACACACACACATAAGCTTAAGAAGACATGTGACACGATTCTTAAACATGGAAATTCACCCTCTCTTTACTATGGATATTCTTGATCTATAAATAGGCTTTGTTACAATACCATGGACCAATACTATGGTTTATCAATAACACATGCCAAAAAAATAAGAACTCATTTCATATGACACATGTTCATATAACAATTTTTTTTAATTAGTGAATTTAATTAAAAGGGAAAAAAAGAGCATAACTACATTGGAAATAAATCTCAACTTCAAATTTTGATTTGTAAATAGTACAAAGAATATAATACAATATTTAATTGAGGTTCAATCCTTACTATCCACCTAATAATTATTGATAATTAAATGAAATATGCAACTCTATTTCAAAACATGTCGCATAATAAAGTAAAATAGTGCAACCATATAAATTAAATGGTTGGTAAATGTTAATAGACATGATATCATAAAGTTAAGTAATTATAACTCCTTTTTAAATTATTATTATTACTAATTATAAAAAGATTCAATGTATGATTTAAACAATATTCTTAATCACAAAGATTAAATTTTGTTACAATACCATGGGCCAATATCATGGCATACAATACCACATGCTCAATACAAAAATTGTTGATATGACATTTTATTTAAATAACTAATTTGAGATATATTAATTAAAAGAGGATAACAAACTTATAGATAAATATTAACCATTGATATGTTACCACTATTAATATTCTGGCATATTTCATAGAAGTTAAATATCTACCATCCACCTAATAATTATTTGGAAGCCCTATTTTAAAAGATGCAATCTAGAGATTTTTTAAATTTGAGTTTAAGTTGTTTAATATGTAAAATTGGAGTTTTGAGGAGGTTTTTTAGGGTGTTCATTCCATTTGTGCATCCAAAAATGTATTTTAAACAACAAAAAATCACATTTTGGCTTGAGATTTTACTGTTGGATTCCGGTGAAAAGGCTATTTCATTTATAAGTTAGACTACACCATTTTAAAATAGACATGCCTATAACAATAGTTATAACTTTATTTTAAATTATTATTATTAATTATAAAGGGAAATTATATATGAACTTGTTGATGATGCTGGACTCACCAACATTTAGGGGGTCTCCTTAATATGAAGTCCTAATCATACCTCACACAATTTGGTGTAGGAGTCCATCTAGTATAAAGGCTAGTTTTCCAAATACTTAAAGATTTTCCTTGGCTCTAGTAGTCAGCACAAAGAGTGGTGCAATGGTATCTTCAAAAAGCAAGACCAGTTTCCTGGTGAGTGTGGAGCACAACTATGGCTAGGTTCTCTTACTGTGAAAGCAGGGGAAAAGTGAGCCTCTAAGTGAGAGGTACTAGTATCACCCAGGAAGGGACACACATGAACCAGAAGGACTTGTCCAACATCCAGTGGAATAGTCCACATCGGATGTGATAGTCGTTACAACCAATGAACAAGGGAAGATTTGTCTAACATCCAACAGAATAGTCCAAAGCGTATGTGAAGTTCGTTATAACTGATAAGCAAAGAAATTTCGGTCTAGTATCTAATGAAATAATCCACAAGGATGAGACAATAGTATCAACCATTACATCACATTCTCAACAAGAGAAGCACTAAAATAATTATAATAGTTCAACCATTTTAATACATGTGAAAGCAAACATGAAATACAAATATCACATAATAGTCATATAAACATTCATCAGTCATGCATGAAGAACGTTTTGGCATTAAAAATGCTTTTGTTATTAAGCAAAAGTTCCAAGACATATTTACATGTACATCACTAGCCCCAATTGAGGGACAAAGCCACTCCTTGCTTCTCAAAGAGCTAACTAGTCTCTCTAATGCCTTGTGGGAGGAGCCAAGGTTAAAATTCCTTTTCTCATACAACGAGGGGGTATTATAATGAAGGGGTGATTCTTACCCCTTGTGACTCTTTGACTACCCTCATGATTGTTCAACTTCATATGAATTATCAACTTACATGACTCTTCATATTCATGTGTGTTCATTGGACTTCCACTTTACAATACATTTGATATAAAATATACATGGCCCACGATAGTGATGTGGCATATGAAACCTCATGCCACAACTTGACATGACATTGATGACATGGACTAGCTCAATGATGTGGTAATCTCAAGCTACTATTATTTCTGAGTGATAGATGTGTTCTTGGATATGATTTTTCTTCTCCTCCATATAGCTTGATGATGCAGGGTCTTCAATGATCTTCATTATTGGAAGGTTGTTGCACACTAGTGTTCCTTTTTCTTACCCTTGGTAGGTCCACTTGTCTGTTTAACTACAAGTGAGTCTTTAGGCATGATTTCCTCCTTCTTCTCCTTCTTCATCATCTCATCATGACTTGATAGTGTACCTATTCCTACAATTCACTCACGATGGGACGAAATCAACCTAAAAACTCCCTATTCTAAGATGATGCACTATTATCCATGAAATGAGCCCGGGACAAGTGACATACTAAGAGAGAGGGCCTAGTAAATATGCATTGCGCAGTTCCAGGTGATAGGGAGAGAGCTTGATCACTGAGACTACACAAAATGAAGCTCAGGATAGATTGAGGAACTTTTGAGCACAGTCCCCATTGGGGAAAGAAATTTTGTAGTGGCCACTGGGAGTTAGGATTACGTAGTTCAAGCCAACAGTGGGTGATCTGCGATGAGGTCTTGAGGGGTCAATTATGTGCAATTTTTAGAGGTAAGGGGGGTTGGGCAGCAGAGAGACATATAGGATAAATCTGCATAGTTCTTGGTGTCAATGAGCTCCAGCTAAGGGAGGGAACTAGAGGACATATTTGCACAGTTCTCGAGGCCAAGTGAGACTGCGATCTCTACACATTGCAGGGTTTTAGTGGGAAAGACGAAAATCTTAAGGACTAAAAGCGCGAAGTGCATAGTTCAAGTTACACTTAGGGAATAATTGTGCAATGCTAGAGGTCAAGGAAGGTTGTTGGGTTCTGGAATTGTGTAGTAAAACTGCCCTAGAGGAAAGTGACTGCGCACTATGCAGTTTGAAAAAGTAAGGTCACATTACTGATATGTAAGACTGTGTAGTGCACAGTTCAGTCAGGGCCTTGTAAGGCTGAGTTTCTCAGTCAGAAGAATTTTTAAAATGGCTAAGTGTGGGAGGAAGATAGAATTTTGATGAACTTGAACTATAATCACAAAATTCGCATACTTCGAGTAAACAATGACATAGACTATCAGAACAACAAGAAAAATCATTACCCTATGTGTGACTGTCTCACGACATGAGTCAAAAAGTGCGACACTTGAGATAGACATTAAGATGACCATGACGACACTTGTGTGACAGTCTTAAAATCTTTGTGTATGAGTGCAATAGGTGTTTACATGACTAGGAAAACTTGTATACACAAATATCAACATTCAAAACCACCAGAAAATGTTCGCAAACAAGACATATTAGTCAAAACATGCCAAAATATGATAATTAATCCAGCAAGAAAAAGGTTTCAAAGGACTTGGGGGAAAGCTCACGAAATGAGGTTAAGTGTTTGAAACGATCAAGGGAAATACCAAGGAAGGCTCCAACATTTGAGTGCAAGGCAAAATTTTGGAGGGTGTTCCAGCTGCTACAACACTTGTCGACACACTGGTTGAATTTGAGCTCCTCTGTCTTGGTTCGTTTCTTTTGTATAGGGCCTTGGTCCTTCACAGAGAATTAATTCATCGTGAAAATTACTTTGGATTCCACACTTACCCCATGGGAAGACATGGTCCCCTCTATACTTTCTTAGTTAAACACAACATAAGATTCAACATAATCACAATGTTTCGAGTTGGGAAGGGTAGTTTAGCTCGCAAACTTCAAATTTTTACGGTATAGTTTTTCATCTCTGGTGTTTCTCCATTACCATCAGGCCTGGGAAGTACCCTGATAGAGTCACGTGGGAGCCCAAACATTGCTCCACTTCCAACAATCCTGGACAATACCCTGGCAGAGTTGCTTGCTTCAGCTCTCTACGCAGGAAGTATTTCTCTTCTTTTTTCGTTTATTTATTTATTTAAAGAGAATTGCGCATCACCACTTATTTACTTTGGTGTAAAAGAGGGATCCTAACTTATTGAGAGCATGAGAGGTTGTTCCTTCAGAGAAGCATATAAAGACGTAAGATTTAGGTTTTCTCGTTTAGATTTTTCTCCTTCTCCATTTCTACTAGTTGGATAGGCTTGAAAACCCTGAAGAAAAAGTATAGGCATGAAGTTTCCAGTCTGGAGACAGGTTCATGGTTGGACCAAAACTCTCCTTACAGACAGATCTTATTTTCCGCCATAACTTGATCAGCCAAAAGATGCAAACAACATAAGGAATACATACAAAAGACTAGCCAAGCGCTTTAGTGTCACAAGACTCTTTGAACTTTAGCCACACACACACTTAGAAGCCACAATGGAGTCATGGAAAACACTTATTTACATTACAAAACAACACAAAACTGAAGCAGATACATAAACAACAAATAACAAAAGTCTATGTACATAGCAGGAGGTGTAGCCCTAGATATTTATTTAAAATATTGGTTTAATTCTTGATCATTGACAAGGAGAGAGTCAATCTTCCCATCAAGTGACTGAAGATGATATGTGTGTTGGCCAAACTTTTTTTACAATCTGTAAGGATCAATCCATAGGGACTGAAACTTAGTGTGTTTTCCTTTTTCGTCATGGTCTTTGTCCTACTTCAAGACTAAGTCACCCATGCTAAAGTTATTCTTCCCTACATAATTTCTATCAAACCATCTCTTGATACAACTCTGGCAAAGAGAAATTTTTTCTTTTGCTTTCAGCCTTTTGCTTGTGCAAAGTGTCCATCCTACGTTGAACTAAAAGACATGGTTTGTCTTTGGATTCTTGGGAAAATTGGAGAGTAGGAAATTTGATGTTTAGTGAGAGGATGGTTTCTTTTACATACATGAAGAAGTAAGGGGAGGTGTTAAGATAAGGCTTAGGTGTGACTCGGGCATCCCATAAGGAATTCACCAAAGCATAGTGCCAGTTTTGTTGTTTAAAGAATATGGTCCTTTTTATCATATGGATGAGGTTCTTGTTCATGGATTCAACAATACCATTCCCTTGCAGATAATAATTAGCAGAATGTTTCAAAATAATACCATTTTCTAATGAAAAATCATAAATATCTAACAAGGAAAAGTATTTTTCATTTTCAAAAACGAATGACATAGGAACGTTGAACCTGAAGATGATATTTTGTTGTAGAAAGTTGATGAATTCCTGATCGTTCACCTGTTTTAGTGGATCTGCCTTTGTCCATCACGTGAAATAATCTATTGTAGTTAGGTTATAGTAATGTTGCTTCCATGAGTGTGGGAAAATTTCCGCAATGATATCCAATCCCCACTATTGAAACCACTCTTCTACTGCAATTGGTTGTAGCAGGGCTACTGCCTTTTGATCTCTCCCGACACACCTTTGACAGATTGGGAACTCGCAGACATAGGAATGATCATCCTTGAATAATGTAGGTAAATAAAAGTCAACTTGCATAACCTTATGTGTTGTAGTGCTTCTTGTGAAGTGCCCTTCGGCTAGTCCATCGTGGAGACCACGTACAAACTTGTCTGAATCGTTAACCTCCAAACACGTAAGAAATATTCCATTGTGGTGTTTCATGAATAGAACCTCATGCATCAACTGATACAACAATTATTTGAGTCAAAGTGCCCTCTTTTTCTGCATAGAGAAGTGAGAGGGCATGGTTCCATGCTGAAGGTATTGGTGCACATATGTGTACTAAGAGTTTATGTCTGAAGTGCAAGAGCCTCACTCAACGTTATATATATCGATCTCTTGCTCCCATCGTGCAAGCTCTTCTTCCTCCTATTTTTCATTAACTGCTTTTTCTGCTAATTTATAAAGCCCATGAACCTTTATCTTGTGAACTGGCTTGATGTCAAGGTAATATTCCTGTAATTTGGTCATTCAGTTTGCCCTTCTTTCACCCATATCTTTCTGAGCAAATAGTGACCTAATTGCTGGGTGTGGAACAAAGATAATACAATGATTTTTAAATAGATAGGGTCTAAAGTGTTTTACTGCCTTGTACATTGCATAAGCATTTTTTTCCACGGAAGGGTAATTGAGCTTTGGTCTTTACAGGCTTTCACTCATGAAGGAGATAGGTTGTTCGTTGTTCAACTCATCCTTCTGAGTGAGAACAACAACAAGATAACTATAAGAAGAAAAAATTTAGAGCGAGAAGTCTTTACTGAAGTCTGGGTTGTACAACAAGGGTGCTTCTGCTATAACTTGCTTGATATGGGTGAATGTGTCCTTTTCCCTATTATCCCATTTATAGACTACATATTTCTTGATCATCTCCTGTATTGGTTTAACAATCTTAGCATAGTCAGAGATGAACTTTCAGAGGAGCTTGATCTTCCCTAAGAAATACTGCATGGTTTTCTTGTTCATTGGGTGGGGAATCTATGTAATGGTCTTGACCCTGTCTCAGTACACCTTGATAACACTTTTAGCAATGATGTGTCCCAGGATATTACTTTCAGACACTGCAAAGATACTCATTTTGGGATTCAAGCATATCCCTATTTACAACATCGCCTAAAAATATTCTTCAGATGGCATAGGTGGTCTGACCATTGTTTGGAAAATACTATCATGTCATCAAGGTAGACCACTACTCTCAGTCCAATAAGCCTATGAAAGGCAATGTCAATTGCATGTTGGAATGTTGCACCAACATTTACTAGCCCAAATGACATTCGTGAGAATGTGAACATGCCCCACTTTTTTTGACAGGTAGTTTTTAATTTGTCAGGCTCTACTACCAAAACCTAGTTGTAACTAGAAAATCCATCGAGCAAAGAAAAAATTTTGCCCCCATGTATTATTTTCAATATTTTCTCCATGGATGACATTGGGTATTTGTCCTTCTCCGAGGCACGATTGAGATTGTGAAAATCTACGCATAGGCCAATCTCCCTAGACTTATTTCTCATAGGATTAAGTTTGATGCCCACATTGAATGTCGCACCTTGTAAATGATCCGAGCATCTAACCATTTTCTCAACTCTTTCTTTATGAGGGGCCCAAGTGTTGGGTAAAATTTCCTTAATTTATGATGAAATGGCTTGGCCCCTTCCTTGATTGGTATCACATGCTAGATTATTTTCATGTCATATGTCTTGAGATCATCGTACGTCCACATGAAGTCATCACGGTATTTCTTGAATAAGAGGATGAAGACTTTCTGCTGTTGTGGTGTGCAGCAAGTACTGATATGAACATACTTTAGATCTTTTTCAGTTCCTAAGTTTATTTTTTCATGCGACAATGTAGGACTATGGGTCTTGGCATTCACATGTCCCCAGAAGTGGTTCTATAGAGCGTACTACTTTTCTAGTGATACCACACCCTTAGGGATGAGTTTTCCTTTACTTGCATTGGCTGCGTCCTACAGTGTATGTTCATGCACATCTTCGTCGATCACCGCATCTTTGAATACGTCAGCGTTGGCCATAAAGTACAATATATATTGGTCATCATCAAAAACATGTAAGTTAGTTATGTTATCTGTGATGGATGATTTATACAGAATTTCAATAGAATAGTTGTCCATTAAAGGTAACATCCTAGAAGTTGTGTTTTCCGGAGAATCCACAGTTGCGTTACGCATTCTTAGTACTCAAATAATATTGAAAGCTTGGAAATGAGAGATGAGTTTCCATAGCTCTTATTGATAACTCTTAATATGAGGTGACACACAATGTATAATGTTACATACTTGATGCACAATGATTTCGAACTCACCTATCACTTTCAGAATAGCAACGTTAAGGTCAATGGCCTTTTACAAGACCAAGACGAGTGGTTTGTAATCTGCAGTGTTGTTCGTTCACTCAAATTCCAAGCAACAAGAGAAGAAGTGTTTTCTCTATAGCAGGTCTTTTAAAAAAAAACCAGCTCCAGAGCCCTTTTGTGCCTTGGATCCGTCAAAGTGAATTGTCCACATATCATATGTACAAGGACTACTCATTGCACTAGTACCACTATTGCTACTACTACTACTGTTGCTGCTAACTGTACAAATCTAATTATCACCAATTGGACATGGAAGGAGATCCAACTATGTGTCTGGCGGAACTTGGGATGGCTCTGCAAGATAGCACCCAACCTATCTTTCCAGAAAATAATTTCCAAATAAATGTTATGCTAAAGCCATTGGCTCATTATGCCCATTCAAGGGAGCTATTGTGTGCTTCATGTATCTCTTTGAATCTACTAAATCTGGTTGTTCCTCCCTCTGTACAAAAGCCATAAGTGTGACTAGTTTATGGAAAAGTATCTTTACAGCTTGCTTGACCAGTATCTTCTTAGTAACGCTCCATACGCTTTTGGAATGTCCACAATTACAATGTTGATACATTAGTTAACTCATCCGTTAGCTGATAACTGGATGATGACATCCTCGTGTTCACCAATTCTTGGAACATGAGTCATGTCTAGTTGAATGATCTTGGAATCTCTCTTAACCCATTTAACATTTATCGTCTTGGCCATGGATAGTGGCATGGAATTTACCGATGCACCGGAATCAACCATGAAATTGTGTACATTGAAGTTGAATATTTCGAATGTTAACAAGAACATTGGGTGGAGTTTGTTTTCCTCTAGGTAAAGTGCATTAAGTATAGATGTGAGAGCGTTAAGAGACTTACTAGTTCCCTTGTCTGAAGAGGTAGCATTACATGTAGAAGTTTTTCAAGTGCTCGTAGAAGGATGTCCTGTTGGCTCATGATCTTTGTAAGTTCAAATAGGGGGATGTTTCATGAAGCTTCTTCATATCTTCTACAAAGTTGTAATCTACAATGGGAATACTGACCAAGGTGTGTGGGGATGGAACTCAGTTTGTGGTTTCTGGAGGGATAATTCTTTCTTTACTGCTATCGGGAAAACTTTTTGTTAGAACTATTTGTCCATAATTTCTATGAGTGTTATGTGCTAAGTTAGCAAGAGGATTCAGTTTTCTAAACAATTTTTCTTTGAATTTATTTTTTGGCACCCCAATCACAGTGGTCGACCCTTGACTTCTTAATTTGTATCAGTCACTTTGCTTTTGGGTCAGACCATCACTCAGAGGTACCTTATCGAATGTACTTTTAAGGGCTATGAGAACACAATGATACATGTTTACTTCATGCCTAGTGCTTGGAGCTTCATCAGTTGCAACAACTTCTTCCTTCTCTTCATTGGGCCCAGCTTGTTCCTCAACCATGATTGATTCAAAAATATGCATAACTGTTGTTTTGAGGCTTCTGCGATCAATGCTTTGTGTGCTGTTTTCTTTTGGAGTTCTCGCATCCATGATTTGTTTGTATAGAAGTTTCGAACCCTCCACCATGGCTCATCATCAAGATAGATCAGTAATTGTGTAGGACAAATCTCCTTGGATTTGAATAAATAGGGTTGAGAGATGCACAGGGAAAAGCCAACTTTGCCAGACTTATTTTGTAATTTTTTTATTTTTTATTTTTTAAAAAAAAAAATTAATTGAGTTAGAAATATTTAATTATGTAATTGAATTGTTTAATTAATAATTTTTAATTTTATTTTCATGTAGTTTAATAAACATAAATAAATTAATAAATAAAAATAAAGATAAAAACAAAAATAAATAAAAAGAAATAAATATATATATTAAACTACGTGAACATAAAATTAAAAATTATTAATTAAACAATTCAATTACATAATTAAATATTTCTAACTCAATTAAAATTATTTTTATTAAAAAAAATAAAAAATTACAAAATAAGTTTGGCAAAGTCGGCTTTTCCCCGTGCATCTCTCATCCCTATTTATTCAAATCTATGGAGATATGTCCTACGCAATTACTGATCTATCCCGATGATGAGCCACGATGGAGGAATTGAAACGTCGATACAAACAAATCATGGATGCGAGAACTTCGGAGAAAAACAACACACAATATGCATAACTGTTCTTCTCACGATTTGGTTCCATTGTGGGTACGTCTTTTTTGAATGATCCTCATTATGAAACATTTGGTATGAATCTGTACCAATTTTTTCGTTGTTTAGCACAACATTGGAACTATGCAAAAATTTTGTTGGTTGATTGATGCTGCTATCGGAAGCTACAACCCTTATAAACATGAGCTTGGGGGCCTTGTTTCTCATGGTAGTCTTGCTCGTTCTTCGTTTAAGTTCAGCCATTTTCCAGGTCAGGGAATTGAAGAGATGAGTAAGGCTTTCAAGATCCTTCAGTTCCTTTTCCTTAGATTTACTCACAAAGGCCTCATACCTCTTACTCATGTCCTTTGAGTCCTTCATGGGTTCACCATCTATGATGAATCCAATAGCATGTAGGTTCTTCTCAAAGGAAATAACTTCTTCGTAGTTTTTTGTCAATGTTGGTCTTGCAGTTCTCTTTACAAACTACGCAATACTTGTCAGCGAGGCAAAAGTGTAGTAGTCTATGGTGATGGACTCACAATTTTTTGCTTCATTCAAAGACTTATTCAAGATGCGATTGAACCTCTAATTGAAATCTTTCACTTTCTCCTTTTGCTCGATCTTAAGACTACCCAGCTCCTTTAATAACATGGCAGGGGTGTTGTCTTCAGCAAATTTCTCAAGAAAGATTCTTTTGAAATCTCTCCAATTCTTGATGGAGTTTAGAGGAAGGTTGTGATACGATACAACTGCTCTACCATCGAGAGTACATGGAAAAAATCTACATGCAACATCATCATAATGTACCTCAAGTGCTTTCATATGTAGGTAAAACTTTTCCAAGAGGTCTTCAACCTTCATTGTCTTGTAAAGGTCATATTTTGTTAAGAACTTCTCTGTGTGCCTTAGCATCTTTTGTAGGAAACTTGGAAGTGCCAGTGGGCCTTGAGTCATCCAATCCAAATTTTTCTCTGCCACGTCTTCTTCTTCGTTGTCCTCCTCTTCCTCTTTTGAATCTGATGGTTTCTCTTCTTCTTCTTTCTTTTCTTCCTCTACGTTCGTCCCACCCGAATTTGAACTCTAGAGTAAGGGGTTTCCTCCTTCTCCTCCTTGAAAGAGTGGAGGTTCTTCTTCCCTTTCCACAATGTCTGCTAGTTCTTCAAATGTGGTGAGAAATGCTTCTTCAACCAACGATACTACTACTCCTGTGGGGGTGGTCTTGATCTTGTTTTGAGAATATTGAAGAGTGATTACTCCCGGAATCAATCCAAAATCTTTTGAAAACCAATGGATGATGGAGCAGATGACTTGAAGTTGATGATACAAGATTTCACATTCAGGCCTGGGTGGTGAAGAGTTACCAACTTCAGAATTACGAGTAGCAGATACAGAGTGAACTTTGTTGCCTTGATTAGAAGATGGATTAGTGGGGTCGATGGGATAATCATCCATAAAATACTAATGTCCTCCTTATAATGGCAGAAATGTTGACAGTGCTAGACCCACCAACATTCAAGGAATCTCCCCGATAAGAAGTCCCAATTAGACCTCGCACTGTTTGGTGTAGGATTCCCATTCGGTATAAAGGCTCAGTTGCCAAATACTTCTAGATTTTCCCTTGCTCTAGTTGTCAGCACAAGAGAGTGATGTAGTGGTATCTTCGAAAAGCAAGGTGAGAGTGCCTCATGAGTGTGAAACACAACTATGTCTAGGTTCTCTTATTGCGAAAGGGGGAGAAAAGTGAGGCTCTAAGTGAGAGGTAATAGTACCACCTAGGAAGAGAAACACATGAACTAGAAGGACCTATCCAACGTCCAATGGAATAGTCCACAGCAGATGCCACAATTGTTACAACCAATGAACAAGGGAAGGTCGGTCTAACATCCAGCAAAATAGTCTACAGCGGATGTGACGGTCGTTATAACTGATAAGAAAAGAAATGATTGTCTAGTATCCTGCATAATATTCCACAAGGATGAGACAATAGTAACAACCATTACAACACATTTTCAAGATGATAAGCACTAAAATAACCAAAATAGTTCAACTATCATAGTACACGTGAAAGAAAACATGAAATACAAAAGTTCCCAGAATAGTCTTACAAACATTCATAATTCATCCATAAAGAAAGTGCTTGCCTTAAAAGTTTTATGTTATTAAGAAAAAGTTCCAAGACACATATTTACATTGTACATCACTAGTCTTAGTAGTGGGACATTGCAGCCACTCCTTGCTCCTCCAAGAACTAGTTGGTCTCTCTAATGCCTTGTGGGATGAGCTAAGGTGAAAATTCATTTTCTCATACAATGAGTGGGTATATATAACCAAGGGGTGATGATTACCCCTTGTGACTCTTCGAATAACCTAATGATTGTTCAAATACCTATGAATTTTCAACTGACACGACTCTTCATATTCATGCTTGTCCATTGGACTTCGAATTTACAATACATTTGATTTACAATATACATGGACCATAATAGTGACATGGCACATGACAAATCATGACACTACTGACATGGATTGGCTTCATGATGTGGCAATGTCAAGCTGCTATTGTTGTTAAGTGATAGAAGTATTCTTGGATATGATCTTTCTTTTCCTCTGCATAGCTTGATGATGTGGGGTCTTTAATGATCCTCGGTCTTGGAAGGTGGTTGCACACTTGTCTTCCTTTTTCTTGCTCTTGGTAGGTTTGATCTTCCATTCAACTACAAGTGAGTCTTTAGGCATGCTTCCCTCCTTCTTCTCCTTCTTCATCATCTCGCCATGACTTGATAGTGTACATGCTCCTGTAATTCACTCATGACGGGATGACATCAATTCAAAAACTCCCTATCCTAATATGATGCATTATTATCGATGAAATGAGCCCAGGATAGGTGACAGGCTGGGATAGAGGGCTAAGTAAATGCGCATTACGCAAGTCCAAGTGACAGGGAGAGAGCTTGATCACTGAGACTATGCAAATCGCAACTTAGGTTTGACTAAGGAACTTTTTAGCACAGTCCCCGTTGGGGAAAGAAATTGCACAGTGGCCACTGGGAGTCAACATTATGCAGTTCAAGCCAGTAGTAAGTGTTGTGGGATGAGGTCCTAAGGATTCAAATTTATGCAATTTTTAGAGGCGACATGGGGAAGCAGAGAGACCTGGAGGACAAACCTGCACACTTCTTGGGGTTAGTGAGCTCCTGCTGAAGGAGGGAATTAGGCAACACATCTGTGTAGTTATGGAGGCCAAGGGAAGCTGGGATCTCTGCACATTTTGGGGTTCCAGCAGGCAAGGAGAAAATCTTAAGGACTAAAAATGTGAAGTGTGCAGTTCAAGTTAGACTGGGGGAATAACTCTACAATTATGGAGGTCAAGGAAGGTTGTTGGATTCTGGAATTGCACAATATAACTGCACTGGAGGACAGTAACTATGCACTATGAATTTCTAGGAAGAAATGTTGCATTACTGAGGGTTGGGACTGCGCAATGTGCAGTTCAGTCAGGGATTGTTTAAGGTGAGCTTCCCGGTCAGGAATATTTTCCAAAAATGGCTAAGTGGGGGAGGAAGATATAATTGTGATGAACTTGAACTGTGGTCACACACTTAGATTACTTCAATGACACCACGACTTAGACTACCAGAACAAAAAGACAAAGTATTACCCTCTGTGTGATTGTCTCACGACATAAGGTGACAAGTGCAACACTTGAGATAGAAGTTAGGACAACTGTGATGACACTTGTGCGACCATGCTTAACACTTTGTGTATGAGTGTGACAGGTGTTTACATGACTCCGACATCTTGTATACACAAAGATCAACATTCAAAACCACAAGAAAAGGTTCACAAACATGAAACATTAGTCAAAAGATGATAGTTTATCCAAAAATAAAGAGGGTTCAAATGACTTGGGAGAAATCTCCTACAATGAACTTAAGTGTTTGCAACAATCAAGGGAAATACCAGGGAAGGCTCTGAAATTTGAGTGCAAGCAAAAATTTTGGAGGGTGTCGCAACCGCTACAACAAAACTAAACATATATACATTTTAACAAATATGTAACAAGAAAAACGTACTAAAACAACAATAAGCATGTCAAAAATAAATATCAAATTGAATATAATACTTATTAACATGACATCCTTTTTCTTTTGATTAAAATGAAAAGAAAAGGTGAATATCGAAAATATTTTATGGGGGTTGAATCTCTACCATATACTTAATAATTATTGATAATTAAATTAAAATTCTAAAAAATGTGTCCACGAGTTTTCGATAGATGGTGATCGGCTGTGCTATTAAGACATTCCTTGATCTGAAGTCACCAGTTGAATTATGTGTGATGATTGGGGTGATATATTGGACATGGGGATGATGTAGTCCCATCCAAACTTACAAAAAAATATCTAAAAAACTTATTCCAAAATAAATCTATCTATCAACATAACAATATTTTTTAATATTACATAAGTTTATTTATTTAAAGAAAATAAATTAGTTAAAAACTATCATTATAATATTATTATATAAATAAAAAAATAATAAACTTCTAATAAAAAAATAAACTTAAAACTAAGTCCAAGTTGCATTGATATTTACTGAGTATCCATCAATATCTATGTTAACTATTTTATCATAATATTTTCTATACCACACATTGTATTACCACACATTGTATTAGGGTGTTGGTTATAATATTATTATATAAATAAAAAATTCAATATATTTGAAATAAATTACTAAATTCATAATAAGAAAATCAAACCTAAAACTAAGCCCGAGGTTCATTATAAGTATTTAGTAATAGATATGTTAACTATTTTATCATAATATTCTTTAATACAATAAATTTGAAATTTTATAATTAAATATTGTATAATTTTTTTATGATCAAAACACTAACATAAATTATTTTAATTGACATTAATTTATAATAAATTTCAAAATATTTATAAATATAATTAAGTTTATTTTAAATTGTTATTATTAATAATCATGAAAAATATTAATATATATAATCGAGGTGGATATTGGTGGCCAACCACCTATTCCACTTATACCTCAAGTCATTTTGGTCAGTTTCCTTGATTATAGCAACATTTATTATTTTTAGCAATTTTCAAGCCCTAACCTTCTGAAGCTATTTTGACGCCTTAAACAACACTTTTTGAGGTCTGCAGTTGGCTAATTTCCATTGGGAAGGTCTTGCCAAAAATCCTAGAGTACTTAGAGAGATCTTTCCAACGAGGTATCATACATGCCAAATAGAGATCATATGACCAAGTTACGACCTTGGGAATTTGGGTGCCCAACTAACCCCAACAGGACCCATAAACTCTTTTCATTCCATCTCCAAGGGTTAGGGTTTTGGTTGTTTACGGTTTCCCTTTGTTGTTAAATAATAAAAATTCCCTTTAGCCTCATTGTAACACATTTTAGAGGCATATAACTGCCACATATCTTATTAGAGATAAGCTACCATCAACTGAGCTAGTTTATTTCCATTTTGTTTGTAAGCATCTTTTAGTTCTTTGATATTAATGAAATGAAGATTTACTTCTGCTACATATCTATGTTTATGTTTATATTTCTATTCTGTTGAGTTCCTGCTTAAGTCTAGACTAGTGGTATCAGAGTGGTATGCTCTTTATATATCTCTCTTTGCATGTCCCCAATGAGATGAGGGTATAAGAATTTAGGGCTCAAAATCATCGAACATTTGAAAGACTAGCCTCGTAAACACCGATGACCTCTAATGGCATAAGGAAAGAAAGATGAGGGAGTAGGAGATCCTTTTGAAATATCTAAATAAGGAAATCGTCGAGCGACAGAAGAACATGATGACAGATAACGTTTGCCAGATCCTTTGGTGGCAACCCACAGTCAACGCATCTTCATCCATCAACCATTCTAGAGGCTTCACTCCCTTTAAGGTCCAAGTCAACTTTGACATTCCCATATTTGAAGGCCAGATAGATGCAGTCATCATAGATAGATGACTAAATCTATTAGAAGGATATTTTTCAGTTAATGACTTTTCCAATTAGCAAAAGATTACTTTTTCACTCCTCAAAGCCAGTCCCCATGTCAAGGACTGGTGGGAAACCTATTGTGAACACAAGGATGAGAGGAAACCCTCACTATTTACAGTTGCACCCAGTTAGAATTATTTCTAGGACGCCATCAAGGAACAATATTACCATGTCGAGAGTTATGAATATAAATACATAAAGCAGACCATCTATGGTAGGGAAGGGACCAAGGCATAATAGAGTTCACAAATCTTTTTCATACTCTTTACACAAAGTTGGGTATTAAGGATTTTGCGTGGAATTTGGTACTCAAGTACTGCATCTATCTACAAAAGTATATCGAGTACAAGATGGAGTTCCTAGACATGTCCTCGATTGGTGTCGCTTATCGATACATTGTCAAGGTCGAGAAGAAATTTAAACAGAAGAAGCCAGACTTTAGATCTGCGAATCTAAAGCAAGGGAAAGGAACTCCCAAACCATAAAGCAAAGGAAAAATCCAAGGTAGGGTGAACCAGGGAAACCCTTTGAAGTCGCAAGAAAATAAAAACACCACGAAGACAAAGGACACATGGAAATGGTCTGAGTTCCACAAGATCCACACTCACAGCACAAGTGAGTGTCAAGCCAAATAGTCACAGTTGGCCAAGATGAAGTCTTCTAAATCATATGCATGATCTGACTTTGATTCAAAACCCGACAAGGGGAATGAAAAATGGAAGTAAATTATTGATGTGGAGCCTAATGCCACCATTGCCACCACCAAGATCCAAAAGATTGAGCCTGAAGATCCAAAGGAGGGGGAGAAACTCTTCCACTCATAGATGTGGATGAAGGGTTCTCCACTGCAATTCATTGTCAATGTCAAAGCCAAAAGAACCTCATTTTAGTAGTGTTCGTGAAACAGTTGGGTCTACTAACCACACCACACCCAATTCTATACACTATCGGGTGGCTTCACCAAGGAAGAGATCTTTGCATTAGCCAGTAGTGTTGCGTTCTGTACAACATTAAGCCCTTCATAGATGAGGTATTGTGTGATGTTGTTCCTCTTGAAGTTTGTGATGTATTATTAGGCGAACCATACTTGTGGAAGTGTGATGTTTGTATGAGTCTAGCACTCACACTGTTATTATTTATTTAGGAAATAAGTTATAAAGGATACCAGAGGTATCACTCCCTACCACCATCTCTTTGATTTCTACAAAGAAAATTCAGTAAGATCATTTCCCAGACTGGTAAATTTGTCTTCCTTATGATTCACCTTAGGGAAATAAGAAGACTGTGGCCACATCCACAACCTCTAAACTATGCTCCTCCGCACGATAGTAGAAGATGAACAAGGTCATACAGGAGTACAGGGACATCTTTTCCTCACCCACAGGGGCACCCGTGCACTGTCAGGTCAAACACTCACTCGATCTAACCCTGGGCATGCTGCTACTCAATGAACTGATCACTAGTCGAAAATGGTGAAATTAGTGACTAACTGACTAAAGAAGTTAGTGAACACAACGTTTTCAAGTGAAATACTACCAAAAATTAAAAAATATTAAAAGACCCAGCTAAAAACGACTAACATAAATGACTAATTTAATCTTTAGTTAAAATATATGACTAGCTAGTAAGTAATACTTCTTAAAATGACTAATTTAGTCTAGGAACAAAAATATGTCTACCTAACAAGAACTACAATAATATGAATTAGTCGTTTATGTTAATCATTTTAACTATGTCACTTCAACAATCTATACTTACAAGTGATAGGGGATTCAAAGGCTTTTATAGAGTGGATGAAAGGTTATACTTCCTTATACACTTCCTTATTGGATTAGAGGATGATTAGAATTATGGAGCTTATTAGAATCTTTAGGGTTATATCATTTGATCACACTCACAGGGAATTAAATTCAAAGATTAACAAATTATTGAAAATGGGAGTGGGCCAACACCTTTTGCAACACGACATGATCACCTAGCCTGGGCCACACTCGCCCTTAACATGACCAGACTTTTACATACAGAGTTTCAAATGAGTGACCTTAACACCATGAAATGCCTTAACAATACACCCTATCATCATCTATTATATGCCCCATGGACATAAACTACCACTAATTATTTTAGATGATTTACTTCTATTTACATGACTTACAAATTTTAATTAAAAATAATTGGTTCAATACCATAATCTCCCCTCCCTACTTTAATCCATTGTATACGAAAAGCCTTAATTACACCAAAGGTGCCCCTTTTGAAATTGGTTAGGCTAAGCATTATCTAATACCATTTTCATCTCCATTTGACATTTGTCCTAATGTAACCATGACATTTTTCTGATTCTCACAATTGCCATTTTTATCAACTAAATTCTACTGTTGAGGACTGTTGGGAGACTTTCTCACATCTGTCGGACAAATTCCTTGTATATCTAGTTTATTGTTTGTTGGATATACTCTTGTTGTTATAGTAGCAATCACTATTTTGACCACAGACCTGGTCCAAATTACCCCAACAAATTATGGAGTTAGCACTGTAAGAATAATGAAATAAGAGAAAAAAAATATGTAAACCTATCAAAAACAACAAACATCCACAAACATTATACAACTCTTTAAAAAATTTCTAACAAACTTGAAAATATCAAAAATAGATATAATTAAAAAAATATCTTAATTTGTTTATTAAAAATACTAAAAAACATTCTTTATGTTAAAATATTTTACATAATTTTTTTAAAAATGTGCATTTCTTTTAAATACTTGAATATCTAAATCACCTATTAGTTTACCTAGTTAAAAAAGAACACCATTAATATTTGAAAATAAAAATTATACATATTTTACATAATGAGTGTTCATCTCTACAAACTCTAATCCAATTTCATATATTATATTATCATATCCAATCCCATTAAAATATATTTTCATTACATAATATATTAAAGGTTAAATATTATTTAAATTCTTAAAAAATTATAATTATATTATAATTCCTTCCAAAGATTCCATAGGTCCTATTCCCACCATTAATAACAATATAATATATTAAAAGTTAAATGTTATTTAAATTCTGAAAAAAAACTACAATGGTATTATAATTCCCTCCCACCTCCAAAGCTTCCATAGGTCCGATGCCCACCATTAAGATTACCAAAGTGATTCTTTTTACTGATTCTACACAGTGCGTAGTATGCTTGGGTGAATTTGAAGTGGGCACCGAAGTAAGACAAATGCCCTGTGTACCATTCTATTTGCATTCTTCCATGGCTTGAATAAGCATAATTCTTGTCCAGTTTATCAATATGTGATGCCCACATATGTCGTGGAGTATGAGCAAGCTCGCTCCCATGGGAAAAGTTCTCATTGGGTTCACAATTCTGGCGGCACATCAGATGGGAAAGTGGAAATCTTCATGAGTTTTCTTCATGGGGTATTTTGGGAACATCAGATAACATTAATAATTAACTTTTTAGGCCTGAAATGAGCTCTAGAAATATCATGGGCGATACTAGTAGTATTGCCCCAATTCAATGAGAATTTTCTGATGGTGGTGGTTCTGTGATTATATTTCCTGTCCATGGAGTAGGTAATGTCAATGGTAGTGGTAGAGGGACAAGAACTTCGAGGTCTCTCTTGTAGGGCCATTCAGGGCTTCCTTTTCAACAACTTAGCAAGCTCAAGATGAAACAAGCTTCGGTCCTATAAACAGTGGAGAGACTGTTTCTAGCAGACCAGACGAGGGAAATGATGTTCAGGGGAACAACTTAGCTACTATGAGGGCAGAGGATGATAATGATACTCTTATATCTGAAGAATATCTGAAGCAAGAGAGTGAGACTTGGACTGGTGGTTTGTAACTTATATCAGGCAACTTCGGCTAGCTAGAGTTCAACTTTATTAAAGGTATGATTTTCAGGTCATTTAATAATTCCATGTAAAACATGAAATAAAGACTAGTTCAAATATTTTCCTGTTCCCACACTGAAAAAATATTTACAACTTGGGCAATTTTATTGGTCACCTTAGTTTTCATTATTGTGAAATACTACTACTACAATGAATAGGTTGCAATGATGATCAATAGATCAAGTTATTTTTCTATGAATGATGCTAATTCCCTATTGTTAAGGGATTTTAAGGTAATTTTTAGGCAAATTTTACATGTCATAGATTAATGCATCTTTCTTTGCAAAAATTTTGAAGCACAAGGAATTACAATCAAAACAACATATTGCTTTGAATGTGGCAATATAATCTAGTCATGATAAATGACAATAGCAAATGCTAGCAACAAAATGGTGATAATTCTTTGATTTCAGTTCAGAATCTAGTTTTCTTAAACTTTCGAATATCAGAAATTGAATATAAGCACCTCTGCTACTTAAATGATCCCACACACCAATTTTGAGCATGAAAGTTTTGAAGGCCTCCTTAAGACGTTGTTCTTTTGATCAATGGAATGAACTATGACTTCTCGCAACCTGGTTCAATCATCTCTGTAATTCTTTTATGGAATATGAATTACTTTCTTAAGACTGCCTGTCAATATCAATTAGAAAAAATGAAAATAAATATTTTATGTGAATTTAACAAGATGGAATCTCCTCGTATGAACCATTGAACTCCAAGCCTTTAACATAAATATATGTTCAAGTAAGCATTCTTCCACAAAATGGAGTTTACAGGGACTCACTTAGAATTATAACGTGTGTATGAAAGATATTATATGGAACTACACTTCAATAAATCTTGTGGTGTTTGGGGAAGTCAGACTTTCAAGTACCTTCTTCCTAACCTCAACTCCAATAGAACACAAGCCTTTACCCTCATGTACAATTAGATACTGAATGGTCCATTATACTCCTAAACATTCTTAGTTGTTAAATGATGGATTACTATTTCCTCCTGTTAAATTCTACACCAGTTTAAAAGGGGCATCTTCTTTGATAACCTTTCTTATATCTTTAAGAACACGTTTAGAGGTATAGGGATTCTCCAACAGAAGATAAGGCATGCACTAAAAGATGCATTCAAGAGATGGAGCATCCTTCCCTAGTATAGCCATCTCTTTTGTAAGGGTTGAGTCCTTAACTCTTTTTTTCTCTACTATCGCTTCCCAGTTATTTTTACTTTGTTTCAGATAAGCATTCCTAGAGATCTAAAAGCTCCCGAAGCCTTCTTTAAATGGATCTCCTAGATTTGCAAGGTTCTCTCCTAGCAATGGAGATGATTTCAGGCATAGATAGTGGCATTTTTTATCAGTCAACTCCATCCTGCTTTTATAAGGACAACGTTTAGCCTTTGTTTGTAGATTTTGTCCAAGGAGAATTATGCCATCAGCAAAGAGTTGATGAGAGATATACTTGATCTCGAAAGTGAGGAAACTCTTAAGTTCTGTAAATTAGAGAAAAGATGTAAAGTTATGTGAGTCTCCTCTAGAGGGTTGTAATTGGAGTCTCCCCTAGTGGTTTGCACCTAAGGACCAAAATGCCAAATCTCATTCAAAGATCTTGTGTATATAGAAATGATGATTCTTATTGAAATATGAGACTTTTTTTCTATTTTTTTTTTATTTTTTTTTGTTGAGAAAATTAATCAACAAAGAATCACCTGGCATAAATAACTAATGTGATTTTCCACTCATCTTTCTTATTCTAGTTCCTTTATAGGTTATTTTTTCACAATCAGGCATCAAACTGTTTCTTGATATGCTAACTTTATCTCCCAAAATTGTATTATAGAAATAAGATTTTGGAATCTGTGAGATTGGATACCAAATAAGATCTGTTTCAAAGAGCTAAGGATGAGACTAAGAAAGTTGGGGATGCTCAGGAAATAGTTTTATCAATAGATTCTAAATTAATTTAAGCGAAGTGCTTGTAGGGTATATAATACCCAACATTAGTGTGTTATGTATTCTTTTGATTGATTTTATCAGTTATGCCTCTGTAGAAAACTAACCTCTGGTAACGAAGCAGTGTTTAAATTGGTGACAAGTTCAACTCACAGGATTGAACTTGTGAAATTTGTGTGCAAATGGCATCATCCCTTATTTCATGTGCTGAAAACTATAATATGTGGGCAAACACCATGATGTTGGAAAATGTAACTAGGTTCGGTCTTCATTTAATGTATTTGAGTCATCATGTAATGTACTTGTCAAAGGAATAAATAAAATAATTTTTGTTATTATTATTCTAACTTATTAAAGCCAAGAATTCATTTGTCTAGGGGGAAGCTAAGCAATAGTTGTGCTTCTCAAGAAGTAGATCACATCGGAACATATACAATTAGACTTGAGATTTGAGGTATCAAGGTTCATTAGGTCAATTTGCAGTGGACTAAATAAAGAATTTCGATGTGTATCATTTTGCTAGAGTGAAGATGATGCCTATCACCAGCAGGAAAACGCTATTGGATTGCATGCTCTGAGCAACAGCAAGGGGAGGAGGAAGGGAGGAATTAGGTAGGATACAGATAAGGATGTCATCTAGAAGAGAAGGGTAGAGTTACAGGTGTCATCAGTGCCATAGGAGTATCAAAATTGGTGCATGGGAGGAGGGCCTCATTTTTCCCCATTGTAATTGAGGCTTTGTCGAGGAAACAAAGAGACCAATGCCAAATTTTGGGTACCACCCATATACACCTAGGGGAGGGTAGGGGCATGAGAAAGGGGGATTGCGATTCCAGCCATGGCAAGCTAGACCAGGTCTTGTCGAGGGTCGTTCTACAACTCTTACAACTGATCATGGCATAACCCAAATGATGGAATTTTTTGCTACTTTCTTCCAACATGGAAATGATGATGACAACAACAATAGTAATACCAATAATGATGAGCGGAGAGGGAGAGGAGGAAGGGAATGAATTTGGATAGATCCTGGTGGGCTCAATATTATGATGTTTACTCATGATAAAATGATGCAAAATTTGATGAGTTTGGGTGGGGGGAATGTGGAATTCTTTGTTGATGATAGCATAGGGGTGTGGCCAACCAGATTACCTAGTAACTTTGGGGATTATTTCCTTGGGCTTGGTTTGGATCAGCTTATACAACAACTGGCAGAAAATGACCCCAACAGGTATGGTACACCTCCCACCTCCAAAGCTTCCATAGGAACAATGCCCACCATTAAAATTACCCAAGACCTTCTTGTTATCAATTCTACATAGTGTGCAGTATGCAAGGATGAATTTGAAGTGGGCACCAAAGTAAGACAAATGCCCTGTAAACACATGTACCATTTTGTTTGTATTCTTCTGTGGCTTGAACAACATAATTCTTGTCCAGTTTGTCGATATGAGATGCCCACAGATGACGTGGAGTATGAGCAGGCTCACTCCCGTGGGCAAAGCTCTAGTTTGGTTCGGAATTCTGGCGGCATATCAGATGGGCAAGGTGGAAATATTGATAGGTTTTCTTCACGGGGTATTTTGGGAACATCAAATAATGGTAATAATGAATCTTTTGGGCCTGAAATGAGCTCTGGAAATACCATGGTCGATACTAGTAGTATTGCCCCAAATCAATGAGAAGCTTCTGGTGGTGGTGCTGCTATTATATTTCCTGCCCATGAAGTAGCTAATGTCAATGGTAGTGGTAGAGGGATAAGCAGGAACTTCGAGGTCTCTTTTGCGGGGCCATTCAGGGCTTCCTTTTCAACAACTTAGCAAGCTGAAGTTGAAACAAGCTCTGGTCCTGCAAACAGTGGAGAGACTATTTCTAGCAGACCAGACGAGGGAAATAATGTTTAGGGGAACAACTTAGCTACTACGGGGGCAGGGGATGATGGTGATAATCTTATGTCTAAAGAAAGAGAGAGAGACTTGGACTGATGGTTTGTAACTTATATAGTTGCCCCATATAACAATTTTTTTACATTTAGAGGGAGCTCCCACAACAACCCACTCTTCCATACTTTGTTGCTGAATATATTTCCCTAATATTATATCTCTCCATAAGCCCTGAGCATTAAAATCCCTCCATAGATTACAATAGAGGAGGGCTAGATTAAAATTCTTTGTGTCCCTTAATCCTTAGTCACCTGAATCTTGAGCGTGAGAAAGCATTCCAAGCTTGATGAAGTGATATTTTTTCCCTGGGCCAAATCTCGCCCACAAGAACTTGGCAAGGTTAGGATTGATTTTGTGAATTATCATCGATGGGAGAAGAAATAAGTGCATCCAATACACATAAATTCCTTGAAGCACAGATTTTATCAAGGTCACCCTACCCCCGAGGTTCAACCATCAATGTCCCCAAGTAGAAAGCTTTTTCTAGATTTTTGTGATCAGTCGTTCCTAGTCCAACAATCTGTAACAACTAGGTTTGAGAAAACATCCTGAGTATTTGAAGCTCAAAGAGAAAAGGAATCGAATTAATCCCAAATAGAGATTTTATTTTTTGTTTGTTCGATACATCCATCTCAACTGATATCAACTTAGATTTTTCCTTATTGACAATGAGACTTGAGGCTCTACCAAATTTAGAAAGAATCTGATATATAATTTCCCATTCTGAAAATTTGGCCACACCCAAACAAAGGACATTGTCTACGAAGAAAAGATGAGATGAGGTGGATGTGGAAGAGACCCTACAACAGATCATAGAAAAACATTCATAGCTCAAAGGACCTAGAAGAATGAATGGTTCCATCAATTCATAGCTCATAAAACATAAACCTAGAGATACTATCCAGCCCCCGCTTGGACAGGCCATCAACCTCCATGTTTTGTTCTCTATACACATGGAGGAAAGATAAATCAGAGAAAGAAGAATGGAGGGCATCAATATTAGCCATCCAGTGATGTAGCAAAGGAACATCTAGAGTGCTCCTCCCCTGCAAGTTGCAACCAATCAATGACAATTTTGGAATCTCCAACAATCCTAATGGATTCAATGGCTAGCCAAACAACACTTTGAAGTAAACCCCATAGTGCCACAATCTCGGCCTTGTAGTTAGTGCCATCACCCCCATTCCAATAGAATCGAAAAACCCTGTTGGGACAAAGCTCAATGAGAGCTCTACAACCACATTGTCCCCTAACAGAAGCCCCATCGAAAAATCTAGTAGGGAAGAGTGTCCCCAGATCCAAAAGTCGAACAACCCTCTGAGGAGAGCTAGGAACCCAAGGGCCTATCTCAAGAAAGTAACCAACAATTTTAGCACTGGAAGAATAGCAGTTAGGGTGCATGTCCTCAAATATTGTATCATTTCTAGACCGCCATATCCCCCAAAGAACATACATGGGGAGCACCTTATATGGTCTTAGATTCAAGGACAAAAACATAAGACACTCAATAATGGAAGACCAATTCAAACCAACCCTAAGCTTCAGTAATCTTGCCACATTGTCCCATATGGCCTTGGAAAAGGGACACTCCATAAATAAGTGAACAATGTCTTCGATGGTAGAATGGAAAAAATGGCATCTACTCAGACCCTAAAGGCCCCTTTTCATCAAATTCTCCCAAGTCAAGATGCGGTTAAAAAGGGTCAACCAAGAGAAACATTTGATCTTCAAGGGTGCATCCCATTTCCACATAGGCACAATCCATTCATCAAAGGAACTGGGGGATGGAGAACCAGAAATGAATGCATAAATTTCTTTGACTTCTATGTTGCCTCCAGCAACTCGGCCACCCCATGAAAGAAAATTGGGCCTATCATTTAATGTTATCCCTACCTCAATAAGCTTGAGTCTATAAGACTCCCATTCAAGATCTAGTTCTGCATTCAGTCCCAACTCCCAAGAATGTGGCCATGTATGAAAGGGGCAGTCCAAGGAAGTTCACTTCATTAAGTCAACAAGAAGTCTAAACCCCAATTGGTGCAATGCCAAGATAATTTGTGGTGATAATGAATGATCCCCATTCATCCCCTTCATCACATCCAACCCAATTTGTATCTTAGCCCCATTTCCTACCTACCATTTCATATGTAAAAGCATGTTAATGTGTCTCATTATATGGCAAAAGCAAAAAAGTACTCAAATAAAAAAAGATCAAAAAAATAATATAAAAATATCAATTAAATGAGTTGAGTTTCATACTTGTTAATTATAAAAAATAAATGCTAAAATTGTAACAAAGCTAACTCACAATAAATTTTGGTAAAAGCTGTAGTGAACCTATTTAATGGGTTTAGAAAATATAAATAATGTTATAAAAAGTAAATACTAAATTTGCAAATAAGTCAACTGATAGTAAATATTGGTAAAAGCTATGGTTAATCGCTCACAAAATATAAATAACTTGATGTAAAGTTAAATGAAATGCTAAAACTCTTTAAATATATATATATATATATATATATATATATATATATATATAGAAGTAGAATTTCTAAACAAATCATTTTATATATTATATTATAATCATAATTAAAAATTTTATTATAAAAAATATAAAATATATTTTAAAAAATTTCAAAAAATAATTTTAACATTTTGTTATATGTTATTTTCAAATTTCTATTAAAAAAAAATGATTTTATAAACTTGAAAGGGTAGTTTCTTGGGTCGCGGTTTTATATATACGAAAATATGATCATTTTTACTAGTATTTTAATAATAATTAAAAAATATTCTTACTTTTTATTTTTAAATTTGTTTAGCAATCTTTAGAATGTTTACAACACATCTCTTAAAGAAATTGGAATTAAAAAACATAAATCAATAGAGAAATGGGGGGTCGCGGTTTTGTCACTACTTAAAAATTTATGTAAAATATTAATGATACCTTTTAAAGAAAATGAATAAATTAGATAAAAATTATATATTAAATTTTAGAAAAAATATGACATGAAATTGAATTTAAATTGACATGTTTTGTCTTCTTTTACCACCACCTAGTTTTTGATGATTTTGTGAATTTAAGAGTAAACATTCCAACTCCATTTATTTTTATAAAACTTCTTTGCCACAAAAAGGGAAAAAGTGATACACATTAACATGCTTTTACTAATTTGCACAAAGCCAAATCTTATCAGCCATCAAATTGCCCCATATAACCAATTTTTTACATTTAGAGGGAGCTCCCGCAACAACCCACTCTTCTATACTTGGTTGCTGAATATATTTCCCTAATATTATATATCTCCATAAGCACCAAACATCAAAATCCCTCCACATATTACAACAGAGGAGGGCTAGATTAAACTACTTTGTGTCCCTTAATCCCTAGCCACCCGAATCTTGAGGGCAAGAAAGCATTCCAAGCTTGATGAGGTGATATTTTTTCCTTGGGCCAGATCCCGCCCACAAGAACTTGGCAATGATAGCGTTGATTTTGTGAATGACCGTTGATGGGAGAAGAAATAAGTGCATCCAATACACATAAATTCCTTGAAGCACCGATTTTATCAAGATCACCCTGCCCCTGAGGGTTAGCCATTGGTGTTCCCAAATAGAAAGCCTTTTTCTAGATTTTGTGATCAACCATTCCTAGTCCAGCAATCTGTAACAACTAGGTTTGAGAAAGCATCCCAAGTATTTGAAGCTCGAAGACAAAGGGATCGACTTAATCCCAAATAGAGCTTCTATTTGTTGGACGGTCGATACATCCATCTCATCCGATATAAACTCATATTTTTCCTTATTGATAATGAGACCTGAGGCTCTACCAAATTTAGAAACAATATGATATATAATTTCCCATTCTAAAAATTTGGCTGCACCAAAACAAAGGACATCATCTATGAAGAAAAGATGAGTTGAGGTGGCTGTGGAAGAGACCCTACAACTAGTAATGTCCCTAGTTGATTTTTCTATCCTCATGCTTTGAATGAGCGAATCCATGACTAAAATAAAAAAGGTAGCGGGGAGAGAGCACATCCTTGCCTCAAGCCCCTGGAAATTTTGAAGAAATCAGAGGGGTACCCATTAACTAGGACCACCATAGATGTCAAAGTCACACATGCCATTATCCATCTAACCTAACGATGTGGAAAGCCAATCTTGTGAAGGATCAGACAAAGAAAATCCTAGTCTACCTGATCATATGCCCTCAGTAGATCTATTTTCATGAGGCAAGTTTTTTGTTTGTTTGATTTGATCAAATGTATGCTTTCTAATGCAATTGCAACTGCATCTTGTATTCTCCTGTTAGGAAGAAAGACAAATTGCTCTGGGCATATATGAAGAGCAAGAATATTTTTAACTTTGTTAGCTACAATTTCATAAATCAATTTATAAACAGAGTTACAAAGGGAAATAGGTTTTGATTTCTTAGGAGCCAATGCAAGGAAATTTGTGTTGGTGGCTCCTGAGATGTGACCAAATACCTGATATTCTTCAACGACCTACAACAGTTCAGCTCCCATGAGGTCAAAATAGGATAAGTAGAGCTCAACTGGCCAACCATCAGGGCCCAACTTTTGTCTTTGGCCATCTCTTTGAGCGTATGGATGAGCTCCTTTTCAAAATCTAGACAATCCATGCGCTTGATGTCATCCTCATTAACAAAAATGGGAAAGAGGTTTTCCAAATCTACTTTATCTGTAAAGTTATCCTCCTCCTGTTCGGTGAACTGTCTGCTGAAAAACCTATGTGCTTCTTCCATAATATCCTTGAGAGAATTTATCAATCTACCCTCAAAGTTCCTAATATTCCAAATATTATTAGCAGCCCTTTGTTTAGAAGCAACCCTATGGAACAATTAAGAATTTTTATCCCCTCCTTTGATCCAAGCAGCCCTGCTCTTAGGACGCCACTCCTCCTCTTGGACCAAAAGAATTTTATTCTTCCTGGGAACTAGATCCTTAACTAGATTCAAAATGGATTCAGGAAAAAAAACCAATGAGTGAGGGTCCATATAAGTGGCAATATCAACCTCAATCTGCCTAAGTTCCAGCATTTTCTCCTCCTTATGCTTTTGGATTCAGGCCTTGACAATGCCTTTAAGTCTCTTTAGTTTGTAGCTGAAGGTATCCATTTTTGAATTGAAGGCATGACAAAGAGGTTGAGACCATGCCTAAACAACCAATTCCTTGAAATCTGGCTCATCGATCCAATGGTGGTTAAATTTAAAAGGAAGTGCTCCCTGCTTCTCAGCACCCTTCCATTGGATCATAATTGCATGGTGATCAGAGGTTAAAGATAAGGCCTCCAGATTGACTAGCCTCATTGTCAAGGAAGAATGCACTAGGAACCGATCAAGCCTTTTGGCTATACCATCATCTCTAGACCACCTGTTCCTCCAGGACGGGCACAGGGGTTGTGGAACAATGTCCAAGAGCAGTTTTTGATAAAAGAGGTCCTTAAAGTATCCAGCTAAGGGATCCACCCTAGCTTTCTTTCCCCAGCATTCATGGTCCTCAAGAGTAAGGTTCAAATCCCCAACTACTATAAGATGCTGCAGGTCTAAGATACCATTCCCATCAATTATGTCCCAGAATGCTTTTCTATTAATGTAAGGCCCATAAATATTTAGAATTCGAATTCTTTGACTTGTTCCTTGGCAGTATCCTAATAAAATCATGCCAATCTCTATCTTATATGCTTTGAAAGAAGGCCAACAAAGGATTCTTATTTTAACACTATATTGTCCCCATATTATTTGTTGGACAAGTTAAGAATATCCAAACTGCAAACAACAATGAAACCTCTAAACTTTCTAGAGTATAAGTTGTGCTAATCATCAGGATTTTGTGGATGTACATAATGTAAAAAGTATAAGCTGTGCAAAATAATTGAAAATTAATTTATTTTATTGAAGCAATATCTTTAAAGGAAAGAGTGGAAATAGGGTGAGTTAATATATAGATGAAGGGCATGATATGCCTTGAATGGTAGAAAGAACAACAGGCCTGTAGGTTAGCATGGGATTGATGCACGAGTACAATGAAAACTGATGACCGGATGTTTTCTCCTACAATATCCAAATTTTGTGGTGAGAGCTTGGAAAGAGTGCCATTGCAGCTGGTTAAAGAGCCCTCTACATCATCTCTTGTGGTATGCATAAATTCCCCACATATAGTTGTTGTAGTCATAAAACAACACTTTGTCTGTTGTTTTAGTACTTTTCCTGCAATACTTTCTGCAACAATATTCTTTAGAGTGGATACACAGATATTCAAACTCTTTGGGCATTTGAATTTCCCCTTGGTTCAAGATTTTTCAAATTTCAAAGGTGGAATGAAAGGTTGTGCCAACGTCACTAGCAGTATCCTCTTGTCTACAGTATTTGAAAGCAAGCCCACATAGTAGGTTCCTTTCTTCTAGATATTAAGAACACTATGACATGCAAGGGGTTCCTTCATTTGAATAACAATGAATCACCTTTAATGAGAAAGTACCAAGGTATTGGTGTTGTTAGTATTTCATTTGTTTCACTGTTATATTTAGGAAATGATTTTCTGAACTTTTAGGTAAGCTAATAGCTAAGGAAGACATGTTGTTCATTTTTGTTCTGTGAGATCCTGGCTGTCAATGATAAGTAGTGCCATATCCAGTGATACACATGGATGTGTCCTCACACTGAGGGGATGTGTTTTGTGAAGAAATTCCATATTGAAAATGTTGGGGACATCTTGGGTGCATTCTAGAAGTACAATGTATGTTAGATAGATCAGGGAAGCAACTGGGTGTGTTCTCATTCCAGCTTGCATAGGGGTAGGGTGTCTCATCTTGTCTTAGTAACAAGTTTCATAGATTAATTTTCAACAACTTATAAATAAGTCTGAGTGATATTATTATTCACAAAACAGCTAAAAGTATGATTTGTAATATTCATTGATAAATATATCATCCCTAAGAATCTAGTCTAACAGTGGGCTTGAGCTCTTAGCCCTTACATCTAAGTGACAAACTTCAAGGGCCAAGGCCTCTTGATGAGGCTAATAATTATTGCATATAGTTGTATCCTAGAGCGGGGATGAGGACGAAGACTTGACGGCCTTCCTCATTCATTGGTGTTCCTTAGTCGCTTGAAAATAATATACCAAGAGGGAGTGTCCATCTTTCTTTTGCATATCTAGACCCTTGGGTTTCTTGCGACTTGGAATAATACTTAACCCATCAAAATCACTAAAAAATTCAAGTATTCTTCTTCCATCCTGTTCTACATCCAAGCATGGACTTGGATTGATTAGCATTGGTATTGCATTGTGGTTGGCTTAAAAGGTGAGAGTTTTGGCCTATGCAATAATGAGGACTAAGGCTCACTCAAATTGAAATCTCATTGGTTTTTTCCTTGTTCTTGAAGTTACAGAGGATAGATTTCAAGAATAGTCTCTCAACTATCCTAAGTGTTAACATCTTAATGTTTCTTCTTCCTTGAAAGAAGCATTCTTAGCCATATTTTGAGCTTGAGTAAAGTTGGCTATTTCATCCTTGATAATGGCATCTCCAAACCCTCCATTTTTTAGCCAACATGGAATGCATTTCCAGCTTGCTTATTCAAGATTGTGAGAGTGGTACTTTTACTTCTCAACCCTATGCTTGAGTATATATGCATTCAACCTTGTATTTTGGGTGGATAGGCCATGAACAAGAGTGGCTTAATAGCCATTGTTAGTATGGGTGCACTCACACAAGATATGCACATATAATTGTACATATTAATGTATAAAGAACATCCCTTTGCTGCAATAATGGGTGATGGCACCAAGAATTCCCTTCATGGGAAGTATGGTTATATATACCTTACCATTGGATTTTTTTAGTAGAGTGAGATTTGAGGAGGGATGGATTAACAAGGTAAAAATAAGGGCATTTGAATTGATAACCTTCTTAACCCAATGAATCAAATTTGTGAACAACCTTTAAGTGGATTGATGAGTTACCTAGCATTTATGTAAGGTTGAGGAAGCTCCCATTTAAAACAATTGTTATGCATGCCTTCATATGTCAGTGGCATAAGTCAATAATTATTATATGAATGAAAAGATAGTGCTATTGATTGTAGGAGTTTACAAATGAGGGTAATGTAGCCTCGTTTGATTCCTTTGATTAGTGGCCTTCCATTGCTATTGTTTATTCAATGTCCACATTCTACTTGACATAGATAATGAGCTGAGTTGGGATATTGGGAATCTTCATGTCTTCTAGGTAATAAAGTTATGCATATTGGATTCTTCACTACTTGAACAATATGAAATATACATGAGTGGCTTTTGATTTGTCTTCGGAGTCTCACATTTAATTATTGTTTGTCTGTACCATGTAGTAGTAGACCATACAAGCTTTCCTGATTGAACAAGGCTTGAATGTTTTTTTTTCCATTTGTAATGGATGGTAGTTCAAATTGAATTATCTCTATTGTAAGTCCCAGGGAGGCCCAGTTGGTTTACTTATGGATGATGAAAAGTAGAATTAGAGGGTTTTCAAAGAATATTTTCCTTAACATTATTTGCATGTCTTTTTATTTTTTGTTGGCAAGGTTAGTTTGGAAAATTCAATGCAAAATATAAAGTCCTATCTGGTTAAGTACCATATATCACATTTTTTAAAATGCCTCCTATGGGTGTTGTACAAAATATGCATGGTAAATGATCTACATCCCTACTTTTATACTCAGATAATGATTATGGTGGTGGTCAGATATAAAGTTGGCCATTTGGTTAGAGGGTACAATATTTTCCATTATGGAAAAACTCTGCTGCTTATTGATAATTTGATACACTATTACTACTATCATTTAGTTTCTTCATTATCCAGTGCATCCATTTCATTTGGTGGCTTCTTATCTCAGACAGAGTTAAAGGAATTTATTTTTCTATGGCATCCTATGGAGGTTTTGAAGAACACAATTACTTATCTAATCTATTCAGAGGTAAGATGGAAGAATGTTATTGTCAAACATTTCTTATCTTGTTGGTTCCGTAGAATTTAATTCTATTTCCACTCCCTTCATGTGCCACAATTGGTGAATTTGTCAACTGTGGCTCAAGGATGTTCATTGTGCCATGATAGATTTGTTAACTGGCAACTCACTTTGATGGAGTCTGTGTAGAGCATAAATTTATCTCAAGTATCATTTGGAAGTATTCTAGAATCTAAATAGAATGATGTTGCATGATATGAATATTTAGTGCCAATTCAAATCACATCATTGTGCCCTCACAGTCCTTCAAATCTCTAATTTATCTCCTCTAATTTACCTATCACTACCATTCAAATCTCTAATTTATCTACCCTATAAGCTCGCCTTGGGTTTGAGGCAATCCAAATTCAAAGCTCTAAACTCAAACTTGCCTCCTGGGTTATTGAATCCTGGCTGGCTCATCAAGCACCCATTTGGAAATTCTTGAAGTTACCTTCAGGAGAAGTTTCTATAGGCTCAATTGATACCACTGTGAAGCTCTGGAGAGATTCAAAATGTCTTCATACTTTCATAGGACACATAGGTACATCTGATATAAAGTACATATTAATTTTATGGGGTGCTTTAAGCATGGACGAGACGTGCAATATCAATCCAAACCATTAATCTGACCTGCTTTATTGCACTGCCTATGGTAAGTGAAGTGAATTTATCATATTATATTAAAAGCTAGCTAGCCCTTCTCTGAGCTACTATTTTAACAGAGATCCTCAACATTATGAGAAAAATTGTAAAACAAAGGAGTTTGAGTAAATATGTAGATAATCTTGGACTTCATATGATGTCTTGTAACTTTTATGTAACATATTTGTCTATTTACCATGAAACCATATCTTTTGACATTGCAAGTAAAATCAAAATATCTTGTTTCTTCTTCACACACCATCTCTGGAATTATCATGTGAGTTGTAGGTGTCTTTATACTCTCTTTCTTCATGCATACTTTCTTAAACTGTGTTGTTTCTTTCCTTTCTCATACAATTTGAAGAATATCTGCTTATTTTGAAAAGTAAGAATTCATTCAAGAGTTTCTAAAAATTGGCAGGGTGTTATTTGAAGGGTAGATAAATAACATGTCATTGTGCACTATTCAAATCTCTAATTTTTCAAGGCATCTGAATGCCATATTTTTCTCCAGATCGAGGCTTTGTGGGGAAGTGAAGAGCGAGAAAGTTGTTGGGCATACCTTTGCTTAACTGAATACTCAGATAAACCCCACCCTCTACATTCTCATTCGTCGAGGTTCTTTACAGCACAGCCATGTGACTTCTGTTTTGTTGAGGCCGCCAAATGGAATGAGTGTGAAGGTGGAGCCCCAATATCCCATCTTATCAATAATCCTAAAGCTCTGTCCCATGAAGAAATATCAAAGAGACAATTTTCTCCTTGCTATCCAATCATATCTTTAAATGAGTGAGATCCTAAGAGTCAAGCAGCTGGTAATCCATGATGTTATTCTTACAAATATTGATATTTTTACCATTTCCTAAAATCCAAGTAAACTGATCCATTATTATTGGAATGGAAAATTTCATAAGTCTCCAAATGGATGGCCATCATCTCGCTTGGAGAGTATGATATGGAGACTACTTTCTTTCCCATTTGAAATATTTTTTGTGAAACTACAAAACCTTTTTCCACCATTCATACTTCCCTGACACTAGCCTTCATAGGAGTTCAACACCCATTGCTAGAATCCTTGATTCCAAGCCCACCATGAGATTTGGGTTCTTAGACAATAGACCAGTTAACCAAGTGAAATATTTGGAATTGGATTCCCCTCTTTACTAGAGAAATCATCTTAATTATTGAGCTAGAGTTTGCTTAACAATAGCCTAAGTAAGCATTGGAGAAAATTGATAGATGGGAAACATCTAAATTGGTATTTTTGCCAGGGAGAGTTTTTCTCCTTGGGAAGATAAAAATGTTTATGGAACAATCTTGAGGGAAAGGAGAGCATTCCCATGCCATTATTATTTCCTGTTATGTGTATAATCTTAATATATTTTGGGAAACACAACTAAATATTTCCTGTCCTACTAATGTCCTACTGCTTTTGGTGAGAAAAAACAATAGAATTAAGGCAAGGAATTCTAATATGGTAACTCCAAAATTACTGGAATCAAGACCAATTAAAAATGGCTTGTGAGTTGTCGTCCCTTCCTAACCAAGAAGAGCGCATGAGGGCTTTGATGGGAGGAGACAAAAACTCAATTTCATTTTCTCAAGAATGAGATGCATGAGTTTGAGTTAATACAAATGATGCATGAACTAGAGGGCCAAATTCTCTTTCTGAGGAGGAGATTCAAGGATCTGAACAATATTAGCTTATTGCACAATCCTACTATTTTTGTGAGAGCATTGGTGTTCTTGAGTAAGATGAAGTTGTAGATCCTTCCTCTCCTTCAAAAGTTTAGGAAATTTACTTGGGGAAAATAAGGAATGAAATGAAGGGTCAACAATTTTTTCTCATGAAAGACATTCAAGAATTTTAAAGAAAATAAAATGTTTCCCAAACATGTTCTCATAAAGGTTGTGTTGCTTTAGAAGATACTTTTGCAGATCCAAATATTTACATTCTTGATGAGTACTTTAGGATCATGACACTACTATGTTATAGACATTTTTGTGCCTTACAGCTATAAGCATGAAATGTCCATAATCTAAGGGATCCAAAGTCCCTAAACATGTTGTTCCTACCCCTACAGGAACAAGGCTAACAAATCACAGCAATTCACAGAAGTTCTCCACCAGAAACTGCTCAAAAACAAGTCAATTCAGGATCAATTCAGAGGCTCCACTAGCTGTCTGCGCTGAAATGCAGAGATTACACTGGCTAGGTGCACTGCAACGCAGGTAGAAGCACTACCAGGGTGCGCTGAGCGGGAAGTGACAAATGGCAAGTTCATTCAACGAGGTGGAAAAGACCCTGGAAGCTTCCAGAATCTTCTCCAATGACACTTGCCTCAATGAATTCGACTAGTGATGAGTAAGAGGCTCTTAGTCTCCAAGTGGTAGCAAGAACTGACAGAGGGAGAGGACACTAGTCAGATCTCAAGCTGACTCATCCTCTCTCCAAACATCTATATATGGATCTCTCTTCCATGAGATCCAGGAGGTTGGAATTTTGTTGTTGCAAAGAATTGTTGTTGGTTTGAGACTGGAATCATTGGGTGCTTAATGCTTTGAAGGGACGTGAAGATAGGAATTTCATTTGTTGGGAAGGAGATGCTGGATTGGAACTCTCTTGGTTGTATCTCCTCCTGAACCTTGTTATTCATCAATAAAGCTATCTTGGTTTCTCCTATATACTGATGTATCTTTGATGTATGATTGCATTAGTATGTTTAGTTTATTTCTAATCCTGAACTAGTTATGAATATGAATCTATGTCTTTGTGTAGCGTTCTCTTCTTGTGATCTTGCAGGGACCTGTTGAAGCTGGGCGAGCGAGAAGGCAAGTAGCTGGGAACTCTCAAAGAGAAGAGAAACCGGATCGAGGGACAAACGGAAGACACCGGTTAGTCCATCTATCTCTCTTCATTCTTAATTCATAAAGGAAGAATACTAGAATAGCTGTGTCTGTTTGTTGCTAAGGCACTATCACACCTTAGGTGGATAGGATCGACCTGCATAGGCATTTTTCCCCACAACAAATTGGCGACTCCGCTGGGGAGATCTGTTTAGTCATTTTACTTGTGTCTCTATCATTGTTTGTTTCATAGACTCAACAGCAACAATCGAACTGCATCTGCTATTCTCAGATGCAAAGTAGACAGCTGCTGCTTTGATCCAATTAATGGATTTGTCTATGATCTGAACAATGGACTCACAAATGATTTGATGATCCTTTGTGATAGATCTTAGTCCTCCCTCAAAGCATCCCTTTGATTGTACCTTGCTTGTTGCTTTTATTTGGCCTAAAACCGTAGATTAATCAGCAGACTGTGACCCAAAACCCAGTGAGGAACTCTCGTTTCTCCTTCAGCGCAGACTCTGTGAAGAGGTTCTTCATTTCAACACAGGTCCCGTGAAGGCTACCTGCGCTGAATGTCAAAACCTCTGTGTTGAGGGTGCGTTGATCCAGTTAGGCCTTGTGCAGCTGGGGTTCTCTGCTCTGTTTTGCCTTGTTTTGATCTCTGATTTTTGCAGCCTGTAACCAGCATAGGTACCTGTCTGATAACTCCTTTTCTCTGCTTAAATTCCGCCTCCTTTTGTACAAAAAGACTGTGAGTGTTTTTATGTGTTTGTGGCGTCATTTATAGTTTTCCTTTGCAAGAGTGAAATAATCATCCTGTAGCCCTTGATTCAGATCTGTTGATTGTGATCTTAGGAGAGAGTTCATTGGTTGTTTACAGTTGATTATACATTTACTTTTGCTTTTGGTTTGAGTTTGTCTCTTTTAAGTGTCGAAACAAGTGCTCATTTCGAAGGTCGTAAAGTGTTGTATTCTCTTCTACCCTTTCTGATTTCGAAAAAGTAAACTTGTTTGTATTTGTCATTTAAAAGAAAATTCAAAGTTGTACAAAGAGCTTTCTTTTTAGGCATCAATATTAAGAAAGTGGAAAACAAACACCTGCATTGTGCATTTGCATCTTGATGGTTTGCATGCTTGATTTAGGAAAAGTGCATTAGAGTGTGTCGATTGCTCTTTGAGAAAAGATGGTGTCTTTCTTTTCCCTTTGTAGCTAGGATTTTCATTGTTGAAAAGATATAAAAGCTTGCTTATCATCTTTAGACTGCATTTAGGAATTGTATCATACATCTCGTGGTGATCCAAAAAGGCAAACTTCTAAAAAGATCAACCTAAAATAAATTGAATGAACTTAACAACGCTTTGTAACTTAACGCACAACATAGAGGTCTAGGCTAGAGACGTGTTCTGGCGTCGTAAAGCCTGGTGACTGTCGATCTCGCTGATGGTGGGTGATTCCTCCTGAGGGACGATAGCGCCAATACGGATTGTGCTCCCACGTACCGTCGAGTATATATTGGGAGACCCCTATAGGCATAAAACCATTATCCTTAGGAAGCCGTGTCGGCCGCCCTACTGATCGCAATGCACTGAACACAGCATTCAGGAAGATTGACTGCCCGTACCTTAAAAAGTATTCTGTGGTTTTGCGAAAAGTTTGGCACACCCTCTACCTAGAACTCCAGAGCAGTTCCTTTTGGCCTTTTTCAGACTCTATAACGGAAAAAGTCCATCCGAGCATTTGTCACTTCGGGCTCGTTAAAACATCGAAGGAGACTAGAGTCATCTTTAGCTTTTTCTCGACTCTTTAAAATTGAAAAAGCAAGTTGTGTCTAAAGCGTCGTTAAAATTTATTTTAAACGAAACAATCACCCCTTCTTCCTGCATTGATCTTTAGGTTGAGAAAATGGAGCACACCAACCAAGGAATTCCCCTTGGTGGAAATCCTAGTCCCTTCTCCTCTTGGGGAGATGTTGGTGCGCCCCATATGGCCACATTGTCGCTTCCAAGACTGAGAATTGGCTTGCCGGTCTGGCTCTTTTCAACCAATGTCGTTCAGAACACCACTATTCCTGAACAGTCGAATCAACAGTTAGACCAGACCAGAGTTACCCACCAGCCTTCTACTTCATCTAATTTTTCCTCTCCTCCTTCCTCTTCGCTTGACGGAACTGTTAAAACGAAAAACCAAGTTCCTAAGGAGAAGAAGGAAAAGAAGAAGAAAGAGAAGAAGAAGAAGGAGCCAAAAGCGACTGGGGGCAAACAAGTGTCGTCTGACAAAAATCCACACACAGCACTGACTAGGCCTAAATCGCCATGTGTCATATGCAAGGGAGACCACTTCCACAGAGATTGTCCCTGCATCCCTCAGATACTAAGGGACTGGTCTCCTCGTTTGCACAATTTAGTGGCGTCAACCTCTGATAGCCATGTTGACAGCACACCGTCAACTAGTGAAAGTGAAGCCACAGGACAGAGAGGGAAAGCTAGATTTCCCTGCAAACTGTGTGAAGGCGACCATGCCATCCACCGTTGTCCCTTCTTAGACGAGGCTAAAAGAGTTTTGGAAGATCGCCCGGTTTTACCAGCGCGACTTCCTCCTGGATATCAAAAACTCCTGCCAAGTCCTTCACCAGTTGAGAACCCGGCTGGCCCGCTTAGGTGGTCAGCCGAAGCACCTATCATTGAGGATGAACCGTCCGAATCCATACCTAACGAAAGTCAAAAGGTCGAGGCGGCAGTTGACCCGGTCTTGCCTTCAGAGGTTCTATCTTCGAATGATACCATCACAGAAGAGAATAAAGACGACATCGTCCAAATTCTCTTCATCAACACAGACTCCAACGAACAAGGGGGCAATTTGCCCATTCCTTTATCGCAGGAAGGAACTTCGTCAGAGTCATACCCAGTCGTCTATTCCGTCCCACCACCAAGCAACCTAGTTGTATCCTTCGACTGGAATCAACTAGGCAGACCCCGGTTGCCAGCAAGCATACCATTCAGAATTATCGTTCAAATATACAGAATGGTAATGGCTGGCACCATAATTGATGAGGGGGCATCTGTGAGTATCCTTTCCTCTATTGCTTGGAAAGCGCTTGGTTCGCCAGCGCTTTTGCCTGAAATGAGAAATCTGACAGGCTTTGATAAAGGAACCAGTCGACCTTTAGGGATTCTTCCCAATGTGCCAATCACATTGAAAGGGAAGACCGTTCAAATGAACGTGATGGTCGTTCAAGGACCCTTGGATTATAACCTACTCCTTGGACGAGACTATATATATTGCATGGGAGCTATCGTCTCCTCACTCTTTAGAGTAATGTGTTTTCCGCATGAAGGAAGAGTGGTCAAGCTCGTGGACCAGCTTTCATTTCCCGGATCACGCATCGCAAATAGTCATATACCATCCCTAAATGGTCTCTTCATGCAAGAAATGTCTCAACCTACGGTCCGTCCTCCCGATGAGCGCGAGTGATTGGGAAGGATATGACTGGAACCCAGGGGGCATGCGTCCTGGTTTGCTTCGGCAGGAAAACTTTGGGTATAAGGTAGGTTTCCGCAGGAGAATATGACTAGTCCGTACCTCGTCCGTCGTTGGAAGTGGGGTTGTTCTGGAATAAGATTCTTTTGTCAAAGTTATGTGAGTTGGTGGGCATCGTCACTCACCTTTGTTTATCTCGGTAGACATCGCCGAAGAAGTGTTTTGTTTGAAAGATTAACAGGACAATCTTTGGGTAACCTGAAAGAGGTAGGCCTCTCTCGGTAAAACAATTTTTTTGGCGGAAGTGAAGTAGAGGTAACCTTGAAACTCTATTTTATATCTGGGAGCATGCAAACCTTTCGGAGTGCAAGCAAAGAGCGATTATTTATCTGTTTTTTGGGTTAGTCGTTTCTTAACTTGCATAAATAAAGGATGCGGGGCATAGCTTTGTAAGGCGCAAGCCCCATAAAAAATGGAATCTTACATGAGACATTCTTATCATATGACTGGATTAATCGAGCAGTTTTAGCACACAGTTCATGCTCGTTAAAAAATAAACGCAAGATCCGAGCAGTTTTAGCACATAGTTCATGCTCGTTAAAAAATAAACATAAGACTGAGCAGTGTTTTTCCGTGTTTAAGCTCATTAAAAAATGAACTATCTTCCGGTAAATAACCACTGTGAATGTAACATTATCAGCCATTAAAGCCTTGGTCGTGTTTGCACCGTCACCTCCACTTTTCCATTGGCCGATCGTTCACCTCCATATGATTGTTTACCCATTTTGAGGAACAGCTGCGAAGAGTGATTTCACTAGCCATGCTTGTGACACTGCCGTGATTGGAAAATTCCAACTCGTACTTGGAATCAGCTGCTAACCCGTTTTATCACTCGTTCCTCAAAAGACGAGTCTTCTTTAAGCTCTTTTCATCTGACTCGTAAAATATGAAAAGATTGCCGAGTTTTGGCCTTCCAGCTCGTTAAAGCAACCTGAAGTGCTATCCCTCCTCTAGATTTTAATCTTTTTGGACCTGAGGGATTATTGCACAAAAAGATCGAGCGCTTGTTTTGTTCGGCTCGTTAAAACTATCGAAAACTCATCCCTTCTGTATTGTTTTATACTTTTTCAGACTTAAGGGATTAGATGATGAAAAAAGAACTTTGGAGTTATCTTTACGTACCTTTTTAGACTCTCTAAAAATGAAAAGGACCGAGTTATCTTTGTCATTAGACTCGTTAAAATCATTAAATAGCGACAAACTTGTCTTTAGACAAGAACGAGTTTCACTATCGCTAGGCTCGTTAAAACATAGCGATGGGCTTGCCCGAAGGGCAAGTTATAGAACAAGCATATGTTATCCTCCTCAAGCTTGACAAAAATAAAGAGGTACTGGTCAGCAATGACTGGGGAAAATTGGGAGAAACTAGAGAAAACTTTGATGGTAGCAAGTCGCTCTTGAACATGACACTTTTCCTCCGTACCACAATCGAGTTGGGTTGTTTCATTCACCGGTCACATCACCATGGTCTCACCATACCATCCATATTTGGGGTAATGCTACCGATCCATCGCATAAGTGTCGCCATATGTTCAAGAGGAGTCGTTCAGAGAAGTCAACCGTGTCCCATCCACTACCGTACATTATCCTTCATCCTTTCATGACCGCCACCCTGAATCATATGTCCTCAGATCGTTTTCACCTCCATCAAAATCATTAGCTCCATTCCGTGTCATTGATGTGGGATTCATTAAGGCCCTCCTTTGACGGATCGCTTCTTGTTGACATCAGCTCATTATCCAAGAAGTTGATCTAGGAACACTCCCTTCAGTACTTTGAAGCTTGCATGCCTCAATGGCAAGTTTCTCACTTCCGGCGACAGGTATACATCAATGACCTTCGACCGAAAGATTTTGCGTGGTGTTCAACGCCAAGTCCTTTATTCACACCACGTGAATTGTACTGCAGTACCTTGAGGGTCATTATCATTATCGGTGATTCCTCTCGCGTTTGTTAACGGTTTACCTCATTGACCGGTAATCAAGCGATGTCTTTCCATGTTCGACTTCAGAACATTTCTCACATGGATCGACTTGTATTTAGAGTGAAGATCGAACGAGTTTGAAGACCCCGGATCTAGTTTCATCCATCCGGGCTGCGATATATATTCAGGAAAGATAAAGACATTGACATGTACATCATTGCAGCAGATAATCATCCTACCCAAAGGATGATAATTTCATCAAAATTATCAGTCTACCATCAGACGATTGTCTGTTCTATGTACAGAAAAATGAATTTATAAAGCTGAGCATGGGAATGCCCGCCTCAGCTAAATCATGAAAGCAGTATGAAAAATAATGTATTGTATTGTATCTTATTACAGGTCTCCTCCCAGCATTGGATGAACTTCGGATCCTCCTAATAAAGCATTTCACCCGATAAACGGCCTCATACTTTAGGGGGCAACTGTTATAGACATTTTTGTGCCTTACAACTATAAGCATGAAATGTCTATAATCTAAGGGATCCAAAGTCCCTAAACATGTTGTTCCTACCCCTAGAGGAACAAGGCTAACAAATCACAGCAATTCACAGAAGTTCTCCACCAGAAACTGCTCAAAAACAAGTCAATTCAGGATCAATTCAGAGGCTCCACTAGCTGTCTGCGCTGAAATGCAGAGATTACACTGGCTAGGTGCACTGCAATGCAGGTAGAAGCACTAACAGGGTGCGCTGAGCGGGAAGTGACAAATGGCAAGTTCATTCAATGAGGTGGAAAAGACCCTGGAAGCTTCCAGAATCTTCTCCAATGACACTTGCCTCAATGAATTCAACTAGTGATGAGTAAGATGCTCTTAGTCTCCAAGTGGAAGCAAGAACTGACGGAGGGAGAGGACACTAGTCAGATCTCAAGTTGAATCATCCTCTCTCCAAACATCTATATATGGATCTCTCTTCCATGAGATCCAGGAGGCTGGAATTTTGTTGTTGCAAAGAATTGTTGTTGGTTTGAGACTGGAATCATTGGGTGCTTAATGCTTTGAAGGGAGGTGAAGATAGGAATTTCATTTGCTGGGAAGGAGATGCTGGATTGGAACTCTCTTGGTTGTATCTCCTCCTGAACCTTGTTATTCATCAATAAAGCTATCTTGGTTTCTCCTATATACTGATGTATCTTTGATGTATGATTGCATTAGTATGTTTAGTTTATTTCTAATCATGAACTAGTTATGAATATGAATCTATGTCTTTGTGTAGTGTTCTCTTCTTGTGATCTTGCAGGGACCTGTTGAAGCTGGGCAAGCGAGAAGGCAAGTAGCTGGGAACTCTCAAAGAGAAGAGAAACCGGATCGAGGGACAAACGAAGACACCGGTTAGTCCATCTATCTCTCTTCATTCTTAATTCATAAAGGAAGAATACTAGAATAGCTGTGTCTGTTTGTTGCTAAGGCACTGTCACACCTTAGGTGGATAGGATCGACCTGCATAGGCATTTTTCCCCACAACATACTAGCCTTCCTGTGAATGAGGATGAATATGAGGATTGATGATTACACCTTTTTTTTTAATATCTCCTTTGGTTATTTTGGTCTGTAATTATGAAAATAGTGAGAACTTCTATTTATAAAATCAGTCATTGTAGAAAATATGTTGCAAATTTGTACTAGGTGTTTTTCAATTAAAAAGAGAATGCCTTCCATCATATGGTAATTAATAGTAGCAGATTGTCTAATAAAGTTTTGTGGGTTATTTACTTGTTAATTTTTTAGCTCTTTAAATTTCAAGGGAAATCCATTGTAAAGATGAAGGGTTAACTTGATGCTTATCAATTGGCAGTCAGGTTTTGAACTATGGCTTGGGACGTTTGCACTGCTTATGCATTTTCCTACTTTGCAGTTTACATGTTCTTGATTTATTTTGTAGTGGAACTTGTGTCCTTGACTCTATTTGCTCTAAAGAGAGGTCATGCCATACCCACATGGGTGTTGGCCAGGGGCTCACTCCACCTCTGTGTGCTCAAAAGTGAGGGTAGAACTCCTACCCATATCTTGTTTTCATTTGGCTGAGTGGGTTTATGAATCACTTACATCAAAATAAATTAGTTCTAGTGGTAGGGCTAACTATTTATCAGGTTAGCCATTGCAGATAGTCATATTATTCAGATAGTGTTGGTTGTTTTGGGAAATCTTATGAAAGATAGATTAACAGTGGTGGTGTGAAGGTTACAGTTAAGAGAGTAAACTTTCTAGTGAAACAGGGTATCCATGAGTTCCAAGAAAAAATAGAGATGCTTTCTCAACTCAGGCATCGCCATTTGGTGTCTCTTATTGGTTACTATGAATAAAATTGTGAGATGATTTTATTTTATGATTACATGGCCAAGGGACCACTGCAAGGACACTTGTATGGTAACAACAATTTGACTCCTTTTTCATGGAAGTAAAGATTAGAAATATGTATTGGGGTTTCTCGAGGTCTTCATTATCTTCACACATGGGTTGTTCAGACCATCATACATTAGGATGTCAAGACCACAAATATACTTCTTGATGAAAACTTAGTTGCAAAAACTTCAGATTTTGGATTACCAAAAATGGCAAGAACTCTTGACTATACTCATGTTAGCATTGTGGTCAAAGGTAGCTCTCAATACTTGGACGTAGAATATTATCGTAGGTAGCAGCTCGCTAAAAAGTAAGATGTTTATTCATTTGAAGTTGTGTTGTTTGAGGTGTTGTGTGCTTGACCTGTTATTAATCCTTTGCTTCCTAGAGAACAACTAAGAATTGTTGAATGGGCACTACATTACCAAAGAAAGGTTGCGTAATTGAACTAATGACTCAACATCAAGGAGTGCCTTAACATTGCACCCGATCACTATCTATCCAAGACCCCATGGACCTGCATGATATTGCTTCATTTGACAAAGTTGTTGACATTTTGCAGGTAAATGGCTTTGTATGCAACATGGAGGAGTGGATGGGGGCTTCTGACTGCATAATAATGAAGGTACTCTAAATCCTCCTTTTTAGTCTTATTGATATGTAACCTATAGAGATACAATTTCTAGAAAAAAGGCACAACTGGAGCTTGTTCTTGGTTGATGCAAAGCAACAATAATATTCACCCATGAGGCAAACATTTGGACAACAATAGAAGCAAATTACTAATGTAATAAGCCTGAAACCTAATTAGCCCATGTAAGACTGCATTAAGAATTACAATAGATATTACCAAGAATAGATGGAGTTGACATTAGAGAGTAGAACCGTGAGGAATTCTTCTTGCATTGTCATCAGTGCCATCCCTTCTTCCCTCATATTAATATTAGTATTGTTCTCACTTACATCAACTTTACTTTCATGCCCCTCATTTTCTGTTTGGATTCCTCTCATTTATTGCTTCATATTCTCTCTTGAACCCCTCATCTACTTTCCTTTAATCTTCTCATCGCTCTTTCACTCTTCAGATCCTCTCTCTTGCATGGGCTCATCTCTGGCTCTCAGCTATGTTAAGTTTTGTCGCTTCTGTCTCCTAACCTTTTATGTCTTTGACTTGATTTTTCCATTCTCTTTACTCCTCTTGATCCTCAGCTAACTTAATAAGGCATGTATATTTTATATGTTTTGGAGTTTTTTTTGTTGAGGCTGTAACTTTGTTTTCATTTAATCAAGTCATCATTAAATTTTTGTAGTACATGGCAATTTTTCTAGTCATATGTTTTCACATGGTATTTTTCTGTGAAGTGATCTCCATGGCTTTAGCATTCTGAACATGTGTTTAACACTATTCGTTTTTGTTTCAAGTCTTCATCTTCAATAGTATTGGTGTACCTTGATCAAATTGAAAGTCATTTCCTTGTCTCAGTTCTAGGTTTATTTTTAAAATAACTAACAATTTTAACTTCCATTACATGAAGTTTTTCTTTGGAAACCTTAGAGAAAACAATTTTCCTTCAAAAAAATCCTCACCATATGGCTTAGCTTCTGGTAGGATACCTTTCAAAACCAAATTGCAATAATCATTCCTTATGTAAAGATTATCACTGAAAAGATACAGTTGGCACTCATCTTTCAATGATGGAGAACATCAATTTATTTGAAGTCTGCTTGTGATTTTTCTGTTTTCTTTATTATTTTCAATACAATTTATGGCTCAATTATGTTTGTAGGCTGGACCAGGGACTGTTGCAGAAGCTATGATTAAGGGACTTCCAATGATTCTCAATAAATTCATTGCGGGCCAGGTACTGTGACAACCCTATAAGCTATATTTTCATTTGAAATGTGATACATGATATGTTTCACGAGAACCCTGTGAAGCCTTTGTAATTTTTTATGATAATTATAAAATCAGTAGTCTAAGGAATCTACAATCCTAGCAGGCTTTACAACATTTATTGACTTTACTTTAAAATGGGGTACCTCCAAGCCATGATTATAGTCAGTTACACAACATCAAAGCAACAATCATTTCAATGCAATCAAAAAAGCCTCCATGCCCTCATCCATTTTTTGGATTGTAGTCAACAAGAAAGACATTTTGAGTCTATGGGGCTTGCCAATGATTTAAGCCTTCAACTTACATGGTGTCTAGAAACATTTAAACTAAAATGGGATGTAATATTGGTTATAACTTTAGAAAACATGAATGGAAAAGAGAATATGTCACAAAATCTCAAAGACTAGTTCTTGAGAATGTTGAGATTCATAAGACAATCAAGGGATCAAATGGAACTAAAATGCAAACTCTATTTCTTGCAATAAACAAAGAGGAAAACAACATTAAGGAAGCATAGCATAAAACCTTAACAAATGTGTGCTAGAGCTGATTCACAAGCATGCTAGAGAGAGAATGCATAAGTGCACTAGAGAGAAGAAAGGAAAACCAATAACAAGAGAGAAAACACTTGATATGGTGCTCGTAAGCTAAAGAATGAATCAATTTTTTCTTAGAATGATGAACTTACAAATAACTATTGAGTGTGTATTTTTACACAACTCAAGAGGAAGGGTGCACTCCTTAAGACGGGTTTTTGGTCCACATAATGACTAAGTTGGTCCTAACCACTTAGATATATAATAAATTTGTGTTGACTAGGTTGGCTTTAAGACAAACACCAGGTTGGCTTTAAGCCAAACCCTAGAAGCATACTAATACAAAATAATAATGAATTGAAAGTGAGGTTGTCCATGGTTGTATGTGAAGATTACATGGTCATTTCAACTTTGTAATGTATTCAATACCCTCTATGCAGTTTGAGGATATGGGGTTCTTCATGAAACCACCAATTTTTCACTCCAAATTGTTTATGTGATACATTTCCTCACTGCCTTGCTATTAAGAAATTAATACTTGCAGGCATGTCAATTCAAACTTGTGAAAGAATAATTAATCATTCAGTCATAGTGGCACCATTATAATTGTAGGTTTATGCATGCAAGAAGTATTGAACAAATTAGAAAGTTATAAATTTCATAACATAAACAACATTAATTCAACACAATTCATAGGTTCATTCAGGAACACTTATCTATGTGAAAGTGTCCATTATATATATATATCTATATATATATATATATATATATATATATATATATATATATATATATATATATATGGAAATTAAGCACTCGAACACCATGGTTTCTTTGACTCGATTCTAACATGCCTGCCACTTGTGCCTCAAACTCCACATGGCTCCTCCATGTTATATTTTAGCACAATCAATTTTTGTAACTTTATGTGGCCTGGCATATGCAGATTTATAGGTAACCTTCTGGGCACTGGAATATGCAGATTTATAGGTAACCTGGATTTAATATGTGGCTTGCAAGTTGAAAAGCTTTGTAAGAATATGCTTGAGTTCCTTGCATTAGTACCCAAGTCTAATGATGATGACAATGTCATGGATGTTGAACAAGGAAAATCTCCAAAATACCATTCTTAGGTGATACTTTATGCGTGTATTTCATTTAGGTGATTTGAATTATGCATTCTTTCTATTAATCCAATAAAATATTCATAATGCAAGGAAGGAAGAAATGTTGTAAAAGAAACATGTTTATAAATAGACTTTAAGACTGATTATATGCATTTATTTCATTTAGGTAATTTGAATTTTGTATTATTTCTACTAATTTAATAAAATCTTCATAATGCAAGGAAGAAATGTTGTAAAAGCATTATGTTTATGAATAAACTTTACGATTGATAATATGAAACCCATTAGATTTCAGCAAAGCATGCTAGGACATTGGCACGGTTCTTGAATGGACTCTTGATTGGAGAAATGATTATAATGGGAGTGGCTCTTTCTATTCTCCTTGTGTTCATGTGGGTCTGATTTTTATCTAAGAAAGGAGTCAAAGAGGAAAAGGAATATAGAAAGATGGAGCAACTGCCCTAGAACCAAACAGGTATTCACTTTGAAACTTGAAATTATATATATATATATATATAGCAACAAAATTGTTCATTTTGATCATTTTTTATGTTCTATAGAAGCTTTAAGGAATGATATTCACAAATCGTTTACTTCTCTAGAAATTTTCCAAACATTAGATTGTGATGATGAAAATGCCTCTTTCAAAATGCAACTTGTTACATTGCATGGTGATTTTCCATACACATTCGAGGATATTATAAAAAAGATAGAGATGCTTGATGGCATTGACATCATTGATTTTGGGGGATTTGGAACTGTGTACAAGATGGTGATGGATGTTGGCTTGTGTTATATTCTTTCCATGACTAGCCCACGTAGTTAACTGGGGGATTAGAGGGGGGGAGGAGCCCCCCCTTTGTTGCACCTATTGCGTAGCGGGGGGGTTCACAGGGGGTTTTAGGGGTGCAAGTAATTCCCCTCTATGGGGTCTGGGGTAGAGCCCTAGAAAATTTTGTTTTCTAGACCCTATGTTAGGTTCGACGGACCTACCTATGGTTTTGTGCATAATTTTCGCACATGGTTTTAGACGCGATGGTTTTCAGTTCATGGTTTTGGACGCGATTGTTTTCGGTCCATGGTATTGGATTCTTCGGCATGTATAAATATGTATTGTAAAATTGAAAGGAACATAATGAAAAATTATGCTGGTAGTCCCGGTTTTGGGATCCAGTGGAAAATATTTGTATATATGTGTTTTATGTGTTATGCTCTCACATTGTTTATTTTTTGTGTTTTAGAATTCGTATGCAGGTAATTTCTATATGGGGTTAAAACCTACATTTGTTATTAGATTTGTTTTGGCTTCAAGGGGATGCCTTTATTGCTGAGGCGTTTCGCTCATGCCTGTGGTAGACCCTATTCAGTGGGAGATCTGTGAGATCGATTCTAGTGGTGAAAGAAGATGGCAAGTAGTGGAAAGATAGAGATCGAGAAATTTAATGGTTAGAGTTTTGATTTGTGGAAACTCAAGATGGAGGATCTATTGGTGGATAAAGTTTAGTGGATCATGGTAGATCCAGGTACTAAACCAACAGGGGTGTCCGATGAAGAATGCAAGAAGTTGGATCAGAAGGCAAAGAGAACAATACGATTGTGTGTCTCAGAATCAATATTGTTGAATGTATTAGGGGAAGCTATGTCGAAGGCTTTGTGGGACAAGTTACGGACTTTGTACCAATCTAAGTCTCTAGTGAATAAACTATTCCTACGGAAAAAGTTGTATAACCTGAGGATGAAAGATGGAGACTCAGTGACAAAGCATCTGAACGCATTTAATACTATGGTAAGTCAGTTATTATCTGTTGATATTAAAATTTTATATGAAGATAAGTGCATCAGTTTGTTATGTTCTCTACCAGATTCGTGAGATAGTCTGGTTATTGCAATAAGTAGCAATACAACTGCCTTGCATTTTGATGAAATAGTCTCATCCTTTTTTACAGAGGAGATGAGACAAAAAAATATGGAGAGCTAGAATGATGATGCCTTGTCTATATGAGGACGATCCCAGAACAGAAACAAAAATAAGTCATCAAGTGGGAGATCTAAATCTTCAGGGATACTTGTAAAGGTGGTGTGTTGGAAATGTGAAAAGGAAGGGCACTACAAAAGGGACTGTAAATATAAAGCTCTTGATAAAGGAAAGGGATCTTATGATTCTCCTTTTACAGAGGTGAAAAACACCTCAAATGAAGGTGGGGATGTGTACTTGGCTTCTTCAAGTACACATGTAGATCATGAGGCATGGTTGATTGACTTAGGTGCATCCTTTCACTTCACTCCCCATAGAGAGTGGTTCTGCGAGTATGATAAATATGATGGTGGTGATGTCTTCTTAGGGGATGATAGGAAGGCTAGAATCATTGGTCGTGGAAAAGTAAAGTTGAAGTTGCAAGGTGGAAGGGTTAGAATACTTCTCAGTGTTCTGCATATTCTTGCATTGGCCAGAAATTTGATTTCAGTAAGCAAGTTCGATGATGCAGGTGTAAAAACAGTGTTCGAGAAGGATACCTGCAAGATGGTTCAGGGAGCACTAGTATTATTACAGGGAGTTCAGATTGGAACTTTGTACAAGCTACAAGGTAGCACTGTTGTTGATGGGTGCAACAGTTATGTGGTTCCTGAAAGTGGAGTAGAAAATCTAGTGGTCTATGGAGAGAAGACCATGTTGTGGCTTCAAAGGCTTGGACATATTGGAGAGAAGGGCCTTCGAATACTTCATGGTAAAGGTATGGTAGAAGGTATGAGTAATATCTCTCTGGATTTTTATTTCTATGAAAATTGTGTATATGGGAAGCAAAATTAGGTGAGTCTCCCCTCTGGTGGTAAGAGGGCGAAACAGATATTAGAACTTGTGCACAATGATGTGTTTGGACCTGTGAAGGTCCCATCACTAGGTAAGTCTATGTACTATGTATCATTTATAAAAGACTTCTCAAGGAATACATGGATATATTTCCTTAAGAAGAAATATGAAGTCTTTGATAGGTTTAAAGAATTTAAGGATCTGGTGGAAAACTAGACAGAGAAGAAGATAAAGGTGTTGAGGACAGATAATGGTGGAGAGTTCTGAAGCAAGGAATTTGAAGAATTTTGTAAGAAGTGTGGTATAGCACGGCAGAAGAATACTCCATACACACCTGAGCAAAATGGAGTTACAGAAAGAATGTACAAGACATTGATGGAAAGGGCAAGAAGCATGCTCAGTGGTGCTGGGTTAGGACAAGAGTTCTACGTAGAGGTGGTGGAGACAGTATGTTACCTGGTCAACAAATCACCTTCATTAGCGTTGGAGGATAAGACTCCATAAGAGGTATGGACTAGGAAGAAACCCTCTCTTTCACATATGAGGGTATTTGGATGTGATGCATATGTACATGTTCCAAAGGAGAAATGAACCAAGTTGGATAGTAAATCTGAAAGGTGCATCTTTATTGGGTATAAGGATGGTTTAAAGGGTTATAAGCTTTGGGACCCAGTAACAAGGAAGGTTGTGTATAGCCGAGATGTGGTGTTCAGAGAGGTAAAATATGTTATTAAACATGAATTCCAACCAAAGGAACCTAAGAAGATAGAGTTTGAGCTTAAGGAGGAAGAATCGGACTCTACAGAAGAAGAGGAATCAGAAGATGAAGAGCCACAAACTTTGGGTGTGAGAAGATCAGTTCGAGAAAGAAGGTAGCCAGAAAGGTATAGTCCATATGCTTTCTGTTAAAATTTTTCTTTATCTGTTACTGATGATGATCCCAAAACTATGAAGGAAGCAGTAGATTCGGAGGATGGAAAACTCTGGAAAGAGGCCATGGTTGATGAAATGGCATCTTTGCACAAAAATGAGGCTTGGGATCTGCTGGAGTTGCCAGCTGGAAGGAAACCCATTGGCAAAAAATGGGTGTTCAAGAAGAAGAAAAATGCAGAAGGAAAGGTGGAGAAATACAAAGCTCAGTTGGTAGCAAAAGGTTATTCCCAGGTGCTACGAATTGATCTTGGTGATATTTTTTCTCCTGTTGCCAAGGCAGCTTCTATTAGATTACTTTTATTTGTTGTTGTTTCTTTTGATTTTGAGGTAGAACAGATGGATGTGAAGACACCATTTCTTAACAGGTATCTGGAAGAGGAGATCTACATGAAGCAGCTAGAAGGTTTTGCAGAGAAGGGCATGAAAGAAATTATATGCAAGTTAAAGAAGTGTCTATATGGGTTAAAACAGTCACCAAGGATGTGGTATCATAAATTTGATACATTTATATGGGGACTTGGCTTCACAAGTATCAAAGTAGATCATTGTGTGTATTTTAAATTAATTGGTGACTGTGTTATTTATCTAGTCTTGTATGTGGATGATATGTTGCCGATTGGAAATGACAAAGAAATTATCCAGGATTTGAAGACCCAATTGTCCTCAAAATTTGACATGAAAGATCTTGATGCTACAAATTATATTTTGGGCATGGAAATTAAAAGAGACTGGGAAAAGGGGAAGCTTTGGTTAAACCAGAGGAAGTATGTTGAGACAATACTGCAGAGGTTTAATATGCAGGATAGTAAACCAGTGAACGTTCCTATTCTTGTAGGTGTGAGGTTATCTGCTAAACAGTGTCCCAAGACACAAGAAGAGAAAGAGGATATGACCCGTGTTCCATATGCAAGTGCAGTCGATAGCCTAATGTATGCAATGGTTTGTACTAGACTGGACTTTACACATGCAGTGGGATTATTGAGCAGGTTTATGTCAAAACCAGGGAAGGATCACTAGACAATAGTGAAGCGGGTTTTTAGGTATTTTCATGGCACTAATGATTATGGTTTGTGCTACCAAGGAAGACCAGGATTGGACAGACTGTTGGATATTCATGGCTTTCTTGATGTAGACTGAGCTGGAGATCTAGATCATAGAAGATCTACAAGTGGGTACGTGTTTAACCTATTTGGAGGTGCTGTCAGTTGGATGAGTAAGAAATAATCTGTAGTAGCAAGTTATCAACTACAGAGGCAGAATACATGGCAGTCACTCATGCAAGCAAGGAAGTAGTTTGGTTGCAGAGATTGTTTTCAAGTATGGGGTTAGTATAGGGAGCTATAAGGATAGACTGTGACAAGCAAAGTGTAATCTTCTTGGCAAAGAACCCAGCATATCATTCAAAGAGAAAGCACATTGATGTTTAGTATCACTTTGTGATGGATACGATAGAAGACAAAAAGGTGTTGCTGGTAAAGGTGTGCACTTTGAAGAATACTGCAGATGCATTAACAAAATTTGTGAGCTCTGAGAAGTTCTGTTGGTGTAGAGAAACAATGGGCATTGCAGGGCTAGATAAATGAATAGGCTCTCTTGTGGCCCCCTATGGAAAGAAAACAACAAGTGGGAGAATGTTGGGTTGTGTTATATTGTTTCCATAATTAGCCCACGTAGTTAACCGAGGAGTTAGAGGAGGGGAAGATCCCCCTCTTCATTGTGCGTATCGCGTAGCGGGGGGGGTCACAAGGGGTTGAGGGGTGCAGGTAACCCCCCTTTATGGGGTCCGATGCAGTGCCTCGGAAAATTTTGTTTTCTAGACCCTATGTTAGGTTTGGCGGACCTACCTATGGTTTTGTGCATGATTTTCGCACATGGTTTTGGATGCGATGGTTTTTGGTCAATGGTTTTAAACACGATGGTTTTCGTGTTGGAAATAATACTGAGAGGGGGGGTGAATCAGTATTATCAGATCAATCAAACTTTTTCAATGCTCAGAAACATATACGCTACTTCAGTTAGGTGAACCAGCGTGTACACGCTACTGTGACTAAATAAAACAGCGTATAAGAAGAAAACTCATAATTTAGTTAGCTTATTCTTCAGTTAAGTTCATCAGGACATTATTCACCACATTAACAGTAAACAGGTGCAGTATAACAGAACAGATCAAAAGCCACACACATGAACACCAAGATATAAGGTGGAAACCCAATGTGGGTGAAAACCACCTGCTGCAAGTTGTCTCTATCTTTCTTTAATATGAAACTTCAGTTTACAATCTTTTGTACTGGTGCAGCCTTATACCAGTACGCAGGCTACAACCTGCAGAAGGCTACAACCTTCTCTCGTTCTCCAAACTTCCTTGGAAGGGAGCTCCAACCCCCTTTGCTCTTGTACTAGCCAAGATACTAGTACGTAGGTGCTGACCTACAATCTTCTTTCCTTCAGGTACCACCTTTCATACATTTTCAGACTGGATATTCCTGAAGCACAATATTACAATCTGTAGACCCCAATTCATTCAACTTTCACAACAGATCATTGAAGCATAAAACAACCAATACTAGAATTATCAAACTTTGAATCACTGAACCACTGAACCCTGTCAATCACCAGATACCAGAACACAGAGCAGTCTACAGAACTCTGTAATAACAGTCAGATCCAACTGCAAACCCAAAAATCAAGTTTTAAGAGATATACGCTACTTCAATGAGTGAAACCCGCGTATACACGCGCTTTTACCTAATCCAACCTGCGTACAGATCTAAAAATAGATTCTCTCAACTTGCAGTTATACCAGACATCAGTTAGATCCAGAACATAATATTGCGACAGTATGCAGATCTAGAAATACGCATAATCAATCATAATAGTGCATTTCAAACCATTAGATCTCGATTTATCCTTAGATCTAGTCTTCCATCCTCCGATGTGATTTCTCCTTAGCTCATATCAAGCAACCCAGACCCTGCATATCAGATCTCTTTCTCTCTTAGATATTCAAGCCTTGTCGAAAGATAATTTTGCCTAATGATCTTCTTCTCCTTATATAGCCTTAGGCCTTGCTCAATACCAAGAGCCAAAACCATAGTAACACAATACCATCAACTTCAAAACTAGGGATCGACACGCCCGTCGAGACACAATGGTCCGAAACCATAGGCACAACTTCCAAGGACTAACCACCATGGACCAAAGGTACTTTTCCACATACACGCGCTTTTTCTGAATCCAACTAGCGTGTACACGCGACTTGGGCTTAACGAACCTGCGTATATGAACTTCCTTGGCATGCTGTACTAAGATCTGTCTTCTGATTAAGTTGCCATCACCTGTACCAACCTCTGAGCACCTGTACCAACCTCTGAGTGAGTTGCCATCAAGGACAACACTTGAATCATAATGCCAACAATCTCCCCCTTTGGACTTGATGGCAACCACCACACCATGTCACTCTCCCCCTTTGACATCAAGGGCAAAGGGCTGTGCTCCCCCTGAGGACATGCTGATACCTCTGCTTGGCTGTGCTGACTCATGCTCCCCCTGACAGTAGGCCAGATCTGCAAAAGATGTTCTTCAACAAGAACCAAGACTTATACACCATAAGGGACCTTCCTATCACCAAAAGACTCAATACATACATCCATACTCCCTACCAAGAGGGGACATATCAGAACCAAACAATTATATTACAACATTCATCCCAGGCATAGTGGGGAAACCAACATAGGCCGTTACATGACCTTGATACCATAAAAGAGATATCACAAGAGAGATACATGACATAGAGACAACAGATCTAGACCAAGACTTATGAAAGTCACCAGCAGCATATGATAAACATCTTTTTAGAACAGCAACCAGGATTTCTTTCTGAGCTCCTTTTCCTGAAATCAACAACCAAAACATCTGAATGCCAACAATGCTTTATGAGACTTTTAAGCTGCTCCCCCTGAACCTGTGCTTGAAGAATTCTGACATACCCATTGCTGTTCAGAACTCCAGAGTTTGCCCTTGCTGTTCAGAACTTCATATACGCGATTTCTCCTGCATGAAACAGCGTATGGACGCAGATATAATCTCTGCAACATGCGTACACCATACACGCGACTTTCCCAGCATACATCCGCGTGTATACGCGTATATACCTTTCGTAACTTGCGTATACCAACTTTTCTGTAGAACAGACAAGCTTCAACAGCAGGATGAAGCATCAACTACTCCCAGCTTTTGTCTGAGATATTCAAAAGTTTCCCTGGGCAGTGGTTTTGTGAGAATATCAGCAACTTGTTCCTTAGAAGGAACATACTCCAACTTGACCTTCTGCTCAAGCACTTGTTCCCGAAGAAAATGGTACTTGATTGGTATGTGCTTGGTCTTTGAGTGCATGACTGGATTCTTTGAAATGCTGATTGCACTTGTATTATCACATAAGATAGAGACGGGTGGAGTGCAAGTGATTTGAAAGTCCTGCAAGGTCTGCATCATCCAAAGAAGTTGTGTGCAACAAGATGCTGCAGCCACATATTCTGCTTCAGCTGTAGATAAGGCAATCGAACTCTGTTTCTTGCTGAACCAAGATACTAATCTGGAACCCATGAAGAAAGCACCACCACTTGTGCTTTTCCTATCATCCACACTTCCAGCCCAATCTGCATCTGTGTAAGCATGAAGAGTGAGATCTGTATTTCTAGGATACCATAAGCCATAGTTTTGGGTCCCTTGAAGATATTTGAAGATTCTTTTGACTGCCTGAAGATGAGTTTCCTTTGGGTTGGCTTGAAATCTTCCAACCATTCCTACTGCATGTGTAATATCTGGTCGAGTACCTGTCAAATAAAGCAAACTCCCAATCATGGATCTATAAGTGGGTTGGTGAACTGCTGCTGATTCATCATTTGCACTGAGGCTGCATCCTGTAACCATGGGTGTACATACTGGCTTTGACTCTTCCATGCCATACTTCTTCAAGATCTGCTTGAGGTATTTGGTTTGAGACAAGAATATACCTCCTTCATTTTGTTGGATTTGCAATCCAAGAAAATATGTCAATTCTCCAAGAAGTGACATTTCGAATTCTTTCTGCATAACCAAGGCAAAGTTTTGACTCATAGTCTCTTCATTGCTGCCAAAAATAATATCATCTACATAAACAACAAGAATTAGCAATTTGTTATTTTCAACTTTTATATAGAGATTGCTATCTGCTGATCCTTTTGAAAAGCCTTGTTGGTGAAGATATTTGTCCAACCGATAGTACCAAGCCCTTGGAGCTTGTTTGAGTCCATAGAGTGCCTTTTTCAATCTGCATACAAGGTTTGGATCATTCCCAAGAATGAAACCATCTGGCTGCTCAATATATACTTCTTCTTCTAAGTCTCCATTCAGGAAGGCTGATTTCACGTCCATTTGAAATACCTTGAAGTTTTGAAAGCTTGAGAGAGCAAGGAACATTCGGATGGCCTCAAGTCTTGCCACAGGAGCAAAGGTCTCTTCAAAATCTATTCCTTCTTGCTGTGCATACCCTTTACAAACAAGTCTGGCCTTGTTTCTAATTACTTCTCCATTTTCATTTAATTTATTCTTGAAGACCCATTTTGTTCCTATTACATTCTTATCTTTTGGTCTAGGAACTAATTCCCAAGTGTTGTTCTTTTCGATTTGCTCAAGTTCTTCATCCATTGCTTTGACCCAACATTCATCTTTGCATGCCTCTTTCACATTTTGTGGTTCAGTGGAGGAGAGTAATGCCAAGTAGCTTGAAGCTTCTGCAAGTGTCCTTCTTGTTTGTACTCCTGCTTCTTTCTGCCCCATAATCTGAGTTTCTGGATGATTCTTTTGAACATATCTGGATGGAGTCTTCTCTTCTATTCTTGTCTGCTCCTCTGGTTCTTCTTGAGATTCTTCTTCTTCTTGAGGTTCTTCTTCTTCATCATTTCGCCTTTGAGAGTAACCTTCATCTTCTTCAATGTCTTCATGATGAACTTGCCTAGGAATATATCCCTTCTCATCAACCACTATATCAATACTGTCAACAATTCTGCCAAGTCTTTTATTGTAGCACTTGTATGCTTTGCTATGTGGAGAATAACCAAGAAGAATGCCCTCATCTGCTCTTGGTTCAAGTTTGCCAAGTTGCTCATCAGTATTCTTAATATAACATTTGCTCCCAAAGATTTTGAAGTGCTTTACGGAAGGAGTTTTACCACTCCAAAGCTCATGAGGTGTTTGAGTGCTGTTTACTCGGACATTTGTTTTGTTAAGAATAATAACAGCAGCATGTGCAGCTTCACCCCAGAAGGTTGCAGGAGTACCTGATTCATCGAGCATAGCACGAGCCATTTGTTGGATAGTTCTGTTCATTCTTTCCACAACCCCATTTTGCTGAGGAGTTCTAGCTGTAGAGAATTCTCTTCTTATCCCATGTTCATCGCAGAAATCGAAAAATTCATTTGATATGAACTCCCCACCTCTGTCAGATCTGAGGCACTTAATTTTGTGTCCTGATTCATTTTCAGCCAATGCTTTGAAGGATTTGAATTTTTCGAATGCTTCATCTTTGTGCTTCATAAGCCCTAACCAAACAAACCTTGAGAAATCATCAATGAATAATATCAGATATTCTTCTCCTCGAGGTGTCCTTTTCCTAAATGGACCACATACATCTGCATGGACTAGCTCAAGAGGCAAGCTAGCTGATCCTTCCTTCTCTGGAAAGTTAGTTCTGGTTTGCTTTCCAAACTGACAAGATTTGCATATGGTGTTGTCTGGAATTTTGATATCTGGAAGATCGCGAACTGCCTGATATTTGCATGCTTTCCTTATTTGTGAGAAGCTTAGATGTCCCAACCTTCGATGCCATAACCAGTGCTCTTCATCCTTGCTAAGATAGCATTGTTGTTGTCCTTCTTCAAATATGTACAGATTATTTGGAGTTCTTTTGCCTTTGAGAACTGTTTTACCTGTATCAAGATCACGAACAAGACATCCATTCGATCTGAAAATAACTTCGGTTTTTTGATCACACATCTGGCTGACACTTAGTAGATTATGCTTCAATCCATCAACATACAAAACATTTCCAGCCTTGACCTTTTCTTTCAAAGGAGCAATACCTTTTCCTTTTATAGTTGCAGGAGTATCATTTCCAAAAGAAACTTTCTTTCCCTTTTCTAAAGTAGAATAAGATTCAAGTTTTTCTTTATCACCTGTCATATGTTTCGAACATCCACTGTCAATGTACCATAGATTTTCCTGTCCTTCTGCATAAAATGCTATCCCACATCTTTCTGTTTGAGGTTCCTTTATTCTCCATGTTTTGGTGCTCGTGGCTTGTTCCTTTTTCTCCTGAAACCTGCTCCTGCATTCAGAGTCTTTATGACCAAAATTATTGCAAATAGAACATTCAACTTCATTTTCAAGAACCGAAAAGTTGTTATAGGTCCTTTTTGTAATCCCTGTCATACTTCTTTGTTTTTGAGCTTCCCTAGTCATGATTGTTTTATATGCAACACATTGAGCTGCTTTGTGACCAAAGTTATGGCAAGAAAAGCATTGTCCATTGAAGAAGCTTCTGCGGTTATTGAATCTACCAGCCAACTGATTGTAATTTCTATTTTCATCTATTCTTGGGCCAAACTGAGAAGATTTTACCTGTGGTTGGTTGTAGCTTTTGTTCACCCTTAAGAAGGATTGTCCCTGATAGTTTCTGTTTGTAATTCGTCCCTGCTTTACCTGATTATCTTCATTGTTCTTCTGCTCATTTCTTCTTGCTGCATCAAGATAACTTTTTGAGGTGGATGCTTGAGAGGTTTCTCCATTATAGCCCAAACCTGTCTTGTTTAGAGGAGACCGCTGCACATTGATAATCTCATCCAAAGTTTCAGATCCTTTGACAAACTTAAGATTAATAGCTTTTGTTTTCTCAATTTCTTTTCTGAGACCAACAATTTCACCTTCTAGTTTTTCAAGATGTTTTTCCTTTTCATCAATTTGAAATTGCAAAGTATCAATGATCACATTCTTTTCTTCTATGCTTCTCTTGAGTCTAGTAATTTCATTATAGAGATTATCCACATCTACAGCATCCTCATAATCATCATCTTCAAATGCCATTAACAGCTTATATTTATTACCTTGTTCATCTTCATCACTGTTTGATAAGCCATCACTATCTTCATGGGTGTAGTAGCTTTTCTTATTTGCACTTTGTTTCTTGTTCCATCTAGCAGGTTCTTTTCCTTTATCCTTATAAGGACATTTTGCAGCATAATGACCTACTCTTCCACAAGCAAAGCATTTGAAAGGTAGCTTACCTCTGAACCTTCCAGAACCCCTTTGAAGATTTCTGACAAAATTTGATTCTTCTTCCTCTTCTTCTGGAACATGGCTTGCTTCATAGTAATCTTCTTTTCCTGATGCCTTAAAAGCAGCTTCCCTTCTGTCAGATGGACCTCCCTTTCTCATTTCATAAGCAGTTAGAATTCCATGTAGCTGAGACATAGTGAGAACACGGAGATTTTCTTTTTCTTCTATTGCAGATACTTTAGATTCAAACTTGGGGGATAATGATCTTAGAATCTTTTGAACTACTATAGTCTCTTTTATTTCTTCACCCAAATTTTTCATACAATTAACAATCTCATCTACCCGAAGAAAATAATTAGCCACACTTTCATCATTATACATCTTGAGAGTCTCATATTGAATCCTGAGAGTTTGAAGTTTAGCTTGCTTTACCTGTTCATCTCCTTCATAGCTAGTGATCATTTTGTCCCATATCTCTTTTGCTGATTTGAAGTGCATGACCTTCATGAATTCTGTTTTGGATATACTTCCTAATAGAGTACTGACTGCTTTTGCATTTGTTTCATACTGCTTTTTCTCAGCTGGATCTGTAGGAGTAGCTGAAGGAAAAGCATAGCCTGTTTCTACAATGTTCCAAACTTCTGTACCAAGAGATTGAAGATATGCAGTAACTCTTACCTTCCAATAATTGAAATTTGTCCCATCAAAAATCGGTGGCCTGATTGATGCTTCTTTCTCGTAGTTGCTCATGATGAATGATCTACCTTCAAGCGATCAAGCTTCTCTGAAGGACCTGCTCCGATACCAATTGTTGGAAATAATACTGAGAGGGGGGGTGAATCAGTATTATCAGATCAATCAAACTTTTTCAATGCTCAGAAACATATACGCTACTTCAGTTAGGTGAACCAGCGTGTACACGCTACTGTGACTAAATAAAACAGCGTATAAGAAGAAAACTCATAATTTAGTTAGCTTATTCTTCAGTTAAGTTCATCAGGACATTATTCACCACATTAACAGTAAACAGGTGCAGTATAACAGAACAGATCAAAAGCCACACACATGAACACCAAGATATAAGGTGGAAACCCAATGTGGGTGAAAACCACCTGCTGCAAGTTGTCTCTATCTTTCTTTAATATGAAACTTCAGTTTACAATCTTTTGTACTGGTGCAGCCTTATACCAGTACGCAGGCTACAACCTGCAGAAGGCTACAACCTTCTCTCGTTCTCCAAACTTCCTTGGAAGGGAGCTCCAACCCCCTTTGCTCTTGTACTAGCCAAGATACTAGTACGTAGGTGCTGACCTACAATCTTCTTTCCTTCAGGTACCACCTTTCATACATTTTCAGACTGGATATTCCTGAAGCACAATATTACAATCTGTAGACCCCAATTCATTCAACTTTCACAACAGATCATTGAAGCATAAAACAACCAATACTAGAATTATCAAACTTTGAATCACTGAACCACTGAACCCTGTCAATCACCAGATACCAGAACACAGAGCAGTCTACAGAACTCTGTAATAACAGTCAGATCCAACTGCAAACCCAAAAATCAAGTTTTAAGAGATATACGCTACTTCAATGAGCGAAACCCGCGTATACACGCGCTTTTACCTAATCCAACCTGCGTACAGATCTAAAAATAGATTCTCTCAACTTGCAGTTATACCAGACATCAGTTAGATCCAGAACATAATATTGCGACAGTATGCAGATCTAGAAATACGCATAATCAATCATAATAGTGCATTTCAAACCATTAGATCCCGATTTATCCTTAGATCTAGTCTTCCATCCTCCGATGTGATTTCTCCTTAGCTCATATCAAGCAACCCAGACCCTGCATATCAGATCTCTTTCTCTCTTAGATATTCAAGCCTTGTCGAAAGATAATTTTGCCTAATGATCTTCTTCTCCTTATATAGCCTTAGGCCTTGCTCAATACCAAGAGCCAAAACCATAGTAACACAATACCATCAACTTCAAAACTAGGGATCGACACGCCCGTCGAGACACAATGGTCCAAAACCATAGGCACAACTTCCAAGGACTAACCACCATGGACCAAAGGTACTTTTCCACATACACGCGCTTTTTCTGAATCCAACTAGCGTGTACACGCGACTTGGGCTTAACGAACCTGCGTATATGAACTTCCTTGGCATGCTGTACTAAGATCTGTCTTCTGATTAAGTTGCCATCACCTGTACCAACCTCTGAGCACCTGTACCAACCTCTGAGTGAGTTGCCATCAAGGACAACACTTGAATGATAATGCCAACATTTCGGTCCATGGTATTGGATGCTTCAGCATGTATAAATATGTATTAAAACATTGAAAGGAACATGATGAAAAATCAAGCTGGTAGTCCCGGTTTTGGGATCCAAGGGAAAAACTCTGTATATATGTGTTTTATTTGTTATGCTCTCGCGTTGTTTATTTTCTGTGTTTTAGAATTCATATGTAGGTATTTTCTATTGCCTAATGGTTAAGAACATGTTACGAAGGGGGTAGAGTATGCACACCTGCATAGAATTTAGCAGTCAAATTGTTGCACAAAGGCAGGTCCCTTGTCTCACAAACAAGGGAAAAGTGGGAGAGCAACAAAGAAATTAGATTTAAGAGAAGCCAACAGTCAAGAGTTTGTAAGAATATCTAATAGAGTTCAAAGAAGATCTGCACGAGCGTAAGAGAAGTATGTCCTTAAAATGACTAAGGAATCCCCCAAAAGTGATGTTTTTTATGAAATCAAACATGACACTTCTTGTGCACAAAAATCCAATATCTTTGATGTCTTCATGAATCATATGAAGCTGCTAACAACCACATTTTGATGCATGTGACAGAGGCATAGAGACATGAACCATCTTGGAAGAAGTGGCTTTACAGGGAAATGCAAAAAATCAAGGCAAGAAGCTGAGAAAAGGGGCTAAAATTTATTGCAAACTGCACTAGAATTTATAAAATCCATTAAAGTGGACCCAAAAAGGCCTACTTTAGGATGCATGAACACACATCTCTGAAGTGGGAAGCAAGGACTAAACGGTAAAATAATAAGGTTGAACCCCACTAGAATGCCCTGCGATTGGAAGTGTACTTGGTCCACATGTATGTATCCAATTTCAATTGTGATTGCATGAAAAAATTTAGGTTTCTCCATTTTACCAACCACCTGCTTCTAGAGATTTCCCAGAATAAATACTTGCACAATATAATGTATATAACTTTTCATTTCTATTTTCTAAGGAGTGATAGCCTGACCACCAACTCAAATATCACCCTACTCAATAATGTTAAAAAATTTCACCAACAATTCATTAGGGCATTGATAGGATTGGGACATCCATTCCCATGATTGAATTCTTCTATCAATATTATTTTGAGTATAAAAAAAAAAAAGCCTCATATGGTTCTAACTACCAGCAAACATAATGGTCATTGAGTAACATCTAGAAAACAAATTTTGCACACTGTTGATAAATGAGGAAACAATCCAAGGGGATTCTCTAAGAACTAGCACTTTTGTCCCTTCCTCAAGGTAGTATATTGACAATTTCCTTTGTGACAACTATGCAATAACGATCTAAAGAAAACATCAATAACTTTGACTAACTGTGACCCTAGAATAGCGATGCTTACTCTATAATATTTGTTGGAATGATAGCACCAACCTAGTATGTTTCATGTGTTGTTTGGTATACAAAGGAGTTTGCATTCAGTTGGATGGAATGAAAGTTCTTCTATGCCTAGACATGGCAATGCTTCCAACTCCAATGCTGGTGCAAGGGATCATTCATCTTCTCAGCAAGAAGAAGCTAGTTCAAGAAACATGATGATGGGTATTGTTATTAATAATTGGTTTGTTTCAGGTTCAAAGAACATAGCAACTAATCATGAATCTAGAAATTGGGTTCCAATGAACCAAAATCCAAATGGACCTAGGTGTATTGCTTATTTGATGCTACATCTGCTACCAAGTATGCCTTGAGGATCACATGATATTCCATTCACATAGGCACCCAAGAGAAGTAGTTGTTCTTCTCAAGGACAAGGCTTATCATCGTCTATTTCCAAGCATTCATAGGTTAGTCATTTTAATCCTCAAAATATTCATTCCTCTTCATCATAGATGTGCCCATGCACTTCAGTCACTAGTTTGCAAGTCCCACAATATTTTAGATCAGAAACAATATTGATGGAACACCAGGGTGATGGGTTCGTAGGTGTACCATTTGGGTCGCTGCAAGCAATTGCTGCTGAAAGTGATGGACACAACAGAATAATTACTAAGGTTTGTAGTGTGTACCTTACTAAGAGTTTTTAATGAAGCTTATTTTTAGAGACAATGACTAGTATATTAATGGCATTTTTTATGTAGTTCTTCAATCTCTGAGGTGGCTATAATTTCAGATTTGGCTCTTGATGAAATGATCTATCTATAGAGATCCTTGCTTGTAAAAGAAACCTGGGTTGTGGGATGTGTAGGGAAAATTGGATTTCTCCCAACACAGGGAAGGAGGGAAAACATAGAGTAAAGTTTCCAAATCCCTATCAAGACAAATATCAATTATGAAATTTGGTTCAAACCTTGGAAGATAATCCTTAGAAAAATCACTTGTTTGGTTTTTTCCCCTGTCAAGACAAATATCAATTATGAAATCACTTGTTTGTATCCAATCTCTATTTATGGGAAAATTTTATGCTCATTACATTGGCATTGTGTGTGGTTCATGCTTGTTCCAAATTAGAAATTTTAGGAAACTGCCATCAAAGTATAGTTTGATTGATCTCTTTGTGACAATGTAAGACTCTCCAAATTTCTTTCAAATCAGTGTTTTCCATAGCAACTATGACGTTGATTCTTGTAAGGTTGTGTGCAAAAGAGTGTCTGGGGACTTGTTATGAATGAGAGTTTTCTAGTATGAGCAGTAGGCATTAATGCTATTAAAATAGGAGACGGGCCTTGTAGCCTTTGACCATTCAAACTAAATCTAGCTACAGGGAAAATTAATAGCTTGGCATAAGGTGACTGACTAAAACAAACTCTGAACCCTTCCAGAAATTAGAGATATTGTAAATTGCCAAACCACTAACAAAATTTTTTGAAGGAAAAAAGCCATAGTTTGAGGACATGCCTTGTCATGTTTCTGGAATTAGAATGTAAGGAAGAAGTTGCAAACATCTGAGAGGGGCAGTTTCCTTGAGCCACTAACACTTCCCACTTAGATTCCTCTAATTTGCGATGCATTGAAGCCTGTCTGAACCTCCACCTTCCATCTTTGAACACATTTGTTTTGGGTGCAACATGAGCAGCTTGAGGGGAAGGAATAAAGAGAACAGGGAGGTTTCCTCTAGAAGGAACTCAAATATGTAAGTGATACAAACCAATGAATATTGAAACACCTACAGAGACCACAAACCAATGAACATAGAACCATAACCCAACCTGAATTTTTCCATTACAAACAACCCTTAAACGAAGCTCCTTGATCTACCATTTACAAGTTGTTTGGCTGGCTTGTCTGCATATAATACTTCATATTGATTGTTGTGCACATTAGTATCCACTTTATTTTGAATTTAGGGGATCAGTCTAAAGTCCATCACCCTACCTTTAAATAATGTTCCAAGGTCTGGTGAATGGAGCTCCTTGAATTGCCATTCCCAAGGTGTTTGGCTAGCTTGTTTGCATTGAGTACTTCATATTGATTGTTGTGCACATTAATATCCACTTTATTTTGAATTTAGGGGATCAATCTAAATTCCATCACCTCACCTTTTAATAATGTTCTAGGGCTAAAGTTCAGAAGCTAACATAGCCTAATGATCTGCCTCCTCATTCATTTCTCACTTGAAAGAATTAGATTCATTTGAAAAGAGAGAGAATGTTGTTTGATTATGGAAAGGAGAGTCTTTCATATATACTTTTCTTGATTTGGTTGGTCAATTGTTGCTTTTATGACAAGATTATTCAAAATATTTCGAAGACCCCATGTGTATTAGGTGTTGCCTATTAGACGTTTTGGAGTTTTTGGCTGGAATCTAGTGAAAAAATTGTTGGTCAAATCTTGATTTGTATTGTTTAAACTGGGTTTTCAACTACATATATGGATTTAGCACCCTGAAAAACCCCTCAGGCACTTGGATTGTGGAAATTTCACAACTCAAAGTTGTGATTCCAACAAATCCTTCTCAGATTTTGGGCAAATGAGACCGGAAAATAGGCCTTAGAAAAACCTCCAAAATGTTTAACAAATAGACTATGGTTGTATAATAGGCTATCTTATTTCCTCTAGGACCGTGAAAACCCACCACACATATTGTACTTGGCCTATTTAGCTTTCAAACTCATGCATATTTTTTTTTGGTCTTTTCATTTATGTTTGTGTGGTGGCAGTTCTATGATTTTTTAACAAGAATTATATTTTGTTATAGTTGGAAGCAATTTTCTTACAAAACAAATGTGATTTAATCACAAATTAATGCTTTGGGTTATTGTTGTTAGCCTTATATATCCATTTCCTCTTGTATTTTTGATGTACCAGGATGTTTGTGTGGTAATTTGATAGGTGAAATAGGCTTTATAAAAGAAATTATTTTAGATATAACAAAAGATGTTAATGAAACAACTAATGTCCAGATATGGAATACTCGGTCCATCTAAATGACTCACACAACTAGGACTCCAAAGTCGTCCCTATTTCTTGCTTGACAAATATTCTGCAAATATTTATGAGTAAGATCCACCGTATTTATGGATATATTTGTGGAAACAATTTTTGTACCATGCAGTTAGCTTGCATGATAAATCTCCAATTTTTTCTAACAAAAATATAAAATTTTTGAATATTATTTTCTGCAAGTATTTATGAGTATCTATATCATGCATTTAGCTTGCTTGACAAGTCTCCATTTTTTCTACAAAAATATAAAATCTTTTGTTTGAATGTTACTGGACTCATTTGGGCAGATTACAAGAAATGAGATTGGAAAAAGGATGGGGAGACAATGTAGAGAATGTCTTGGATATGATTCATTTTTTGTTGGAGATCCTTTAGGTACTTGATCCATCGACTTTGGAAATGTTTTTAGGAAGGATTCCTATGTTTTTTAATTTTGTGATTCTTTCACCTCGTGGTTATTTTGGGCAAGCAATTTTAGGAATGCCAAACATTGGTGGACAGGTAAACATATTTTTTATAATTTCACTGCCCATTCCATGATATCCTCTCTTTATTGTTTGATTGTATTTTGAACTTTTACTTTGATTTTGTTTTGTCTTTTAACTATAAAATTGAAAATACTTGGTATCATATCCATTTAAACAACATCCAAAACTTGAAGATAATATTAGTATTATAGTTGTTTTGTGTTAAAATATTTTCAGATTAAAAGTTTATAGATATAAAAGATAAAAAAAAAAAAATGTCAATGCCTTCATTTGATTGTTACTTGACTCTGGTGTGGGCAGGTTACAAGAAATGTGATTGGAAAAAGGATGGGGAGACAATGCAGAGCATGGCTTGGATATGATTCATTTTCTATTGGAGATCTTTTAGGCACCCGAGCTATCGACTTTGGAAATGTTTCTAGTAGGGATTCCTATGGTTTTTAATGTTGTGATTCTTTCACCTCATTGGTTATTTTGGGCAAGAAAATGTATTAGGAATGTTAGACAAGACATCGATGGACAGGTAATTTTTTTTTATAATTGCAATGTCCATTCCATGATATCGTCTCTATATTATTTGATTGTATTTTGAACATTTCTTTTGATTTTGTTTTGCCTTTTAACTATGAAATTGAAAATACTTGGTATCATGTCCATTTAAACAACAACCAAATCTTGAAGATGAAATTAGTATTACACAATATTGATTGAAATCCTTTTAGTTGTTTTGTGTTAAAAAAAATTCATTACTATTAGAAAAGTTTACTTTCATGTTGTTATTTGAGCACATGTTTATATACTTGACAAAGTTCATGCATTAGAGAATGAAATGTTGTTGCGAATAAAACAATAAGGATTAGACATCACATCTCATATTATTTTGTTTCACAAGTTATCTACAACTTGAGATTTTTAGCATGTAACTTAGTTGACATGATTGTACCTTAAACTTTCCTTGAAGGTTGAATACTAAGTTACTAAGGTGTTATTTTATGTGGTGATGTTTTATTTGCTTTGTTTATACAGGTCATCTAGTGACATAATGGCCACTATTGCCCAATTGAAGAAAACTTGTTTGAGATTCTTGCTTTAATGGGGAAAAATGGCTTTGAAATTGTTGATGTTGAGGTATATGTTATATAATCATTTTAGTGTCTACTTTAGTTTATATTCTAGTGTTCATCTTCTTTCATGTCTTAGACTCTGCATTGTATTTTCTTTTGTTTTCAGAAAAGGAACTCAGAACTCAATATTGATGGTAAGAAGCAAGAATTGATGAAAGAGGAGAACAATATATATAACATTGGAGCGACAAATGCAAAGAGAGAGAGAGAAGAGAACCTGTCCAGTGATACCCTTAGAGCCAATATATATCCCGCATAAGACATACACATAGAAAATGATGGTCAAGTCTTTAGAGTTGGTGAATTCACCTGCAATTCCTTGACAACACAATGATAATGTTTTGAAATGATGAAACAACATTTCATGTGTAAATTGTAGTCCAACCAATATTAAATTGGAAACTCATATTGTAATATTTGACATTTTATATAATATAATTTATGGTTGAAATTATTTATAGTTGCACTTGATATTGTTTAGTATTGTAATTAACATATGTAACTTTGTGTTTTTATATTATATGAACATGCACATTGTATGATTATTATTATTATTATTATTATTAATTTAGTCGCAAAATCATACTAATTAATTTATGTTGATTAATAATGAACACAATTAATCTAAAACTACTAAATTAGTAGTTTATATTGATGAATAATGAACACAAATAAAATGAATATATGACTAAATTAGTTGTTTATAATGATTATTAATCAAAGTAAATGAAATGAATATAAACTACTAAGTTAGTCGTTTATATAATAAGTATGAAACTACCAAAAAAATATAAACGACTATTGCAAATGATAAATTTGTGATTACAAATGACAACTAAAATTTGCATATATATGACTATTAGTAATTAATTTACAGTATCTTATAACACGACCAAAATTTAGTCATATTTCTTTGGTCATTAATTGGTTTCAAATGATCACTAAAATTTGCATATATATGATTATTAGTAGCTAATTTATAGTATCTTATAACACGACCAACATTTTTGTCATATTTCTTTAGTCATTAATTGGTTTTCTCAAGTGACTGTATAGTAATATATTTTGTTGTATATTTGGTCATTAATTGTCGCAATTAATGACTAAATCAATAACTAAATTAATGACCAAATTAATGACTAAATATACTACTAGATGATGAAATTGAGACAACCAATTAACGATTAAGCTAAAAATGACTAAAAGTTGGTCGCATTATAAGATACTATAAATTAGCTACTACTAGTCACCGACTGAAAAATGGTCATTTATATGCAAATTTTAGTCATTTTTTTAGTAATTAATTAGATATTTTGTACTAGTGGATTTACCGATGCTATGTTCTAGAGAACGATGAAATTAAGAGGTATATTCAAAATCTATCATAGAAAGGGATGATCAGGCCAAGTTCATCATCCTATGGGAGGTCGGTCATGTTGGTACAAAAGAAAGATGACACATGGAGACTCTGTATTGACTCTCGAGTGCTAAATAAGATCATTATATAGAATATGTATCCAAACTCGTGGATTAATGACCTTTTGTATCAATTCAAGGTTGTCAAATATTTTAGTAAAATTGATTTTAAGTTTGGGTATCACCAGGTGCCAATCAAACCCTCTGATGTGTGGAAGATTGCCTTCAAATCCAAGGAGGGATTTTTGAAGGGCTGGTCATGCCTTTTAGGTTGGTGAATTTCCTTGCAACCTTCATGAGGTCGATGGATGGCATCTTGCAACCCTTCAGTAACTCATTCGTGGTAGTTTATTTGGATGACATCCTAATCTTTAGCCAGAGTTGGGAAGAGCACCTACACCATATTCACCAGGTCCTCCAAACACTACGACAACACAAGTTGTGCACTAATTTGGAGAAATGCAATTTTGGTATGACCTAGATTCAATTATCAGGGGTACATCATTAATGAGAGGGGTGTGCATGTGGACCCAACCAAGATACAGGTTATTCAAGATTTTCCAACCCAAACCTCTCTAACAAAGCTACACAACTTTCTAGGTCTTGCCAATTTCTACCGCAAGTTGGTGTTGGGTTTCTCTCATATCACTTGGACTTTGAGTCAAGTCACCAAGGGCAAAGCGAAAGAAAATTTCTTCTAGTTTGAATCCCAACAAAAGGTGTTTTTCGAGTTTAAGCATCACCTTTTCTCTCCACCAGTGCTCACATTACCAGACCTATAGCAACCATTTGAGATTGAGATAGATGCCTTTGAATATGCTATCGGGGAAGTTCGTACTCAGTAGGGGCATCCATTGAATATCGTAGTGAGTCAATTTCAGACATAGTTCGAAAGTATCCCACCTATGACAAACATATGTATTCCATTGTACAGGCTTGTTGATAGTAGAAGAATTACATTATGAGGAAGGAGACAGTCATGCACACAAACCACCGACCCCTACAATTCATATAGACATATCGCCTTCATAAATGGTCCACATATCTACAACATTTCCATTTGAACATCAAGTACAAGAATGGAAGCACCAATAATGTTGCACATTATCTCAACCATCCACTGGTTATGGAATTGACCTTTCTGCTCAACTCTTGTGGAGACGAGACTTCAGGGTGGCTGCATCTTTACAAGAGCGATCTAGAATTCAACAACACATACTAGATGCTCCTGGAAGGAAAGAAAGTTCCAGATTTTCACTTCGACGGCACACTATTATGCCACCTGGGACAACTTTGTGTTCCTCCAAGCGAACATGCCAATATGATTTGTGAGGTGCACTATAGTTGGTTTGCTAGACATTTCAGAGTAGATAAAATAGTGGCAGTGTTACAAAAGTATTTATATTGGCCTAACCTTCGACCGGATGTTGGGAAGTATATCATATCCTGCACTGCCTACACCATTTCCAAACTCAAAATCAAGAAGCAAGGACTATGTACTCTTCCTCCTACTCCTAGTTTTCCTTGGGAATCCATCTCCATGGATTACATGTTGGGACTTCCTTCTACTAAGCATGGAAACAACTGTGATTTCGTGGTCATCAACCAATTCTCTAAGATGGCCATTCTGGGGACCTGCAAGAAGAGTATCACATGAGAAGCCACTACTAAGATTTTCTTTGAATGAATGCAGGTACACTTCAGGATCCCATAGTCCATTATCTCAAATCAGGACAACAAGTTTCTAAGTACATTTTGGTTAATCCATTGGTCGATGTTGGATACAAATATCCCTAAGTCCATGTCCTTCCACCACCAAACTAATTTCCAAACAAAGGGCGTCAATCGGATGGTCGTGCACACTTTGCGCATGTACTACTCAAAGCATCCATGAACATGGGATGAAATTCTCTCTTATGTTCAACATAGCTACAAAATAGCTCTTCATAGCTCAACTCGATACAACCCCTTTCAAGAGGGATTAGGATTCTAGCCACTATGTCCCATTGATGTGGGCATACCATTTGCAACTACTCAGGCACATTTGGATCATGTCTAGTTCGAAGATGACAGGGCTAATAAATTCATTGTGTGTATTCATGACATCCACCTATAGGTCCATGACCTATTGGACAGAGGTAATGCTAAGTACAAGTAGCGTCATGATCAGCATTGGGTGCTCACAAGTTCAAGGTGGGCGAGAAAATTTGGTTACGTTTGTTGAAGGAGCACCTCACTAGACCCCACTGCAAGCTTCACCCACTTTGATATGGGTTTTATACCATTACCAATGTTTTAGGGGACAATGCCTTCGAGCTCAACATTCCACCATTCTTTGGCTTGCAATGAGTATTTAATGAGGACCAACTATGACCATACACTTCACCATTATTGGACACATCTAATGTTGTTGAGATGATGACACCAACATAGAGCAACCCTAGTTACATAGAACAAGCCACAAATAATAGGATCATGGACATATAGATCAAGAACACTCACTAGTAGAGCATCTAGATATATTAAGTTGTCAAAGCAGGCCAACTCCTTCACTAGGGCAAGTGGTCGACTAGGGACCAAGTTCAACAAAAATTTCCTCACCTCATGGAGGCTTTGCATGCAATGGGGAACATTGATTCCTAGGGGGGTGGGGGGGATGATCGAGGCAGATATTGGTGGCCACCATCCTATTCCATCTAGACCTCTAGTCGGTTTGATTAGTTTCCTTTATTATAGTAGCATTTACTATTTTTAGCAGTTCTTCATGTCTTGATCTTCCAAAGTTGTTTTAACCCCCTGTACAACATGTTTTGATGTTCGAAGTAGACCTGTAGCCATAGGTAGGGGTTTGATGTAAATCCTGTAGTACACAGAGAGATATTTCCAACAAGGTATCGTACACACCAAACAAAGATCATATGACCAAGTTGCGACACCAAGAAGTTGGCTACCCAACTAACCCCAACGGGTCCCACAAAGTCTTGATGGTCCATCTCCTTAGGTTAGAGCTTTGGTTGTTTAGGGTTTTCCTTTATTGTTCAGTAATAAAAATTCCCGTGAGCCTCATTGTAACACAATTTTGAGGCTTGTAGCCTCCAAACCTCTTCTCAGAGATAAGCTACCATCACTCGAGCTAATTTATTTACATTCTACTTGTAAACATATTTCAGGTATTTAATGGAATGAAGATTTATTTTTGATGCATTATTGTGCAAGAAATCCTTTTTGCGGACATAAATGATCCCTATAATCCTATGGGGGGATCTAGCAAATACAGAAGACAATTACATGCAATATTTCCTAATTCATATTAGAAAATTAAAAGGAAGATAGATCTCCTACCTATCTCTAATGTTAATACCCTTGATGTCGACCTTTACTGTTTGGCTTCCAATCTCACAATCTCCTCTTCGCTAGTGTAGATGAGTTATTGAAAGAAAGATCAAGTGGAGACAACAAAAATATACAAAGCATAACATTTTCTAATACAAATTATGTATCAGATCAAGAGCATCATAATAAATGCACAATAATTGATACATTTATGGAAATAAAACATATATTGTATTATTAATATATGAAAAAGGGAGAATTACAACCAATGAACCCTTGATGTTGGAAGCCTCCTTTAGTGAGATTCCAAGTCCAAGCATTAGCCTTTAAACATGTTTCTCCTTTGCAAATGGGTAGCAATTGGGCACAATTCAAAAGTAGGATGGCAACCAACCAACCAACCAATAACCAAGACCCAAAAAAGTAAATAAATTTTAATTTACTAAAATTCACCTACATGAACGTTTTCTTTTAAAATGAATGAAGATGCACTTATCAACTTTCAACACCAAGCAATGTAATCTATGATCGATTACAATCTCAAAAACAACTTTCCAATGCAATGTAATCTAATTTAATTTCCAGAAGTAATGATTAATTTTGAGATGAAGGCTTAACAAATAAAAATGCAATTTCTTTCTAGTTTCCAAAAGAACTAAAAATTCTTATTAGACAACAAATCAATAACATACACAAGCAACAAAACAATAAATTTGATTACCCAAAGAGCTAAAGATTCAACCAAAGTTTGTTTTCACTACTTAAACATGGAACATACTTTTCAAACCACAAATAATCTAACAACAATAAGTCAAAATTCTATGCACACATAGAAGGAGAGAGACTTTAGAAATCAAGACATTCTAGATCTTTAGTCAAAAACCATAAAGAAATCACATTTTTTAGATCGAAGCTATTATAGTGGTCAAAATCCACACTGACGGTGTCTTCAATGCACTATAATAAGAAACATTAGCTTTGATCACTCTCTGTTTTAAATAAAAAAGTGTGTTGGGTGAGAAAAACTTAGGAAAAAATAAACAAATTTGAATAAAGACCTAAATTGGACACTCTAAGCCACACACCACGTAGAATGTGGATCCGTAATCAATCAAAGTTATGTATCACGAAGAGGTTTGCTAAACTTATCAAAAGAGACCAAAGAAAAAGGAGGCTTGAAGGGTTATGTACTCCCAGCAGAGTCACCATTTTTTTGTGTAGGCAATCCTTTCTGTGGACATAAATGATCCCTCTAGTCCTATGGGAGGATCTAGCAACTACAGAAGACAACTACATGCAATATTTCCTAATTCATACTAGGAAATACAAAGGAGGACTCTCTCAGATGCTAATACCCTTGATGTAAACCTTGAATCTTTCAATTCCAACCTCACAATATCCTCTTCGCTCGTGTAGATGAGTTCCTGCAAGAAAGATCAAGTGGAGACAACAAAACTATGCAATGCTTAATATTTTCTAATACAAATTATGTAACATATCAAGGAGAATTACCATAAATGGACAATAATTGACACCATTTATGGAAAGAAAACATATATTGTATTATTAATAGATGAAAAAGGGAGCATTGCAACCAATGAAGTCTTGATGTTGGAAGCCTCCTTCAAGTGAGTTTCCAAGTCCAAGTATTGGCCTTCAAACACGTTTTCTCCTTTGCAAATGGGCAGCATTTGGGCACAATTCAACACTAGGATGGTAACCAATCAACCAACAACCCACCATTAGTGGATGGTGGGAAATTCATTTACAAGGAAGGAGAGGGAGTCGAGGATCCATGAAAATAGGGATGAATTCCACATCTCAAGGGAGATATTCATAGAAGTAGGATCTATGGCCAGGAATGGGAGGTCTCGTTCTAATCTTCATTCTCCTGAAACCAAATCATTTTGCGACACTCGTGGCATCGACGGCACAAAGTGCGACACTTCAGGATATGAGACTGGGAGTGTGAAAAAAATATTGTATAACATACATCTCTATGTCTATGTTTATATATGTATTCTATTGTGTTCCTGCATAAGTTATGATCAATATAATTTAAATACATATATGAATTTAAAATAACATATAATAAGGTTATTAATAATTGATATTCATTTTTATTTTATGTTGGGAATTTTTAATCTGTAATTAAGCTTTGTTATAATATTATGCCTTACCAATACTACATGTCTAAACAAATGTGACTCATTTTACAATAAAATTATTTGATGTATATTTTATCCCATTTCTACCACTTATTAATTATTGATAAATAAATTAAAATTATAAAAACCATATTTCAAAATGAACGCTCTCATGGATGAAATTATTATTATGAAAAACTACTTTGTATTAAATTATCCACTAATTAATTTTATTATTATTATTATTCATTACATTTCATTTTTAATTTTAAAAAATTATAAAAGAATGTCATTTTTTATTCAAATAGAAAAATATTAGGTGAAAGATCTAAGCACGCAGTTACAAAAAGCCACTTGCTCCATTAGTGAAACATTAAGTCCCTTCTTGCTTCTCCAAGAATGATCTTCCGTCCTACACTAAGCTCAAGAAGCCAAGGCTAGCTCTCCAAATTCTAAGCTTCCAAAAGATCTCCAAAGGCTAAGCCTCCAAAATCCCTTATGCCAAGTTGTTTATGTTGTTTCTTTGTCTTTAATCTTCATGAGGGGTATGTTCAGTACTTCATCTTCATGAAAGATCTTATTCTTTTTTATCTTCACCCTCCAAGGGGCTGAATGGTATGGATTATTCATGTGGTCCTAATCTTTGGTCTTCTATCTTAAACGAGTGTTCATTCCTCTTCTCGCTTGATGAGTTCTTCATGGTTTCAACTTCACAAGTGTCTTTTAGCATAGTCTCCTTCTCCTCCTCTTTGAGAATCATCTTCTCATGTCAAGATATAGTACCTTCAAGTGAAAATCACCTATGATAAGATGACATTAATCCAAAAATATCCTAGTCTAACTTGCTCCATGAAAATGTTGATTGAGTTGGAATTGGGTGATAGGCTGAGAGGCATACTCAGGGATTGCACAGTGCATAGTTCCAGGGGTTAGGAGTGATGGACTAAAGCTTGAAACTATATAATGTAAATTTTTGGAGGTCTGGGAAAGATGACTGCACAGTTGAGGAGCTTAGTGAGGCAATATTGAGCCTCCAGACTACACAATGTGCAATTCTAGAGGGAGACTTGTAAGTGGATTGCACAGTTGCACAATTGAAGGACTTGGTGAGGAACCTTGATGACCGAGACTGTGCAATGCATAACAAGGGATTGGTTGAGAGGGAAGATTGCACAATTTTTTAGGGAAAGGGAGGTAATCCTTGAGCACCAAGACTTCACATTACATAGTCCTTGGAAGCAGAAACTACACATTGTGCAATTCCAGGACACAATGGACTAGCTTGAGGAATTTTATTATGCAACTTGTAGTTCAAGGAGGCTAAGTGAGGTCAAGTTGATCGGGTAGAAGATTCTTCCACAATTTGACTAAGTCTGCGATCAGTGAAGCATATGTGAAACTAGGGTAAGACTTGAAAAAGATCAGACACTCAAAACAATTGATTACAAAACATAGAACACTCAACACTTCAGCAACAATATGATCCCCTTAATGTGATGGTGAAACAATACTCTCGTCCAAGTGAAACACTTAGGGTACAATTTGTGGTGATAGTGACGACACTAGTATGAAAGTGAATGAAACTTTGGGAGTAGATCTAATACATATTTGTATAATAAATATGACCCATTGACACCAAAGTTTCCTCTTGAAATAGACCAGAGCATTTCCTTCACAATGTGTGATTCTTTCCATGCCAAAAGATGACACTTGAGAAAGTAAGAAAAATGTGGAAATGAGACTTGCAAAGGCTTAAAAAAAGTGGAATTGACACGTTCCAAAGAAAAGATAACATGAAAACAACACTTGTTAAAGAAAATGAAAGAAAAACAATAGTTGTGAATGTGTAAGTGACACTTGAGAAAACAAAGGTGTGCCAGATTGACAGTTAAGAAAACTCATCGGAATGAAAGTGCAATTGAAATCGAAGTGAGGGAGATTGTTAATGGACAATGCACAATAATTGTTGATATGTGTTCCACAATACACTGTGCCTATGAATTCCACAGTCACTATCACTAGTGATTTTGCAAGACTTCCTTTAAGAGTTGTGCAGTGTCTATGTGAGCTTGCATCGAAAGAAGAGCACTCGTGAATTCTTCAAGAACTGAGCATGCATAAGCAAGTGACTTTGACACTTAAAACAAGACTTAACACTTAACAAAACATTAGACGACCATGGAATAATAGATTGAAAGATCCTCAGTAGGCTCCAAAATTCAACTATAAGAAAAATTTGAGACGGTGTTTGTCACAGTGAAAACAATTCTACAGGAAATTTTGGTTAGAAAAATTTATTCAAAAATATTTTGTATTTTTTTATTTTGAAAAAGAATTTGTAAACATTTTACAATTATTTTCTCATTAATATCATTTGCACTTTCTGTTTCAAATATATTATTGAACATGTTCTTTTAATGTCATTTTAGTTACACTTTGTATTTTAATCATATGCTTTTATATAGTCATTATTGCATATAAATTCAATAAGTTTGAAATTTCATATTATATTAAAAAGAAAATTATACAAATTTTTATCTCATAGATAAACATTTTCAAAATTTTCAATATAAAAATATTATTTAAAAAATACATTTATCATATATAGTGATGCAGTGTACTGTTAAGTCACAATGTTATTTGAAGGTCACTAGTTTGAAACTTCATGGGCTCATGGTTTCTTAAACCAAAAATTAAGCCCATAGTCATCTCTGAAAAACATAAACAACTTGATAAACAAAAACACACTATCATAATAATAATATAATTTGTGGTAAGTGGACTATTCAAAAATCATGAGAAATTAGTCAGTTACGACTTCCTCTCATGGAAGTGGTCATAGATGAATGACTTAACACAGTTGAATCCCAAAAAATGATATGTAATATAAGGCACTGCGAAAAGCCCTCAATACTTAAATTCAAAAGAGTGAAGGGAACTCTAATTGAATGGTTCATGAGGCACAATACTTGCTAAGGTTTTACAAATGTGGTAGCAAGCTAAGTGGACTTAATTGTGGGGAAAACTCCATAGTTAAGCACGCTTGATCCAAAGGAAATCTGGGATGGGTGACCTCTCAGGAAGTATTGGTCACTGGGTGCAAGCCCCCAAAATGTTGATTTGACACTATGTGATTCATTTGACTAGTTTCAATCCCACACCTTCACCCCTGTGAGCATCACCCAATGCAATGAGTGCTAAATGGAATATCACAAATCATGAGAAATTAGTCAATTACGACTTCCTCTCATGATCCAAAAAAATGATATTTGGAATAACTTGTAATTCAAAAAAAATTAAATATATATTGTATGCACATTTTTTCAACCTCAAAAAATTATATATATCTATATATATATATATAATATAATAATTTTAATATTTTAAAAATAGTTGAAATGAATGAAAACTAGAAAGACAACAAAAATAATAATAACCATTATAAATTTTTATTTTTGAACTCTCATATCAATATAATTAACAAGACACCTTGATTGAATTAGAACAAACAACAAAATGAAATAACAACAAAACTTATTATTGCCATTAAAACTAATATAAGTTTAATCATTAATTTAATTATTCTATTCTCCTAAATTTTGTATTTTAAAATAAATAATTAAATTATCTTTTATAAAAATTATACCAAGAAAGTTAATGTGAAAACGACATGGGAATGGATTATAATCAAGTAACGCAAAAGTGATAGATAATATTAAATTTATTACTTTCAAATGAATATTAATTTTAAATAACTATTTATTATATAATTACTAAAAATATCATTTAAATATAAATAATATTTAAATTATTTATATATTCTGGAACAAGATTTTGAACTACGGGCTTCACTTTCTTCGTTAGGTAATTTCGCTTGATTGACTTACTTACAAGTTTACAATGTTTCCTTTCAATAATTTCTTGAGAATTTTTCAGCGTTTAATACCAAGACTATATTTGTCTCCCCTTGCAAGTTAGCTATGGCCATGGTTGGCGTGGCTCAGCTTCTTTTTGGAATGGATTTTTTTTTGCAAGTTTTACTCCCTTTCTTTGCCACCGTTATAGGTTCTTACCAAAATTTTATTTCTTTTCCAGGGTACTCATGCTACCATGATCCCGACCTGTCCGAAAATTCTTGGATTAGGGTTTTATAAAGAGGGACCGTGTTTTCCCTACTCATATGAATTCTTTTAACTTTATGTGTAAACTTCTAAAAGTTATATATGGTTAAAGCCTAACATCTATGGACAATTGTTTCAATATAAAACTTAGTTTCTTATGTTAAGGGTTCTTTTTCCTTGGTAAATTTTGTAGTTCGTATGTATATTGCTAAGTGTGCCACGAGGGTTGCATGACCGATATTGCAAACCCTTATGTATATTAGATATCATTTTCCTTCTACAACAAAGGTTATAATATGCTCTTTTTATGAACCCCTACATAAGTGAATAGATATCATTACCATGTCTTCTTTTTTATTTATTTAAGTTACAGTGTAAAAAGGAGGTAATGGTCCATATCGATATAGATCTAAATTTCTCATTATTTTGTTCATAAGAAAGAGGCATAACAATATACTTTATTTTTTTGAAAAAACTTGTAACTTATTTAACAATTTCCACGAGGCCTTCACACCTTTACTATTATTGTTTTTCCATTTTTTTTCTTCAATCGTATATGTCATATGTCTAATTTCTATATAAGTTCTATGTGGTTATATTTACTTCCGTAATATGCCTTCTATGTAACTTATTATATATTTTTATGTATACTTTAATGAACTATATAGTTAAAAATCTTTTTATTATTATGTACAATACAAGGTGAGAGACCTAGTGATTCCTATCATGGGAAGCTACTCCATGTTCTTCTTTGAGCCCTGACATCTCGATGTTTAGGGTTGTTATCACTAGGGTAAAGAATAAGGTTTCTCCATTATTTTTTCCTGAGACATCTAACTTGTGTATACTCTCCTCCTCTCTCAATCCTAATTACACAGCCACATATGTATAACCATAGTTATATATAGTTTTATTATCCTGTCATTTTTAATATCCAATTCGATTACCAATAGGAATTAAACAAACAAATGGAAACTAGAAGCCTTATATTATTTATACTACTTGGTACCATTTTTACCCGAGGTGACATATTATGATTTTCACCCTCATGGAGAATACGACGACGAGTTTCTAGTTAAAACCTCTTAGCATCCTATACAATAGAGGAAATACTTGACATACACTTGTAGTATTCTAGCTATCTATAGCTCAAATACATATACACACACAACTACAAACACGTGTACACATATCTACCTATTACATTTACAAACATTATGAGGATTTTTTCGTGGATCCTATATAGTACTAAAGCCTTCAATATTCATATTAACGATCTCTTCCATTTTCTAAATCAAATTACTCAACAAAAAAAAAAATTAATATAAATACACTTATCTAGATGCTTCCTAGAAATATGCGAAAGGATTCCACATTCCTCCCAACCATGAACTAGCTTTTTCAGTTAGTTCCCCATCAGCTCCACTCTTATTTGTCAAGAAAACAACACATAAATCCTTCTCAAATTCACCTCCTTAACCCTTTAGCAGATTCCTGCTAATTTTGTGGGCTCAGAACTAGTATTTCTCTCCCATTGATCCTTTTTATTTTAAAAAACATGTCTTTATCCCCGCAATTCTCTTGTATAGGTTCCACCTCATGAAATCCATCCCCACATGAAGATTTCTTTGTGGTGTCTCTTTGCTAACTATTCAGCTAAATAATCATGGAAAAAAGGAGGATTTTTCTTCTTTTTTTCATGCGCCTTCTTGGTCATAACTAATTTCAATTATTTTCGTGATGGTTAGGAGCCAAATATCACATGACAAACTTTAAAATATTTTCAAGAATATTAACATATCAATACAATTTCTTTTTATTATTATTTAAAATAAATATTGACATTAGCAAGCATTTTTTCTTTTATTATTTAAAATAAATATTTATATCATCACTCCATGCCATAAAATAACTTTTTTAGGGGTATTACATCTCCCCTCCCCTTAAAATGGAAAATATTCCTCGATGTTTTTCAAGCTTTCATTTTCTTTGGAACAACATAGGAAAAACATTCTTCACCTCATCTTCCATTGCCGAGGTGGGATCCTTAAGGCTGAAATGCTTTTGTAGCATTTTAACTAGGTGATGGCTCGATTTTGAAGTAAACCTCAATCTTGTTTTAAAACACAGTTGAAGCATGTCTCTACACATGCTATGTAGATGCTATCAATTTTTCATTCATTCACCCAATGAGGGTAAGAAACAATAATATAAGAACATCAACAATAGCAAATAACAAGAATATATTATATTTTACAATTATCCAACAGATTTTCCAAATGACAAGGAATCTACTACATAATTTCATTGTGAAATCTCAAAACAAGGGAATTTACCAATTCCATTTTTATATAGTGATCATAAAATTTGTAGGGATTAATTAATTATTTTTTTTTCAATTAAGGATATGCCATATCAGACAACATCATCATTCTTTTATCATGATTCTACAATATCAAATATACATTGGTCATGAATTATTAAAGTTTAGGACAAATTTAGTTTTATTCTACTTGCATGGTTGTCATATCACTATCTTTTTTGTTTCAGTGGACTATGTCATGACCATTTAAATTATTTTCCCATTCTCTTCTATCCCCTCTTCCACCATTTATTTTATGCATAAAGTTTGATTAGGATTTTTCATCTCAAGTTGGGTTTCTTATTCAACTCTCCTTCTATAACTCGTTTTTCCCTCTTCCTTTCTCACAGCCAACAACCATCAAGACCGAACCACAAAATACAAAGGAAAAAGAGACAACCATAACAACACAAAGGGAAAAACAAAAAGCATCAAGGCCATGCTCAAGTTAGTGAAATAAAATAGGAAAATTGCATCAACAAGTCATGGGAACATATTCCTCCCGACACACCTCACTCGTGAATTTCTCAAAACTCATTTCCTAGAGTTTTTCATTCCTATCTACACTATAGATTATTAGTTAAGGTGTTTGGATGTTATATGTGTTTTTTTCTTTACAACAATTATAGGGTCCTTTCCCCTTGCACCTTTGTGCATGTGAGTTGTCTTAGCACATTTTATATTAGTATAGCTGTATTAACATAACTATTATTTTTTGTAATCTCGTAAGGAAATACTCATATCATACATTTAATCAACCATTTAAAAATACTGCAAATGTGCCTACAATAAAAAATTCATAATGAATACTTTTGAATACTTATCTAGAGAACCATTGATTGATATCATATTTCACTTATCATGTTGGTACAACATGCATGTCAACAAGCATACGTGTCACTTGTGCCAATCTCCCATCAACATCCTCTTTTTAAGGATCTCTATTTCTTAAGATTACATACTCAAATTTCATTAGCTCCCTAATGGATGGTCCATCTGTTCCTAGTCACATTTGTTTACCATTATCCACTATTAAACATCTAATTCATGTTAGGAATAGAATCCTTGGAGCCCTTGCGCATTCTCACCCTTCATTGTATGCACCTAACATTTCATTATTTGATAAATTTTTAGTGAACATCCATATTTGTACTACTTCATCTTTTATACACATTTCCATTCATAAGGTTTTGTCATATTTTCAAAGCTTTTAAAGGAAACACAACAAATTAGAAAAAACTAGGTTAAGAGATTTCCTCCTCATAACTATGGTTGCATCATCCAACTATAATATTTTTGCAATTATGCTAGGTTGTTCCATGAAACCTAGTCGGCATCCTTCTTGTTTACCCTAATATAATAATTCAAATCATCTTTTAAGTATGGGAGCTATAATTAACAACCATTTCTTCCAATCATAATTTTCTTGTCATTTTTAATTCTAGATAAATTTAATTCTTTTCCATTGTGTAATTTTTATAAAATAGGCCAATTAATGAAAAATACAATGAACACATAATACGAGTTTGTAATCTCATAAATATTTGATGGCCAAAACATCCTTTAGGTATAAGTCGATCAAGGGTTACTTTGACTTTTTTTAGGGTCCATGGTAATTCCTTCTCAGGGAATTTTCACATTTCCAAGATTCATTTTGGCCTTGATTGTTCACACTTACTAATTTTGGTGTAAACCAATATTTTCCTAAGTATTTATAGCACCATTCGTAAGTACCTACATGCTTATTGAGAGTCTTAGAATAACCAGGATACCATTATCTTGTTATTTTCAAATTAAAAGTCTCAAATAGTTTACTCCCTTTGTTATTTTCGAGACTAATTTTCTTTCAATTGTGATATATTATGATATTCTATCTCAACTTTCCAACATTCTTATGGTTTGAACAAGACTTTTTAACCAATAATTCCTCTATACCCTATAATTACTTGTCTTTTCATGCTTATTTTCATTTTAAAAGTCTTACTGGCCATGCCCCATGCCACAATTCTTAGCTCACTCTGGCGTCACTTTTTCTAGGAAATTGCCCATCACACAATTACATACTCTATGATTCAAGAAATTTAGGCTATTGGAAAAATTGATCTCCATGATTGCTTAATCAAAGAGGTCAAAAATATTTATTTTTAATTTCCTAAAATCTGTAAAATGCCATGAAAGTTATTACGACACAAGGAAATTGTTATGGTTTCAAATAATTTTAGATAGCAATAATTCTTATTACAATATTCATTCAAGATGGTTCTTACTAGGGTTCTTAACTATTTTACAATTGTAATAGGTTTCTGGTGGTTTTCCCACATGTAGAAATTATAGTCTAGAACTATTCCTTAATTTATTAATTCTTGCAAAGGACCTCATATCAATCATGAAAATCAAGGCCTACTCATGATAACCATGGAAATTCATTTACTCATTTATTACCACAATTGGCATACTCATACGTGAGTTATGTTATTAATATATAGTCTTCATTTTTTCAATAGGTGATTTGTACATCTGTACATATTTAAAAAGAGTTGTCAACCCCTCTTTTAATCATGTGTTTCGTTGGTATACATGTTGGTCTAATTTATTGAGGTGAATTAGAGCATTCATTTATTTATCAATCTCGGTTGGTAAACTTAGAAGCAAACCAAAGTATATGGAACCTTAGATTAAACTAGTGTAGGAAGTATTTGTTTAGATTCAAATAATGGAAATGCATATTACAAATCTAAACTATTTCGAAAAGAAAACATTCAAATCTATTTTATGAAAGCATAAAATTGTTTGATCAATGGAATTGGTTTACTTTATAAGATAGAGAAGAGTCTCTTGTTCAAGAGTCTTGTTTTTTCCTTCTACAATATTTGTATAATAACATTTCCAAACATCTAATAAAGTAGGAAATAAATCATATAAATGAAAGCACGTAGATATTGTTTCTAGTTCAGTTCTTAGCTCATGGAGAAGAGTCTCTTGTTGAAGAGTCTTAGTTGTCCTTCTCACATAAAAACTAGCTACTGAAAGGAAATCAATCTTCACATAAATTTAATCTAGGAAAGCATAAAAGATAGTAAATCTTGTTTCAGTTCAGTCTATCTCATGGAAAAGAGTCTCTTGTTCAAGAGTCCTAGTTGTCCTTCTCACATAAAAACTAACTAATGAAAGGAAATCAATCTTCATATAACAAAACACACTCGCGGAAAGTAAATCACGCCCGCGTTGTGGTTGATGGGGGTCCTTCCATTCCTCAACGAGCACACGTGAACAACTATCACTCCTTAAGAATCAAGAAACATTCATAACTCATAATTGCAAGAAAATGATATTATTCATGTTGAATGAACAATCATAAATCTTATTCTAATGAATAACTGACAACTGTTGGCTTCCTTTGAAGGATTCTCCTCTTATTTATACATGAATTAGGGATATTTTCTCAATAAATGTAAATCCCTTAAATGTCTAATAGATCCATACTTGTCTCAACTTATCCCTAAATACTAGATACAAATCCCATGACACATCGAAATCTCCATGATCTTTCTCCTTCGAATATGGTCCACCTCTTGAGTTGGAAATTGAATGTGTGTTTGGGAGGCCAAGTAATATCCTTGTACAACCTCCAAATAAGACTACACATGTCACAAAACTCATAGCACAAATATATCTAAATGAAACCATGTTAATTTCCTAGCTTTTAATCATAAATTCACTTAAAAATACATAAAATAAATAGATTTGGAAAATGATTATTCTAACCCATATGATCATGAATATGATTACTTGATGTAGGATTTTGGCTAGATAATTATGAAATGAGGGCTAAATGGTTATGAAATAATGGAAATATGGATGAAGATGGAAGACAATTTTGAGACTCAACATACCCGCCAACTAAAGTTGTTGCATGCCCTCATGCAATTATTGCATTGATTCATTTATCCATAAGTTGAACTTTTTGAAATGATTTTCTTCTTTATTAGCTTTTTCTTGTATTGATTTTCTTTGAACGTTGCGTTATCATATTTGCTTTTGCAATGAGTAATACATTTGATTGCAACATATATTTTTGATGGTTGGTTCTTGTGTGATAATTGAAATTTTTTAGCGTTGGTTCTTGTGTAACAATATATATTTATATTTATATTATTATTATTATTATTATTATTCATCAAAGTACATGAAAACATTAATAATTAGCAAATCATATAATCTTTTGGAATCATACTGCAACAATAGTTGCTTGGGAAGAATATGCGAGTTGGAATGGAATGAAAATGTGTGATGAGGTATGAAATGTGAATATGAATTGATGTCCCTTGCCCCCATCTAAAGGTTTTTTTTTATTTTATGACAATATGAGAAAGGGAGTGAGGAATTTTCCAAAATTACTATTTTAACATTTTAAGGAATTGCGTGACTAAAAATTAGAAAACAACATACCTTCACTTACCTTCAATGTGGATGAGTTGTGTTTACTGAAGAGTGTGAAGAATGATGTTGGATCATGGAGTATGTAAACAAAGGAATTTGATCTACTTCTTTGTTCTCCTGTGTTGATGACAAGATTGTGATCTTTATTGTTGTTGTTACAAATTGATTCCTGCTACAAACTGTTGAAATGATGTAGTCTTCAATCGTTACAAAACCCAATGGTACAATTCTAGTCATGTCAATAAATGTATTGATGTCGGGCATGAAGAGAAGTCATTAGATTACTGGCCATTAATGAATGTCATTAACGAATGTGAGGAAATCTCGCCATTAATGTCAACGAGTGCCAAGGTACCTAAATACATCTTGTGAAGTGCTAATAGATGAGTTGATGTCGAGCCACTTGTAAGATCCAACGATTAAGGGACATTGATGTATTCCCATGATTGGAAGCAATATAACTTATCATTAATGCATACAAGCCTCAAGGTACTAATAAGGACTATAGTCTTGAACATAGATAATGTGTTGATGTTGATAGGCCAAGACTTGTTAGAAGGGAGGCATTAATGAATTCCCCATCATCTAACGTGAGTATGAAATAATGATTTTGAAGGACCATAGATGGAAAACTTGCATTGAGCGGAATTTATTTAATGGAAATGAAAATGACAAGAAGGTAAACAAGTGAATGCAAAGTAAAAGGACAAATCAACATGTAAGCGAGCTGATTGTTTTTATTAATGGTTTAATGAAAATGAATGGAAATTATGGAAAATATGAAAGGAAAATGTAAAGGAAAGATGCGACACTTGCAAGGAAAATACTGACAATGATGTTTAGCGAAAATTCTTGAATAGTTTGTGAGTTTGGATATGAAAAATGATGCCATTTATGGATGATAGAAATGGATTTAAGTGGTTCATGTTTCTTGAAATTGGTTGTAGAAAACCAATCATGCATAAATTTGCTTCCTTCAATTCCTTTATTGTCCTGGACTAGAAAACAAGCATGGCACTAATATTGCAATAAAACGTAAGTGTCTTCAAAGAGAAGTGATCAATTTCCCTTGATACATACACAAAAAAAGTTCATAATTAATGCTAGTAAAACAGGTTCATGGCGTGTCTTCATTTCAAATTACCATGGTTATTCCAATTTCACAATTGCAATAATAAATCCAATTTATAAAAAAATGGCAATATGAACAATTTCCTCAATTGATGTTTGAACCATAGAATTTCATAAAGATAAAGAAATATTATTTTTTGAATGCTTAATGATTCATGCAAAACAATCTTCGGCCAAAAATTCATCAATCAACTCTACAGATAAGGTGCCCTTTATAGTTCTTCTTCTTCCCTACATCATACTTGAAAACATAAAATTAGACAAAACCAATGATAAATTTTTACCATGATTTAATGCAAAAATTCAACCTTAACAACATTCAATTTGCAATTAAGTTTATTGAAGTGAGATATTGTGCCTTTATTCAATTGCTTTTGTCTCGTATTTTCTGATTCTTTCTTTTGTTTCTTGCTTCGACAGGTGTGTTTGAGTGAAACATTTTCTTGGAAAATAACAATAAAACATACAATATAATAACATTATAAAAATTAATGAAATATTTATAAAATTTAATAAATAAAATATATATACATAAAAAAAACATAAAAGATATGTACAAACAAAAACATAACATATAAAACATTAAAACATAAAATACTAAAACATATGTACACAAAAAAAACATAACATATAAAATATGTGTAAACAACAACACTTCACTCAAAATTTATATACAAATAAAAAAGACAACATTGAAATGAATAAAACACATAACATCGAAATTTATACAAAATTTCCCGTGAAGAATGTTAAAGATAAGAACGTGGTTTTTTTGGCCTTGCTTTCATGCATGAAACATGTTGAAAAGCATTGTTTATATCCGCTAGTGAAACACGGTGAATAGTGAAACATATTGAAGCGTTTTGATTAATTGATTTTCTCATGATCGAATTTGGGAGAAAAGGTTGATCAGAATCAATCCAAATATGACGTGGTGAAATGAAAAACGTTTTTTTATGCCAAATGAATATCATTGAAGTGAAATGTGTTTTCATGTGTTGGTCTTCTATAAGTTGACTTTCCAGCGTTACGCGACTTGACCATTACATATGGATAGGCTGCATCATTACCACACTGATAGCAACAGTTTGGTGCACAAAAATCTTCCTCCTGAAAACCATTGGAAAACAAATCCCCGTCACTAGTTGTATCAATGACCTATGCTCCTTTAATCATTGGAACTTGAGAAATATCTTGTGATTTGATCGTAAGAAGTGGAGGTGAAGTCCGAAAATCTATGCAAGTGTTTTTTCTAAAAAAGAACTCGGATCTGGGCTACAAAGTGCACACAGTTGGCAACCACAATTTGATATTCCATGTCCAATGCCAAGACTAGATTAGGATGAGAAGAAGTCTACATGAGTAAGTTCAGCTTCAGCTCATAGCCATTTGGATTATTCACGGGTGCATGGAGAATAGAAATGCAATGCGGCCATTTGGATAAACATTTGGATGCATGGTGCCCTGTGAATCACCCTCAAATGCACAACCTCGGATTTAAAAGCTGCTTAGAACACCCTTGGATTATAAATCCCTCTGAAATCAACCACACCCAAAATGCATCTATATATTGAAGAAGCCAAGGATTAGATTTCCCTCAACAACAATACTAGTATTGAATGTGGATATCAGTACAACAGCTCCTTGCCTCAGTATACCATCAAATAGTGTCAATATATTACTATGTATAATCTTTAAAATGTCTCGTTTGGCTAATATTCATGATGTGAGTGCAGGAAGAGATGGTAGTTCAGGCCAAGTAAGACGTAAAAGAGGAAAAGATTTCCTACCACGCGATGCTATAGTTAAGTCTCGTGATAGATAGTAAAAGCGTAGAATAGCAAAACCTTGTGGATGGGTCCAGAATTGAAGTGGCCTTTCCTCTCAGTAAATATTAGCGATAGATAACCAAGATTATTGGATGATGATGACTCTCATGTGGGTGATATGGATCAAATCAAGCTCGACTGCAAAAACAAGCCTTTCCGGCAGCTCCGCAAAAATGAATTAGAATGGGAATAATGTGAATCATTGGTGCACCATATATGCAACAAATTAGATCAAATTCAACGAAATATTTTTTTCTTTCTTTCATGATGAATTTTGAATTTCGATTTTAAGCCAACACATTCAATAAAATTTCTTCCAGGTCACACAAGAGCCTACTTATCAATTTTCTGTGAGTTCTTTTACACATTAGCATATGGAAATTAGAACAGAGTGAAAAGAATTGATTTTGCATTTCAAAATTTCACATTTTCCTTCTTTATAAACATGAATTCCTTTTTCCTTTTTTTTCTTTTTTCTGGTTGCCAAATGAATTGTTCTTACTGTGCCACAAAATTGCAAATTTATCCTAAAAATCACAAAAAATTGTTTTTATTTGTTAGTCCTATTCTACTAAAGAAAAGGATCATTCTCTTAAGTATAAGATAAACTCCAATTCATCTTAATTACTAAGAAAAATCGTAGCCTAATGACTAATTGAGGCTAAATTTGAATGTGGCCTTTAGGCTTTTAATCTTCTTCAACATAGCACAAATCTCTTTAGATCTTTTTGTTTCAATTGGATTTTTATTATGTTCTTGTTTTTTTTTTTTTAGTGAATGGGGGTTTTTTATTTGTGGATGTTTTGTTTTACTTCTATGTTTTCTATATACAAATGCAAAATAGACCTAAATGAAAAATTCCTAATTGCAATCAACCCTAATGAAAATTACACTAAATGAAAAATGATTCCTAAATAATCCTCCTAACTAGCTTACATCTAAGTTTTTTCCCCGATAACAATGCCAAAATGTTGTTCTAATTTATTGAGGTGAATTAGAGCATTCATTTATTTATTAATCCGAGTTGGTAAACATAGAAGCAAACCAAAGTATATGGAACCTTAGATTAAATTAGTGCAGGAAGTAGTTTTTTAGATGCAAATAATGGAAATGCATAATACAAATCTAAACTATTTTGAAAAGAAATGACACAGATCTATTTTATGAAAGCACAAAAGTGTTTGATCAATGGAATTAGTTTACTTTAGAAGATAGAGAAGACTCTCTTGTTCGAGAGTCTTCTTTTGTCCTTCTGCAATCTTTTTATAATAACATTTCCAAACATCTAAGAAAGAAGGAAAGAAAGCATATAAATGAAAGAAAGTAAATATTTTTTTTTTCACTTTAGTTCTTTTCTCATGGAGAAGAGTATCTTGTTCAAGAGTCTTGGTTGTCCTTCTCACATAAAAAATAGCTACTGAAAGGAAAACAATCTTCACATAAATTTAATCTAGGAAAGCATATAAGAAAGTAAACATTGTTTCAGTTCAGTCTAGCTCATGGATAAGAGTCTCTTGGTCAAGAGTCTTGGTTGTCCTTCTCACATAAAAACTAGCTACAGAAAGGAAATCAATCTTCACATAACAAAACACAGTTGCGGAATGTAAATCACACCTGCATGAAATGAAATAATAGAAATTAAACTATGTTACAGATGTATTTGAATTTTGGTTGATGGGGATTCGTCCATTCCTCAATGAGCACACATGAACAACTATCACTCCTTGAGAATCAAGGAACATTCACAACTCGTAATTTCAAGAAAATGATGTTATTCATGTTCAATGAACAATCATAAATCTTATCCTAATGAATAACTGACAACTGTTGGAATCCTTTGAGGGATGCTCCTCTTATTTATACATGAATTAGGGATATATTCTCAATAAATGTAAATCTTAACTATAGAATACTATGCTTCAAGATCCATAAAACTTTAGATCCATACTCAACTTATCCCTAAATACTAGATACAAATCCCATAACACATCAAGATCTCCATGATCTTTTTCGTTGGAATATAGTCCACCTCTTGAGTTGAAATTTGAGTTTTTGCATGGGAGGCCAAGTAAGGTCCTTCTATAACCTCGAAATAAGACTACACATGTCACAAAACTCATAAAACAGATATATATAAATGAAACCATGTCAATTTCGTAGTTTTTAATCATAAATTCACTTAAAAATACATAAAATAAATAACTTCCAAAAATTATTATTCTAAACCATATGATCATGAAGACGATTACTTGACGTAGGATTTTAGGCTAGATAATTATGAAATGAGGGCTAAATGTTTATGAAATAATGGAAATATGGATGAAGATGGAAGACAATTTTGAGACTCAACATACCCCTCAACTGAAGTTGTCACATGTCCTCATGCAACTATTACATTGATTCATTTATCCATAAGTTGATATTTTTGAAATGATTTTCTTGTTTATGAGATTTTGCTTGTATGGATTCTCTGCGAACTTTGCATTATCATATTCTCTTTTGCAAAGTGTAATACATTTGATTGCAACATATATTTTTGATGGTCGGTTCTTGTGTGACAACTGAAATTTTTGAGCATTGGTTCTTGTGTAACAATATATTATTATTATTATTATTATTATTTCATTTTTTTTGCATCAAAGTACATGAAAATGTTGATAATTATGAAAGAATTTAATCATTTGGAATCACACTGCAACAATAGTTGATTGGGAAGAATATGCGAGTTGGAATGAAATGGAAATTTGTGATTATGTATGAAATGTGAATATGAATTGATGTCCCTTCCCCCCAACTAAAGGTGTTTTTCAGTTTATGTGAATTTCAAAAATTGAGTGAGGAATTTTCCAAACTTATTATTTTAGCATTTTAAGGAATTGCATGACTAAAATTTAGAAAACAACATACCTCCACTTACCTTCAATGTGGATGAGATGTACTAAAGAGCGTGGCTCTTAATGTTGGATCATGGAGTATGTAAACAAAGGAATTTGATCTACTTATTTTTTCTCTTTGCATTGATTACAAGATTGTGACCATTATTGTTGTTGTTACAAATGGATTCCTGCTGCAAACTGCTAAAATGATGTAGTCTTCAATCATTACAAAACCCAATGGTAGAAATCTAGTCATGTGAATAAATGTGTGTATGTTGAGCATGAAGAGAATTCATTGGGTTACCGACCATTAATTAATGTCATTAACGAGTTCGAGGAAAAATCGCCATTAATGTCAATGAGTGGCAAGATACCTAAGTACATCTTGTGAAGTGTGAACAGATGAGATGATGTAGAGCAACTTGCAAGATCCAATGATCAAAGAACATTGATGTATTCCCATAATTTCCAACGAGAGAACTTTTCATTAATACATACAAGCCTCAAGGTACTAATAAGGACACTAGCCCCTAACCTAGATAATGTGTTGATGTCGATAGGCCAAGACTTGTTAGAAGGGAGGTATTAATGAATCCCCCATCATCTAATTTGAGTATGAAATAATGATTTTGAAGGACCATAGATGAAAAATTTGCATTGAGCAGAATTTATTTAATGGAAAGAAAAATGAAAAGAGGGTAAACAAGTGAACGGAAAGAAAAAGGACAAATCAACATGTAAGAGAGATGAATGGTTTTTTTAATGGTTTAATGAAAATGAATGGAAATTATCGAAAATATGAATGGAAAATGTAAAGAAAACATGCAACACTTGCAAGGAAAATGGTGACGATAATGTTTAGCGAAAATCCTTGAATAGTTTGTGAGTTCGGATATGAAAAATGATGGTATTTATGGATGATAGAAATGGATTTAAGTGGTTCATGTTTCTCAAAATTGGTTGTAGAAAACCAATCATGCATAAATTGGCTTCCTTCAATTCTTTGATTGTCCTGGACCCTGAAAACAAGCATGGCACTGATATTGCAATAAAACATAAGTGGGTTGAAAGAGGAGTGATCAATTTCTCTCAGTACATATGCAAAAATATTGCATAATTAATGCTAGTAAAATAGGTTCATGACATGTCTTCATTTCAAACTGTCATGGTTAATCCAATTTCACAATTGTGATAATAAATCAAATCTCTAAAAAAATGATGATATGCACAATTTCCTCAATTCATGTTGGAACCATAGCATTTCATAAAGATAAAGAAATATTATTTTTCAAATACTTAATGATTCTTGCAAAACAATCTTCAGTAAAAAAATTCATAAATCAACCCTGCAACTTTATAGTTCTTCTTCTTCCCTGCATCATGTTTGAAAAAATAACATTAGACAAAACCAATGATAAATTTTGACCATGATTTAATGCAAAAATTAAACCTTAGCAAAATTCAATTTGCAATTAAGTTTAGTTGAGTAAGCTATTGTGCCTTTATTCAATTTCTTTTGTCTCGTGTTTTATGATTCTTTTTTCTGTTTCTTGCTTTGATGGGTGTGTTTGTGTGAACCATCACAACAACTCTTTTCTCAATTTGATAAATGTCAGTGAATTTCACATCAATTTTTAGGACAATCTTTCATGGAAATTTTCTTGGAAAATAACAATAAAACATACAATATAATTACAATATAAAACTTAATGAAATATTAAAACATAGGTACAAACAAAAACATAACATATAAAACATTAAAACATAAATTATTAAAACATATGTACAATAATATATAAAACAGTATACATATAAAACATGTGTAAACAACAACACTTCACTCAAAATTTATATACGAATAAAACACATAACATTGAAGTTTATACAAAATTTTCCATGAAGAATGTGAAAGATAATAACGCGGCTTTTTTGGCCTCATTTTCATGCGTGAAACATGTTGAAAAGCATTGGTTATAATGTTGAAAAGTGAAACGTATTGAAGTGTTTTCATTAATCGATTTTCTCAAGATCGAATCCGGGAGAAACGGTTGATCATAATCAATTGAAATATGATGTGTCGAAATGAAAAACATTTTTTATGCCCATGAGAATGTCAAATGGATATCTGTGAAGTGAAGGGCATTTTTATGTGTTGCGTAGCACTGAATCATGCATCTTGCCACGTGACTTAACCATTATGTATAAATAGGCTGCATCATTACCACACTGATAGCAGTGGTTTGGTGTGCAGCAATCTGCCTCCAGAAAACCACTAGAAAACAAATCCTCATCACAAGTTATATCAATGCCCTCTGCTGCTTCAATCACTGAAACTCAAGCAATCTCCTGTGATTTGATCGTAAGAAGTGGAGGTGAAGTTTGAAAATCTATGGAAGTGTTTCCACTCAAAAAGAATTTGGATTTGGCCTACAAAGTGCACATAATTGGCAACCACAGTCTGATCTTCCATGTCCACCGCTAAGCATGTGGAAGTCTGCATGGGTAAGTCTAGCTTCATCTCATTGCCATTTGGATCATCCCAGGGTTCTTTAAGAATAGAAATGTAATGTAGCCATCTCGATAAACATTTGGATGCATGATGCCCTGTGAATAACCCTTAGATGCATAGCGTCATATTTAAAAGCTGCTCGGAACACCCTTGGATTATAAATCCCTGTGAAATAGACCACACCCACAACGCATCTTTATATTTAAGAAGCCAAGGATTAGATTTCCCTCAACAATGATACTAGTATTGAATATAGCTATCAATACAACAACTCCTTGCCTGATTATACCATCACATCATGTCAATATATTACTATGTATAATCTTTCAAATGTCTCCTTCAGCTAATATTCATGATGTGAGTACAGGAAGAGATGGTAGTTCAGGCCAAGTAAGATGTAGAAAAGGAAACTTTTTCCTACCAAGCGATCCTACGGCTAAGTCTTGTGATAGATAGTAAAAGTGTAGAATAGGGAAACCTTGTGGATGAGTCTAGAGTTGAAGTGGATTTTTCTCTTAGCACATATTGGCAATAGATCACCAAGATTATCAAATTGTGATGGATCTCACGTGGGTGATATGGATCAAAGCAGGCTCAGCTGGAAAAACAACCCTTTTTTGCAGATCTGCAAAAATCAATAAGAATGAGAATCATGTGAATCAGTGGTGTGCCAGATATGGAACAAGTTAAATCAAATTCAAAGCAAGATTTTTTTCTTTCTTTTATGATGAATTGTTGAATTTTTATTTTAAGCTAACGCATTCAAAAAAAAAAAAAACTTCGAGGTCACACGAGAGCCTACTTATCACTTTTCCATGAACTATTTTACACATTAAAATATGGAAATTAGAATAGAGTGAAAATAATTGATTTTTCATTTCAAAATTTCACATTTTCCTTCTTTATAATTTTTTTTTTTTTTATTGAAAATCTTTTTGTTAGGTTGGCAAATGATTTGTTCTTACTGCACCACAAAATTGAAAATTTATCCAAGTCACAAAGGTTTGTTTTTATTTGTTAGTCCTATTATACTAAAGAAATGGAACATTCTCTAAAGTATAATAGAATTTCCAATGCATCCATTTGTTTAACAATATCATGAGTAAACTCATATCCAATTTTGAGAAATAAAACCTAGTGAATTCTTGGACATGATTATGAAGATTTGATGTTAAAAATTATAGCATAATAACTAATTGAGACCAAATTTGAATGTGATCTTTAGGTTTTGATATTATTCAACTGTCATAGCAAAAATCTCTTTAGATCTTGTTGTTGCAATTGGATTTTTATTGTGTTTTTATTCTTTTATTTTTTAGTGAATGGGGTTTTTTGATTTGTGGATGTTTTGTTTTATTTCTATGTTTTTTTATATGCAAATGAAAAAATAAGCTTAAATGAAAACTCCTAAATGCACTTAACCCTAAATGAAAATGACCCTAAATTAAAAATTCTTCCTAAACCATCCTCCTAACTAGCTTACATCTAAGTTTTCTTCCCCAGCAACGGTGCCAAAATGTTGGTATAATTTATTGAGGTGAATTAGAGCATTCATTTATTTATCAATCCGGGTTGGTAAACTTAGAAGCAAACCAAAGTATATGGAACCTTAGATTAAACTAGTGTAGGAAGTAGTTGTTTAGATGCAAATAATGGAAATGCATATTACAAATCTAAACTATTTTGAAAAGAAAAGATTAAGATCTAATCTATGAAAGCATAAAAACGTTTGATCAATGGAATTAGTTTACTTTAGAAGATAGAGAAGAGTCTCTTGTTCAAGACTCCTGTTTTGTCCTTCTACAATATTTCTATAATAACATTTCCAAACATCTAAGAAAGCAGGGAAGAAAGCATATAAATGAAAGAAAGTAAATATTTTTTTCAGTTTGAGTCTTAGCTCACAAAGAAGAGTCTCTTGTTCAAGAGTCTTGGTTGTCCTTCTCAAATAAAAACTAGCTACTGAAAGGAAATCAATCTTCACATAAATTTAATCTAGGAAAGCATATAAGAAAGTAAATATTGTTTTAGTTCAGTCTAGCTCATGGAGAAGAATCTCTTGTTCAAGAGTCCTAGTTGTCCTTCTCACATAAAAACTAGCTATTGAAAGGAAATCAATCTTCACATAATAAAACACACTTGCGGAAAGTAAATCACACTTGCATGAAAGGAAATAATATAAATTAAACGACATTACAGATTTATGTAAATTGTGGTTGATGGGGATCCATCCATTCCTCAATGAGAACACATGAACATCTATCACTCCTTAAGAATCAAGAAATATTCATAACTCATAATTGCAAGAAAATGATATTATTCGTGTTGAATGAACAATCATAACTCTGATTCTAATGAATAAATAACAACAATTGGCTTCCTTTGAAGGATGCACCTCTTATTTATACATGATTTAAGGATATCTTATCAATAAATGTAAATCCCTTAAATATCTACTAGATCCATTCTTGTCTCAACTTATCACTAAATATTAGATACAAATCCCATGACACATCAAGATCTCCATGATCTTTCTCCTTCGAATATGGTCCACCTCTTGAGTTGAAATTCGAGTTTATGATTGGGAGGCCAAGTAAGGTCCTTCTAGAACCTCCAAATAATACTACACATGTCACAAAACTCATAACACATATATATAAATGAAACCATGTTAATTTCCTAGTTTTTAATCATAAATTCAATTAAAAATACATAAAATAAATAACTTTTGAAAATTATTATTCTAAACCATATGATCATGAAGATGATTACTTGATGTAGTGTTTTAGGCTAGATAATTATGAAATAAGGGCTAAATGGTTATGAAATAATGGAAATATGGATGAATATGGAAGATAATTTTGAGACTTAACATACCCCCCAACTAAAGTTGTTGCATGTCCTCATGCAACTATTACATTGATTAATTTATCCATAAGTTGATCTTTTTGAAATGATTGTCTCCTTTATGAGCTTTTTCTTGTATGCATTCTCTGTGAACTTTGCATTATCATATTCTATTTTGCAAAGTGTAATACATTTGATTGCAACATGTTATATTTTTGATGGTTGGTTCTTGTGTGACAATTGTAATTTTTGAGTATTGGTTCTTGTGTAACAATAAATATATTATTATTATTATTATTATTTGCATCAAAGTACATGAAAACGTTGATAATTAGCAAAGCACATAATCTTTTGGAATCATACTGCAACAATAGTTGCTTGGGAATAATATTAGAGTTGGAATGAAATGAAAATGTGTGATGATATATGAAATTGATGTCCCTTCCCCCCAACTAAAGGTGTTTTTAAATTTATGTCAATATGATAAAGGCATTGACAAATTTTCCAAAATTACTATTTTAGCATTTTAAGGAATTGCATGACCAAAAATTAGAAAACAACATACTTTCACTTACCTTCAATGTGGATGAGTTGTGTTTACTGAACAGTGTGGCTGCTGATGTTGGATCATGGAGTATGTAATTAAAGGAATTTGATCTACTTATTTGTTCTCTTTGTGTCAATGACAAGATTGTGACCATTATTTTTGTTGTTACAAATTGATTCCTACTGCAAACTATTGAAATGATATAGTTTTCAATCATTACAAAACACGATCGTACAATTCTAGTCATGTAAATAAATGTGTGTATGTCGAGCATGAAGAGAAGTCATTGGATTATCGGCCATTAATGAATGTCATTAACAAATGCGAGGAAAACTCGCCATTAATGTCAACGAGGGCCAAGATACCTAAGTACATCTTGCGAAGTAGAAATAGATAAGTCGATGTTGAGCCACTTGAAATATCCAATTATTAAGGGACATTGATGTACTCCCATGATTCCCGGCGAGAGAACTTGTCATTAATGCATACAAGTCTCATCGTACTAATAACGACTTTAGCATTGAACCTAGATAATCTGGTGATGTCGATAGGCCAAGGCTTGTTAGAAGGGAGTAATAAATCCCCCATCATCTAACGTGAGTATGAAATAATGATTTTGAAGGACCTTACAAGAGGGTAAATGAGTGAATGGAAAGCAAAAGGATGAATCAACATGTAAGAGAGATGAATGTTTTTATTAATTGTTTAATCAAAATGAATGGAAATTATGGAAAATGTGAATGGAAAATGTAAAGGAAACATGCGACACTTGCAAGGAAAATGGTGATGATGATGTTTAGCGAAAATCCTTGAATAGTTTGTGAGTTTGGAGATGAAAAATGATGGCATTTATGGATGATAGAAATGGATTTAAGTGGTTCATGTTTCTTGAAATTGGTTTTATAAAACCAATCATGCATAAATTGGCTTCCTTCAATTCTCCGATTGTCTTGGACCCTGAAAACAAGCATGGCACTAATATTTAAAGAAAGGGTAAGTGTGTTGAAAGAGAAGTGATCAATTTCTCTCGGTACATACGCAAAAAAAATTGCATAATTAATGCTAGTAAAATAGGTTCATGACATGTCTTCGTTTCAAATTATCATGGTTATTCCAATTTCACAACTGCAATAATAAAACCAATTTCTAAAAAAATGATGATATGCACAATTTCCTCAATTTATGTTTGAACCATATCATTTCATAAATATAAAGAAATATTATTTTTCGAATGCTTAATGATTCCTGCAAAACAATCTTCGGTAAAAAATTCACCAATCAACCCTATAGCTTTATAGTTCTTCTTCTTCCCTGCATCATGCTTGAAAACATAACATTAGACAAAACCAATGATAAATATTGACCATGATTTAATGAAAAAATTCAACCTTAACAAAATTCAATTTCCAATTAAGTTTAGTTAAGTGAGTTATTTTGCGTTTATTCAATTGCTTTTGTCTTGTGTTTTTTTATTCTTTTTCTGTTTCTTGCTTCGACGGGTGTGTTTGAGTGAACCATCACAACAACTCTTTTTTTAATTTGCCAAATGTCAATGAATTTCATATCAATTTTTACGACAATATTTCATGGGAATTTTCTTGGAAAATAACAATAAAACATACAATATAATTACAATATAAAACTTAATGAAATATTTACAAATTTTTAAAAATATATATATATATATAGATATATAAAAAACATAAAATATTAAAACATATGTACAAACAAAAACATAACATATAAAACATTAAAACATAAATTATTAAAACATATGTACAAAAAAAAAATAGAACATATAAAACATTATACATATAAAACGTGTGTAAACAAAAACACTTCAATCAAAATTTATATACGAATAAAAAAAATAACATCGAAATGAATAAAACACATAACATTGAAATTTATACAAAATTTGCCATGAAGAATGTGAAAGATAAGAATGCGGATTTTCTGGCCTCGTATTCATGCGTGAAACATGTTGAAAAGCATTGGTTATATCCGATGGTTAAATGTGGTGAAATGTGAAATGTGTTGAATCATTTTCACGAATCGATTTGCTCAAGATCGAATCCGGGAGAAAATTTTGATCATAATCAATCGAAATATGACGTGTTGAAATGGAAAACGTTTTTTTATGCCCATGAGAATGTCAAACGGATATCGTTGAAGTGAAAGGCAATTTCATGCATTGTTATTCTCTCGGTTGACTGGGTAGCACTGAATCATGCATCTTGCCTTATGACTTGACCATTACGTATGGATAGGCTGCATCATTACCACACTGATAGTAGCGGTTTGGTGCACAATGATCTGCCTCCAGAAAACCACTGGAAAAAAATCCCTGTCACTAGCTGTATTAATGACCTCTATTGCTTCAATCGCTAAAACTCGAGCAATCTCCTGTGTTTTGTTTGTAAGAAGTGGAGGTGAAGTCCGAAAATATATGGAAGTGTTTCCGCTAAAAAAGAATTTGGATCTGGGCTAAGAAGTGCACATAGTTGGCAACCACAATCTGATCTTCCATGTCCACCGCCAAGCATCGATGAGGATGAGCAGAAGTCTGCACGGGTAAGTCTAGCTTCAACTCATAGCCATTTGGATCATCCCAGGGTGCTTGAATAATAAAAATGCAACGCAGCCATCTGGATAAACATTTGGATGCATGGTGCCCTTTGAATCACCCTCAGATGCATAGCCTCAGATTTAAAAGCTGCTTGGAACAACCTTGGGTTTTAAATCCTTGTGAAATAGACAACGCCCACAACGCATCTTTATATTGAAGAAGCCAAGGATTATATTTCCCTCGACAATGATATTGGTATTGAATGTGGATATCGATACAGCAGCTCCTTGCCTGAGTATACCGTCACATCATGTCAATATATTACTATGTATAATCTTTCAAATGTCTCGTTTGGCTAATATTCATGATGTGAGTACAGGAAGAGATGGTAGTTCAGGCCAAGTACAACATAGTAAAGGAAACTTTTTCCTACCAAGTGATCCTACAACTAAGTCTCATGATAGATAGTAAAAGCATTGAATAGGGAAACCTTGTGGATGGGTCCAGCATTGAGGTGGCCTTTTCTATTAGTACATATTGGCGATATATCACCAAGATTATTGGATTGTGATGGTTCTCCCATGGGTGATATGGATCAAATCAGGCTTGGCTGCAAAAACAAGCCTTTTCTGCAGCTCCGCAAAAATGAATCAGAATGGGAATCATGTGAATTCGTGGTGCACTAGATATGGAGCAAATTAGATCAAATTCAAAGGAATATTTTTTTCTTTCTTTTATAATGAATTTCTAATTTCTATTTTAAGCTAACGCATTCAAAAAGAATTCTTCGAGGTCGCATGAGAGCCTACTTATCAATTTTCTGTGAGTTCTTTTACACAATAAAATATGGAAATTAGAACAGAGTGAAAATTATTGATTTTTCATTTCAAAATTTCACATTTTCCTTATTTATAAACATGATTATTTTAAATAAAATCTTTTTGTTAGGTTGGCAAATGAATTTTTCTTACTACGCCACAAAATTGCAAATTTATCCTAAAAATCACAAAAATTTATTTTTATTTGCTAGTCTTATTCTACTAAATAAATTGAACATTCTCTTAAGTATAAGAGAATTTCCAATGCATCCATTTGCGTAATAATATCATGAGAAAACTCATATCCAAGTTTGAAAAATAAACCCTAGTGAATTCTTGGACATGATTATGAAGATTTGATGTTACAAATTATAGTATAATGACTAATTGAGACCAAATTTGAATATGATCTTTAGGTTTTGATATTATTCAACTGTCATAGCACAAAGCTCTTCAGATCTTGTTGTTGCAATTGGATTGTTATTGTGTTTTTATTTTTTTATTTTTTAGTAAATGGGGGTTTTTGATTTGTGGATGTTTTGTTTTATTTCTATGTTTTCTATATGAAAATTCCTAAATTAAGTTAACCCTAAATGAAGATGACCCGAAATTAAAAATTCTTCCGAAACAATCCTCCTAACTAGCTTACATCTAAGTTTGCTTCCCCGGAAACGACACCAAAATATTGGTCTAATTTATTGAGGTGAATTAGAGCATTCATTTATTTATCAATCCCGGTTGGTAAACTTAGAAGTAAACCAAAGTATATGGAACCTTCGATTAAACTTGTGTATGAAGTAGTTGTTTAGATGCAAATAATGGAAATGCATATTACAAATCTAAACTACTTTGAAAAGAAAACATTCAGATCTATTTTATGAAAGCATAAAAATGTTTGATCAATGGAATTAGTTTACTTTAGAAGATAGAGAAGAGTCTTTTATTCAAGGCTCCTATTTTTTCCTTCTACAATCTTTCTATAATAACATTTCCAAACATCTAAGAAAGCAGGGAAGAAAGCATATAAATGAAAGCAAGTAATTTTTTTTCTTAGCTCATGGAGAAGAGTCTCTTGTTCAAGGGTCCTTGTTGTCCTTCTCACATAAAAACTAGATACTGAAAGGAAATCAATTTTCACATAAATTTAAAGCATATAAGAATGTAACTCTTGTTTCAGTTCAGTATAGCCCATGGAGAAGAGTCTCTTGTTCAAGAGTCCTGGTTGTCCTTTTCACATAAAAACTAGCTACTGAAAGGAAATCAATCTTCACAGAACAAAACACACTTATGGAAAGTAAATCACACCTGCATGAAAGGAAATAACATAAATTAAACTATGTTACAGATGTATGTGAATTTTGGTTGATGGGGAACTGTCCATTCCTTAATGAGCACACATGAAAAACTATCACTCCTTAAGAATCAAGCAACATTCATAACTCATAATTGGAAGAAAATGATTTTATTCATGTTGAATGAACAATCATAAATCTAATTCTAATGAATAACTGACAAAATTTATCTACCTTTGAAGGATTTTCCTCTTATTTATACATGAATTAGGGATATCTTCTCAATAAATGTAAATCCCCTAAATATCTACTAGATCCATACTTGTCCCAACTTATCCCTAAATACTAAATACAAATCCCATGACACATCAAGATCTCCATGATCTTTCTCCTTGGAATATGGTCCATCTCTTGAGTTGAAATTCTAGTTTGTGCTTGGGAGGCCAAGAAAGGTCCTTCACATGTCATAAAACTCATAATGCACATATATATAAATGAAACCATGTTAGTTTCGTAGTTTTTAATCATAAATTCACTTAAAAATACACAAAATAAATAACTTTCAAAAATTATTATTCTAACCCATATGATCATGAAGATGATTACTTTAGGTAGGGTTTTAGGCTAGATAATTATGAAATGAGGGATAAATGGTTATGAAATAATGGAAATATGGATGAAGATGGAAGACAATTTTGAGACTCAACATACCCCCCAACTGATGTTGTTGCATGTACTCATGCAACTATTACATTGATTCATTTATCCATAAGTTGATCTTTTTGAAATGATTGTCTTTTCTATGAGCTTTTGCTTGTATGGATTCACTACAAACTTTGCATGATCATATTCTCTTTTGGAGTGTAATACATTTGATTGCAATATATATTTTTGATGTTTGGTTCTTGTCTGACAACTAAAATTTTTGAGCATTGGTTCTTGTGTCGCAATATATTTAGAATTTTGTAGAATTTTTCTACACATCAGCTAGCTCTGATACCATGTAGAATTTTTCTACAAATCAGCTAGCTCTGATACCATGTAGAAATTCCACTTGTAGATCACCTGGTAATGCAATGTACTAAAGAAAAACACTTGATCTACTTCTACAAACAATTTAGCAAAAGCTTAATCGAACATGAGCAACATCAATAAGAACACGTATAACTGATATGAAGGAATCAATCACACATAACACAAAAGATATAACCCAAGGAAAGCCTCAGCCTAAAACAACTATGTATTATCATACAAGTGGAAATATAGTTCGAATTACACAAAGCCTTAGCTTGGAAGCTATCCAGCTCTTAATACAATCCCTCTGCTACTCATAAACAGTCAAAGGCTTCTCACAAACCTTCTCCTATGCCCTCCAAGCCTCTTATTTCCTTGTGCAGTTTCCTTGAGGCCCAGTGATGTCACATGTGTGAATTGGCCTCTTCACATACTCACTAACCTCTGATCTAACTGTACAAACCTGAAGGAGATAAATACTCATCATGGATGAGCTTCCTTTATAAGAAAAATATTCATCCAACTGATAATACACTGTCCCACATTTGATCTCAACTGGGTCTCTGACAAAACTGACATGCAACACTTATCCATGAGTGAATCCTCAGTTATCTAAAATAATAGTTGTCACATGCATGCAAGCATTAACAAACTATATTTTATTATTTTAACAACTTGTTAAAATAATCTAACTAGACTTGACTAGTTAGAACCAAGTCAACTAATTCTCTCATTATAGGACTCATACTTATTCCCTCAATTAGTGGAGGAAATTAAGGATAAATTCCTCAATCAGTGGGACAACTCATGTGCATGCTCACAAAGACTTCAAATTCGAATTTCCTTAAGTAATTCACTCAACTGAATTAATTAATTAATATTTCCAGCAGCTGTTAAGACCAAAATCAATTTTACTTCCTATAAATAGACTAGGGACTACTATAAATAGGAAGGGACCCAGAAATGCTATTTTTAGAACTTTCTATTTTTAGCAGTTTCACCTCTCACCCAATGTGGCCAATGACCTCACTAGCCAAACTTCTATTTTAGACATTCTATTTTTAATAGGTCTATTTTTAGCACATTCTAAATTTTACATTTCTTGTTGCACATTTTTCAACACTCCCTCTCAACAAGAAAGGCTTCCTCTCCAACCCGATCCTGTAACTCTAGAATGTTCTGCGTGCAACACATCTACCTAGTCCGCTCGCTCCAAAAACACTTGGAACAAAAACACTCCCAGCTAACCACTTTGTTGGGCTAGGAACATACTCTGATGCTGAAGCTCTACCCACTTCTGACAAGTGCTCCCTCTCTGACATCTACGCTACTGCAACATCTCCATGCATCTCGCACCATTGCACACCTCTCTGTGCCATCTAGCACTGTGCAAAACACTTGTGCCTCTTGCATTGCAGCAGCCTACTAGTTATACACTGTCCTGGGATTCCCTACACTATCACTCTCTCTGTCGCTCCATTCGCATCCGTCTCTACCCAATTAGTCAGTTCCTGCTACTCCACATCAGGGCTACCATAGCAAGGTCTCATCCAAGTGGTTGGGTACCTCAAGGATCCTACCCCTCCTCCTTGGGATGATCACTCCACATCACCCCACCTCCTACCTGGAGATATGGCTGCATGTGATCCCTCTTCCCACCTGGCTCGAAGTTCCCCCCTACTAGAGGTATTTGCATGAGTAGATGTCTCTACTCGATCTCCTCTCAGCTTCTCTAGTTGTGGTTGCTTCACAACCTCCGGAAGTTGCTTCACCAATTGTGGCTCCTCAACAATTGTCTAAGACTTCTTCTGGCGCTGCATGTTGAGAGGTAATATACTCTCCCTCCCAACCACCAAGTCTCTAACCTTTTCCTTTCTCCTCAAGGCTTTGCATGCATCTTGTATCTCAAGTGCATACAGGTTCTTGGATAGCACACCAATCTATTTCCACTTTCCCACTGTCACAAAATTTTCTAGAAAAAGAGCTGATTTTAAATCAGCGATATCTTCCTCATTCGAACTCTGATTCAGCCAATTTTTTTTTTTTTTGGTACTTTTCAACAAGGAATCCAAATCTGCTATTTATTTCTGAAAATTTTCTACAAAAAAATTCAGATCTGTTGTGCAAACTCTCAGCCCAAAACTCAAAACTTTGAAATCTCCTCTTCTTGTACATTGTTCTTCCTTGATAACATGTGCTCCGATACCATGTAGAATTTTGTAGAATTTTCTACACATCAGCTAGCTCTAATACCATGTAGAAATTTCCACATGTAGATCACCTGGTAATGCAATGTACTAAAGAAAAACACTTGATCTACTTCTACAAACAATTTAGCGGAAGCTTAATCAAACATGAGCAACATCAATAAGAACACATATAACTGATATGAAGGAATCAATCACACATAACACATAAGATATAACCCAGGGAAAGCCTCATCCTAAAACTCCAACTCTGTATTATCATACAAGTGGAAATATAGTCCATATTACACAGCTCTCAGTACAATCCCTCTACTGCTCATAGACAATCAAAGGCTTCTCACAAACCTTCTCCTCTGCCTTGCAAGCCTCATATTTCCTTGTGCAGTTTCCTTGAGGTCTAGTGATGTCACATGTGTGAGTTGGCCTCTTCACACACTCACTAACCTCTGATCTAACTGCACAAACTTGAAGGAGATAAATCCTCATCATGGATGAGCTTCCTCTATAGGAAAAATATTCATCCAACTGATAGTACACTATCCCACATCTGATCTCAACTGGGTCTCTGATAGAATTGACATGCAACAGTTATCCATGAGTGAATGCTCAGTTATCTAAAATAATAGTTGTCACATGCATGAAAGCATTAACAAACTATATTTTATTATTTTAACAACTTGTTAAAATAATCTAACTGGACTTGACTAGTTAGAACTAAGTCAACTGATTCTCTCATTATAGAGCTCATACTTATTCCCTCAATCAGTGGAGGAAATTAAGGATAAATTCCTCAATCATTGGGATCACTCATGTGCATGCTCACAAAGACTTCAAATTCGAATTTCCTTAACTAATTAACTCAATTGAATTATTTAATTAATATTTCCAACTATTTTTAAGAACAAAATTAATTTTACTTCCTATAGATAGACTAGGGACTGCTATAAATAGGAAGGGACCCAGAAATGCTATTTTTTGAACTTTCTATTTTTAGCAATTTCACCTCTCACCCAATGTGGCCAATGACCTCACTCATCAAAATGCTATTTTTAGACATGCTATTTTTAGCAGGTCTATTTTTAGCACATTCTAAATTTAACATTTCTTGTTGCACATTTTTCAACATATATATATATATATATATATATATATATATATATATATATATATATATATATATCATCATCATCATCGTCATCATCATTATTATTATTATTATTATTAGTATTAGTATTATTATTATTCGCATCAAAGTACATGAAAACGTTTCTAATTAGAAAAACATATAATCTTTTGGAATCCTACTGCAACAATAGTTGATTGGGAAGAATATGCGAGTTGGAATGAAATTAAAATGTGTGATGATGTATGAAATGTGAATATGAATTGATGTCCCTTCCCCCGAACTAAAGGTGTTTTTCAGTTTATGTCAATACGAGAAAGGGAGTGAGGAATTTTCCAAAATTACTATTTTATCATTTTAAGTGATTGCATGACTAAAAATTAGAAAACAACATACCTTCACTTACCTTCAATGTGGATGAGTTGTGTTTACTGAAGAGTGTGGCTGTTGATGTTGGATCTTGGATTATGTAAACAAAGGAATTTGATCTACTTCTTTGTTCTCTTTGTGTCGATGACAATATTGTGACCATTATTGTTGTTGTTACAAATTGATTCCTGCTGCAAACTTCTGAAACAATGTAGTATTCAATCATTACAAAACTCGATTGTACAATTCTAGTCATGTGAATAATTTTGTGTATGTTGAGCATGAAGATAATTCATTGGATTACAAGCCATTAATGAATGTCGTTAACGAATGCGAGTAAAACTCGCCATTAATGTCAGCGAGTGCCAAGGTACCTAAGTACATATTGCGAAGAGCAAAAAGATGAGCTGATGTCGAGCCACTTGTAAGATCCGACGATCAAGGGACATTGATGTATTCCCATGATTTCCAATGAGAGAACTTGTCATTAATGCATACAAGCCTCAAGGTACTAATAAAGACTCTAGCCTTCAACCTAGATAATGTGCTGATATCGATAGGCCAAGACTTGTTAGAAGGGAGGTATTAATGAATCCCCCATCATCTAATGCAAGTACAAAATAATGATTTTGAAGGACCATAGATGAAAAATTTGCATCGAGTTGAATTTATTTAATGGAAAGGAAAATGACAAGAGGGTAAAAAATTTAATAGAAAGCAAAAGGACAAATCAACATGTAATTGAGCTGAATGTTTTTATTAATAGTTTAATGAAAATGAATGGAAATTATGGAAAATGTGAATGGAAAATGTAAAGCAAACATGCGACACTTGCAAGGAAAATGGTGACGATGATGTTTAGCGAAAATCCTTGAATAGTTTGTGAGTTTGGAGATGAAAAATGATGGTATTTATGGATGATAGAAATAGATTTAAGTGGTTCATGTTTCTTGAAATTGGTTGTAGAAAACCAATCATGCATAAATTGGCTTCCTTGAATTCTCCAATTGTTCTGGACCCCGAAAACAAGCATGACACTAATATTGCAATAAAACGTAAGTGTGTTTTAAGAGAAGTGATCAATTTCTCTTGCTACATACGCAAAAAAAATTGCATAATTAATGCTATAAAATAGGTTCATGACATGTCTTCATTTCAAATTATCATGTTTAGTCCAATTTCACAATTGCGATAATAAATCCAATTTCTAAAAAAATGACCATATGCACAATTTCCTCAATTTATGTTTGAACCATAGCATTTCATAAAGATAAAGAAATATTATTTTCCGAATGCTTAATGATTCTTCAAAAACAATCTTTGGTCAAAAATTCATCAATCAACCCTGCAGCTTTATAGTTATTCTTCTTCCTTGCATTGGGTTTGAAAACATAACATTAGAAAAAACCAATGATAAATTTTGACCAAGATTTAATGCAAAAATTCAACCTTAACAAAATTCAATTTGTAATTAAGTTTACTTAAGTGAGCTATTGTGCCTTTATTCAATTTCTTTTGTCTCGTGTTTACTATTTTTTTTTTTCTTGCTGCGACGGGTGTATTTGAGTGAAACATCACAATAACTCTTTTTTCAATTTGCAAAATGTCAATTAATTTCACATCAATTTTTACGACAATAGTTCATGGCAATTTTCTTGGAAAATAACAACAAAGCATACAATATAATTACAATATAAAAATTAATAAAATATTTACAAAATTTTAAAAATAAAATATATATACATAAAAAAACATAAAATATTAAAACATATGGACAAACCAAAACATAACATATAAAAAATTAAAAAATAAATTATTAAAACGTATGTACAAACAAAAAACATAACATATAAAACATGTGTAAAAAAAAACGCTTCACTCAAAATTTATATATGAATATAACATATGAATAAAACACATAACATCAAAATTTATACAAAATTTGCCATGAAGAATGTGAAAGATAAGAACGCGGCTTTTCTAGCCTCATTTTCACGCATGAAACATGTTGAAAAGCATTGGTTATATACAGTGGTTAAACATGGTGAAAAATGAAATGTGTTGAAGCATTTTCATTAATCGATTTGTTCAAAATTGAATCCGGAAGAAAAGGTTGATCATAATCAATCAAAATATTACGTGTTGAAATGAAAAATGTTTATTTATTCCCATCAGAATTTCAAACGGATATCGTTGAAGTGAAAGGCGTTTTCATGTGTTGTTGTTCTCTCAGTTGATTGGGCAGCGTTGAATTATGCATCTTTCCATGTGACTTGACCATTACATATGGATAGGCTGCATTATTACGACACTGATAGTAGCAGTCTGGTGCGCAGAAATCTGCCTCCAAAAATCCACTGGAAAACAAATCCCCATCACTAGTTGTATCAATGACCTCTGCTGCTTCAATCGTTGAAACTCGAGCAATCTCTTGTGATTTGATCGTAAGAAGTGGAGGTGATGTCCAAAAATCTATGGAAGTGTTTCCACTCAAAAAGAATTTAGATCTCGGCTATGAAGTGCACATAGTTGGTAACCACAATCCAATCTTCCATGTCCACCACCAAGCATGGATGAGGATGAGCAGAAGTCTGCACGGTTAAGTCTAGCTTAAGCTCATAGCCATTTGGATGATCCAAGGGTGCTTGAAGAATAGAAATGCAACACATCGATCTAGATAAACATTTGAATGCACAGTGCCATGTGAATCATCCTCAGATTTAAAAGCTTCTCGGAACACCCTTGGATTATAAATCCCTATGAAATAGAGCACACCCACAACACATTTATATTTTGAAGAAGCCAAGTATTAGATTTCCCTCGACAACGATACTGGTATTGAATATGGATATCAATACAACAACTCCTTACCTGAGTATACCATCACATCATCTCAATATATTATTATGTATAATCTTTCAAATGTCTCCATTGGCTAGTATTCATAATGTGAGCGCAGGAAGAGATGGTAGTTCAGGGCAAGCAAGACGCAGAAAAGGAAAATTTTTCCTACCAAGCGATCCTACAGCTAAGTCTCGTGATACATAGAAAAAGCGTAGAATAGGGAAACCTTGTAGATGGGTCCAGCGCTGAAGTCGCCTTTTCTCTCAATACATATTGGAAATAGATCACCAAGATTATCAGACCGTGACGGCTCTCACGTGGGTGATATGGATCAAATCAGGCTCAGCTACAAAAACAAACCTTTTCTGCAGCTCCGCCAAAAGGAATCAGAATGGGAATCATGTGAATTGATGGTGTGCCAGATATGGAGCAAATTAGATCAAATTCAAAGCAATATTTTTTTCTTTCTTTTATGATGAATTTTGAATTTCGATTTTAAGATAACACTTTAAAAAAAAAATCTTTCAGGCCGCACGAGAGCCTACTTATCAATTTTCCATGATTTCTTTTACACATTAAAATATGGCAATTAGAACAGAGTGAAAATAATTGATTTTGCATTTCAAAATTTCACATTTTCCTTCGCTATAAACATGATTATTTTATTCAAAATCTTTTTGTGAGGTTGGTAAATGAGTTGTTCTTACTGCGCCACAAAATTTCAAATTTATCGTTGAAATCACAAAAAATTGTTTTTATTTGTTGGTCCTATTCTAGTAAATAAGTGGAACATTCTCTGAAGTATAAGATAATTTCCAATGCATTCATTTGCGTAACAAGATCATGAGGAAACTCATATACAAGTTTGAAAAATAAACCCTAGTGAATTCTTCGACATGATTATGAAGATTTGATGTTAAAAATTATAGCATAATGACTAAGGGAGACCAAATTTGAATGTGATCTTTAGGTTTTGATATCATTCAACAGTCATAGCACAAAGCTCTTCAGATCTTGTTGTTGCAATTGGATTTTTATTGTGTTTTTATCTTTTTATTTTTTAGTGAATGGGGTTTTTGATTTGTGGATGTTTTGTTTTATTTCTATGTTTTCTATATGAAAATGAAAAAAAGCTTAAATGAAAATGCCTAAAAGCAGTTAATCCTAAATGAAAATGACCCTAAATTAAAAATTCTTCCTAAACAATCCTCCTAACTAGCTTACATCTAAGTTTACTTCCTCGGAAACGGTGCCAACATGTTGGTCTAATTTATTGAGGTGAATTAGAGCATTCATTTATTTATCAATCCGGGTTTGTAAACATAGAAGCAAACCAAAGTATATGGAACCTTAGATTAAACTAGTGTAGGAAGTAGTTGTTTAGATGAAAATAATGGAAATGCATATTACAAATCTAAACTATTTTGAAAAGAAAAGATTCAGTTCTATTTTATGAAAGCATAAAAATGTTTGATCAATGAAATTAGTTTAATTTAGAAGATAGAGCAGACTCTCTTGTTCGAGACTCCTATTTTGTCCTTCTACAATCTTTCTATAATAACATTTCCAAATATCTAAGAAAGCATATAAATGAAAGAAAGTAAATATTTTTTTTCATTTCAGTTCTTAGTTCATGGAGAAGAGTCTCTTGTTCAAGAGTCCCGGTTGTCCTTCTCACGTAAAAACTAGCTACTGAAAGGAAATCAATCTTCACATAAATTTAATCTAGGAAAGCATATAAGAAAGTAAATCTTGTTTCAGTTCAGTCTAGCTCATGGAGAAGAGTCTCTTGTTCAAGAGTCATGGTTTTCCTTATAACATAAAAACTAGCTACTAAAAGGAAATCAATCTTCACATAACAAAACACACTTGCAGAAAGTAAATCACTCATGCACGAAAGGAAATAACATAAATTAAACTATGTTACAAAGGTATGTGAATTGTGGTTGATGGGGATTTTTCCGTTCCTCAATGAGCACACATGAACAACTAGCACTCCTTAATAATCAAGCAACATTCATAACCCACAGCTAGAAGGAAATAATATTATTCATGTTGAATGAACAATCATAAATCTGATTCTAATGAGTAAATGACAACAGTTGGATTCCTTTTAAGGATTCTCCTCTTATTTATACATGAATTAGAGATATCTTCTCAATAAATGTAAATCCCTTGAATATCTACTAGATCCATACTTGTCTCAACTTATCCCTAAATACTAGATACAAATCCAAGGACACATCAAGATCTACATGATCTTTCTCTTTTGAATATGGTCCACCTCTTGAGTTGAAATTCAAATTTGTGCTTAGGAGGCCAAATAAGATCCTTCTAGAACTTCCCAATAAGCCTACACATGTCACAAAGCTCATAACACACACAAACACACACACAAATAAATGAAACCATGTTAATTTCCTATTTTTTAATCATAATTCACCTAAAAATACATAAAATAAATAACTTTGGAAAATGATTATTGTAACCCATATGATCATGAAGATGATTACTTTATGTAGGGTTTTAGGCTAGATAATTATGAAATGAAGGCTAAATGGTTTTGAAATAATGGAAATATGGATGAAGATGAAAGACAATTTTGAGACTCAAGAATATACATATCTTAAGAGTACCATGTGTACACTCCATTGTGTGTATATATTTTATGTTTTTCTTTTTTTTTAATCATAAATCTTAGAATCATTGATTTATATAGAAGGTTTTCAGACCTTGCTACTCTATATGGTGTGATTTTTATTTTAACTAAACTATTGAGTAATTATAAATGTATAATATTATACTATCATCATTTTTTCGTAGTTGTTTTCAAACGTATTTCATCCAAAATATACACACTTAATTTCTTCTAACTCTTATATAATTATCTTTATTTGATTTTTAGAAACTCTTGGCAACGTTGTTGTGAGCAATGCATTTTACTTCCTATTTCTCTTCTTAGTCACAAACATACAAGATTACTCTTTCATTGTAGTTAGTAACTTAATTTACCAGTAAATATTTCATTCATCCTTATTATTTTCTTAGCTCTTTCTTTCGCATGATGATTTGGTCACCGTGAGTGCTTAGAATATTTTTTCATAAACTGTAATAAATATCTAATATAAGACAGCTATGCATATGAGTCTTCTATGTTATGTACCCAAAATCATTTTGTCTAGAACAAAAATAAGTTCTCACTATATTAGCAATACCATAGAGAATTAGTCTGAGAATTTTTTATTTTACATACAACATCCACAAGTTCATCAACATAATCAACCTTCTGTGAGCATACATATAGTTTTGAAACTTTCCAAAAATTCAAATATATCTTAAACATATATATGTATTTTTACACACATTCAAATAGAGTATGATAAATAGGTCTACAATTTTCGTTCCTTACATATTTATACATGTATACATTTCTTAGCTTGGTTATGCAAATACTTTCTCAATGCCATATATTATGAGCTTCTTTATCTACTCAATATTCAAACAATCGATATGCTAAGGAAATTGAGGGGTGGCAAAAGCTGGGACCATGTGGCGAAGAGTTGGCGGACAGCCGGGATCATACAGGACATAGAAGGTTTGATGCGGACGATTGACTATATTACGATCAATCATGTTTTGAGGCGAGGTAATAGAGCAGCCGATTTCTTAGCCAATTGGGCATGTGGAGAGCCAAACAGGGAAATGGACGGCAGTTGGTTATTATTTCAGGAGGATCCACGGTGGAATGAGTTAAAATCCATATTAAGGCAAGATAATGATGAGGCGATCGAGCATGAAAGGACTGATTAGCTGCCTCCTCATAATGGATAGGAGGGGAAAAGACAGGATCATTAATGATTGCACAGGGTGTATGAAGGCGAGAGTCGTTCAAATTAAAATTAGGAATGGTGAGTATACTCGAACATTGGGAGAAATGATCATCCCAAGAAGGAATGGGGGTCAGGTTCCGAGGTGGTGTGGCGGAAGTGTCAGAAGGACAGGGATCGTATCACATCATGATCCAAGACCTGAGACGTGTATTAATGAGAAGGATTGGCAGCAACCAAGTATCAAGGAGGAAAGGTGGCCGAGCAGGGTTATATTACTGCATGCGTGTAGCCAAACGACGACAAGGATAAATTTGGGAGTGTATAGCAGCCAAGTGAGGGGGGGAGTTTCGGATTTCCTGATTGCATACAGTCCGACGGACTTGGGAGCGAATAACAGAAGTTTTACGAAATTGCTGATAAACATTATGGCAGTGAACCCAGACAGGGGTGAAGGTAGGCGAACGCAAAGCCAGGGGATGAGTATGGATACGAAAGGGAAGAGTGCGGTTGAGGAACCGTCGCAAAGGATTTACCTTGACATACCGGAGGAGTCGGAAGAGGAGGAATTCGATATACGCGATTATATCGCAGAGGAGGAGCAGCGGCCGACCTCGGGTGGAAAGGTTGGTAAATGGAAGCAGGGCAGAGCTCCATTGGGAGACAGGGGAGATACGGAGGAGAGTTCGGAAGAAGATGAAGAGGACGAGGGTGGTAGGTGTGGAAGGAGTCGAGGTCTGAGGGGACGAGGTAACCTGAGGGGACGAGGGAGGCCTGCAGCAAGTGGAGGTCGAGGGAACCGAGCTCGAAGATCTGCTTATGAGGAAGGATCAGCCACTGGGGCCAGAGGCAGGAAGAGAGGGAAAAAGGATATGAGGAAGAAATTGCAGGAGGCAGAGGAAGCTTATATTCATGAAACCAATCCCAACATACGGAGAATTATAGACCACTTAGAGGAAGATGCAATGCAGGAACTCTCTGAGCCTGAAATGGAAGACTGGGAGAGTTTTCTCCCTGACCCGGGGCACACAAGAGGGAGAATGTCTTTATATAAGCAGTAATTACATGTCTATTGGGGCATGAAGAGATTACTAGCCAAGGCCATGGAACAAGTGGCCATGGAAATGGTGGAGCTGGCTCAAGGAATGCCCACCCTTAAAAGGGAGCTGAAGAATATCCAAGTAACTCTTCTCATGCAGGATAGAAAGATGGACAAGTTGGTGCAGATGTTTAAAGCAAGTGGAATAGAGGTCAAGGCAGAAAATGAGGCCAAGCCCGATGCAATGAAACAGTAGAATATGCAGATGCTGATAGGAGGTTTTTCTATGCTTCTTTTTGTCTTTTTGAAATATTAGATGGTCCTGCTTCCAGTTAAGAAAAGTATGTTTGTAGTAAGAATAGAGGGGTTTTTAGCATGGTTATATAGACTGAACATCTACTTTTTTTGGATGGCTGTTAAATACTTTCGATGGTCACCCGGTTTCCCTTCTGGGTAGGTGGAGTCCTGCCTGTGTATGTAATCTTTCTTTTTAGTAATAGAATCTTGCCTCAGTTTACAAAAAAAAAAATATTCAAACAATCATGGAATAGATTCCACTAGTTACTGCTCAATCAATTTTATCAAGAACTACTTGCACTCATGAATGCCCAATATACATATTCTTGCATGTAAGGGTGTTCTGCCAATAATTAATTAGTATCAATTTACTCATAGTACAAAACTCTATTACTCACCTTTTCCTTTGTTGTATAACACAAAAAAAATATTCCTCATCATTTAAGAAACACTTTTTATATTTCATGTTAGTTGTAGTCAGACATGTAGGTTGCAGTATTGTAACCCACAGATCTTATACCACATGTAACATCCCTTTAATTTTACTTAGATTTACTACTACAGTTTATATAATATATATATATATATATATATATATATATATATATATATATATATATATATATATATCATAGGCATTTTCTCCATTTATTAAAAAGTTGTAAACTTTTCTTCATAATATGATGATCTAGTTTCTAGATCCATCCTTGCTTCTACTTTCTGCCAATTTTTCTTTCTATCTATCTATCTATATATATAGATATATATATATATATATATATATATATATATATATATATATATATATATATATATATATATATATATATATATATGATATAGGCATGATTTTCTCCATTTATTAAAAAGTTGTAAACTTTTCTTCATAATGTGATGATCTAGTTTCTAGATCCATCCTTGCTTCTGCTCTCTGCCAATTTTTCTATCTAGATTGATATATGACATAGAATTTTGCTTGAGTAACTTGTTATGGCTCAACGTTATCACTTAATTACTTGGGGTGTGACTATTTGGAATGTTTGTATAACCACACTTTCCAATAGTTAAAGAAAGATATCATACTTGCATTACAATATACAACTACGATAACCATATATGCATTGCAATACCCAAGTGAATAATTATATATACCTTTCTCTATACAAATCATGTTTTGACTATATTGTATGGTATCAATATTGTAAACATTACAAAAATGGTTAACGTATATGACATGTACGTTCATGTGGAGTTTCACATATGTATTAATGCATGGGAGTGATGTGTGTAATCGTGGCCGTCTAAATTACTTAGAGTTTGGATCTATGGTGAAGTAATTTTTAGCTTAGTTAGAGTAACAACCTCCTGGGACAATATTGCCACCCTAGCCTCATTTACTCTTGCTCTAGTTTCGAATGAGCTTTGAAGTGAATGATTTTAACCTGGTAATTAGGGCTTTTCCTTACAATACTTGAAGGTATGGGCCAAAATCCTTTGTCAGTTCTCGCCTGAAAACAACAAACAAAGGCTCACTTATGTGCTGAGATAAGATTTACATATCCAGGTTGGGGATTGACCTTTACAATCACTCATTTTGCTTTGTTTATTATATAAATTCCTTATTTAGAACTAATTTGTAGAGTTTGGGCATTTTTGTTGGCTAAGTCTTTATTTCAATGTTAATTGTCATTTTTTAAAAATCATAGATGAAACCTTGGCTTCTCATGTGGCTTCCAAATTGTGGCATCCATCTGTACTAGAATTCAATACTACGACTCTGTACCTTAAGGTAATTGCATGGTAACATTTGTCAAAAACAATTTCTTAGATTCGAACCCTAACATATTTGTCCTTTTTGAAAGAAGGATTTTCCCCTATTGCATATCCTTCGATAGTAACATTTCTATATTCTGGAACATGGTTTTTAACTATGGGCTTCTCTTTCTTCATCAAGTAATTTCTCTTGTTTTACTTGGTTACAAGTTTACCATGTTTCCTTACAATAACCTCTTGAGAGAAATTTAGGGTTTTTATACAAAAATTATATTCATGTCCCCTTGCAAGTTAGTGACATCTATGACTGGTTTCACTGGGCTTTTTCTAGAATGGATTCTTTTAGCAATTTTTACTTCTTTTCTTTGCGACCATTACAGGGGCTTACTAAAATTTTATTTCTTTTCCAGGGATCTCATGCTAGCATGACCAAGACCAATAGAGAAAAAAATTGGATTAGGGTTTTATAATGAGGCCCCATGTTGGCCCTAGTCATATGAATTCTTGTAACTTTCTGTAAACTTCTAAAAGTTATATAGCAGCAAAGGCTTGACCTATGTGGACAACATTTTCAATAAAATTCTTAACTTCTTATGTTAAGGGCTCTTTTCCCTGCTCTGGTAAAATTTGCAGTTCTTATGTATATTGCTAAGTCTACAGGTGGCCTTGCAAGGACCAGATTGAAAACCCCTATATACAATATATTTTTTTTTTCCTTTTGTAACAAAGGTTATAATATGTTCTATATACATTATATTTGTTTTTCCTTCAACAACAAAGTTTATAATATGTTATTTAATGATGATGATGGTGGTGGTTAATGATCACTGAGACCAAACTTTGGTCTATCGGACCTAAAGAAACAATTTATTTAGTTTGATTTAAGATTTTATTCCTATGCTCAAAAAGCTTGGAGAGAAGCCTCCCGAGCTCACTATAATTTTGACATCATAAAAGGCTAGGAAGGTCAATATTGTGACAAAGATTATGAAACTGAGATCTAATGTGGTTGTACACGGGGCACTCTAAGAGGAAGTGGTTTCATCCTCGATGTTCCTATTCTCACATAGATGGCAGATCCTTTCCATCCATGTTGTTTTAGGAACTACCCAACGACCTGTTTCACTATGGAGCTCATGAGAAATCATTCTAAGCTTTGCTATATTAATTTTGTTCTTTGAGCTAGTTAAAATAGAGATATACTTTTGATCTTCTAGGATGGGGTTGATGACCTTCTTATAATAACTTAATTTTCTTTTAGCCGCTAAATCTTTCTCACACCACATTTTTTGTTTGAACTTAGAAGTAACATTATTTTTAATGTTATTAATGTGTAGCAATGCATCATTCTCGTTGATCTCCCAATAGTTTAACTGGGCCCTCATGTCTTTATACCACCCTCGTTTGAGCCTTAGGTGGTTTTGGCTGGAATTTAAAGCTAGCTTAGAAAGTCTATGATCTCCTATCTTATTGAGTTTGTGTTTGTACAGAAGAAGCCTAATCATAGCTAGGCTCTCGATAGGGGAAAGACCTACTTCTATAAAGAGAATAGGATAGGGTGTATTACTTTTAATTTTGAGGTTATACGTTATAAAATGCTTCTAGATTTGCTCAATATTTATCCAGGATTCTATAGAGATGTTGCAACCCCAAACCTCACATCCATATAAGATAACAGGAGTGACTAAAGTTTCAAAGAGGAACTTCTTTTTATCCCACATTATGAGGTTTGTTGTTTTACAATTATTTTCAAGACCAAAATAAGCTTTCCACCCCACATTAATCCTTTTCTCAATGCTATAGTTCCAGTTGAGCTTGTGATGAATATCAATTCGTAGGTACTTGTAAGAATACACTTCCTCCAAGTTATTATTTTCATACATAAAATTAGCGTAAGTGTCCTTCTTGTATTTGATAATCATAACTTTTGTTTTGTCAGTGTTAACAGGCATACCCATGGTAGAGCAGAAATCCTTAAGAAGCCTGAGTTTCTTATCAAGATCAGATGGGCACCTTGCAAGAAGAACAATATCGTTAGCATAGAGAAGGAGGATGACGACTATCCCAACTAATATTGTGCCAGCACATCATGCTTCCTTTAAATAGCCTTCGAGCTTGTTGATGTAAATGCCAAATAGGGTAGGGGAGAGGGGGCAATGTTGTTTAACTCTGATATTACACTTAATATCTTTCGACCACCTAGATATATGATTACCTAAGAGAGTCTTCTTTTTTCTTTTATTTAAGTTACAGTGTAAAAAGAGGTAGTGGCCCATATGAATATAAATTTAAATTTCTCATTCTTTTTTTCATAAGAAAAAAGAATAACTGTATAAGTTTTTTTTCATGGAAAGAACTTGTAACTTATTTGACAATTTCCATTTATGTTCTTTAAACATATATGTCATATCTTCTTGCTCTAGGTTTTGTGTGGTCATGTTTACTTCCTTAACCCTTATTGCTATTGACTTTCCATTTATGTTCTTTAAACATATATGTCATATATTCTTTCTCTAGGTTCTATGTGGTTATATTTACTCTCTTAATATACATATGTATAACTTTATGTATACTTTGATGAACTATATAGTTAAGAATAATTTTATTATTGTTTATAGTATTGGGCTAAAGACCTAGCAGATCCCTATCATGGGAAAGTTCTCTGGGTTCTTCTTTGAGCCCTCACATCTCGATGTTCAGGGTTATTATCCATGGGCTAAACAACATCGTTTCTCCGTTTTTATGGCCTTAGACATCTAACTTGTGCATATTATGCTCCTCTCCCTTTCCTAATTACACACACACATATAATATATACATTTATTTTATTCTGTCATTGTCAAAGTTCAATTCCATTACCAGTAGGAATTAAACAAATAAATGTGACATCCTCTACCTTTTTCTATTCATTTTGACTCTCCTAGAGAATACCAGGGTGAGTTTCTAATTAAAACCTCTTACCAAATTTTATATCAAAGGAAAGACTTATGTTGCACCTGTAGTCTTCCAACTATTGGTAGCATATCAAAGACAGATGCACACACAACTACAAACACCTACAAACACACGTAGACCATACCTAAATGTTACATTTACAAACATTATGAAGACTTTTCTGTAGATCCAATCCAATACAACAATGAAGCCTTCAAGGTTCATATTAACAATCTCTTCCATTTCCTAAATAAAATCAGTCAAAAAAAAATCAATTAACATCTATATACTTATCTAGATGTTTCCTAGAAATATGTTAAAGGTTTCCACATTCCTCCCAACCATGAACTAGCTTTTTTAGTTAGTTCCTCCCGAGCTCCAATCCTCTCTATCGGGAAAGCAACACATAAATCATTTTCAAATTCACCTCTTTAGCCATTTTATGGGTTTAAAACCAGTGTTTTGGTGCTTTTGGTTTTTTAAACAACTACCTTTATCTCCTACAGTTCTCTTGTACACGTTCCACCTCATGACATGTATCTCCCACCATTAAAATTTCTTGGTGATCGGTGTCTCTGCCAACTATTCAATTCAATAATCATGGAAAAAGGGAGGATTTTCTTCTTTTTTTCTTGCCCATTTTCAGACATGATTGATTTTAGGAGTCAAATATTACATAACAACCTTTAACATATTTTCAAAAATATTAAGAAATCAATTTTTTTTTTATATATTTAAAATAAATATTTTTTGTTGTTGTTGTAAATAAGATAGTATATTACTTGGTCAAATGACAAATTAAAAAAGGGTTGTGTGGGAAAGAACCTGACACAAAAACCAGCCGAAAAGCTAGTGTTGGTCATAGCATAGGCTATATTTATAGTACGGCCCAAACAATAGAGGGAACAAAGTACAAAAGAGGTGTCAAGAGGTGCTCTGATTACAATATTTTCTAAATTGAGAAAATAGAAGCCAAGAAAGGAAAAGAACACCTTATAACGGTCGATCATGCAGAAATTGTTAACCTTCATGACTGACAGACTTTCAAGGAGGTAGAAGAACATACACTTGGGAAGAAAAACAAAGAAGGAAATCAACTGCATCAATCCTGGTTGGTGGTGACCCGATCCTCATCTAGATGAATGGGAGTCTCCTAAGAGCTTCCCTCCTACTGCGCGGTGATGACCCAACGACTTGTGGAGGCCCCAGGGTCCTCTTTCTTGATGCTCAGGTATCCTTCAGTGGTTGAATGGACCTTCGTTGTCAACTTCTTCTTGATGACAGTAGAATTCAGAGCGTCCCGAGTGATAAATCTGAAATGGTGGATGGCTTCTACATACATTACAAACTTTTCAGTGAGTCGGTCAATCCTAATTTCTAGAGTCTTAGATCACTCCTCTTGTTCCTTCATAGCAAGCCCCATGATGGTCTTCATTTGCCACCATGTTTCAATTCTACGTGCATAGAGGTTTTCGGTTGCCTGAATGAGAGCAAGGTACGGAATCCAAGAAGATTCTGCATCAACCTCCTCTGTGGTGACCTATCTACAGAGAATATTGGCATGGGTCTCTAAGTCTGAAATTCGTTTTTGAGTTTCTAGGTTAACCGTCGTCATGAAGCATAGAATTGTGCATCTAGCAGCAGTCTCCAAATGAGTGGTAGGGTCCAGGCCCAAGGACTGCCAATGATATGCTGTGTGACTACACACACCTCCCCTACTTGGATTAGGGGTGGAATTATTCCTCACAGCCAAGAGAGAAAATGAGGGACGGGAATGCTGGGGGAACTAGAGAGTGAGGGGAAACCAGAGGAGGGAAAAGGCAGTGAGAAGAATGAGGGGAAGAAGTGGGAGGAGTGGGTTTATAGATCCCAGGAGGAGGAGGGAGACCAAAATGAGTGAGAGGGGGTGGGAAGGGGAAGCATGCAGAGATCTAAGGAGGGGCAGGGGAGTAATGGCGGAGCAGAAAGGAAGAGATTGAGAGATGGCAGTCACACAAGGGAGAGGGGAGGTGGCATCACAAGTTGTTTAGGGAGGCGAGCCTAGGATGAATTCGTACTTAGGTACTGTCCATTTGCCCTTCTCATTAAGCAGAGAATCCATCTTGTAATGCTGAAAAGTAAGCGAAAAATTATTGTTGGGTAGAGTAGTTATCTTCTTCATTAATTAATGTGCATTTATCATGGAGTTCCCCTTCCTCCAATTCCTGTGATGCTCAGGACTTCAAGTGAAGGGTACTAGCCGTACCCTCATTTGCTAGTCTATCTGCGAATTTATTTCCTTTCCTTCTGATTGTTTGAAAGTGGAGACCTGCCATGCTGTCAATTCCCTAGTTGATCCGTTGTATTATTTTGTTTAGGCACCAATTTTTAGAGATCTTATCCACCTCAAGACCCTGCTGAAGTATTTTGCCAATTTGGGTAGCGAGCATGGAATCTCCTTCAACTATCAGAGGACTGAGGTTTAGGTTGTGTGCTATGGTGATGCCAAGTTCCAAGGCATGAAATTCAGTGGCATTATTAGTGGATGAACCTATATTTCCCTCATAAATATAGATTATCTCACCTTTAGAGTTTCTGAAGACCCCTCCAAACCCTCCTAGGCCCAAATTCCCTTTACGGCGCCATCGTAGTTGATCTTGAAAGTCCCCTGCTCCAACCGGGTGCCACGCGTTATTTTTATTATCATTCCTAGAGAGGGGAGTGACTTTACAGACCTTGATATGAAGGAGATCCAACATTTAGAGAATTCTCACCTCGCGGAGAGTGGGAGGGGCTTTGATAGTCTCAGTGGGTAGAGAGGTCAATATTTCACGGAGCACGCTTTTTATCTTCATGATAATGAATTCCTCCTGGATGGAGAGGCCACGAAAGATTCTCACGTTGCGTTCCTTCCATAGAGCCCAGCAGGTCAAAAGGAATTAAATTCCATGCGCAGTTAACCAGAGGATGGGGGAAAATGGTTGTTCTTCATTTCTCGATGGTACTTTGAATGGAAGAGGGGTTCCAACCTGAGATTTTGAAGACAAAATAAATCCAATTCCAAACGGTAGACGCGAAAGGGAAGACAATTAACATATGATTGGTGGTTTCTTCTTCTTACTGGCAGAGGGGGCATCTCGAGGGGCCAATAAATCCTTTTCTTCTTAGATTGTCCCACGTTAAAACTTTTTTGTGCATGACTAACCAAAGGAAGATAGAATTTTTTGTCCAGTGCTTCCTGTCCCAGATTGCATTCCATTTCGGATATGTTTAGAGTTGTTTGTGCTTTCCAATGTATCTGTAGGCTTCGCTTGGGATGAAATGTCCTGCCGAGGTTTTTTGCCATATAAGTTTATCCTCAATAAGGTCCAGGAGGATTTGTATTTTTTGTAACTCTGAGGAGAGGTCCAACCAGTCTTTGGGGTTCATATGGGGACTCCATTCCTCGTGATTGATCCAATTTCTCCATCTGTCATTTTCTTCACATTTTCCCTAGTACTGGTTGACTTTGATCTTCCCTCTGTTTTTCATTTTAGCTTTGATATGTTGATAGTGATCTTGACAAGATCCAGCCTTTGTTGCTAGGCATCCTCCCAGAAAAGAGCCTTGTTTCCACTGCCTATTTCCCAGAAACTATGTCTTTGAATGATGTCCCTGTTCTCCCAAGCTTGATTCCAGATTACAAAACCTTTGATATTTCCGTTGAGTGTGATGATTTGCTCTTGCGTTAAGGAGGGAGTGTACCTTTCTTTCTAGAGGGTACCCCAAGGGGAGTTGTGCTTAGCAATCCATCTCCATAGGTTTTTGGCTCCCAGGGCCTTTCTGAGGAGGTCTATATCTCTAAGACCGAGGCCACCATATTTTTTGGGCGGGCATATTTTTCCCATGCTACAAGAGCCCATTTTTGTTTGACCTCTGCACCTCTCCATAAGAAGTTCTTCTAAAGGTTTATGATTTTGTTTGAAATCAATTTTGGGGCTTCCAAAGCCAAGTACATGTAAAGCGGCATGGCTTGAAGGACAGATTTAACTAGGGTAAGATGACCAACCAAATTTAGGGATCTGAAGGTCTAATTAGCCAATATTTTCTCTAATTTGTTTAGCAGGTTCTCCCAAGTGGCCCAGGAGAGCAACCTATTAGTAAGGGGGACACCAAGGTAAGTGGATGGGAGAAAGATAATAGTAATGGCCAGGAATCTGGTGATGTTCCTGCAAATGGGCAGCGGGGTGTTAAGGAAAAACAACTTGGATTTAAGGGGATTGATTGAATTTCCAGAAGCAACATAGAAGTCCATCATGATGGACATGAAAAAGGTAACCTCTTTGATGGATGGGAGGCCCATGAGAAGAGTATCATCCACAAATTGTTGGTGAGTTGTACGGGGGGGGCAGACGCATGAGGTCGGAGACCAGAGAGTGTATTTTCATGTAGGGAAGCAGTTGATAGAGTGGCTTAGCCCTTCCACCATTATAAAAAAGAGGAAAGGAGAGATTAGATCCCCTTGCCTAATACCCCTCGTAGTATTGAATGGTTGTGAAGGTGATCCTTTCACGAGGATCATGGAGAAGAAATCTCTTGACACCATAGCCATGATCCACTTGATGCTTTATTAGTGGAAGTTAAACACATCCAAGATCTCTCTCATATAGTTCCAACTAATTTTGTCAAAGGCTTTGGATATATCTAGCTAAATAATCATACCATGATTTTCTCGGGATTTGAGAGAATGAATAAACTCATGAGAGAGGATGATGTTATCCATGATTTGTCATCCTTCCACATAGCCAGAAATTTGGTGGGAGATGAGGAGAGGAAGGATGAATTTAATTCGATTGGAAAGAACTTTGGAGATTATTTTGTATATGACATTGCAGAGTGCTATGTGCCTAAATTTTTCTAGAGTATCCACAAAGATTCCCTTGGGTATCAGAGTCAGAAAGGTGGAGTTAAGGGATTTAAGGACAGACTTTTGAATTCGAGATTCCTCCAGAAGGGTATGAACAGCCATCTTTATGATAGGTCATCAAGCTTTGTAGAAACCAATGGTGAACCGATTCGGCCCTAGAGCTTTTCCATTGGGCATTCCCATGACCACATATTCCACTTCCCGGAGGGAGACTTTCCTTAGGAGCATTTTGTTATGGTCCTCTGTGACGATTTTGGGAATATTCTTGGTGATCATTTTGATATCCTGATCCTGATCATTCCTTGGTTGTTTGAGAAGAGAGCTGTCATAGATGAACTTTGTTTTAAACTCCTCTTGAGAGAATGAGATGACCCTCTTGGTTCTTCAGAGCCAGAATTCGGTTTTTCCTCCTGTGCTATATCATTGTTTTGTGGAAAAAATCAGTGTCCCTTTCCCACATTTTAGCCAATTTATTATGGATTTTTGTTTCCATAAATTTTCTTCCTGAATGACTCTTTCATCCCATATTTGTTGTAGTAGTTGTTCCTCTTGCTTACTAGTCTCAATTATCCCTTCTTGAAATATAATTTGTTGAAAAAGTTCCTGTTGGTGTTCCAAGTTTTCTTTTATTCGTAATGATATTGCCAAATGGTTCTATGCTACATTTTTTGATTTCCTCTTTGATATGTTTTAACTTTTGTTGGAAAGTATACATTTTGTTCCCAGTTCTGATGGGAGAGTAAGTCCACCATTGTTTCATTTTTTCCTTGAAATATGGGTGATTCAACTAGAAGGCCTCAAATCTAAAAGGCTTATTATTTGGACTCATGGAAATTTGAATCTTGAGAGAGAGAGGCTAGTGATCATACCCTGCTTGCAGAAGGATTCTCACCTCCGTTTCCCAGGATGTGAGATAGGTTGTCTCAGAAGGAAGGAAATGGTCTAAACGGGAGTCTATTTGACGGTCTCCTCCTCTTCTATTATTTCAAGTGAGTAAGCCAATGCTAGTAGGAATGTCAATGAGGTTGAGGTTTTTAATGGTGGCAAGGAAAGCCTCGGAGTCCTTATCTAACTTTTGGATTCCTCCTTTCTTTTCAGATAAGTTAGTTATTGTATCGAAATCACTAGCTATGATTTTGATAGGGTGGTGCAGAGGGTCAAGGAGATTGGATATGATTTGGAGCTTTTTGATACAGTCTATCACCTTATGCAGGGCATAAAAATTTGTTATACTAATGGTCTCGTTGGTGTCTATTATTCTCAGGATAAATGTCAAGGAATGGTGAGTGGCCAAAGAAGAAAGTCATGATTCCCCTCGCCGTGCTTGTAGCCATATTGGCCAAGGAGTTGTAAGGCTTGAAGAACAAGTTGAGAAGGAGGGGAGGGTGAGTTTAGTCCAGTTTCATTTCTTAAAGGAGAAAGATGTCGGAATGATCAGACAGGACTCTGATTTTTAAGATGTGTTTCTTCCCAGGACTGTTAAGTCCCCTAATATTCCAAGAGATGCAATTCATTGACATGGAGATGGGTATAGAGCTAGAACCTTTACCTTTCCTTCATTGATTAGATTGGCTCCCAGTTCTTGAAGGAGCTGACTGGTGGTTTTTCGTCCTTGCTTTCTGCTTGAGCCTTTGAGGTTGAGTCCTTCCATTGGGATGTTGGCTAATATGCCTTTTCAATCTTATACTTTCTTGTGCTGGATAGTGGGCTTCAAGTTTGAATTCTTCCTAGAGGAGATAAGCTCATTCTATTTTTTGTAACTATTGTTCTGATATGGCATTTATTCCTTTTTATTTCCATTCCTCTACAATTGTTGCAAGCTCTAACCCCTACAGAGCTTCCTCTATTTTGTTTTCCTCTCTCGTTTCCTCTGTTTCTACTTGTTGTATTTCTGTATCTTCTAGTGCCTGCTCCTTACCTCTGTTGGTATTCCCTATATCCCTTCCATCTTGGTTGATGTCTACTGGGTGCATTTCTTCCTCTCCTGCTTCATCTGCTATCATTTTGTTAGGGTTTCTTTGCTCTTGGTTATTGTTCAATACCTTGAGTTGATTCTGACTTACTTCTTTTTATAGGATCTTCTTGGGGATAGGTTTCTTCCTGTTATTCTTGTTCTTGGAGATTACTTTGGTGAATCCTTCACTGTCTTTTTGTTTTTTTGCTTGTTCTTGCACTTGAGAGGTTTTATTCATGGGACAGTCTCGAAAAAGATGTTCATGCTCGTGACACTTTATGCATCGGAAGGGAATTTGTTCATAGTCTATACTTTGTAGCCAGACTTCATCCCTGAATATTAATTTGATTTCTTCTAGCAGGGAACCAAAGACGTCTATATATATGCAAATTCAGCGGTAGGAAACATAGTGACGCAATCTCGTGCCTTCATACATTTTGATGTACTCCCCAAGCTGGTCTCCTTTACCTTTTAACACTCATGGAGCCCAATAATTAGTTGGTAAGGAGTAGAGTCGTACCCAGACTAGAACCCTAGTAAAGTCCTCTTTTTTGGTGTGAAGCTCTCCCTCCATAATCTCATGTATAAACTGGCTAAATTGAAGAAATAGGGTCCTCCTTCAAAAAAATTATCTCTGTCTTCTAAGAGGTAAAAGATGACTGTAAAAAGTCCTTCAGAGCCCAATTGAAGTCCGACCTCTCCTTTGGGTGTCCATTTTCTCTAAATCCCCCAGTTCAGGGCTCTTTCAGTTGGCCATATTCCCGTGAACTTGCATATAACTGTGTGTTCCTACATGTATTCTCTGTCCTGAATTTCCAGTTCTAGGATTTTCTTGGCTTTGGGATTACAATGGTTCTTGTTCTTTTTCCCCTGATCTTGTGATTGCTCCTGAGATTGCGAAGGATTGACGTTGGCAAGGAAGGGCAACTCTACGACCTTGCCCTTGTCTGCTCGAGTGTCCTTGGTGGATCTTTTCACTATGTCTTCGTTCCTTTTTGGCAGCTCGTTTTTCTGTGGATGAGTAGTTTCTTCTTTGTCAAAGCTTCCTCCTAGGGGCGTATAGAAGCCAGAGCTAGAGGCAAACTTTGTAAAGAATGAAGCTTGGTCTGGCAGATGACTAGAGACCATATCCTTGAAGGAGCAGGCACTAGGAAACTGTAGCGGATCCACCATGGCATGCAAGGCCCCAAGGGCCAGAACCAGAGACACCTAAGGGAAATCACAGAGCTCACACAAACCCTAGCATGCACCTCTCCTTAGATGCTTGACCTCATCAATCAATATTTTTGTTCCAATATTGTCACAAATTTTATTTAAAACAAATATTTACTTAAAAGCATCCTTTCATTTCTTTTTTTTAACTTTTGATCCAAAAATTAAAAATAATCATAAAATAACTTTTCAAAGAAATTACAATCTCTTTGTCCTAATCATTTGAATTTTTCAAATTCATAAATTATATAAATATTTATAAAAATAAAATCCAAACAAATTAACATCAATATAACCCCATATTTTTAAAATGACAACCCAAAAAATCAGTTTTGATTTTATCTTTTATTTTATATTTAAGTCCACTCCCTCGTAATAATTTGACTTAAATTCTTTTATGCGTACAAAAAAATTAAACAAGAAGAAATTATTACGCCGTAAGGCATTTCCCTCTTAAATGAACTCCCCTAAACACCTTTTTGTCTTAATGTTAACCGTCAGATCTATTGTTAGACAATTCAACAATTATCTGTTGTCCAATTATGTCTACCCACTTGGTCTGTCATGCAGACACAAATAGCCAGTTTGCTACAGAGGAGGGCTGGGGCAAATGCCTTTGCTACATGGGATTTATCAATGCAGTGGCAGGAAAAAGCACGATCCGGCCGATGGATTGAAGGTTTGTCCATAGCTATAGTCTCTGACTATTTCTCACGTGATGTATTTGGGTTTTCACGTAATCTAGTGCACTAGGGTATTGTGATTATGTATGTAGAGAGAGAGAGAGCATGGGGAACTGTGAATTTGTTAGGAATATGGGCGTTGCTATGATTTGAATACGATTTATAATGTCTAGGACGATGAATCAGATAGTGTTTGAACAGAATTTAGTTCTCAACGGGCTTGGAAAACATTTGGGTTAGTGAGTATGCCTGACCAGTTCATCATCTGGGGCTCATCAAGGCTTGCTTTGGGAATTATCATCATTTCATGGGCATTATCTAGGTAATGAAACTGCAATGCCCGATAGTTTCTTATTTTTTATTTTTGCAGAAAATTATGTTGGAACTGCTTGTGTTCCACCTAAATGAAATCTCCCTTACATAGATCATGTTGAAGCCTATGAAATACCTTGACCATAATGCGATCACAGGTGGGTAGAATCCCTTGATTGCTCGAAAAGTTGAATGTCATGAATCCAGAGGAAACTTAGATACGGTAGAGCCCTCAAATAGGATTGGGTTTTTGGGTGTAGGTTGCATCTGCCTATTGGATTAGGGCATAGGGCGACTCTGTAGGATTTGAACTTTTGACGTTTGCTTGGCAGCTGCCACATGTTGATTAATAAGCTGCGCCTCTGCTACCAAAAAACTTAGTCAGGAGACCCGTTTCTTGTTCCATTCCCGTTCCCGTTCATGTTCCAGTTTGCATCTTGACAGTACATAGAACATTACTAATCAATTTTATCGGCGAGGTTACATTTTTTATTCTCCCAAATCCTCTAGCCCCAATTCGTGTTCCATTCCTTTTCGGGTTTCTTGATTGTCATAGCTTAGGATTGAACTCACTTTGTTTAATGGTTGAATCCCATTTTTGTCTCCAAAGGGACTCCGTGTCTATTGGCTAAATCTACTTTGTCTCATGTCTGAGCCTGACTTCATAGGAATAATTAGTTTCTTTTTTTAAGGTTAATATAGAGAAATATTTGATATTTGTTATTCAATTTGGGTAAATTTTCATTGACGATGCATGTGGATGAAATGTATATCGCAAAAAGAAATTTGATTTTGACTTGGTCAAGCTCAAGGCTAAATCATAACTCCGTGTTTATTAGTTATCCATGTTCTCACGGAGGTTTGGTCTGCACTGGTCACTTTAGGTATGTTATATTTTTATATCTTGAAACTGCCTCCGTGGAGTTGTTTTTCTGCAGGAAAGAGGATACATGCCAAGGTGTCTCTAGGGAAGATTTAGATGTACTGTATTTTTCAGGTTACATCCATGTTTGATAAGAGCTATCTATCTATCTATCTATCCATGTCTTGTATTAGCTTGTGCTATTGTGGGTATTAAAACTGTCATAGAGGCTTCAAAATCCTTAATGGTGTTAGCACTAGGCATACATCCAGCAATGGATGCAATTTATGGTATCCTGTGACCTTCGCCAGATGATTACCTTATACTATTCAACGGAAGAGAAAATCCTGATCAAAGTCACATGAACCAGACTTGGAAAAAACATGGCAAATCCAATGTGGAGAGTCAACTTGGTGACATGGAAAAAATTGTCTTATTAAAAATGTCAAGAAACACACACTAAAAAATATGAGGAATATAAGCCCAGCAGAACTTAAACTTATTTACCAAAACTGAGCATGATCGACTCTGACCAGGAGTTTTGGCAAAGGTTTGACTCTGCTCACTAGCTTGGAGAGTGGAATCAACTCGCGAGTACTCGCACAGTTATAAAGAGTCCTGTTTCTAATGTTGTGATAATTGTTCATACAATTCTGATCAATTCTGATTGCTGCTGAAGAAACTTGAATTTGATGCAAATAAGATGCTATTCTACAGTTTAGTGTTGCAGAAGTCACAGATTAGTTGATGGGTTCTATCTGAAATGATTTAGTAGCACAGATTGTGATTCAGGCATTTTTTCCCATTTTTTCAAAAATTCAGCAACTGCTACAGAAAAGTAACTTAAAAGGCAGATTTTCTCATTTTCATTACACAATGACTTTTTGCTGAGCTTTTACCCTGTTAATGATTTCAAACCCTTGATTTTTTTTGTTGAGTCCAAGTAGTGCAACACTATAACAAACTTCTGAAACATACATAAATGCTTCTTCCTTAGCAGTTTTCCTTTTCCCTAAGGCGTGGAACCATAGGAAGGTTTGGCTCCTATTAGGTGATAGGGTCCCAAATTGTGGGTGTTAGAGTTTCCAGACTTTCTAGGTTTGACCCACCCATGGGGGTGAAAGTCGGGTTGCCTGCTGAAACACATGGATTCAAATTGATGGTGAGTCAAACTTGATGTCAAAAAGTTTAACTTGCTACATGAATAACTCGACCTATGAGTACTTAATGGGTTGTTCATGGGTCAACAATTTTTGACCTGTGGACCTGTCAGAAAACTCGCCACCTTCTTTTATATATCTGAGAGAGTGAGTTTCTTTGCTTCATTTTCTTCTCTGTTTTTCCCTAATTTCTGCTCATCTCTCCTCGAGTTTTAGCTTACCTGATTTGAACTCACTTTTTTTTCCTCTGCCATGTTTTTTGTGAGCTGAGCCTGGTAACTGCAGTGTTTGGTCCCATCTAGGCATTTGTGTGATCTAGTGCACATCCTCCTTATCACTCATTAGTTACAATTCAGGTGACAGGAAGAATGAGAACACACCAATACAAACGTGGGAGTCCTTGCATGGATGCTGCATTAAATCTGGTTTATTTAGGTGATCACTAATGTAATATGAATTCCATATTGATAAGAGATTAACATATGTATTATCGAGATGCATGTAAGAATGGTTCTTTTCCAGGGAAAGTTTGATGAACTTGAGCTTCTTGTGGTTACAGTGTCTTGGTTATCCATTTTTTAATACATCAACTTGTGATGTTTCGGCTTATTGTTTTGTGCTCTTATTTTGTTGGCTAGATGCTGAATACTATCATTCTTATACACTATCAAGTTCTCTTTGTTGATTATGGTAGATGAATAGATGTGAAAATTTTCTCTACTGCATTTTCATGTATGTGCATCATTGCTTTATTTCACTTCTCAATGCTATTAGGAGTCGGGATTTAGGTTTTATATTCTCAACATATTATAGATATGCTTTTATCATGATTTTCCAGGAGCTCCTTTAGTGCTTGTACTTTGTATTCTCATGGATGTATTTAGCAGTCCCATTGACCTATTTGTTGTTATTTGTTGGACATCAATAAAATTATCTTATCATATCTCTCCATCTGGACATAACTTGGTTTTCAAATCTGGAAGGAAAATAGGTTATTAATTGATTTGGCAATATATATAATTTTATTGTGGCTTCTTCAATGCAGTGGTGCAAATATATCTGATTGGTAAAGAGAAAAAACAGAGTAGAGACCTTGTTGTTGCTCAGGACTCACTATATATTTCTCCTGATATTTCCAGTTTCTCCCAAGATTTTCAAGTTGTCAATGATATATTAAGAATTCCTCAGTTCCAAGTTTATTCTTGCTGATATTTTTAGATAATTTTCAATATTTCCCCTGACATTTCCAATGAGTTTCTATTTGGACCCTTGGCAATATATTCCCTGAAACGTTATTTGCGTTAATGCTTCAATGTGTTTTTTTTAATGATCTACAAGATGATGTGAAATTCGTTGGGAGTCAATTCAGATGTTATATTGTTGCCATTGGTTAATTGGTACTTTTGTGATTCTTAATTCATACTATGCCTTCATAAATAACCAAATTAAACTATTTTGCATTGCATCTACTTGGCGTGATCACTAACATAAGATTTTATCTTGGGTCCCATGTTGTGTGAGAAATTTAAAATGGACAAATGCATCTTTCCTCAGTCACAAGCCCTATGTAGAATACTATAAAGTTGAATTATCAAAGTCTAGAGACAACGTGTTCCCCCGATTGTTTCTATCTAAAAACATTCCTAAAAAGGAAACAACCAGTAAACTTGGGGAATTAGGGGGAAATGCTATTCCCACCAAAAAATCCAAAAAAATAAAAATAAAAAGAACAAATAGAAAGGAAGGGGTTCTTCAGTAAATCATTACCCTGTGTTGTTGATCAGAAGAGAAATTTGTGATACTTGTATTTCTATAAGTAATAGATATGTACAATTAAACCACTCTTCAACAGATATATGAAACGTAAATGTTGCTTCTTTAGCATAGTTCTTTCTCCCATAGGCTATGGAACTGTAGGAAAGTTAGACTCTGTGATTTGACAAAGCCCTATGTTTTCTGCATCCCCTTTAGCCATTTTTTGTATGATTTAGGGCACTTACTCCCCAGGAATCATTAGTTACAACCTACATTCTGAGAAGTACTAGACCCAACCAATGTTGTCCTTACAATATATTGGTTTTTCACACGTGAAGATGTGTGGAAATCCTTGAACTGATGCCATATTAGTGTTGATCTATTTAGGTAGTTACTAGCATTTTATGACTTGCCAATGGAAAAAAAACATTAACATATATGGCATTGGGATACTCACAAAACTTAATTATTTAGGAATGGTTCTGTTCCGGGAAAGGAAAGTGTGAAAAACTTGAGCTACTTATGGTTAACATGTCTCACGTTTTCTATTATCATTTCATGTGCCCATTTTGTTGGCTAGTCACTAAACACCATCTCTGTTATATGTATTCAGTTTGTCATTACTAACTTTGAGCAATCAATAGATGAGAGGATTTTCTGTTTCTCCATTTGGGCATAACTTGTTTGACAGATCTGGAAGAAAACTAGTTCACAATCGAGATATTTACGTCGTAAGGTGTTTCCCTCTGAAATGAACTCCCCTAAACGCCTTTCTGTCTTAATGTTAACCGTCAGATCTATTGTTAGACGATTCAACAATTATCTGTCGTCCAATTATCTGCCCGTATGTCTACCCACTTGGTCTGTCGTGCACACACAAATAGCCAGTTTGCTGCAGAGGAGGGTCGGGGCAAATGCCTTTGCTGCACGGGATTTATCAACGCAGTGGCAGGAAAAAGCACGAAGCCAGGGTTTGAGATACGATGAAGAAAATTTCGATCCGGCCAGTGGATTGAAGGTTTGAGTCCATGGGACTCTCAAATTTCTCATCTCACCGCAGTAACCATTGCAACTGCAATTGGACACAGAGTAATTCTCTTGGTTTAGGGTTTCCAGCTTTGACTAGGTCTTCAATTCGAGACAGTTTGGTACCAAATCTAGGCGGAACTGACATTTTTACATCCAGGGTCGAGCTTTAGTGCCTTACCAAGCAGGCATGATCAAATTTCCGAGGTCATTTGCAGTAATTTGAGCTCACTTTCGACCAGTTTTATCCAAAGATTGTAGTTTTTAAGCTATGCAGACTCCAGGCGGTTCCGTTCCTCAGTTGGAGGCTATATTGGAATGGTTACAGCAGGAAATGGGGTATAAACTGCATGACCGATATTTATCTTCCAACAAACCCCTGCCATCGCCGAAAGATCTGAAGAAAATATGCAGGGGAAATATGTTACCCATCTGGAATTTCCTACTGCAGAGAGTAAGGTCCGAGAAAACATTGGAGAAAATTAAGAGAAACATTCTTGTGCACCGCAACCCTAGCATCGCAGTCGGTCTGTAAGAAGGATTCGAGGCAGCAGCAAAAAACTTAAATGTGAAGGAGGAGGAAGTTAAAGGCAAAAGCAGGAAGAGATATGACGACAGAAGCAAAGGAAAGGTGGCCGAGGTTACCAAAGCTAAAGAGCCTCTGGAAAAAGGACACACTTCTAAAGCCTATGAGACCCGAGAGAGGGCTCTGAGAGAACGAGGTGCAGCTGAGAAAGAGGTAGAAAGACTATGCCACGTCCTTCAGCGGCAGAGGAAGGAATTGAAGGGACAGATGCTTGAAGCTTCCAGGGAAGAAGCTGAATGCAAAAGAATGCTTGATGAGAAATCAAATTATAGGTACAGATTTAAAATTTATTGTGTTGTTGATTCATTTTCTAAAATCAGACTAGGTTTCGTTACCTTGTTCTATGAGAACGTTACATTATTCAAGTTAGTTTCTTGGTTAAATTCTGTCGCTTCTGAAAAGCCTGTGTATCAAATTAGTTTTGTGGATCTTGCAGCTTGTTTACATTAAGCTATTCTGTTAAATATTAGGAATATCCTGGTTTCGAATATGCTAATTAATGCGATAGGTTCAGAAGGGCCTTGACACTGTGCTCTTTTTAAGCTCCTTAATGATAAATACGGAATAAACGAACTGATTATACCCGATCCCAGAGTTACTCATTATGCTCCAAAATTCCTGATGTAATATATCACAGGGAATGATCTATTACTCGTAAGGCAGTGTGTGGCTGAATTTCATTTTGTCAAACAGGAATAATTTCGTGCAATAACATTGAAATCAAGTTTAACTGGATAATATATACTGTGAAGAACATTAAGGAACTTCGCTCAAATTTTAAAATTATTTCTAAAGTTTTCATTGAAGTATCGCCTTTTGACTGTTATTTTTTCTTCTTCTTTTGTATTAGGCATAAGCAGGTAATGCTTGAAGCTTATGACCAGCGGTGTGAAGAAACATGCAAGATTTTTGCAGAATATCAGCGACGACTTCATCGTTATGTTGATCAAGCAAGGGATGCACAGCGAGTGAGGGTTGGCAGTGGGCAAGATGCAACTCCTGACATTCTGCATGCCCGTAACGAGCAGGATACAGTTTATGCCACAATTAAGGGCAACAAGCCAGCGGATGGTCTCATTCTTATTGAAACAGCACAGGAAAGGAGCATTAGAAAGGCATGTGAATCACTTGCAGCTCATCTCATTGAAAGAATACGGAACACTTTTCCGGCTTATGATGGGGGTGGTGTTCAGGGACATGCACATCTAGATGCTGAGAAGCTAGTTATTGATTTGGATGGGGAAATACCAAATGATGTGAAGGATCTTGCTCTAAATTTGCTTAGGAGTCCTCCACAATTGCTACGTGCAATTACTACATATACAACTCGAATTGTCAATCTAATAAACCGAGAGACTGAGAAAATTGATGTCAGGGATGATGCTGAACGTCTGAGGTATTTGATTATTGCTTTGCCTTCTCCATTAGCTTTAATTTTGATTTACCAACAATGCTATGAAAGCAGATATCTGTATTTCCATTATTGTATGATCACAATCTTGTTTTTGAAATAATAGCTGATCAATTGTCTGTTATTATATTTATAAAATGCCTTCCTTAAATACAATAAAAGTATTGGAAGTGCCTCAATACCATGGAACCCATCCCTCCTCTCCCCCTCCACTGAGAAATTGCTTTTGGAAACCACTCATAAAAATTTCGTGGGCATTTTCGAACAATGAGCTTTAGGTGTAGTTTCTAGGAAATTGAAGGAGAATTTCAAAATTCCAAACAATGGGGTTTTTGAAAAATGGCCTCAATTAGATGAGACATGAGAATTTTTTTAAATTGTCAACAGTTTGGGAGATTTTGTTGGTTTTCTAAAGGGTATATACTCAGTTTTTGGCATGGCCGAGTTTTGCAAAACAACTGATCCTTTATTTGAAGGTTGGTTGTTGGGTGCATGTTTCCTTCATGGCTTGGAATTAGAAGCTTTGATATCATAAAAATGCTTTTTCAGATCTGGGTGCATATTCTACCAGAGTTTTAGAAGTCACTGGTTTTGATATCCAAGAGAAGATTATTCATAACTCTTTTGTATTCATTCAGTTTTATTCATCGCATACATAGCTTAATAATTTTGGCTCTGAGCACATTCTAATAGCAAATATCTTGAGTCTGCTAACCTATTGCATTTGTTATAAAGGGAATTTCCAAGATCTTGGTCTGGTTTCCGACTAACATTTGAGAATGTTGAAGTTCTGTCTATGTCAAATATTGGGGTATCGTGTATATCTAGTATAAGACGATAGCAGATTGATAGTTATTATAAATCGTGAATTGCCTCTGTGTTTTCGATGTTTAACAAAGGGAGTGAAAAGAACTATTGGTGATGTGGCAGCAGCAGGTTCATAATAGCACCCCCTTGACAGTTTTCAATACCATGGAACCCATCCCTCCTCTCTGCCTCCACCGAGAAATTGCTTTTGGAAACCACTCATCAAAATTTCGTGGGCATTTTCCAACAATGAACTTTAGGTGCAGTTTCCAAGAAATTGAAGGAGAATTTCAAAATCCCAAACAATGTGGTTTTTAAATTGTTGCATACCAGAGTTTTTAAATTGTTGCATACCAGAGTTTTAGAAGTCACTGGTTTTGATATCCAAGAGAAGATTATTCATAACTCTTTTGTATTCATTCAGTTTTATTCATCGCATGCATAGCTTAATAATTTTGGCTCTGAGCACATTCTAATAGCAAATATCTTGAGTCTGCTAACCAATTGCATTTGTTATAAAGGGAATTCAAAGATCTTGGTCCAATTTCCGACTAACATTTGAGAATGTTGAAGTTCTGTCTATATCAAATCTTGGGGTATCGTGTAGATCTAGTATAAGACAATAGCAGATCGATAGTTATTATAAATCATGAACCCACTCTGTGTGTTCGATGTTTAACAAAGGGAGTGAAAAAAACTATTGGTGATGTGACAGCAGCAGGTTCATAGTAGCACCCCCTTGACAGTTTTCAATACCATGGAACCCATCCCTCCTCTCCCCCTCCACCGAGAAATTGCTTTTGGAAACCACTCATCAAAATTTCGTGGGCATTTTCCAACAATGAACTTTAGGTGCAGTTTCCAGGAAATTGAAGGGGAATTTCAAAATTCTAAACAATGGGGTTTTTGAAAAATGGCCTCAATTAGATGAGACACGAGATTTTTTTTTAAATTGTCAATAGTTTGGGAGATTTTGTTGGTTTTCTAAAGGGTATATACTCAGTTTTTGACATGGCCGAGTTTTGCAAAAAAACTGATCCTTTATTTGAAGGTTGGTTGTTGGGTGCATGTTTCCTTCATGGCTTGAAATTAGAAGCTTTGATATCATGCAAATGCCTTTTCAGATCTGGGTGCATCTTCTACCAGAGTTTTAGAAGTCACTGGTTTTGATATTCAAGAGAAGATTATTCATAACTCTTTTGTATTCATTCAGTTTTATTCATCGCATGCATAGCTTAATAATTTTGGCTTTGAGCACATTCTAATAGCAAATATATTGACTCTACTAACCAATTGCAATTGTTATAAAGGGAATTTCCAAGATCTTGGTCCAGTTTCCGACTAACATTTGAGAATGTTGAAGTTCTGTCTATATCAAATCTTGGGGTATCGTGTAGACTTTAAGTGACGACATACTTTCGATTGAAGATCCACAAGCACCAGAGAACAACATTGGGAATAATTCATATAATATTTTGAAGCAAGTGAAAAAACACTTCAGTGTAGTATAAATATGCAACAAAGTTTTGAGGCTCTCCATCAACAGGTAGTTATTGTAGTATTGGTAACAATCGTGAGTCCAAAAGATACAATTTCAGGGGGGAAGTTGGGCCAAAGATATTTATTTCCTACATAATGCAGAAGGTTTGGTCTAACTTCATTTCACTCTTGGCTATGCTTATGAAGAATAAATACAATGACTTTGTGCATTAAGAAACAACAGAAGAATGCAAGGAAATTTGCAGAATTTTTTTTATATCATTCTCTAAGAGAGAAAGTATATTATGTTGGCCTTCCTAGTCACCCAGGCCTTTAGTTGACATATTCACAGACAAAGAAAGGACAGCTCTTGTGAAAGCTAGATGAGAGGATAAAATGAAGTATGTCGCTCAAAAGAATAAAGGAATATGCAATAGCCAAAAGTAGTGCAAGAAAGTAACACCTTTAATTGCTAAATGAACCAGGATACTGAATGAAAAACAACAACCCACTACAAAATTTTACTGGAAGAAAACAACAAAGCCTGTTATGAAACTATGTACTGAGACTACTGATGATTTTTCCATAGAAGCTAAAGAGAATGCTTTGGTTTGGTATCATCTTGATGCTGATCTGGATTTTTGATCTTGCCAATCCAAGGAGCTATTTAGATAATTTGGAGAGTGTGTTTGCAAACAAGCAAGTGAATGTCAAAATTGTACAACATATTATTGATGTTTTTGTTTATAGGTCTACTATGGGATCAAGGTCTATGGAGAAATATTCAATATTTAATATTGTATAATGTGTATGTTAGCTACAAGTTTATGTATGTAAGCTAATGATGGCTTCCATCAATCTCAATCTATGCAGTTTCTTAGGCATGAGAAGATGCTACCTCTGCAATTTGGTCATGGATTCAAAACAGAGCAGCAAAATGTTGATAATAGAGATGGCTTCAGTGGTGTCTATGACCAAGTTGTTCACATGAAGGAGCTTATTTTCCTTGAAGCACATGCAGAGCCATATATGAGGGAATTGACTGCCAGTGATGTTGTCATAGGTACATTCGTAACTCTTGTTGGAAAAGAGAGGGTAGGAAAATAACGTACAAATATTGAGAAACACCAAACACAATGGATTTCCAATTATTGATGGACTCCTATATCATTGTTTTATGGCATTAGGATATCAAAGAGATGAAAACCATGGTTTTTGATAGCTAGGCACTTTTTTTTTGTAGTTTTGCCAGATGTCTAGGAAAAGAGTAATTAATTTATCCTACGAATTTTACCACTAATTATATTTTTACATGAGTAATTAACCCATGGATAAAGTAGAGTATATTTTTCAAATAAGTTATATGAAACAAAAGGTTTTGTAAACCATACTTCAACAGATGACAAAAATTTCTCTTTCAAAATTGGATAAAAGGACCATTGGATGACAAGTGGCATAGTTGACCCTGTTTAATTAGAGGTCGATAGATTTTTAGGAATATTTACAACAGATTCAAATTTGTAGGCAGGATATCAATAGTCAAAGAATCAATTTCCAAATTGATGGCAAAGGATTTTCTATCATTTCTGTATTCCTTGTAGCAACTTAAAGTTTATTTTATTTTTAGTTTACTGTTAGGATTTTATTCCTAAAATCTTGTAACAGCTTGAGGATTATGTTTTTCCTATATATTCTTTCATTAGAATATATATTTGTAATGTAAGGGAGGTTGGATTTTGGTGTAAAAAACCCAGGTTTGTATACTGTAGAAGCTTGATAAAGTACTCCTTGTTATGCCTAGAAAACTGGCTATTGCTAACGGCATAAGCTAACGGCTATCTTGGCATTTTGACTGCGCAGTGGAGGATGTCCATTACATACCTAACAAGAAGGGTTCTTTGAGAGTAAGTATAGCTATTAGTTTAATTCTTGTCTCTGGGTCCAGAATATTGTTGAAATCTTCTAATTTGACTGTTTTGTGATAATATTTGATGGTATTATTGTTCATATACTGGTGAATATTGATCAATATGAATGATTTTCCTTTCACAGTTCTTGTGTTTTGATTCTTTATGAATAGGAATTGATTCATTCAACTAAAATTGGTATTGTTGATTTTGATGGTACTTCTGTTCTCCAGCTTGATAATTGGGTGCTTTGCCGAATTTACATGAAAATTTGTCATTCTTAGAGAGTACAAGGGGTGGAACGAGATGAATCACCAAGTGCAGATGAAGTGATCGCTTCTTTGCCTGATATTGATTAGCAAAACAAACTGCAACTACCCAAAATTGCCTCTTTCAGTGGGTTGTTGGAGAGTGACGATCCTTTCATAGATGGTTTTTTAAACGATGAAGCCATGGATGGCAATGGAAACAACAACGGACTACCTCAAGTCCAGTCTTCCAACCTCTCTCACAACAATTTCATCAATAACAATGACAACAATAGCGATTGCCGATATGAAGTTGTCCCAAAACAAGAAGAATTGGCAGTGGAGAATGACAACAAATTCAATTCTCTCAACAGGACCCTCTCCTTAGCATATAGGGATGATGAAACCAACCCTGCAAAGAGATTCAACAACATGTAGAACAACTACAGCTACAATGTCAACAATAACGTTTCAGCCTTGCTTAATTCAATGCAGCCCAATCAAACTTTCCAACAGCAAAACTTCCTAAGTGCATTGAATGACAGTGAACAGAATTTCAGACTTCACTACATTCAGAACATGCATTGGACCACCTAAGCAACTGCTCATCACAGAGATTTTGAATTCTTTTCAACATGACTAAGATTGGTATACGTCAAAATTTTCTGATACTAACTCAAAATAAATTGTTCTTTCTACAACTGATCTGTATAATAGTTTCTATGGTATACATGAAAATTGTCATAATTTGTGCATGGAATGAATAGTAGCATCTTGCTATATTTTTTGTATAGCAATAGGTATATACAATCAATGTATCAGGTGCAAAGAAACTGTCTATGGCTTCAGGCCTTTATTCATCAGACCATTGTAGCATTTCACTATGGTATATTATTGTTTATAGAGGAGTAGACAAGTTGTTCATACAAAAGCCTTCCTAAAGATGAGAAGGCTTATACTTCCAATTTCTGCATAAGAGCAGAAACTTGTACAATAATATCCCAATATTCAATCAGAAGGTTTGCAGTTAAAATCTCCATAGTATTCATGGGATGCATAGCTATAACAATCATCAGATCAGAATGTTTGCAAGAGATCAGGAGACCCATATCTACAATTAAGTTTCTGTATCAAACCATACTAAAGCAACAATATCAAATAAGGAGGAGACATTACATAAGAGAGACTCCAAGACTTGCTAATATTGCTTGTCATAGTATGAAAAATCTGGTTTACCTCTGTATCAGATCTGTAAAGATCTTAGAATGAGATCCAGACATATTAATGTGAAAATTTCTGTGCATATTAGATATAAAAGATTTGAGTTTTGGGTTATCAAAGCTATAGACTGAGAACTACATGGATTGCTTGATAGGATGGCTAGTTCGATTTGTATATCAGGATTGCTAGCTTCTTTGGGGTGGTAGTGTGAGATGAATGGGGAATTGCTACTCGTTTCATACTTTAAGAGGGAGATGAATTTCCCAGTGATGGTGGTGATGAAGGAACTCAACAAAAGCACAGAGAATAGCATCGCTGATTGAATAAAAAAATCAATTGTGTAAATACAAATAACACACCCTACAAAGTGATGTCTGCTTTTTCTGCAAGGTTATCATTTTATCAGTATTGTATAGAACATAAACAGTTAGCAAAGCTACAAATGTGAAATGTTAATTGGTCTTTGTTAGTCAATTCTAGTTTGTGCACATATGGAATATTGTCCAGTGTGTTTCTTTGCAAAAGAAACACATTGCCAAATAGTTATTTTCAAATAGTGAGTTACTGCTGCAACTCCACGTTGTAAATGCTAGAGCCTGTGGAAGGAGACCTCCTTATCAGTATACGCTGTGTTACAGAATTATTTGATTATATAGTTTATTAGATATTCGTTGGGGCATACGGCACGTTGGCTGGGGTTAGATACAACGAATTAGATTCCACCCACAAAGGTAGCATAATATTTGGTTCTCATTGGTTGGCCACAGGAATCCACAATATGGTACAGCAAGTTCTATTGGATGTATACTAAAATAAATTTTTATGTTTTTGGCGACGATAATCCTTGACTATTCATGGTTCCAATTGGATTTATGGTTTAGCCAAGGTTACACCATTTTGGGTTTCGTAATATACTCGCTAATTCTGGATTTTTCATGGTTTCACTTGGATTATGGTTTAGCCATGGTTTCACCACAATCCAAGAGATTTTGGCTTTTGTAATATAGTCAACGTCAGAGAAAATACAAACGACCCAGAACATTAGAGAAAATACAAACGACCTAGATCCATCGAAACCTTGGAAGTTTGTCCATGAACTCTTCAGATCCATCAAAACCTTGAAATTTTGTTCATGAACTCTCCGAATCTGGTATAAAATGTGTACTATATTTGAAACTTCAATTTGCCATTAAATTAATGGGACATGAATTCCCACAAAGAAGTTTAGAAAGGTGCAATTAAGTTGAGCTTTCAACTTGTCATTCAATTGCTGGACACTGAATATTAAATATAAGATAAATATATAGGAGTAGCATGCGAGTGTTAGTTTTATAAAGAAGATTCTTTTTATTATTAATAAAAATATAGATAGTTAGTTTCATTTTAAAGGGTTATAAATATGAGTTATAAATACAAGACTTAAAGGGTTGTAAATATTTAAAGGGTTGTAAATATGAGTTATTAATTGTTTTTATGCAAAACCTGATAAATAGTAATTTAGTAATTTCTTTTTAATTGAGCAACTCAAATTCATGTTTCTTTAGGTTGAAGGTAAAGCCACTAAAGTGGAAAAAATTGTGATGCCAATAATAGGGATCGTAATAAGAAATTTAATATTCCAAGAGGAGGAGGTAGTAGTAGATTCTAATAAATTAGCAATGCAACAACATAAATGTTTGTAACAAATTTAGAGAGATCCACCTTGTTGAATAATTCACACACTACATGGATAATGGATTCCCGCACTTTATGCCTTACGGCGTTTCCTTTGCAACATCCAGTGCAAATGCTAGTTGTTAATGATATGATCTCTCTTACACTTCATAGTTCGAGAAAAGAAAATCAAATTACTTCACCCCATTCGCATAACCATGAGAATTTTATTATATGAGTTTAAGTTGGAATTATGATAAAAATAAGACAAAGAAGCATAATTTGGAATGGCGTTGTGTAGCCGCGAAAACTAGTTGGACTTTGTTTATTTTGTCTTAAAAAAAAATAGATAGTAAGAGTGAGTGAATCTTGTTTTTGTGGTTGGAAATGAATTTAGTATTATCAAAAATTTATTGTAACATCAAAATCTTAAAACTTAAAATTTGATAACTGTAATGAAGATTTCCTACAATTTCTCTAAAATTTTAAATATAATTTATCATAAAGTGGAAAAAAAAAATGGAATATTCTACCCAAGCTGAGGAATTTCCCAGGACTGTCTGTCGAATGGGAAAACTTCGGCCATCGGCAAATGTAATGTCAAAATTGTGTGTCAGCGGATCCGTATGGCAGGATCAAGGATTCATGTCAGATTCGATGTGATGTTCGTCTCGATCTCTCCGTTGCTCGTTAATGGAGTGGATGGCGGTTAGGTGAAAGCAAAAACCATTCCTGAATTCTCCATTCTCCATTCAAATTTGAAAAAACCATTCCTGTCCATGTTTTGGAAAAGAATTTTCCATTAAAACTTGTAGGTTGAATTCACTGAATAGAGTTTTGACATTGAGATTGCCAGCGGCCCAAACAGTCCTTGCTTACTGAACTCCTGGACAGTGAAGTGCCTTGGCCGCCGGCCTGTATTGAACAAGTGAGTTGTCTTTTCCCCTCTCAACCCATACTAGCATCCCATTACCCTGTTCTTTTCTATGCAAAATTCTGCTTCCTTCTCTCTCTGTTTTGTGTTGTGCTTATATTAGAGGTTATGTTTTGATTTGATTTTGGTCTTTTTTTTGCTGGTTTTTTTCAGTCCTATAAAGTTGGCCAAGAATTGTTTCCTTGAATGGTGCATGGTACTTTGATGCAGCTTCATCCTTAGATGGAGAACGGATGGACTAGTGTAGGCTGTTACGGAATCTGATTAGAAATCACAAGGGCTGCCTCTAGCGCTTACAATATTGTTGCTTCTTTGATTTTTCTTTACTTTTACATAGAATCGTCATGCCTGTCCAGGGTGGATCGGATCCAAAGCGGAAAAAGGAAAATATGGTGAAGGGATTTAACTCTAACCCTAAACAGCCCAGCCCTAAGAAGATCATTCAATGCAATCGAAGAATGGAAATTAAATCCCAAAAAGAATTTTTGGAGAACCACTTGTTAATCCATCTACAAGCCCAAGCCGTTCGTTGTAGGCTAAATATCCCAAGTCCCGCTTGTCTCTTTGCGCCAAAGCCGTTTGTTGCAGGCTAAATATCCCAAGTCCGGCTTGTCTCTTTGCGCCAAAAGAGCAAGGTTTATCTTCTCTTTTGTTTTTTTTCTTCAATTGATTTTAACAGTGACTCTGGTGGTTTATTTTGTTTTGAACAATTTTCATTACCCTTTAATTGTTTCAGGTGAAAGCCAAAAAAGTTAATCGTTTATTGGTTACAATAAATGTATTGGGCAGCGTTGGTCCATTAAAACTTTTGGCAAGAGAAGATGAGACTGTGCATAAAATAATTCACACTGCTCTGAAATTGTAGAAGGTCGTGTGCCAATTCTAGGCTATAATGCTAAAAAATTCGTGCTCCACTGTGGTTACAGTGGAAAACGGAAAGTAAGGTTATACCATATTTTTAATTTGTAACCATCTATAGAGGTTTTCCTTAATTTAAATCGTTATTGTTCTCTCCGTATTATATATCTTTATATACTTCTTTATGTGCATATATGTTAAAGCATTTATATATAAGAGATTAATCATCCAAAAAAAATTGTTGCAATGGGAAGGAAACAAGTAAAACCGTAAGAAAACTATCGCAAAGAAAGATCACTTAAAGGTAAAGTTGAAAATTAGAATCTTATTATTGTACTGAGTCTATCACTATTCTAAATTTTACATGATTCATTTGAGATTAATTTGATATATAAGTGTTTTGTTATTATTGTTATTGGAGTTGTCTATAATGCGATTTTTTGGAGATTCCGGTGACTAAATCCGGCGGAAGAAATTGAGGTTAAATCTTGATTTGTTGCAGTTAAAATGGTTTTTTAGCTGCATATTTGGATTCAGCACCCTGGAAAACCCCTGGGACGCTTTGATTGTGCAGAAACTAATTATAAAACTTGTGATTTCAATAAATTGCTGCCGGATTTTGACCGGAAAAACCCACCGGAAAGGCTTCCAAAAAGTCGCATTATAGACAACTGCATTGTTATTTAGAGCCGTGAAAACCTCTCAAGTTGTTGGAGTTTTAGGAACCAGGAATTTACTATAGGAAAAAAACATGGTAGTAAATTTGAAAAGGAGGGGAAAGTTATGTAAAATCCTCCTGCTCACTAACACCAACATCATTTGAAGGGAAACCTGAAGGGAAACCTCCGGAAAAGTTGGTGGAAAAATTTTCGTATTTCTTCTCATTGAATGAACCTTTATACCAATACACTATTTGTCTCCTGCAACGAGGTTGGTTATAATTTTCATGCCTATCGTCTTTACTTTATAGAGCATGGGGTTATAATTTTCATGTCTATCATCTTTACTTTATAGATATATGTTGTAAATTTATTGGCATATTCATTGTTGAAAAACATTTGAGCATGTTATCACATGAAAGACATTAATGTGAATTGTGGAATGCTTTTGAATATCAAATTAACCATTTATTGTTACAATCTTCATAGATCTAAATATAAGTTTTTGGATTTAAAGTCATCTCAATACAATTTTTTTATATTTAGAATTTATTAATAGATGTTTTTCAAATTCATGCATGTTACAGTTTAGATTTGTTTAATAATCTCTTTTTTTTTACAAGAACACATCAATATTTATGATGTTAAGTTGACTTTCTTACCTCTTCCATTGTGAATTTTTTTATTGGTTTACACTCTTTTTTTATTTACTAGTCTTAATTTTTATTTGTGATTAATTGAATTAATTTTCATTTTTTTTAATCAAAATTTTTACTGTTTTATATTTTTATTAGTTAAATTAATATTTTATATAACTATTCGATATGGTTTTATAAGATATTTAACACCTAATATAGGTGAGATATATTTGTAATTTTTTAAGTTTTAAATTAAAAACTAGTTCTTGCTATATATGATTATTATAAATCAAGCACAATTAACACTTAATATAGGTGAGATGCATTTGTAATCTTTTAGGTTTTAAATTAATAACTAGTTCTTACTATACATGATTATTGTATATCAAACACAATTAAAGATTTCCTTGTCTTTGAATATGTGATAATGATGTAAGTGGAAGAAATACAAAGGTTTCATTATCTTTGAAGATCCATGGTTATTGATTCAAAAATTTGTATGAAAATAACAAGGCATTATATAAAAGACAAGAGAAAAGTGGATGAGAAAGATGAGAAACATTCATTTATAAAACAAAAAATTAAGTAGGCAATAACATTACTATTAGTAGCATGAATATGAATTTCCATGTTTTTATTTTAAACAATATTAGAATACATGTTTACATCATTAAATGTGTTTCACCATATATGAGATATGGTATTATGCTTACAAGTCAGCAATGTCTTATTATATTAGCCTTATTAGCTTCACCTTATTACATAGTAGTTGACATTAGATTCAACACCAAATAAACCTAAACAACATGGTTTAGTTTCCATTGAAAATTTTGTTACAAAATTTGTTCCTATTTAATGGGTGATAGATTCGTATAAAATTGCCCCACTACTACTTAATCCCATCAGCAATGTTAGCTATAAATATGCATCATTTAACAAGTATTCACTTTCCAAATCATTTTAGTTTCATACATACAATATTGTCATGCATAAAAGCATATGCAAATATTCATTAATGTGTAAATGCCAACAATAGTTGAGTTAACAATATAAACATTTCCAATTCCCCATAGTGTATTGTCATCAACAGATCGATATATGAAGTAAGTATCATAATCACTTGTTTACGAATTGTAATAATCTTAAATTGAATTCAATTAATGCATATAAGTTCTATTAGTTAGTTATACAACACTAACCAACCAACCATCTTAATGCATCCATGACAAGACTTAATCAAAAATTAGTTATTACAATGAAGTCTCATTACTCGACTCATTATTTATTTTCAATATCTAAAGGGGTTCTTACAATGTCTTTTAAAACACTATATCATCATATCCAAGGACATTCCCTGTATTTTATTATTAAACACTCATGAAGGTTTTCACCCCTCACTCAATGGCTTATAATGGATTTCATCCCTTATCCATTGTCATAAAATCTTACAAGGAAATATCACTTAAATAAAACATATGTAGCAAAAATCTATTACAATCATCATGATATCATTTGTCTTCAATATTTATATCTTTGTCGTCTAGTTGTTTCATCAGTGGACCACCCTACAACTCGCACCCATTTGCATGGACCATTAATTCTTTACCTGCCACAATGTTAAATATAATCTATACTTTGTGTAAGTAACCAACTTTTCCTACCAATGTTGTCATTAACAACATTGATATCATGATTACATTTATAAATAATCATATTAACTAATATATCCCCTCGCATAAGCACATATTCTTAGAGGACAAAACACTAAGGCATTCCTTTGAAGGAACTAACTAAAACATCAGTTATAATTTTCTTACATGAAAATTTACATAAACTTTATCAAAAGAACTAGTCCTTTAGCTATTACTTTTGATGCATGCAAATATGTAAAGCAATCTAACACAACTTGTTGTCTCTTCCCGCATGCGAATGTATATCCTTTCTAATGAAAGCTAACGCAAATCTCGCGTGCATACACATCTCATTCAACAAGAGACTAAGATAATAGTTATGTTAGCATAAAAGTAATCACATATCATTTTCCTAAAGAAATATGGCTCAATAGTTCCTCTATCCATACAAAGAACATATCTCTATAACACAATGACTATTCTTTGTGCATCCAATAGCTTATCATAATAGCCCTTCTTTAATGTATGCAACACATATTCCCTTCTCTAATTCTCGACAATAAATCATTAATGATGGTGTTTGAGAACTATGAATGATACTTAAAAGCTACTCATCCATGCCCTACTTCAATATTTTCAATTAGAGAGTGCATTCAACAATAACATTGATTATATGAATAATTTATTATATGTATGTGTGGTTATAGCTTAAATATCACCATATTCTTGGGTGATGTAATATTCTCGAATAGAGATACCAAGAAACAACAATATTTTCAAAACGAGGGAACAATACAACCTGAAATTTTATTTGCATAAAAAAACTAGGAATTACGACTATGAAAATTACTTGCTAAAATGAACGTAAATATGAAATTTTCCTCTAAATTTTATCTCTAGATCGACCTCCAAGATTAATGAATGAGTACATCCCATAAAATATGTTGTGTTAGGGTCTCACAAATTGTAGTTCTTCCATTGAAACACGCCCTTCTAAGTAGGGGGAGCTCATATGTCTCTCTGAAACAAGGGATATTGAAGGTTATTAGACCTTAAGCACAAAATTACAACAATATGGAATATAAAATAACAATTTATATCTTCTCAACTATCAAAGTGACCTTCTTTTATAAATTATACATGCAATGACTCGCATCAACTTCCATGCATTTAAGTTAACTAATGGTGAACTATGATGAGATGGCCATGCACACGGCTAAAGGAAGTATAATTGAGTTTAATTGAAGTGGAAGTGGAGGGAATAAGCATGTGTTTAGTCTAGTGGAGATATTCTTATGTCATGTGGGAGAGAAAAAAAACATGCACCTAGTTAACTGGCCTACACACTCGGTTATCTCCCTATGAATGCATGTGTTGTGGTTAACTCTAAGAAAAGTGTTAACTAATTCCTAAATTAGTGCATGCATCTCAGTTGTCTTAGTTCACTCATGCATGTGCTCCAAATAAATCCCAATCACACTCAGTCTTATACATGTGCATTAATCCCTGTGCATGCAACCAAACCCAATGTGGCTTTGTGTCCTTTTCCACTTGGGTAAGCCAAGGAAATGACAATTGATTTTCTATTTTTTTTCTGGTTTGAGTTGGGGACATTATAGTCATCCCCACCAAATAATGCTTATCCTCAAGCATTTGTAGATTAGGATGCTTAAGCATATCCTCCCCTTCCCACATAGCATCCTCCAAGGGAAAGTTTTTTATTCTAAGATTACTTTATTTCTCAAACATTTCTCTTGACTTGTAGATTGGTCTCTAGAATAGGTGGGTATCAGTTTTCCTTCTTCATCCATGGGAGGTAATTTTGTTGAAGGATTCACATGCTACCCAAGAGATTTTTAGAAGCATGATACATGAAATACATTGTGAATCTCGCTTGTAGAAGGAAACTCCAACTCATACACTACTTCACCACTTCTCCTAATCACCTTGAAAAGCTCGTAAAATTTGGGGTTTAAGATTTTCCGTTTCACTAATCTTCAATAAAGTTTGTCTATAAGGTTGAAGATGCAAAAAAACCATGTCTCCCACCTTGAAAGACCTCTCAACTAGATGGCGACCAAAATTGTCTTATGTGTTCTTGTGCAATTTGAATATTCTTTTCGAGTGTATTGAGGATATATCAGTTCGCTTTATCCCACTTAAAATATTTTGGAGCCCAACAATAAGAAAAGACAAAATACAAAAAAATAGAAGCTTCATAACCATACACGGATTTGAAAGGAGTCATGTCGATGTTCATGTGTTATGTAGTTTTGTAACAAAATTCTACAAAATGTAATCATTTTACCCATGCTTTTTGATGTCCCAACACATAGTTCCTCAAGTAGCCCTCAAGCCATTTATTAGCAATTTCTATTTGGCCATCTGTTGAGGTTGATATCTAGTGCTATGATCAAGTTTTGTTCCTGCCAAAATAATCAATTCTTTCCAAAAGGTGCTAATGAATATGTGATGCCTGTCACATACAATCCTCTTAGACACACCATTAAGTTTGAATACGTGCTCAAAAAATAGATAAACAACTTATGGATATTTACATTCAAAAGGAAGCAGAATGAAATGAGCATATTTCATATTTAGTATTTCTGGCTACTGCAACAAAAATAAAATTCTCACCATTTACCTTTGGCAGTCCTATGGTAAAATACACGAATATTTGTTCCCACTTTTGGTTGGGAATAAGAAGTTGTTCTAGTAGCCCTACAAGGAAGGAAACTTCAACCTCGTTTAGTTTGCATTCTAGAAATTCGCTCACATTATTGAGAACATCATCCTTCATACCCTTCCATGAGAACCTTTCACAAATAGAGTTGTATGTCTTAAGATAACTAGGGTTACCAACAAGCTAGTTGTTACGAAAAATGATTATAATTTTGTGTTTAAAATTACTTTCGAGTACTCAATAGATTCTATTCTTGTAGTAGATGGTCTCATTCATCACTTTATATCTTCCATCACCATTTTTACCTAATAAAATATCACAAGAATGCTAATTTTTTGCACATTTTGCTAGCATGTGATATTTCTAAAAGGTTGAAATTTTTGAAGGTGAGAAAAATAAAGGATTTATAGATAATGCATCAAAAACAACATTATTCTTCCCCTTGATGAATTCAATGTCAAAATCATACCTTCGTATCATAATTACCCATCATTTGTCTCTCATTTAATTATTTTTTCTCCATGAAATACTTCAGGTTGTTTTGATCAATCCTCACAGTAAACTTGTTTCCCACAAGATATTGATGAAAATTTTCAAGTGCATGCATGGTGGCCAACATCTTCTTATCATATGTGGAGAATCTCCTTTCAACTTTATTCAATTCTCAACTTTCATAAGCAATGGGATGCTTTTCTTGCATTAAAACAACCTCAATAGCAATACCTGAAGCATCACACTCAAGCACAAAAGGTTAAGAGAAATTTAGTAAATAAAAAACAGGTACTCGTTACCTTTTTAAGATGATCCATAATTCCTTGATTCTCATACATCCAAACAAAAGAATCCTTCTTGGTCAAATTTGTCAAAAGAGCAGTTAATGAAGAAAATCCCTTCACACATTATATAATATGTGCATTGACCAATAAAGCCTGACAATTGTGACACGTTCTTCAGTGGAGCCTACTCAAGCATAGGTTTAATCTTCTCTCGATGTGCCTTCATACAACCTACACCAATGATATATCCCAAAGATAATAGCTCAGTCATGTTGAACTCACACTTCAAGGCTTTTGCAAAAAGCAACTAGCCGCTAATATACTTAACATTTCATCAAGGTGTCGAAAATGCTCTTCCCATGACTTGTTATATACTAATATGCCATCAAAGAAAACCAATACAAATTTATGCAAATGTTTGTTACACATAGCTCATGAAACATTGAAAAGTAGTTGGAGCATTTGATAACCCAAAGGGCATCACCAAATACATAAAATGTCCGAAATGGTACCAGAAAGTTTTTTTGTGCACATCCTTATCTAAAATTTGAACATGATGATATCCTAAACAAAGATCCATTTTGGAGAAATATATGGCTCCATGTAGCTCATCCATCAACTCATCAATACACAGAATAGGGTACTTTTTCTTGATGTTCTTCTTATTTAGTGCATGATAATCAATGCACATCCTCAAAGTGACATCCTTCTTTACTTAAAAAAATAGAGGAAGCTAAAGGATTAGAGCTAGGTTGTATTGTCTTGTACCCAACAACTCGTAAATAGTCCTCTAGGTATCATCCTGGATTCATTTAGGATGGCAGGTAGGCAACCATAACTTCTAGCTTCTTGTCCACAAGCTCAATAATATGCTCAAAACCAAAATATAGATGTAGGCCATGTGGTAGATCTAAAACCATCATATTATAATTTTACATGATATCCACATTGTCATGTATCGCTAGACCTTCCTAAAATGAAACATTGCACTGTCCACTCAGCCTCATAATGTTGAAAAACTCTCTCCATACCCTTAGTTGTAATGACTCTAATAGTATATGGAGTTAAGCCCTATAATAACACCTTCCTAACATTTTTTGTGAAACTCAATTGCATAGTCTTAAAGTTCATAATAAATAGATTTATCAAATGCAACCATTGAAGACCCGACACCAGATTGGTATCATCAATGTCAACCACATAGAATTCATTGGTAATGGTGTAATTACCCAAAGTTATACTTAAATGTAGAACATGATCAACACAATGCAACAACAATGAACCACTTCTTATTCCCAACCAAAAATGGGAACAAATATTAATGTATTTTACCACAGGACAAACAAAGGTAAATGGTAAGGACTTTATTTTTGTTGCAGTCTCTAGACATACTAAATATGGAATATGCTCATTCCATGTTGTTTAATCTCCACAAGTTGTTCGTCTATTTTTTGAACACGTATTAAAACTTAATGGCATATAAGAGGATTGTAAGTGATAGGGATCACATATTCATTAACACCTTTTGGTAAGAATTGATAAACTTGGTAGGAACAAAACTTTATCATAGCACTAGTTATCAACCTCAACGGATTGTCAAATAGAAATTGTTAATAAATGGCTTGAGGGATACTTGAGGAACTATGTGTCAAGACAACAAAAAGCATGGGTAAAATGGTTACATTTTGTAAAATTTTGTTACAAAACTACATATCACATGAGTATCGACATGACTCCTTTCAAATCCTTGTATGGTTATGAAGCTTTTAATTTTGTGTATTTGGTATTTTCTAATTCTTGAGCTCCAAAAGCTTTTAAGTGGGATAAAGAGAACCAATATATTCTAAATACACTCAAAAAGAATATTCAAATTTCACAAGAACACATAAAAACTTTGTTGATCGTCATCCAATCAAGATGTCTTTCAAGCTGGGAGACATGTTTGTTTTTCATCTTCAACCTTATAGACAATCTTCGTTGAAGATCAATGGAACGAAAAAATATTAAACCCTAAATTCTACAAGCCTTTCAAGGTGATTAAGAGAAGTGGTGAAGTAGTGTACGAGTTGGAGTTTCCTTCTACAAGAAAGATTCACAATGTATTTCATATATCATGCTTCTAAATATCTCTTGGGTAGCATGTGACTCCTTCAACAGAATTACCTTCCATGTATGAAGAAGGTAAATTGATACCTATTCCAGAGACCAATCTACAGGTCAAGGAGAAACGATTGATAAATAAAGTAATCTTAGAATATCTCATCAAATGGAAAAACTTTCCCTTGGAGTATGCAGCATGGGAAGGGGAGGAGATGCTTAAGAATCCTATTCTACAAATGATCAAGGACAAGCATTATTTGGGTGGGGTGGGCTATAATTTCTCCAAATGAAACTAGAAAAACTAATAGCAAATAAATCGTCGTTTCCTTGGCCTACCCAAGTGGAAAAGGACACAAAGCCACATTAGGTTTGGTTGCATGCACGGGAATTAATGCACATGGATAAGACTAAGTGTGATTGGGAGTTATTTGGAGCACATGCATGAGTGAACTAAATACCACTAAGATGAATGCACTAATTTAGGAATGTGTTAGCAATTTCCTTAGAGTTAACCACACCACATGCATTCATAGGGAGATAACTGAGTGTCTTGGCCAGTTAACTAGGTGGATGTATTTTTCTCTCCCACTTGACATAAGAGTATCTACACTAGACTAAACACATGCTTCTTCTCTCCACTTCTACTTCAATTCAACTCAAGTATACTTCCTTTAGCCATGTGCATGGCCATCTCATCATAGTTCACCATTAGTTAATTGAAATGCATGGAAGATGATGAGAGTCTTGCATGGATAATTTATAAAAGAAGGTCACTTTGATAGTTGAGGAGAGATACGTTAAGGTTTTATATTTTATATTGTTGTAATTTTGGGCTTAAGGACTAATAACCTTCAATATACCTGGTTTCAAAGAGACATATGGGCTCCCCCTACTTAGAAGGGCGTGTTTCGATGGAAGAGCTACTATTTTTGAGACTCTACCACATCATCTTTTCTGGGATGCACTCATTCATTAAGCTTGGAGGTCAATCTAGAGATAAAATTTAGAGGACAATTTCATATTTATGTTCATTTTAGAAAGTAATTTTCATAGTTGTAATTCCTAGTTTTTTTATGCAAATAAAATTTCAGGTCGTATTGTGCCCTCATTTTAAAAATATTTGTTGTTTCCTGGTATCTCTATTCGATGATATTATGTCACCCAAAAATATGGTGATCTTTAAACAATAATCACTCATTCATATAATAAGTTCTTTAGTATAATCAAGGTTATTGTTGAATGCACTCTATAATTGAAAATATTGAAGTAGGGTATGGATGAGTAGCTTTTAAATATCATTCATAGTTCTCAAACACCAACATTAGAATTGAAAATATTGAGTTAGGGTATGGATGAGTAGCTTTTAAGTATCATTCATAGTTCTCAAACACCAGCATTGGTGGGGTAATTGCATAACAATCTATCACCTATTAAATAGGAACAAATTTTGTAACAAAATTTTCAATGGCAACTAAACCATGTTGTTAAGGTTTATGTGGTGTTGAATCGAATTTAATTAATATGTTGTAAGGTGAAGCTAATAAGGTTAATAGAATAAGACATTATTGACTTGTAAGCATAATACCATATCTCATATATGATGAATCACATTTAATGATGTAAACACATATTCTATTATTGTTTAAAATAGAAACATAGAAGTGCATATTCATGATACTAATAGTAATCTTATTGCCTACTTAATTTGTTGTTTTCGATTAATCTTTCTCGTCCTTCTCATCCACTTTTTTGTTGTCTTTTATGTAATGCATTTTTATTTGCACAAAAAACTTTGAATCAATAATAATGAAATCTTCAATGATAATGAAACCTTTGTCTTCCTTCCATTTTTAGCATTATCACATATTCAAAGACAACAAGTCTTTATTTGTGTTTGATATACAATAATCTTATATAGTAAAAACTAGTTATTAATTTAAACTTAAGAGATTACAGATGCATCTCACCTATATTGTGTGTTAATTGTGTTTGATATACAATAATCATATATATATAATAAGAATTAGTTTTTAATTTAAAATTTAAAAGATTACAAATGTAACTCACCTATATTAGGTGATAAATATCTTATAAAAAATATCAAATACTTTTATAAAATATTAATTTAACTAATAAAAATATAAAACATTAAAATTTTGATTAAAAAAATGAAAATTAATTGAATTGATCAAAAATAAAAATTAAAACCATAAATAAAAAAGGGCATAAATTTTTAAAAATTTCACAATGGAAGAGGTAAGAAAGTTAGTTAACATCATCGATATTTATTTAGTTCTTGTCAAAGAAAATAGATTGATTAAGCTAATCTAAACCGTAACATGCATGAATTTGCAGAACAACTATTAATGAATTCTAAATATAAAAATTTGTATTGAGATGACTTTAAATCCAAAAATTTATATTTAAATCCATGAAGATTGTAACAATAAATGAATTCTAAGTATAAAAACGTGTATTGAAATGACTTTAAATCTGAAAATTTATATTTAGATCCATGAAGATTGTATCAATAAATAAATTCTAAATATAGAACCATATATTGAGATGGCTTTAAATCCAAAAACTTATATTTAAATCATGAAAATTGTAACAATAAATAGTTAATTTTATATTAAACGCATTCCACAATTCACATTAATCTCTCTATGCCATAACATGTTCAAATATTTTTCAACAATGGATAGGCCAATTAATCTACAGCGTGGCTCTATATGGTAAAGACGATAGGCTTAAAATTATAACCAACCTCATTGCATGAGATATAACACTATTGGTATAAAGGGTCATTCAATGCGAAGAAATACCAAAATTGTTCCAGTGACTTTTCCATAGGTTGTCGTTCAAATGATACATTAATCTGTCTATGTAATACACTTTTCAACAATGGATAGGCCAATAAATCTACAAGATGGCTCTATAAGGTAGAGACGATAGGCATGAAAATTATAAACAACCTCGTGGCATGAGATAAAACACTATTGATATAAAGGTTTATTCAATGCGAAGAGATATCAAAATTGTTCCACCAACTTTTCCATAGGTTGCCATTCAAATGATGTTGTTGCTCCTCATTAGGAGGATTGTTCATAACTTTCTCCTCCTCTTCAAATTTACTACCATGTTTTTTTCCAGGGTGTAAAGTCCCAGTTCCTAATACTCCAAGAGAGGGTTTCACTGCTACAATAATGACAAAGCACTTATATATCAAATTAATCATGTACAATTCAGAATAAATCATAAATTTTGTACAATAATACGATTCTAATTTTCAACTTTAAGTGATCTTTCTTCGGGATAGTTTTCTTAGGGTTTTAAATGTTAGCTTCCCCTTGCAGCGATACTTTTTTTGCAAGATTAATCTCTTAAAGATAAATGCTTTAACATGTATGCAAATAAAAATAAGTATATAAAGATATATAATAGTGAGGGAACAATAACGATCTTAATTAAGGAAAAAGTTCTGGAGATGGTTACAGATTAAAAACATGGAATTGTTTAGCATTGTAGCCCTTCCGTGGCGTACAATTTCAGAGCAGTGTGAATTATTTTATGCAGAGTTTCATATTCTCTTGCCAAAATTTTTAATGGACCAGAGTTGCCCAATACATTTATTGTAACCAATAAATAATTAACTTTGTTGGCTTTCGCCTTTCGCCTGAAACAAAGAATTAATGGGTAATGAAAATTGTTCAAAACAAAATAAACCACAAGAGTCAAAGTTAAAATCAATTGAAGAAAAAAAAAACAGAAGCGATGATAAACTTGGTTCTTTGCGAGCAGAGAGACCAGCGAAACTTGGGATATTTAGCTGACAGCCAACGGCTTGGGATTGTACATGGATTAACAGGTGATGCTCCAGAATTCTTTTTGGGATTTGATTTCTATTCTTTGATTGCATTGAATGATCCCTCATAGAGCTGGGCTGTTTAGGGTTAGGGTTAAATCCGCCTGGGACAGACATGGCCATTCTACCCAAAAGTAAAGGAAAATCAAAGCAGCAGCCTTGGATCCGATCCGCCACGGAGAGACATGGCGATTCTATGCAAAAGTATAGGAAAATCAAAGCAGCAGCGATATTGTAAGTGCCAGACCTTGTGATTTCTAGTCGGATTCGGTAACAACCTGCATGACCCGTTCTGTTTAGGGTTAGGGTTAAATGCCTTCACCATATTTTCCTGTTTCCGGCTTGGATGGGATCAGCCCGGGACAGACATGGCCATTCTATGCAAAAGTAAAGGAAAATCAAAGCAGCAGCCTTGGATCCGATCCGCCCGGGAGAGACATGGCGATTTTATGCAAAACTAAAGGAAAATCAAAGCAGCAGCAGCCTTGGATCCGATCCGCCACGGAGAGACATAGGGATTCTATGCAAAAGTATAGGAAAATCAAAGCAGCAGCGATATTGTAAGTGCCAGACGCAGCCCTTGTGATTTCTAGTCGGATTCGGTAACAACCTGCATGACCCGTTCTGTTTACGGTTAGGGTTAAATCACTTCACCATATTTCCCTGTTTCCGCCATGGATGGATGCCCCCGGGACAGACCTGGCCATTCTATGCAAAAGTAAAGGAAAATCAAAGCAGCAGCCTTGGATCCGATCCGCCCGGGAGAGACATGGCGATTTTATGCAAAAGTAAAGGAAAATCAAAGCAGCAGCCTTGGATACCATTCGCCCCGGAGAGACATGGCGATTCTACGCAAAAGTATAGGAAAATCAAACCAGCAGCGATATTGTAAGTGCCAGACGCAGCCCTTGTGATTTCTAGTCGGATTAGGTACCAACCTGCATGACCCGTTCTCCATCTATGGACGAAGCTGCATCAAAGTACTGCGCACCATTCAAAGGAAACAATTCTTGGCCAACCTTATAGGACTGAAAAAAACCAGCGAAAACAAACCAAAATCAAAACAAAACATAACCTCGAATATAAGCACAACACAAAACAGAGAGAGAAGGAAGCGGAATTTTCGCACAGAAAAGAACAGGGCAATGTGATGCTAGTATGGGTTGAGAGGGGAAAAGACAACTCACTTGTTCATTACAGGCCGGCGGGCCACAAAGGCTCTTCAATGTCCAGGAGTTCAATAAGTAGGGAGAATGGAGATCGGTTTGGGCCACCGGTAATCTCAATGTCAAAATTCTGTTCAGTGAGCTCAACCTGCAAATTCGTATGGAGAATGGAGAATTCGTTTCGAAACATGGGCGGGAATAGTTATCGCAAATTCGAATGGAGAATTCGGTAATGGTTTTTGCTTTCACCTACCCGCCCGCGACTCCATTAAAGAGCAGCCCGCGGATGGAAACTAACACCACATCGAATCTGAGATGAATCTCCGATCCTGCCATACGGCCGAGCTGACACAGAATTTTGACATTACATTTGCTGATGGCCGAAGTCGGAAGTTTTCCCGGCCGGCGGAAATTACCGAGGCAATTCCTTCGCCTGGTAGACTAGTCCAAAAAAATTAGTTTCTGTTGACAATTTCAAAGCGAAATTTTTTTTAGATTTAAAGTATTTGTTCCAAGTATTCCGCCTCTACTCCAACAATCCACCCAGTGTAATACAAAATTTCACACTGCATGGGTGCTACTTGTTTCTTCCAACACCGAGATCCAAAGAGAGACACACAGAACTAGTCGGGAAAAATCATTCGTTGTTCAAATTTCTAATCCGTTTCCATGGCTCGCCTATCAACATATCCACTAAGACCGTAGCTGTGGGAAGTCGGTGACAGGAAGAAAAGCCGCCGCCTGATCTTCACGTCGAGAAAACTACACAATTCATCGTCAGTGATTCAGGAGTCACCATACAGACAAAAAAATGGCAAGAATGGATGAAATGCAAAATTATCGAAATGGAACCGACCAGCTTTAACTTGGACTTGCGAGAGAGTTTTGAATTCCACTCACTACCATTATTGCGAACAAGACTGGGTTCCACTTATCAACTGACTCCTAATAAAACTTTGATGCAGACGACAGTTTCAAAGTAATCCAAAAAAAAATTGAACCCTGCTTGATACATTTAGCGGCGGCTTATGACCCAGCAATGCCACGATGGAGAGAAATCAAAATTATCATAAATAAGTTATGTATCCTGTAAAATTGCTGCGGAAGAGTTGTTCAAAAATAAAATAAAATCAGAACGGTGAGACGCTCAGCCATTATCGTTTATTTGCGCCCTGAATATTTTAGGGGTAATTTGATTATATATTTTTTTTAATTATTATATATTTTTTTTAATTATATGGTGAATAGGTAATTGTCAGTTTTAATTTATGGTATACGCAGATCAATCTTCTTAGCTGTCACTATAATACTAAGAGTACATCCAATTACTTGCAAGTTGGTATACTAAGATCTTATGGTTTTAGCAAAGCTAGACTCGCTTGCTGCCAAGGCTGGGGTGGGGAATCTGATTCTCCAGTATCCACCACAACAGGCCAGGATACTCAATAAGATTTGAACTACGGTCTCCTAAGCTTCACCCAAATAAACTTACAGTCAAACCACACATCACTATATTGTACTCTAATTATATTATTAGTGCAAAAAAATATAAATCTTTTGGTGGTATTTAAAGAAATAGGTAATTACGTTGGACGGGTATTACACTAAAGTACTTAGACGATTGTACCCCATTAAGTATTTAGAGGAATTGACAATATTAGGCACACGACTAAGTGTTTAGACGAATTTGACAATACGATTACGCCTTTACAATAACATTATAAATTTTTTCTATGGTAGAAATGGGCAACACCACTATGAACTGTAAGTAAACCCATATATAAACTTTTACAGTCCAAATCCATACATAAACACCCACTGCACAAACCCATAACCCAAAAGATAAATTAGAAGATTTGAAACAAAAGCCACATACTCTATGTAAGAAAGCTCGTAGATGACCATGTCAAATAGTAATATAATAGTGTTGGAAAAGTAGAGGAGCGAAAATACAAAATTTACACGCAATTTTATTATTATTTTAAAAAATTTAATTATTACAATAAACCTGGTTAAAAGTATTTAAAAAGTATTTAATCTTTTACAACTAGCTACGGTCTAAAACAACCTTGACATGCACCCTCACTAATCAACTTGACTTATTAAGTAACTCTCTAATTTCAAATAAATCTCCATGCAAAAATTAAATATCTATTTTAACAAATCTATCTGCACCGAGGGGGCTCTTATGATGTATGAATTGACCAGGCTTTCAAGGTCTTATTTAGATCTCCGCTGTAAATAATGTACCCATTCTCGTTCAGATAATCAACGCTCGATGCCGTTACAATAGACTTCACAGGTCCTCTGTGACCTTCGATCACCGCCTTGCAACGATGTTCATGCACACCTAGTCCCTCCTTTCTCCACACTCTGATCGTTCTATCTGCGGATCCGCTGCAAATCATCGTCTCTCCGCACACAGCCATACACAGAACAGCAAGCATGTGGCCCTCAAGACGCCCGACGTACAACATCTCGAGGGGAAACTCATTAGAATTTCCCTTCACCCAATACCTTATGATGCCATCAGAATGTCCCACGTAGACCGAGCATCCATCCCTACTCACTACTATAGAATTCACTGACGAGCGATGGCGAAGCGTCAGCGTTGTAATTAGGTCATGCCTTTGTGATCTTGTGACCTGTTTCTTCGCTGCTCCTTCGGGAACCGCCATTATCCTCTTCCATAATTTCACTGTGCCGTCTGCAGATCCAGTGAAGACCAAACTGTCCGAATCCAAAACTATCGCATTCACCGCATCGTGGTGGGCATTGAGCGATTCTATGCATTTGAGATCAGACAATCTCCAAACCTTCACTGTGTTATCCCACGATGCAGAATACAGGAGCCCATGATTGGGATCTAGAGCTAGAGATGACACAGCGTCGAAATGCTTGATCCACAGGCGCTTGTGATGCCTTCTAACTTGAACATAGTTGTCCGACTGAAGAGAACTTTGGAGACGATCTCTGAGTGAAGGCAAAGTCGCTAACAGTTTAGGATAATCTGCATTTGCATTTGAACGGCGCCATATACGAATCTTCCCGTCTTGGTGGGCGCTATAAAGCTTGTCTGGGGTCGCCAGCACACATTTGACAGAGTTACCACTTCCAGAGAAAAAACTAGTGTATTGCGTTAAACTGGGAAGGTTGCAAAATTGACCTAGCATTCCATTATCTGAACCGGTATATAAAAGCCCATCCGCTACTGCGAGAGAGGTTACAGAAGCCACAGGGTCAGATAAGGTTGCTATACATCTGTATATATTTTTGTTGAGAACGATATTTCCTTCCATTCCCGGAAAAGCATGAGTGGATCGACTGGTAAGTGTTTGAACGGTAATTTCATAAATCTGTTGACATCAACACAAATTTATAATCATGCATATTCTATCAAAATCTACAGTGGTTACAGATGAGTGCAGTAAGATCAACAGAATAAAGAAAACAGACGGATTCATTAAAATAAATATATACAGGACACAAATTGATATAACAGACACATCGATTCGGTATCTCTATGCCAGGAGAGCCATTGTTGGCATCCAGGCCCAGTTCGAAAGTTTGAGGGAATAAATTAAAACTTTAGAAATTCGTTTCTGTATGACCTACCACGAAAAGCGAATTCAAAAGCATCTGACACGTTTGTAAATGCAAAGCCGATTGGCGACCAAAAGCACTGTGCCTATCAAAATCGCCGAAAAATCTTTCAACTCTATTAGGATTATTACACGCCATATAAAGTTTATTCTTCCTTCTCGGAATTTGCGCATGTCCAAAGTTCAATCTTCTCTCTATCTACCCTACTATTGAATATACATTGCGACACCATCATAGAAGAACATATTAATTGAAACATTTCGCGGGACAGTTACAGAAAAATAGTTGTGTATCCTAAACGCCATATAAAGTTTATTCTTCCTTCTCGGAATTTGCACAGGGATAAAATTCAATCTTCTCTCTATCTCCCGTACGGTTGAATATGCATTGCGTGACACAGTCATCGAGGAACATATTAATTCAAAACATTTCGTGAGACAGTTACAGAAAAATAGTTCGTGTATACATTGCGTGACAAATCATAGAAGAACATATTAATTCAAAACATTTCGTGAGACAGGTACAGAAAAATAGTTCTGTGTATTAAGAACCAGAAACCAACCTCTCGTATCCGTTTGACATGGTTGTGGGGATCAAAGATTTCGACCATGATTGTAAGGACCTGCGGTCCGGGTCACCTTCACCATGCGAAGTGTCTACGAGTGTGTGCGAGGAGCATGTGAAAAATGCGAAGTGAACAAGCGAAGGATGAGTTTATAAGGTGTTGGGCGAGTTGAGGAGGTGGTCCCACGAGTTGGGCGGGCCGACTCTACTCTTGAGCGAGACAACACATTGTGAACGGGTCGGCTTGGGCATTGGGCGTAAGTTGGCCGGATGACATAACTCGCCACCCGCTAGTATATATTGGTGGTGCGTTTGTGAAGGCAAAGGCATCGATTATCATTCGATCAACACAAGTTCAATCAAGGAGTTCTGAGTTGTGCAGATGAGCCCGCACGACAGGCAGAAACTCGGGCGAAAAACTCGTGTAGAAAAGTCGGGTGAGAAACTCGTGCAGAGAACTCGGGCGAGGTTGTAAGAACCTGCGGTTCCGCCGATGTGCGACCGCGACCAGATGGAGAGCGCGCGCGGTTGGAAGGTTGATGTGCGAGCTCAGACTCATGGGATGGAGTGTTATGCGCATAAGAGGAGGGCGAGCGTTGTGTTTATAGGCGTGGGGAGTGGTTGGCTCAACCCACGGGCCGACCAACAAACATGTGAAGCCGACGGAGGATGAACGCGTTTGGAAGGAGGCCGACATGAAAGTTAGAGCATTTGCGATGGAAATGTGGGCGTGGGCAGGTCGGCTGGGCATCCAAGACCTCGCCCTACCACACCTATATATTGGTGATGCGTGGAGCTCATTCCACCATCGCTCAACCATCAAAGCATCTTCGCTCATGTGAGAAAGGCACAAAACTAGAAGGTGGACGCACAAGAGGTGAAGGCGTAGAATTGGAGGATGCACCCATTCTTGGGCAAGGCCGCACAGAGTTAAGTGTCGTTCTTGGTTTTGGGTGAAGGGCGTGGGCAGGGTCGCCCACCAGTTGGAGTGAGGCGTGCACGGGTGTGGCGCCCGGTTTGTGCTACGACTTGGCACGGGTTCTTGGGTGACTTGGGTGAGCACCCGCCCGTCATGCAAGTGTGCACGGTGACTTGCTGAAGTGTTGAGTTTGTGGACAAAGGTGTGTCTCGGGTGGAGGCGCCCGTGTGTGGCGACTTGGAGGCGCGCCCAAGTTGGGCAAACAACACGATCGTGCGACGAGGTGAACGAAGGGTTGGTGAGTTGTGCGGCGACCATAAGGAGGCACCAACGAGCTGGGCAACCGAGTTTGCCGAAGATTGTGAATTTGGCTAAGTATGAAACTTGGGGTTTCCAAGTATACTTGTAAAGGTTTGTAACTGTTGTATAAGATTGTATAATATATTATCGGGCAAACTCATTGTTCAAGGAGTTGCCCCTCCCTTTATACTCTGCAATTTTGTTCTTCATTTATAATTGCTGATGATAATGAATGTGTATGGGTGTTCATTGATATAAAGGATAACATAATAATACTTGGTTGAAAAACACAAACTAAGTAGGAGTAAGTGGTTAGGCGTAGTCCACAAACATAAGTATTGGTAAAAAGAAAGTGTTCGATGGTGCCGCACCTTGCTAAGAGCGGTTGAAAGACTACCACCGGCTTGGGGGTGTGCCAGGTGGTATCAGAGCTCGTGTTCGGGTTGATGATGAAGCGTTGATCCCACTGCACTATCGTGACAGGTGGTATCAGAGCTCGGTTGGAGCCAGTGATTGAAGCTGATTTAGGGTTGAAGAAGCTTGACAATTGGTGATAGTGGAAGTAGGTACTTGCAGGTGAAGGAAGTTGTTTCACATACAAGTGGAACAAGGGACGGTTCAGGTTGCAGGCATCTTGCTGAAGCTGTTGGATGGTCGAAACTAGATCGTAAAGAAGAAGGAAGTTGTTAGCAATGGCAGCTGAATCTCAGGTTGGGTCTAGTCACAGTGCGAAGAATTCTACTATGGCATTCATGGAGAAAGTGTTGGAGAAGATAGAGGACTTGGAAGCTTTATGGACTAAGAAGATGGACTTGTTCGATAGGGAGCAAGGGGCCAATTCGAAGATTAAGGAAGAGCTCGATGAACTCCGGACTCAACACGAGTACACTGATCTTATGTGTACACAACTTGAAGCAAGGGTCAAGGAGGTTGAAGGGGCAAGAGACCAAGGTCTTGCAGAGATCGTGGGCTTGCGAAAATCTCTTGACGAAGCCAGATATGAGATCGCGGTATTGAAGAAGGTCGTGAGGCATAACTCAGGTGGAGGAGTGCCTCATGTGAAAGTCAAGGAACCAGAATCTTACGATGGTAAAAGAGTGCAAAGACTCTTGGCAACTTTCTATGGGACATGGAGCAATACTTGGAACGATTGGGTCTATCTGATGATGAGACGAAGGTCAAGGTAGTTGCTCAGTTCTTGACAAAGGATGCTAAGATGTGGTGGCGAAGGAGGATGGATCAGATTGCCAATGGCAGTGCTGGTGACATTACTTCGTGGGATGAGATGAAGAAAGCTTTGCAGACCCATTTCAGTCCTCAGGATGAAACATGGGAAGCAAGGATGAAAATTAAGTTCATAAAGCAGACAGGGAACCTTCAGACATATCAGCGGGAGTTTGCAAGTGCAGTTCTGGAACTTCCTGACATGGCAGAGAGGGACAAGGTGTTCAATTTCATTATTGGGTTGAAGCCTTGGGCACGCAATGAAGTGAAGAGGCAGAGGATTAGAACACTTGAGGAAGCTTTTGCTGCTGTGGACAGGTTGGTGGAGCATTATGATGAGACTTCTAATGATAGGAAGAAGAAGTCCGATAAGCCGAAAGAAAAGAAGAAGGATGATGCTTCGAAATTGGATGATAAGTTGAAGACGAAGAAAGCCTTGAAGTGTTGGATATTTGCTGAACCCCATAAGGTGAAGAACTGTCCTTCTAGACTGAAAGTGGCTGCGATTGCACAATCTAATGCGAAGAATGAAGAAGCTTTTGTGGGGATGATGCAGATACTTAGTGTTGCTGCTGCTACAGAGGTGATCTCTTGGAGGGATCCTGAGAGGAACATGTTGGAGTATGTTCAGATGAAGGTTGGAGTTGCTGATATACACACTATGGTGGATAGTGGAGCTTCTCACAACTTCATGGGTGAAGATACTGCGAGAAGAATTGGGCTGAAATTTGTACTAGTGAAGGCACAAATGAAGACAGTCAATTCTCCTCGTGATAATGTTCTTGGTGTAGCTAAAAAAGTGGACACAACACTAGGTGAGTGGACACGGAAGATCGACTTCACTATAGTGTGGATAGATGACTATGAAGCTGTGCTAGGAATGGAATTCATGAAACAATTCGATGCTATGATTGTTCCACATTTGAAGAAGCTATACATTTACGATGGAAGGGGAGAAGTACCCATTGGTGTTCCAACCATTGGAGTGACGAGGCCTAATTGTAAGTTGGCAGTAATGCAAATGGAGGATGAAAAGCGGATGGAAGACATGAGTAAGTTGTTTTCTATGGTTGAGGCAAAGCTTACCGAGTAGTCATTGGTCATCAGGACACTTTCATATAGTATCTTGGATTTATCAAGAAGACTAGAAGTGGTTGAGAATGATGATGATGATGATGAGGCATATGTGAGGCCGAATGTCCGGGAGGAGGATCGGGTCACTTATCTATAGAGGATGGAGATAGAAGATCCTGACAGATGGATTGAGATGATTAGTGAGGGTGAGCCTTCAGGCTCTACTCCCTCCACATCTTCTTAGATGACAAGAAGATGGGGCTCATTGTTAGCTGCTCATGGCAGTGAGTCCTTAAAATAGGTTGAGCAGGTATGACAAATGGTGCAGGGATGGCTTGGCATCAAGCATCATGACATGTTGCAGATGGGATGGAGTTTCCATGGCCCTGAGCATGGGTGAGAATTATTGGCGAGTCTGGGAAGTGGCAGAATCCGAGATGGACTGATGAAGGCATAAGGAGGGACATTCTTATGATTTGAGCGTGACAGTTGGACTGATCACCCGACTAGTTCAAGTCATGAGGGCTAGCAGTGTACCAGAGAGATGTTGACATCAGGCAGACGAGGAGGACAATTCACAGGATGAGGACGACACATGATGGAGATGGAAGTTCTACATATGTTGCAAGGATGTTTGCAGTATGTGGAGGAGTTGACATCATGGACCAAGGATGAGACAGGCATTGATGTTGATCTTGGTGGATGGCTACCAGGATGGTATGTTGTCGAGGACAACAACGACTTTAGGTGGAGGAGGATGTAAGAACCTGCAGTTCCGCCAATCTGCGACTGCGACCGGATGGAGAGAGCGTGCGGTCGGAAGGTTGATGTGCGAGCTCAGGCTCATGCGATGGAGTGTTATGCGCATAAGAGGAGGGAGAGCATTGTGTTTATAGGCGTGGGGAGTGGTTGGCTCAACCCACGGGCCGACCAACAAACATGTGAAGCCGACGTAAGATGAACACGTTTGGAAGGAGGCCGACATGAAAGTTAGAGCATTTGTGATGGAAATGTGGGCATGGGCAGGTCCACTGGGCAGCCAAGACCTCGCCCCGCCACACCTATATATTGGTGATGCGTGGAGCTCATTCCACCATCGCTCAACCATCAAAGCATCTTTGCTCATGTGAGAAAGGCACAGAACTAAAAGGTGGACGCACAAGAGGTGAAGGCGCAGATTTGGAGGATGCGCCCATTCTTGGGCAAGGCCGCACAAAGTTAAGTGTTGTTCTTGGTTTTGGGTGAAGGGCCTGGGCAGGGTCGCCCACCGGTTAGAGTGAGGCGTGCATGGGTGTGGCGCCCGGTTTGTGCGACGATTTGGCACGGGTTCTTGGGTGACTTGGGTGAGCGCGCGCCCATCGTGCAAGTGTGCACGGTGACTTGGTGAAGTGTTGAGTTTGTGGACAAAGGTGTGTCTCGGGTGGAGGCGCCCGTGTGTGGCGACTTGGAGGCACGTCCAAGTTGGGCAAAAAACACGATCGTGCGACAAGGTGAACGAAGGGTTGGTGAGTCGTGCGGTGACCGTGCAGAGGCGCTGATGAGCTGGGCAACCTAGTTTGCTGAAGATTGTGAATTTGGCTAAGTATGAAACTTGGGGTTTCCAAGTATACTTGTAAAGCTTTGTAACTGTTATAAAAGATTGTATAATATATTATCGGGCAGACTCATTGTTCAAGGAGTTGCCCCTCCCTTTATACTGTTATTTATTTATAATCGTTTATGATAATGAATGTGTATGTGTGTTCATTGGTATAAAGGATAACATAATAATACTTGGTTGTGAAACACAAACTAAGTAGGAGTAAGTGGTTAGGTGTAGTTCACGAACATAAGTATTGGTGAAAAGAAAGTGTTCGGTGGTGCTGCACCTCGCTAAGAGTGGTTGAAAGACTACCGCAGACTTGGGGGCGTGATAGGTGGTATCAGAGCTCATGTTCGGGTTGATGATGAAGTGTTGATCCCACTGCACTATCGTGACAGGTGGTATCAGAGCTCGGTTGGAGCTGGTGAATGAAGCTGATTCAGGGTTGAAGAAGCTTGACAGTTGGTGACAGTGGAAGCAGGTACTTGCAGGTGAAGGAAGCTGTTTCACATACAAGTGGAACAAGGGCTGGTTCAGGATGCAGGTATCTTGGTGAAGCTGTTGGATGGTCGAAACTAGATCTCAAAGAAGAAGGAAGCTGTTAGCAATGGCAGCTGAATCTCAGGTTGGGTCTAGTCGCAGTGCGAAGGATGCTACTATGGCATTCATGGAGAAAGTGTTGGAGAAGATGGAGGACTTGGAAGCTTTCTGGACTAAGAAGATGGACTTGTTCGATAGGGAGCAAGGGGCCAATTCGAAGATGAGGGAAGAGCTCGATGAACTCTGGACTCAACATGAATACACTAATCTTATGTGTACACACCTTGAAGCAAGGGTCAAGGAGGTTGAAGAGGCAAGAGACCAAGGTCTTGCAGAGATCGTGGGCTTGCGAAAATCTCTTGACGAAGCCAGAGATGAGATCGCAGTATTGAAGAAGGCCGTGAGGCATAACTCAGGTGGAGGAGTGCCTCATGTGAAAGTCAAGGAACCAAAATCTTACGATGGTACAAAGAGTGCAAAGACTCTTGGCAACTTTCTATGGGACATGGAGCAATACTTGGAACGATTGTGTCTATCTGATGTTGAGACGAAGGTCAAGGTAGCTGCTCAGTTCTTGACAAAGGATGCTAAGATGTGGTGGCGAAGGAGGATGGATCAGATTGCCAATGGCAGTGCTAGTGACATTACTTCGTTGGATGAGATGAAGAAATATTTGCAGACCCATTTCAGTCCTCAAGATGAAACGTGGGAAGCAAGGATGAAAATTAAGTTCATAAAGCAGACAGGGAACCTTCACACATATCAACGGGAGTTTGCAAGTGCAGTTCTGGAACTTCCTGACATGGCGGAGAGGGACAAGGTGTTCAATTTCATTATCGAGTTGAAGCCTTGGGCAAACAATGAAGTGAAGAGGCAGAGGATTAGAACACTTGAGGAAGCTTTTGCTGCTATTGACAGGTTGGTGGAACATTAAGATGAGACTTCTAATGATAGGAAGAAGAAGTTCGATAAGCCGAAAGAGAAGAAAAAGGGTGTTGCTTCGAAATCGAATGATAAGTCGAAGACAACGAAAGCCTTGAAGTGTTGGATATGTGTTGAACCACATACAGTGAAGAACTGTACTTCTAGACCGAAAGTGGCTGCGGTTGCACAATCTAATGTGAAGAATGAAGAAGCTTTTGTGGGGATGATGTAGATACTTAGTGCTGCTACTGCTACAGAGGTGATCTCTCGGAGGGATCCTGAGAGGAACAGGTTGGAGTATGTTCAGATGAAGGTTGGAGGCGCTGATATACTCACTATGGTGTATAGTGGAGCTTCTCACAACTTCATGGGTGAAGATCCTGCGAGAAGAATTGGGCTGAAATTTGTACCGATGAAGGCACAGATGAAGACAGTCAATTCTCCTCTTGATAATGTTCTTGGTGTAGCTGAAAAAGTGGACACAACACTAGGTGAGTGGACCGGGAAGTTCAACTTCACTATAGTGCGGATAGATGACTATGAAGCTGTGCTAGGAATAGAATTCATGAAACAATTCGATGCTATGATTGTTCCACATTTGAAGAAGTTGTACATTTACGATGGAAGGGGAGAAGTACCCATTGGTGTTCCAACCATTGGAGTGACAAGGCACGATTGTAAGTTGGTAGTAATGCAAATGGAGGATGAAAAGCGGATGGAAGACATGAGTAAGTGGTTGTTTATGGTTGAAGCAAAGCTTACCGCAGTTATTAGTCATCAGGGCACTTTCAGATAGTATCTTGGATTTATCAAGAAGACTAGAAGTGGTTGAGAATGATGATGATTATGATGAGGCATATGTGAGGCCGAATGTCTAGGGAGGAGGATCGGGTCACTTATCTATAGAGGATGGAGATAGAAGATCCTGACAGATGGATTGAGATGATTAGTGAGGGTGAGCCTTCAGGCTCTACTCCCTCCACATCTTCTTAGATGATAAGAAGATGGGGCTCATTGTTAGCTGCTCATGGTAGTGAGTCCTTAAAACAGGTTGAGCAGGTATGACAAATGGTGCAGGGATGGCTTGGCATCAAGCATCATGACATGTTGTAGATGGGATGGAGTTTCTATGGACCTGAGCATGGGTGAGAATTCTTGGTGAGTCCGGGAAGTGGCAGAATCTGAGATGGACTGATGAAGGCATAAGGAGGGACATTCTTATGATTTGAGCGTGACAGTTGGACTGATCACCTGGCTAGTTCAAGTTATGAGAGCTAGCAGTGTACCAGAGAGATGTTGACATCAGGTAGACGATGAGGACAATTCACAATATGAGGACGACACATGATGGAGATGGAAGTTCTACATATGTTGCAGGGATGTTTGCAGTATGTGGAGGAGTTGACATAATGGACCGAGGATGAGACAGACATTGATGTTGATCTTGGTGGATGGCTGCTAGGATGGTATGTTGTTGAGGACAACAATGACTTTAGGTGGAGGAAGATGTAAGAACCTGTAGTTCCGCCGATGTGCGACCATGACCAGATGGAGAGTGCGCGCGGTTGGAAGGTTGATGTGCGAGCTCAGACTCAAGCGATGGAGTGTTATGCGCATAAGAGGAGGGTGAGCATTGTGTTTATAGGCGTGGGGAGTGGTTGGCTCAACCCACGAGCCGACCAACAAACATGTGAAGCCAACGGAGGATGAACACGTTTGGAAGGAGGCTGACATGAAAGTTAGAGCATTTGCGATGGATTTGTGGGCGTGGGCAGGTCGACCGGGCAATCAAGACCTCGCCCTGCCACACCTATATATTGGTGATGCGTGGAGCTCATTCCACCATCGCTCAACCATCAAAGCATCTTCGCTCATGTGAGAAAGGGGCATAACTAGAAGGTGGACGCACAAGAGGTGAAGGTGCAGATTTAGAGGATGCGCCCGTTCTTGGGCAAGGCCACACGGAGTTAAGTGTCGTTCTTGGTTTTGGGTGAAGGGCGTGGGCAGGATCGCCCGCTAGTTGGAGTGAGGCATGCACAGGTGTGGTGCCCGGTTTGTGCGACGACTTGGCACGGGTTCTTAGGTGACTTGGGTGAGCGCCCGCTCGTCGTGCAAGTGTGCACAGTGACTTGGTGAAGTGTTGAGTTTGTGGAAAAAGGTGTGTCTCGGGTGGAGGCGCCCGTGTGTGGTGACTTGTAGGCGTGCCCAAGTTGGGAAAACAACATGATCGTGCGACGAGGTGAACGAAGGGTTGGTGAGTCGTGCGGCGACCGTGCGGAAGCGCTGACGAGTTGGGCAACCGATTTTGTCGAAGATTGTGAATTTGGCTAAGTATGAAACTTGGGGTTTCCAAGTATACTTGTAAAGCTTTGTAACGGTTGTAAAAGATTGTATAATATATTATCAGGAATACTCATTGTTCAGGGAGATACCCCTCCCTTTATACTATGCAATTGTGTTCTTCATTTATAATTGCTGATGATAATGAATGTGTATGGGTGTTCATTGGTATAAAGGATAACATAATAATACTTGGTTGTGAAACACAAACTAAGTAGGAGTAAGTGGTTAGGCGTAATCCACGAACATAAGTATTGGTGAAAAGAAAGTGTTCGGTGGTGCCGCACCTCGCTAAGAGTGGTTAAAAAACTACTGTCATCTTGGGGGCATGACAGAGGTCGTCAGGCAGGAAACTCGGACGAGGCCGTTGGGCAGAAAACTTGGGTGAGGTTGTTCGAGCGAACCGGGTGAGGTTGTTCGGGCGGACTCGAGTGAAGTCATCGGGCGACCTGGGTGAAGTCGTTCGGGTGAGTTTGGGTGAAGTCGTCGGGCGACCCAAGTGAAGTTGTGTGGTGACTCGGGTGAAGGCATTCGAGCGGACTCGGGGGAGTCGTGCGAAGGTGACTTGGGTGAGTCATGCGAAGGCGACTCGTGCAAAGGCGCAGGTGGACGTGTGGATGAGCAGTCGAGTGAGGGCGCGCCGTGCATGCTGAAACGAAGGTTGAAACTGAAGGTCGTGAATGAGAGTCGGGCAGTCGGGACTGCGTGTGGTCCACCGAACGGAGATTGAGCACGATAGCATGATTTGGGCGTTTGCTGCACAAACGGAGAGCGAGTCGGGTGTAGACGTGCGATGAGGTGAACGAAGGGTTGGTTAGTTGTGTGGCGACCATGCAGAGGCGCTGACGAGCTGGGCAACCGTTGCTGAAAGTTGGAAATTTTGCTAAGTGTAAATTTGGGGTTTCCCAAAATTTAGCTTATACTTTGTAAAAGTGGAAAATTATAATATTGATTTGGATAGACTCATATTGCAGGGAGTTGCCCCTCCCTTTATACTGTTATGCATTTTTATTGTATAATGTTGTTGGTGATGAATATGTATGGGTTTTCATCTGTATAAAGGACAAAGATAATACTTGGTAACAAAAAATAAACTAAGTACGAATGTTAGGCGTAGTCCATGAACATAAGTATTGGTGAAAAGAAAGTGTTCGGTGGTGCCGCAACTCGCTACAGTGCAGTTGGAAGATTACCGCCTGTGTAAGGGCGTGACAAGTGGTATCAGAGTTGATTCAAGTGAAGTGCAAGTGAAGGAAGTTGATCTCACCAATAGGTGGAATCAAGAGCTGGTTCGGTTTTGTGAAGAACTTGATGAATGGTGAAGAAATATGAATAGATGATTCAGGTTGTAGGAAAGTGGATGGCTGATATGGTAGAAGAACCTATGGTAGGTGAATCTAGCCATGATGCAGGTGAAGCTTTCCGATACAAGGTATTGGAATAGATGAGCAGATGGAGTTCTGAATGGGCTTCGATGAAGGCCGAGAACATGATGATTCGATGAGGCTGTTTGAAGATCAAAGAAGAACTTGAAGAAATCAAGGACCAATATGGGGATGTTGCAGATGTAACATTGATGGAGGATGAACTTGAGATTGATCAAGTTGAACCAGGGTCGTGCAATTTGTAGACATGGATGGATGAGGATACTCACATGGAGGAGCCTCATCATGATGATGTAACTACTATTGATACTTGTGTTTCACTTGAGCATTTGGTGGATGAACCGTATGCATGGAAGAGCAACACGAGTTTGCCAATGCAAGGGAGCATCCTACCATGGATGTCTATGATGAGACCTTGTATGGAGAAGCAAGGATTGTTGATTGTTGCAAGACTTGTTAGGGTTGTTTGTGACCTTATGGTAGAAGGTATAAAGACCCATGACAAGGGAGGAACATGATGATCATTACGGAGGATTGGGTCATGCTTTAGCCACAAGGAGAATTGGCTAAGTGCCCAGCATGACTCATGGACAGATTGGAGGAGGGTACACATTGAGTATGATGATATTTGGGTGGACTTCTCATGGCCGAGACAAAGAGCAAGTCTTGATGGAACCTTTAGTGGGGGAGCTATGATGGAGAGACTCATGTGATGATGATATGGTCAGATGACTGAGTTCACTAGATCGAAGATTGTAGACTTGGATGGGGGTGACCGATTGTTGTGATGGGTCTACTTATTTGGACTACATGGGCAACTTAGTCATGGACATCAGGTTGGAAACATGGAGTATGGCAGTCTTATGCAGGGACATTATGCAGGAGCACTTGTAGAGGTGTCACTTATGGGCATCCAATGGGGAGTGCCAAGGCAGGGATGTTTTGCAGGTGGATTTGCTGATATGACATGGATATGTTTTATTTACGAGCCGATGGGGAGGTTGTGCACTCTTGTACAACAAGGCCATGAACTTGGATGGAGTTGTGAGTAGATTATGGAGCATTCCTACTGCATGGAGAGCTGAGGCATCTTTCAGAGACCTTTGGGCTGAGACTTGTATGCTTGTTGAATGTTGGTTGGGGATGACTCATGGAACTCATGATGACATGAGATTGTTGTGACTTCATATATGGTGGACTTGGAGGATCTGATGCATTGAGGAGTTGAGGTCAAAGACTTTGATGCAGAATGGGATGCATACTTTCGAGTACATGTATGGGTGTGGCTTCGAAGAGTAACTTGATGTGGGGGATCGATATGAGACACTTTGGAGTGATGGAGTTACAACAATGATGATGCCTTGGTGGCAACACTTGGGCATGGGTTGAGTCGAGACTTAACCACTTTTGACACATGGGCGCTAATTGATCTATGATCATGGGCAGCACATGGATAGATGATATAGGTGTATACTTGTTTCTATAGCAGACTTGAGGAATGGTACATTACAGATGTGAAGGAGGTTGCTTCATGGACCAGGATGTGGCACAAAGAGAGTCGGTATTTTGATGAGATGATCTCTTCTCTTTGAGGAGATGGAGATTTTGCAGATGAATGATGATGTTGGGATAGATGAGGATGATTTCATACAACACATTGACACCAAACATCATGGATAGCATGTTGCAGATGAGATGAGGGTTATTTCATGGACCTAAGCATGGCTTACACTTATATGAAGATGGATTCTTGATTGAGTTGAGGATGTGACAGAATGTTTGGAGAAACGACTGATGATGGCATAAGGATGTGCATTCTTATGGTTTGAGTGTGACAGTTGGACTGATCACCCGACTAGTTCGAGTCTGGGGGTTGACATTATACAGAGATGTGTTAGCATTATGTTGGAGTATCATAGCAGCGATTCACACGATGACGATACATGATGAGGTCGAAACGATGTTGCAGGAAGCATGTAGCTTGAGATGGAGGGGCTAGCCTTCCACGATGGAGAGAAACATGGGGAGATTGCGACGAGATGGTTGATGATCATGGATTGAGATGATTTTCCAATATATGACATACCGATGGGGTGTATGCCTTGGTATGGATATCTTGGCGACAGATGGTTGCTGAGATGAGATATTGTTGAGGACGACAATGGCTTCAAGTGGGGGAGGATGTAAGGACTTGCAGTCTGGGTCACCTTCATCATGCGAAGTGTGTGCGAGGAGCATGTGAAAAATGCAAAGTGAACGAACTAAGGACGAGTTTATAAAGCATTGGGCGAGTTGAGGGGGATGTCCCATGAGTTGGGCGGGCCGACCCTCCTCCGAGGCGAGACAACACATTGTGAACGAGTTGGTTTGGGCGTTGGGCGTAGGTCGGCCGGGTGACATAACCCGCCACCTGCCCATATATATTGGTGGTGCGTTTGTGGAGGCAAAGGCATCGATCATCATTCGATCAACACAAGTTCGATCAAGGAGTTCTGCGGTGTGCGGATGAGCCCGCACGATAGGTAGAAACTCGGGTGAGAAACTCGTGCAAAAAACTTGGGTGAGAAACTCGTGCAAAGAACTCGGGTGAGGTCATCGGGCAGGAAACTCGGGTAAGGTCGTCGAGCAGAAAACTCGGGTGACGTCGTTTGGGCAGAAAACTCGGGTGAGGTCGTTCGGGCGAACCGGGTGAGGTCATTAGGGCAGACTAGGGTGAAGTCGTTTGGCGACCTAGGTGAATTCGTTCGGGCAAGTTTGGGTGAAGTCGTTGGGCGACTCAGGTGAAGTCGTGTGGTGACTCGGTGAAGTTGTTTGGGTGAAGGCGTTTGGGTGGAATCGGGGGAGTCGTGTGAAGGTGACTTGGGTGAGTCGTGCGAAGGCGACTCGGGTGAGTCGTGCGAAGGTGACTCGGGTGAGTTGTGTGAACACGCAGGTGGATGTGTGGACGGGCGACCGGGTGAGGGCGCGCCATGCATGCCGAAATGAAGGTTGAAACCGAAGGTTGTGAACGAGAGTCGGGCAGGAGGGACTGCGTGTGGTCCACCGAACGAAGGTTGGGCAGGATAACACAATTTGGGCGTTTGCTGCACAAACGGAGAGTGAGTCGGGTGAAGACGTGCGAGGAGGTGAACGAAGGGTTGGTGAGTCGTGCAGTGACCGTGCAGAGGTGCCGACGAGATGGGCAACTGAGTTTGCTGAAAGTTGGAAATTTGGCTAAGTGTAAATTTGGGGTTTCCCAAGATTTAGCTTATACTTTGTAAAAGTGGAAAATTATATATATTGATTCGGGCAGACTCATATTGCAGGGAGTTGCCCCTCCCTTTATACTGTTATGCATTTCTATTGTATAATGTTGTTGGTGATGAATATGTATGGGTTTTCATCTATATAAAAGACAAATATAATACTTGGTAACGAAAAATAAACTAAGTACAAATGTTAGACGTAGTCCATGAACATAAGTATTGGTGAAAAAAAAGTGTTCGATGGTGCCGCACCTCACTATAGTGCAGTTGAAAGATTACCGCCAGTGTAGAGGCGTGACATTGATAGTGTTTAAATTATGCAAATTTTTTATTGTGAAGTTTATTTTCATGACAATGTGCAATTCGTCATTTCTAACAAAACCTTGAACAAGTGTGTTGTTATGCCTTGAACAAGTGCCTTTGTTATGCGTTAAACAAGATATTTTTTCTTGTGAAATATTAATCATATATTTTTTTCTTTTCTTTGCAAGATAATATGTAAATACTAGTGATATATTTTTTGCTTTAACAATGGTTGCCCAAACGGATTTATTGGAATAAGAATTAATTTTTTTTGGGTAATGTTTTATATAATATCTTTATATATTTGGTCAATAGATTATCTAAAACTTACGAGCGATTAATTACAAATCTTATTAAAAGTTTATCATAAGTTATGTAGTTTATCATAAGTTGTATAATAAATTTATATAATTGTGTAAATAACTTAAATTTATAATATATATATATATGAATTTATTTTATATATATATATATATTTATTTCTGTCTGAATTTATTAGAGAGTTATTTTTAGTGTGATTTTTAAAATTTTTTAATGTTTAATTTAATTGAAAATTTTGATTTATATTATTTAAACTGGTTTTTTGATTGTATATATAAATTTAACACTCTCAAAAAAATTCATTAAAAAAACTCATTTTTATTATCAATATTCTATGTATTGACTGGGGAGATCTCCTAATTTAGCACTCATTAGAAATTTTTGAATGAAGTTATCTATAGTGTGTCTTTTTGGAGTTTCCGGAATCCAGTGAAAATTTTGATGTGAAATCTTGATTTGTGTTAATCTGGTGAAAATTTTGATGTGAAATCTTGATTTGTGTTATTTAAACTAGTTGTTTGAGTGTATATATGGATTAAGTACCATGAAAAACCTTTAATGCATTTTTATTGTGCAACCTTTACCAATCAATATTGTTATTTCAATGAATTCCTCGCAGATTTTAGAGAAATTAAGTTGGAAAAATCCACCGAAAAATTTCCAAAAAATCACACTAAAAACAACTCTTCTTAAATTTGAACCCACCCTGCAATAAGTTTCAGTTTCAGTGAATAACTTACCTAATCCATTCAATTAATATGGCCAACAATCAAATGTGAGAAAGAGTTTTTTTCATTGATGAGTGTTGATTCCTCTCATTTTGCACAGATCTTATTCAGCACGCTACGATTATTTCCATAGTCTTTCACAGTTATTTCTAATACGCCGATTGTTTCTGCTGCAGGCTCTTGTTTCAGTGTACTCACAGCATTCAAAGGTTCAACCATGGGCCAAAAAGCAAAGAAACTTAAGCAAGGGCAGCCAAGGAATGGCTCGGATGTCGAGAATCCCAATTTAAATATATTCTCTGACGCTACGTCCAAGCTCAATAAATGGAGCAATTCATTGAACGAGATTAAAATAACAGAATATAAAACGAAATATATTCTATAAATCAAAATATTCAAAATATAATATATCTATAAATCAAAATATTGAAAATGTAAAATTTCACAAACTGCATCTCAACGGAGACGTGCATTCGAAGCACTTAAAATGAACAACCACAAAATGACACGAGGGTTTTCGTTAGGTTAAAAGTAGTTTTGGGTAACACAACCCAAGATTAATATTTTCTAATTTTCGAATAAAATAATGGTATGAAAGTTACAGGAAGTACGAACATTATTTCCACTTCACGATCTCTTCTTTTAAGGTTTTAATGCTTTAGTTTTAAAATATCATTAATGGTTTTTGAAAGTTACGATGAGCCATGAGTATAAATGCGTTTCAAAAGTAGTCTACATTCATCGAGAGGATTTTTACCTAATACTTTATGTCATCATTTACCATTAAAATAAAAATAGGATGATTATAATTCAATATAAAAATATTTATTAATGTTTTTAAAAATATTGGTATTGTAAAAATATAAATACGCAAATTAATAAAATAATTTTAGTTTCTTTAAATCATAATTTTATCATAAAATATTTTAAAAATATATATTTAGTAACATTTCATATATTTATAAAAAAATATTATTAATATTTAAAAATAAATAAATAAAATTATATTTCAAAGTATTTTTACATTAAGAGGTGCTTAGCCTAGTATGAAAGAGATATAAGAAATGTTATAATTTTTTGTCATATTATATAAAATTAAAAAATAAAATAAAATAAAAAATGAGTTAAAATAGTTAATTTACAATTTCTCTTTATTTGAGCCTAGTTTCATCTTAATTTTGGATCTATTGATCAACAACATGGATTAAATTTGTAGAGGTGTAAAGCTCTTTTACAGTGATAATTGAGCCCTCTAGGCGTTTGGTAAATCCACAATTAAAATAGATCTAAATAGATCTAAACTAATTTTAAAATAGTTTTAGGAAACAAGTCATATGTGAATTTAAATATCAACCAATCTTATCAACATTCATCATTGTTACAATACAAGATTGAAAAATGAAAATAAAAATGAATATCTAAAAGGCCCTGTGACCATTCATCTTCATCCAATTAAATCTACATGCATCCATAGTAATCCCTACTTCCAAAAGGCTAAACTTATGTGTATTCATAAAAATACCTACCCATGAAAGGTTAAATTTAAGTAGATAGAAATACCTACTTTAAGGCCATCAACTATATTTTTCCTTCTTTGAAGCATACCTCTTAAAAAATAAGCTTGAAAGTAAAATTTAATGTTGGATAGACTCTCTACATCTATTTCAAAGTAACCTAGAATCACCAAAAGTTCGAATTTTATTAGTTTATTTATCAAAATCTATAAAAAAAATACAAGATTTAAGGTCATAGACTTAATCAATTCATTAACCCACTCCCAAGATCAACATTGAATCAGAGAACATGTGTTTTTGATAAAAAAATAGTAACTCACTAGCCTCAGAAGCCTTCTATTCCTTAAGTTGCACCATCAAAATATGACATCCTCTTATTTTATTAATGGTTTTCTTTGCAGTTTTTGGAATGGTTCTCATTACTATATTGATTAGTGGTTTCAAAAATAGATAAAGTTTAATGAATAGATTAAAGAGAATTACATATATTTAATTAAAATTGATCATATTCATAGATAACCAAATGCCTTAAATAATAAGGTGAGGGAAAGTTTTAATATAACTTTAAAGACAAATTTCCACACCATACTTTAAGACCCTCTTCCATTTTTTTATTAATACGATGTAATTTTAATATTAGTTGCAACTTCCTACCACATTTGTATGGAAAATTAATTAGAAACAAATAAATGAATAATAATTTTATTCTAAATCTCAGATAAACAATACTTATTGGCCCTTGTTCACCTTTTTGCTGCAAATTTTTTGATGTCAATACTATATCACTAATTACAAATCACATAAATAATCAAATCAAAAAGAAAACTTCAAACCCACCACTAACACTGTAAGACTATTCAACTCCCTTACCTCCCATAATTGAGATTTGCAAAATCGCAATGCTCTATGGAATTCTTTCACTACATCAACTTCATTGCTTTAACCTAATATGAATTATGAATTGTTCTAATATTATTTAGGTGAAGGTTTGACCTCAATGTATTTTACTTAGTAATGTTAATCACATAAATAAATTCAATATTTTAATGCTCTATGGAATTCTTTCACTACATCAACTTCATTGCTTTAACCTAATATGAATTATAAATTGTTCTAATATTATTTAGGTGAAGGTTTGACCTCAATGTATTTTACTTAGTAATGTTAATCACATAAATAAATTCAATCTTTTATACTAATAAATTAGGCAAGTTGGATTTACCAATTAAATTTTTGTTTAAATATATTTATATATTTTGTCACTAGCTTATCCAAAACTTCCAATTAAGTAACTGCAAATCCAATTAAAAATAAAATATTATAATCAGTCCCATAATACATTTATATAATTTTGTAAACAACTCAAATTTATAATAATCTTATTATTATCATCAATATTCCATGCATCACCTACATGGATCTCCTATGGTCACCATCTCCACATCATATTGGATCGGCTGGTTAGGTTTTACACCAAAACAAAACACATGCACACCTCGATGATGCGGTTGTTAATACGAATTAGGTTTACGATAGCTTAAAGCTCCCGAAACACATGCACACCTTGATGATGCGGTTGTTAATACTAATTAGGTTTATGATAGATTAAAGCTCCCGATAATGAGACATTAGCCATTTTGGAATTTGAATCCGCCATGCAATAAGTTGCAGTAAATAGCTTACTTCGATGCAAATAATATGGCCAACTATCAAACGTGAAAGAGTTTTTTTCATTGATGAGTGTTGATTACTCCCATTTCGTACAAGGCTGGTTCAGCACGATAAGATTATTTCCATAGTCCTTCACAGTTATTTCTAATTCTCGGATTGTTTTCGCTGCAGGCCCTTATTTTTTATACTCACGACATTCTCAGGTTCAACCATGGGCTAAAAAAACATTGAAACTGAAACAAGGCCAGCCAAGGGACGGTCCGGATGTCGAGAATCCCACTTCCAATCTATTCTCTAACACTACGTCGAAGCTTAATAAATTGAGCCGTTCCTGGAACAAGATTAAAAAAACAGACCATAAAACGGATTATATTCTATAAATCAAAATTTAAAATATCCCAAAGTGCATCTCAAATTCTAAGTATTTAAAACGAACATCTACAATATCATAAGAGGGTTGTTGTTAGCTTAAAAGTATTTTTTGGCAACACAAAACTAGATTAATATTTTATAATTTTCCAATAAAGTAATGGTTTGAAAGTTACAGGGGGTACGAACCATATTTCCATTTTGACGGTCTCTTCTTTTAAGGTTTTAATGCTTTACTTTTAAAATATCACTAATGGTTTTTGGAAGTTGCGTGAGCCATGAGAATAAATGCCTTTCAAAAGTAGTCTATATTAGGATTTTTATCTCGAAGCGCAATATCTTATGTCATCGTTTACAGTTAAAATAAAAATCGGATAATCATAGATTATATATAAAAATATTTATTAATGTTTTTAAAAGTATTGGTATATAAACTCAAATTAATAATATTATTTTAATTTTTTAAATCATAATTTATGATATAATATTTTAAAAATATATATTTAATAACATTTTATATATTTAAAAGAATTTATTATTAACTTTTAAAATAAAAATAATTTTATGTATCAAAGTATTTTTACATTAACAAGTGCTCCTAATCCAATATGGAAGAGATATAAATATGTTGTAATTCCTTGTCCTAAAATGTAAACATTATGACTCAGCCAAATTATATAAAAATAAAAATAAAATTAAAAAAAAAGTAAAATAGTCTATTTACAATTTATCTTTTTTTGGACTCTAGGTTATGACAACCCATAGTATTGCTTATATATATATATATATATATATATATATATATATATATATATATAGATACACACACACACACACCAATGTAGATTCATCTTAACATTGTATCTTGTGGGCAACAACATGGATCAAACCTCTTGAGGTGTAAACTTATTTTAGAGTGAAAAGAGATTTGATGCCTCTTGGAATTGGGTAAATCCAAAATTAAAATAGATCTAGACTGATTTAAAAATAATTTCAAGAAGCAAATCAACCTATCTTATCAACTTTGTTAACAACCTGTGACTTTTGACAATTTCAAGATGATATATATATATATATATATATATATATATATATCATTGAGTCGAGAGACTCATTCTACAGGCAGTATGATGTGTACTTTCTCTTAGTCATCACACTTGAAATGTTTCTCATGTCGACCAAAATAAAATGAAAAAAAAAAATTAAATAACTATACAAAAGATTTAAATAATGTAATGTCTACTCATAAAAAAAAATTGCAAATGAAGAAATTGGATCCCTCTCGGCTCATGTTAGATTCGTATTTAAGATGGATCTATGCTAGTGTAAAAGATCTCCAATTGGTACAACACATGCTTGAAAAATAAAAAGAAGAAAGAGCATGTGAAAGGCCTTGTGACCATCCAATTAAATCTACTTACATACATAAGAATCCCTATTTTTAAAAAGTTAAATGTATGTGTATCTATAGAAATACCTACCTACCTTTGAAAGTCTAAATTTAAGTGTATGGAAATGCATACTTTAATGTCATCAACTATATTTTCCCATGCATAAGTTTTCAAAAATAAGATTGAGTAAAATTTACTATTAATAGACCCTTTACATCTATTTCAAACTGAGTTGGAATCACCACAAATTTGAATTTTATTTATTTATTTCTCAAAAATTAACAAAAAAATAACATTTAGAGCCATACACTTGATAAATTCATTATTCCAATCTCAAGATAAACATTACATTAAGTCATTGAACATGCGTTTTTTTATAAAAAATAGTAACCCATTAGCCTCACAAACCTTTCACTCTCTTTGAGTTGCAACATCAAAGTATGTCATGTTCTTATTAGTCCTTGTCGTCCTGGCATGGACTATAGTAATCGGAAACGAAGAATCTAGTATTATTTGAGTTGTTTTTAGTTCTGGCTCATTAGCTATAAACAAAGTTTTTAGAGACGTATTAATTTATCTTGTTATTTGGCCTCTTCTCGAGGACCGAAGCTGGATCGAAGCTAAAACAATTGGTTATATTTTTGTTTGTTTGATATTTTCAAACTTGTAAATACTACAACCTAAACTAATGTTAGCATTATTAGAGGACATTAAATGTTAGCTAAGCTCTCAGGAACATGCTGGTATATACCAACATATAATCATATAAGCATCCGTAGATTCCTGGCTACACCACATGGCGATTTCATCGCGCATCTATATTGCATGTGAGTGCATGATTGTGTCGTGGCCCAGGTAGGTTACCATGTGACGATGGGTTGGACATGCTTCCATTACTACGTTACTGCGGCAGGTTCACATGATCTGCGTTTCAAAAAATCTCTGCCTCTGGACAGTTGTTTCTGTAAAACCCATGGTGCAGTTCGGCTTTCCGCCACCTTCAAATCCAGATACGAGGGCCTTAAGAATACAAACAACATAGGCAAAGTAGCAACAGTTTGATCATTTGGCTTGCAAATACAGCCATGATTTTAACAACAACAGTAAGCACCACCAGCACAAGTAGCAGAGGAAGCACCACCACCTGAGTAAGCACTACCAGCACAAGTGTATGTGGTAGGGTGAGACAAACCACTGAACCCATTATGCAAAAACCATTTTCAAACAGGCGAGGATGCTACCTTGGTTGCGTGGGGAAGGAACGCTTGTGCGTACGTGCAGAATACACAAAGGAACCCATGCTGGTTTGCTGCATTTCAAAAAACCTCTGCCTCTGGACAACTGTTTCTGTAAAGCCCACGGTGCAGTTTGGCTTCTGCTGCCTTCAAATCTAGATATGAGGGCCTCAAGAATACAAATGACATAGGTAGCAGAATCAGTTTGATCATTTGGCTTGTAAATACAACCATGATTTTAACACCAACAGTAAGCACCACTAACACAAGTAGCAAAGGAAGCACCACCACCTGAGTAAGCACCACTAGCACAAGTGTATGTGGTAGGGTGATATATATGTGATAGGGTGAGACAAAGAGCTGAACCCATTATGCAAAAACCATTTTCAAACAGGCGAGGATGCTACCTTAGATGTGTGGGGAAGGAATGTTTGTGCCTGCAGAATACACGAAAGCGCCCATGCTGGTTCGGACAAACACCTTAATGCAGGGCTATTGTAACATCACACCCAACTTACCTCTCAGAGGAACAATCACCGCCTCAGGGGATCTCGTTCCCCTCTCCTACGTTGTCGGAATGGTCATCACTCGCCCCAACTCAAAAGCCCTCTCACCCGACTACGACCTGTTGGATGTTAGGAAAGCTCTCTGAAAAGTAGGCTTCAAAATTAGCTAGGATGGCTCGAATAAACTCGGGCTGGGAGATGAAATGAAATGGACCTAGACCTTCTTGCTGCTTCGACATTGCGACCTGAAGAGAGGCGAAGCCACGAAAAGATATGGCTATGGCACGAATGATAGGAAAGAAAACGTGTAACCTTACTCAGTGACATCTGTGAAAAATGCACGTGGAAATATTGCCGTAGATTGAATGCACTTTATTTAGCACTTGTCTTCTTTTATAAAATTATAGGTTATCCATAGATTATAGATCTAAATATAGATTATTAATCTGATTAGATATACATAATGCAACCACAGGATTACTACCTCCTGTATGTGCTGTAAACTTCATTTTCAACATTTTTATCTTTTCAACTACATGCTCGACATGCTCTTGATGGGATTCAGAGGGAATCATGGATGCGAATCTTTCCAAATCGTGCAATCGCTTAACTCAAGTCCAGAAGATCCTGGCTATTGAATTCAGTTCTAACCAGCCCAATAAGAACTAAGGGCTCTTAGTTTGGTAAAGTAATCCCTCATAGCAAGTAGGCCTTGAGTTGCTTGACTGGTTGTAAGGATACGTTGCATCTACTGCAGAGCTTGTCGATGGAGATTTTATGACTCACGTGGAAAGGTCTCAAGGATCCCAAGCTTTCCAATTGCCATTTCTTCACAAGGGTGAGGTGGAGCAGGAGTAGCCACAAAATGCAGATGAAATGAGAATAAGTGGAGTAGGTGAGGTGGGAGACAATGGAAGGGGAGGAGGGGTGGTGGGAGAAATAGGTGGGTGAGGAAGAGGAGAAGATATTTGTGAGTATTCGAGTGAGACCATTGAGTGAGAAGGAGATTGCCAGAAGGGATGTTTCAGACTAGGAATGCATTAATGATAAAACACTGGCCTATAAATACACCATTCCAGAACGATCTCTGTTTCCAACTGCATATTCATTTAGTAAAATTTATTTTCTTATTCTATTTCTGTTTCTAATTCTGGTTGATTTTAGTAATTGACAAGAATGTGTTTGTATGTATAAATGAAATTGCTAGGAATGCACATTGCAAATAGAGTATTTAGGATTGAAGCCTCAACAGATGAGGTGTATGAGGATGGGGGTGGCTCTTTCTACTCTCAACAGTCTCAATGGTGAGTTAATCTAAACTCTCACTTCTTTGCTCATTCTCCCTATCTGAACCCAAATCGCAAAATCTGGTAATGGTGGCATTGATATATGTGGTTGTTGCAACAACAATATTTTCATATGGGCAAACCAGTAGTGGAAAGACATATACGATGAGGGGCCTCGTAGATCGTGCCGTGATGGATATTTACAAGTATATTGACAAGGTATTGTTGGGCATGGAATCCCCCCAAGGCATGTTTGGGGCTCAAAGCCCAAGTTTTGACCCAATATTGTTGTAAAGACTCCGCAAATTGCGGGTGTGGAGCGTGAAATGTATGATAGAGTCATAGGGTTGTCTACCCTAGTTTTGTAATATAATGTCGGCCTACCCATGGTCTGTGGACCATGGGATTGTATAAATTCAACAAGGCTCTAAGTGTAAAAGAGAACGAAAGAAGAAGGAAGAATGAAGCAAGAAGATAGAGTCTAAGTGGCTAAGTGTGTCATGGGTCATAGAGTAGGAGAAGGCTCTACAGCTGAGTGTGCAGAGGCCTTGTTGTCTGCAGCTGAGTGTGTGGACCCCTGCAGTTGAGTGCGCAGGGCGGAGTCGAGTTTGCAACCAAAGAAGAAAATAATAAAGAGAAGTTTTATCATAATTTTGTACATCTATTCTTGGATTAATGCATGCTTGTTATAAATTGCAAATACATTGTTTATTTACTACGTGCACCTATATGAATGATTTATATTGCTAGGTATAACTTAACGCATACAAATATTCTAAGATAATCAAGTAACAATGGAATACTAGTAAGGACTTTGGTAATAACAGTGTTCAGGCCCTAAGTAGGGCTCCGCAAAGGCAACATCGCAGGCTGCGAGGTAAGTTAAAGCACGCATAGTGATGTGCGCACAGGGTCGAACTGCAGACCTCTTAAACTCATTAGACATCTCCAGGGTGTAGAAAATTGGTTCTAGCATCCTCCCATACTACTTCAAGTGAGACCTCAGCCCACGCTTCTTGGACTGTTTCCGAAAGGGCCAGTAGTACTGGGATTTGTTTGGTTAAATCACCTTGAAGTTGGGTCAGGCCCCTATAAGCCAACAAATGGTTCTGTTTACGGGACTGGGATCTGCATAATAGATGTTTGATGTCGTGTCTTTGGAATTCGACAAAGAAAGAAATTGAAGGGTAGTTGGACAGAAAGATTCACAAGTTCACGGTGCAGGAAAATAGGAATCCGCGAGTATTAAGGGAACAGTGGTTAGAGCGCTCCTTATATACGAAAATCCATGAAATTTTCTTTACATCCTTCCCCTCTGAGTTGTACGAGTGGATCGCGAAGCTATCAGATATTCAAGGAAGGTTTAGGTTCAACAAACCTATTGTGTGGACCCCAAAGTTGGTGTGCAGACTAGAAGCATCAGGAGATAAGATTGTGCGTGCTATAGACCATTGGCTTGATTGAATTATAGGAGGGTTTATCATCGAATTCGCGGTAGACACGTCAGTCCGCTACAACGAGGCAGAACGATGCTTCCTCAAAGGACCGCGACGTAAGTACATTAAATCTTTGAACACTTGGATTAAAATGCTACTTTGTGAAAAACGGGTTATGTGAATAAATTGATGTTTGGGACTACGCGAAGTGGGAGGATCGACAAGAAAAAAAGTAGAGAAGAATTAGAGACTAGTCCCTTCATTTTACTTCCACGAGAAAGCGAGGAAGAGCTCATGAAAGTTTCACCAAGAACTGCAATTAGTTTGACAAGGCAGTGAATTCCGCGCATACCACCCCCACCTACACCACAACCAGTTTCACCATCTTCACCTCCATCTTCACCCACACCACCTCTGCCACCACCATAGTTCAATATGGTGAGTGCAACAAAGTTGTTGGTATTCAAAGGAGTAGGGAATGAAGATTCAGACCAATTTTGGTTCGTAGTAAAAGCTGTATGGGAAGTGCAAGGAGTCACGGATGATAATATCAAGAAAGCAACACTGGTTAGTGCCTTGTAAGATTGCACATTGACATGGTACATTAAGCATTCCATTGACAATCGAAATGCGGGGATCGTGGATATCCAAGCTGCGCTAAACATGGAATTTAGCAGACCAAAATTAGAGACACAGTTGATTATCGGGTTTAAAGAAATCGTGATGCTTCCAGGTGAGACCCCCTGGGGGCTGGATCAAAGATTGAAGTGTATAATTCATGAAGCAAACATGACCTTGACGGATGGGAAACACCACACATGGTTTGTAGCATCGCTAACCCCACATCTAAGGAACGCGCTATCACAACAGAAGTTGTCAACTCAGGCCGAGGCCTTGGAGATCACAATGAGACTACACAAGACCCCGATACAAGATGCTAATTTACGAGTCCAACAGATCCACGCGTAGTTGAAAAACTTGTGCCTTGAGATGCAGATCTTGAAACAAGATAAGACATTTCACCCAGAAGCGCATGTGGAGGTATGGTGCATAAGTGCAAAGGCCAGGGGCATGGCAAGGACCATTGTCTAGTCCTCATGAACTACCTAGCAAGATGAGGGCCAATGCCATTGAGATCGGAGGCACAAGCTGGGCGAAGCGCAATGACTACATTAAGGTACGCGATGTGTCAGATAGGAGGGAAACATGCTACAGAAAACCGTCATCTATTACAAAAGTATACAAAGACGTCCCAACCATTATTTTGTAATTTATACAAGTCAGTAGGCCATGATGAGTGTACCTGTAGAAGTTATGAACTGATGATGGATCAGACTCCTAACTATAGGGTTCAGACCGAAACATGAGCCCTCAAACAAAATGCAGGGATGGCACGCACTGGGTTTCAGGGGCGTGGATGATGTCGAGGTGGAATGGGACTAGGAAGGGGTCGCGGACATCTAATCTATTACAACTGCAGAGGATCGGGCACTATGCCCGTGTTTGTACACATTCGACGAGAGCTTCATGTTTATATTGTATCCAGTTTGATCATGAGATAGAGGACTGCCCCACACTGATAGTGAGGTTGCACAATAAAGGAACACTCTAGCCTTCCCCAACTCAGAACTTACAAATGATGAGGTCTGAGCCTCGCGAGGAGGACCCGAATGTAAACATCGTGCTCCGAAGTGGTATCACAATAGGAGAAGACAAAGGCAAGCAACTCGAAGAGAGTTCCTGGGTTCACAAGGCACCAACAAAGGAACCATAGTTTGATTTGGAGCATGCAAAGGAGACATTTATGGAAGCTAAGAAGAGCTTCATGGAGGCCTCCACTTCAGCTAGTAAAGATGAACTAGAACTAGAGATGGACCCTTCAATGCTCACTACCTTTCTAGAGACATGCATGAAGCTACTGCGCAACAACCAAGTGGTGAAGGGGCTACAAGAACTCATCACTAGATGTGTGGGATCTGGAGAACCATGCGTAGTTCGGAAGCTATGAAAGCACGCAACGCGAATAGGAAGGGAGATGAGATTGACTGCACAAATCGGGGAATATGAAATGGATCAAGTTATTTTGGATCTGGGATCGGACACGAACGTTCTGCCAAAGCATACATGGGAGTGCATGGGCAGGCCTGCGTGACAATGGTCTCCTATTCAATTGAGAATGGCAAATGAGTGAAAGATCCTACTGATGGGAAGATTGCAGGGAATAATGGTAGATACCGAAGGTGCGAGCGCGCATGTAGATTTCAAAGTGATAGAGATTGTTGATGAAAACAATCATTATCTCACACTACTAGGAATAGATTAGGCCACTGATATGAATGGAGTGATAAACCTAAAGAAGCGCAATATGATTTTTGAGAAAAATTCACTGCGCATAGTGGTACCTTTAGACCCCATGGAAGGATCGCGCTACACAAAACTGGTGTGCGACTGTGAAAACAACGATGATCTAGAATGTAACTACAAGATAACCGGTCGGGAGCAGGATTGGGTGAATTCTACAGTAGATGGCAAGTTTTCATGGGAGCGCAAAAGCTCCTGCACATTAGAATCAGACGAGGAAATAGAACGATGGTAGAATCAGTTACACAAGGTAACCACACTCAATTGCAACATGATGATAAAGTCACTACACTGTGTAGCAACAGAGGTAAGATGTCTGCCTAAATATGAAAGACTAATCGTAGTAAATTATTTCCTGAACAAATTTGAAAGAGAAGTACTGGAATAACAACATTTTGATGCTCTTAAATGGGCACTACACACTACGCCTGCAAGATGGTGGGGTATGCATCAAAGAAGTTTTGAGAACTGGCGCGATTGCAGAAGAATGATGCTCATATGGATTGGAAATCCTCAGATGCGGATGAAATCCGTATATGATGGAAAAAACAGCCTTTGTGCCCACCTCTCCACATGGGTACAGGCGTATGGTATGCAACCTGCACGAACACACTCCGTCTTCGCGATAGGAAATGGGACCAATAAGCAGGAGCATGCAAGACAAGGGCATGAACGATGAAGTATGATAAGACCAAGTGTGCCAAGGATTATCCACATGAAAGCCTTTGACAAAGTGTGTGAAGTATTGAACGTGGTCCACCACGTGAGACGCACTAACTAGGACCTGCGCGTAGTAGCAGTTCTAAGGGCTTATAGGACCATGTGCAAAACCCTGACCGTGCGAGCACTTCTGAAGCTGACGTATGAAGCAGAGGCTGTAATCCCTATGGAGCATGCGAAGCCTAATCCGCGCATAGCAGCACCCGTAGATATGACGATTCATGAAGCCTAGAAGGAAGGAATCACACAGCCGCCAGAAATAGAACACGTTGACCTTAAGGAAGAACTCCGACAAGGAAATTTTAGACTCTGCGAACTTGAAAAAGAAAGGGTATAAATAAGGAAGAGAAGCGCGTTTATGGACATGGAGGTCAAGAAGCTGGAGGATGAGATAAAGGAAGTGTTTCTCATTGAAGAACCAAGGGTTTACATGCAAGGTGTGTACAATCATACTAACAATTTTGAGAACTATCGCTGTGAACTGGTTAGTCTGCTGCCTTGGATGGGGCCGCATATCCCCAAGTGTAGTGACCAGGGTAGCACATTTCAAGTGGTGTAGTGCGCGATGTCGACCACAACAACAAAAGGTGGGGATTCCCCACGAACCTTGGTGGAGTATAGAATGAAGCGCCACACAGGTGGTGCGACCACCTGACTAGCCATGGGAAGGACAGTCTTAGCGCTCCATGCAGTTGGAAGGGAGCGCAGGACTATAAACTATTCTGCCCAGGAGCTGCGCGATATTGGGGATGTGGACAGAAGCAGAGCATCATAGGGTCTGGGACCATGCACGGGTGGCTATTCTGTTGCGCACAATGGCCAAAAAGTAACAATTAAAGTCATTGTTCACAATGCGATGTGTGACTTGAGGCCAAATGGAGCGGGCGTTAGGCATTTAAGATGTGATTTATGGGCAAGATTTGGGAAAATCTGCCGCCAAGAAAGAATTAATGGACTGGAATTGGGGGGAACGGTCGAATTCAAATTCAAAAGACGCTACAAAACAAAAAGGGATGGCTAGCAGACAACACTTGGTTGTTTGAGAATTCAGCAATTAAGCAGAGTCCTGACCATTGTGAGCCAAGCGTTGATTGAGCCCCTGAATTCACGAGTGCCAGAATATAGTCCAGACACTATGACAAATACTAAGGACATTTTGGGAATAGAAGAGGTGACCACCGGTGAGTCTGCGCAGGCCGTAACTATGGAAGAGGTTGCAGAAGGCATCGGGGTTGTGGCAGAAATCACTAAATCACCGCGTATGCCAAGGCCCAAGAAGGATAAACAAGCAATGGCCCCTGTACGCGTGTCCCTAAGGAACCCACTGCGTAGCAAACTATCGATGGCAGAGAAGGGGAAAGTTGTCATGATAGAAATAGATGAGGAAGAAGAAGATTTGCAGGCCCTTATCATTGCAGAGGAAGAAGATGAAGGCATGGAGGAGGATATTCAACCTACACACTCTGCAACAAAGCTGCCCGCGTATGTCCCTCCGTGGAAAGGGAAGACCATAGTGCCAAAGGACCTGGATGAAACCAAGAGTTCACTCTAGACCCCGCTCCTCCCAGACGGCATTGTGTTTGAAGGAATGCACCTAGGCCATGTGCCAACCATGAAGTTTGAAGATTGGGGCCTCGCTGATCATGAGAAGTTCCCTCACCTGGAGACTGGGAACCTCATGAAGCAGAACGTTACAGGGGTGGTGACAACATTAGAGCCATGGAAGTGGCTGTGCAGTGTGGAAAAGGCTAGGCTACTGAACTTCTTATGGGTGCCGCATTTCCACCACACACCAATCACCATTTTTGTCATCAGGAATCTTCTCTGCCTAGTGCATGATGGGTATCTATGGCTGGAGGAGCCTATCCCCATTATAGCAGAGCTAATTCATCGCATTTCCCAACTCCCATGCAAAGGAAAGGACCCTGCAACCATAACTGAAGGAAAGGGCAGTGATTTAGCCCTTGCGGAGGCCATGAAAACAAAGTATAAGCTAGAAAAGAAGAAGAGGGGCTATTCCATCTCCAACATCAAGGACAAATCAATCTGCATAGCCACCCAAATCCTCGCAGGAAAAGTTATGTGGAAGTGCCGCACTGACAAGGTACCACTGCCGGTGGTCGCACTAGCTTAGTAGTGCATGGAGGGGGTCTAGTTCAACTGATCCGAATTCCTCTGCGAGGAATTCCTGAAAAATTGTCGTGAAGCCCAGGAGTAGGGTAAAACCTTCCACTATGTGTGGTTGTTGGTATCCACAGTGCTCATAACGGGGGAACTGCCAGAGGATAGTCAATTCCCTAGCATTGACAAAGAATTACTGAAGGCTGTGAAGTATGCTTCGCTCTGGGCCACGAAGAATGTGAAAAGGATACGCAACACCAAAATCTTTTGGGTGCTCATGGATACGAACGTCCGGATGTGTATCCACTGAAAGTCACGCTTGTCACCCATGGTGTACAATAGTTTGTAGAGTTTTGCAGAATTTAAGGTTGATATGCAAAACATATTTATCAAGGTGCATAACGATCCGACAAAGCAGTGGATGAAGCTACCTTTTGTAGCCACTAACGATGCCATTTTTACTGTCTTGGAGACATGGCCTCTGGAATGGCGCACCCCAAATCTTGCAGAACTTGAGAGGGCAGAAACACAGAAGAAGAAGGACGATGCCAAGCTATGCGTCACACAATTGGCCAAGAAAAGGCAGAAGGAAACAATAACAGATGAGGTAAGGGCAACGTGGGAAGTAGCATAGAAATCTACCGAGCAGAAAAAGGTCGCAGAAGCAACAGCGGCAGCACAAGCGATAGAGGAAGCAACTGCGAAGGCAGACGAAGGCCAAGCAACATCCTCACAGGGGCAGGAGGTAGAGGAAGCAGAAACAGCAGAAGGGAGCATGGACCTAGGGACCACATCCACACACGATAGAGCATGTAGGACCGAAGAAGAAGGTCAAGGCCTTGAAATTGGCCACTGACCCGATCACCTTAACCAAAGGTGATCTGCATGACATCGCCGAGACGATTCACGATTTAACAAATGAGGCCCCTCATGATTTTATGCAGGAGCACCAGACTGTGTTGGGGGCCCTCAGAGTGCAGCTACAGGAGTTACAGGTGTGTCCCCCTCAGGTGGGTACCTTCTCCACCCACCTCGCAGCAAGATCCTCAGGAGCAGAACAGATGCTGCACGCACAAATGGAAAACACAATAGTGTTGCCGAAAGGGGCCCTAGTAGCAGTTAACGAGACTGATAGATTTTTGGTTAACATGATGAAAGGCCTTGGCCTTAATCTAGTTGCCATTCCATGTGAGACACTGTATTTGCTACAGGATGGGATAACAACAGAGCTGCATGCTAGGGAGAGCCATGCGATCCAAGTTCTCAGCGAGAAAAAGATAAACATTGAATAGCTTAGCTTGCAGCACGATGAATTAGTGTCACAGAATCAACATTTGGTGCAGGTGGTAGACGACGCTTCCAAATGCATCCCAGAGTTGGCCATCCCAGCAGATCTACCAGTAGAGGTGTGGATCCACAGGTTAGCAACCAGAGTCCACGAGGCTAGGGAGGAAGTGACCAAGGTTCAGCTGGAGTTGAATCTTCAGATCGTCGAGCTGCAGTCAAAGGCACATCCATCCACTCACCCGAAAGTCAGAGAATAGTGCGCTAGCGCTACTACAACGGGATTGGAGGAAATTGGAGGTGCAGTGCAAGACTGGACCAACATGTTGGAGGAAGCACTTGAGGTTCTCAGGACTCTGCAGGAGGACCCCAACATCCAGCACTTGGAAATAAAAGTGCGAGAACTCTAGTAGAAATATGACAGTTTTTGAGGAACTGCACAGACAATAGTCCTCACCCAGAGGCTTGCGAGGATGTAACAAGCTAAGGCAGTGAAGGAACAGGTGGATGCGGCATGACACAAGGAGGCAGTTCTTAAAACATGCTTCAAGTCATGGATCAACGAGGCCTTCACTATCACAGAGAACATTGAAGGAAAGCTCGTGCATATACAAGGGATGCACACATTAATGTAGAGAAGCACCCTAGAATCATAGGTCTCGGAACAACAGATGTAGCAGATTCAGCAAGCAACAGCTTAGTGCGCTGCTGACTTCAACACTATTCAAGAACAGTTGGAGGGACTCTGCGCCAAGATCGTCATGTCGACAGAGTGACTCGAGGGTGAGTCACGATGTTTGTTTTGGGGGCCTGTTAGGCATGGAATCCCCCCAAGGCATGTTTTGGGTCTCAAAGCCTAAGTTTTGACCCAATATTGTTTTAAAAACTCCGCGAATTGCAAGCGTGGAGCGCGAAATGTATGATAGAGTCACAGGGTTTGTCCGCCCTAGTTTTGTAATGTAATGTCGTCCTACCCATTGTCCGCGGACCATGGGATTGTATAAATAGAGGAGGCTCTAAGTGTAAAAGAGAACAAAGGAAGAAGGAAGAATGAAGAAAGAAGATAGAATCTAAGTGGCTAAGTGTGTCTTGGGTCATACAATAGGAGAAGGCTCTGCAGCTGAGTGCGCAGAGGCCTAGTAGTCCGTAGTTGAGTGCGTGGACCCCTGCAACTGAGTGCACAGGGCGAAGTCGAGTCTGTAACCAAAGAGGAAAATAATAAAGACAAGTTTTATCATAATTCTATACATCTGTTCTTGGATTAATGCATGCTTGTTATAAATTGCAAATACACTGTTTATTTACTACATGCACCTGTATGAATGATTTATATTACTAAGTATAACTTAACGCGTACAAATAGGCTAAGATAATCAACTAACAGTGGAATACTAGTAAGTACTTGGGTAATAATAGCATTCGGGCCCCGAATAGGGCTGCGTGAAGGTAGCATCGCAGGATGCGAGGTAAGGGAAAGTGCGTGTAGCAACGTGTGCGCAGGGTCAAACCGCAGACCTCTTGAACTCATCAGACATCTCCAGGGTGCGGAAAACTAGTTCTAGCACCCTCCCATACTACTTCGAGTGAGACCTCAGCCCGCACTCCGTGGACTATTGCTGAAAGTGCCACTAGTACGGGGGTTTGTTTAACTAAATCACCTTCGAACATGTTTCAGGCCCCTATAAGCGAACTGGTATTGGGGCTAGATTTATTTTTTGTTGTTGCTTCCTCACTGTGTTTTATTCTCCACATTGTAATGGCGAGGACAATTGATGTGATTTTGAGGCACTCAGAACGAGTATTTGTCTTGGATTTTTCTGCAATGGAAATTTATAATGAAGTGGTGAATGATCTCCTCGCTTCTTCTGAGAACAGTGGCTCTCTTTGGGTTCTGGATGATCCAGAGGTGGGCATTTGCTAGTTTCCTCAGATTTTTGGTTTCTCTCTCAACATCGCAATTTTCTTTGCCCTTGCCTCATGTTTATTGTATTATTAACAGACGGGAACAGTTGTGGAGAAATTGGTTGAAGAAAGGGTGCTGGACAAAGATCATCTGCAAAATCTTTTGAGTATATGTGAAGGTAGATCCTTCTCTTTGCTTCCCTAGATTTTAAGGCTTGTTATTATAATCATTTTTTATTCAATCAATTGGCTTAGCTTTTCTGCAGCTCAGAGATAGGTCAGGGAGACTTCGTTGAACAAAGCAAGTTCAAGATCTCATCAAATTGTTATAATGGTCAGTATTCTCTTTTTCTCACATTAAATGTTAAATTAGTTTCTGCAGATATGTGTTGGTTGTTAGATTCTCCTCTCTTCTATAGACAATTGAAAGCTCTGTTCGAGAAACATGACCAGAAGACAACACCTCGAGCTCTTTAGTCACAAGTTTGGTATGCTTACTATTCCTCTATTCGTATGAATCTTCATGTGTGTCTTAGTTTAGTAAATGAAGTTGACAATTTTGTATAGAACCTTGTTGATCTTTCAGGGAGTGAACACGCATCTCAATCTCTTTCAGTAGGAGTTAGATTGAAGGAAGGTTGCCATATTAATTGCAACTTGCTTACCCTCAGCACTGTGATCAGGAAGCTCAGGTCTATTTCTGCCCTTTCCTCTTCTGTTTTTAGTGTTTACATTCAAAATCATTCTGTATAATATTAGGTTCCAATTTCTGTAAAAAAAATTCCAGACATTAAGGATGAAGAAAACTAGCATTATCTATGTTTCTGAAAATATTATGAATTGTCGACACTATTTATGGCTTCAAACTCAGACGTTATTATGGTTTGTATTGATAAAATTTGTCAACTACTTTTGTTACAGTGGAAATAATAAAACTAGGAACAGTCACATTCCATACCGAGATTCTAAACTCACCCGAATTCTTCAACATGCATTGGGAGGCAATGCAAGGACAACAATGATATGTACATTGAGTCTTAAATGGAATACTCTCTTCTTTGCTAGCTATGCAAAGGAAGTTGCGACTAGTGATGTCAGACAAGGCATTATTGAAGCACTTGCAAAAAGAAGTGGCGAGACTTGAAGATGAATTACGAGCCCCTGGGAACTCCACTCTTGGGAAATCTGCTCCCTCTCAGTACACTGAGGCTTTGTTGAAGGAGAAATATCTCCAGATTTAGAAGGTCTTCTTACATTATTCATAAATTATTTTGTGATGTTCACCATGTTTACTCTAAACCTAGCTAATCTACACTCTTTATTTGAACTAGTCAACTCTATATCCATGTGGATAAAATTCACTGATTCTTGCTCTGATGAGGGGTTTGATGTCGCCTAATATTATAGATGGCCCAAGAGATCAAGAAGCTGACTCAACAAAGAGATGTTGCACAAAGCCAATTTGAGGACCTGCTTTGGAGCATTTCTAACAGTCAAGGGTCAAGAAGACGGGTAACTAGTTTTTTTCATCTCTTGAGCTAGATGTAAGCTGTTCTCAGCCATTTTCAAGGATGCAAAACTTATTTCTATTTCTCTTTCTTGTAGTACTCAATTAATCCCAGTCACACTCTTGCTCAGAAAATAAACTCTTATAAAGATGAATGTGCAGTGTCGGATGTATCCAGCACAGGGCATGATATGGGTTCAGATGACTTGCAATTTCCTAAACTGCATAACTCTGACAATGGAACAACAAGTCAAAAAAGAATCGAAATTTTTTATCAGCAAAGCATTCAAAAACATCAATAAGAAGCTCTTTTACAGTCAGACAAATTTCAACAATCCTCAGCCTCCACACCCGAGAAGCAACCTATTATGGAGTCCACCTCAAATCCCCTACTGTTGGTTCAAGAAATTAGAAAGTTGGAGTATCTGCAGGAGGAGCTTGGTAAGGATGCTAGAAGAAGCTTTAGCATCCCTTCAAAAAGAAGTCCAATGACTTGATATCACTCAATCAAGTAAACCCAAGAATGATACAACATCGTCTGTGAGAGAGTTTAGAGGATAAATTCAAGCATTGTGTTCAAAGGAAGAAAATTCAAGCCCATAAGAAACTGCTTTGAGAAGCCTAGTAGATACAACACTCAAGGAAGAGATTTTAACTCTGAATGGCTCAGGTGATCTCCACAAATTAACTTATATTGATGCAACAATTGCTGCATTTGAAGAGTAGCTTAAAAATGTGCAACAATCCATTGAAAATCTTGTAATTCCTCTTCCCATTGAGGTTAGATTATTGGATTTCAGTAGAGCTCCACAACTAAGAAGGAGTAGAAGTTGTATAGCTGAAATAATGACTAGCCCTCCATCATCTCCCTCTTCTTGGGTGACATATAGTTTTGGGCATAACGAAAACAATCTACCAGAAACAGCTGGTTGGAAGAGACTCGGGAGCTTGAGGAAGAATCCTTTTCATAAAAATGAGGGTAGTGAAGGCAATGCATTATCCACAGACAAAACTGAAATGCTTGAAGGAAGTGCTTCTTTTGACATACAAAATGTTAAGAATATGTTCAAGGTTGCTTGCCTTAACCAAGCTCCTTCAGATTATCCCAAACAGGATGTATTGTAAGTAACAAAGTAGCAGCTATACAGTTGAAAGATCGGGGCCTGACCCCTATCCCATTAAGCTTTAGAGGTACCACTCCCTTGAAGCAGCACCAGATTAGGGGATGGAGTCTCTAGAAGCCAGGAATACGACAGTTTTTGGAAGGTATAGCCTCTATTAACTACTACATTTGTTTACTCTTTCACCTTACAGAAATACAGTCTATGTTGTTGTCCTAGAACATGAGGTCTTTAAGTTACCTGTTACCTTTTAGAGCCACTCCTACAAAGACCAAAAAAGCAGACAGATTAGGGATGCGTTGGGATAGACTAGAAGCCAGGCTTGCCAGGTAAGACTCCAAACTGTTCTCTCTTTAGTACTTTCGAAAAGAAATCTCTGTTTGATTGGTTAAAACTTAAAAGGTTTAGTTATATCTTTTCTATCCTTAATTTCAGCACAAGATTCTTTTGAAGTGAAATCCTATTATATACAGTTTCAGCTCTTAGGTCTTTCTGCATCTTGCTTGATGTACATTGTACTAGCTGCGGCATTTCATAAGTTATATCATATTCTCTCAGTCTCTCTGAAAGCTTTAGGATGTGTTCAAATTGAATGCTCACATGAAATTTACCACAACCATCCTTTGCTAGAGTATTGTGTTTCATTTGTGGCAATGTGAGATAACTCTGGAAGAGATATCACATATATCTAATTTACTTAACATGTAAATGTCTTGGGTTTGGCTTGTTTTTCTTCCAAGAAGTGGAGTGGAAAGATTACAGAAGTTTGTTTTTTATTTTTTCATTTGTTCCAGAGTCCTTTTTAATTTGTTTTAAAGGAGGGGCCATGATGACATAATCTATATTTTATGCAGGTGATGGAGCTGGAGACAAATGGAAATGTTCATGATGACAAAAATGTTGATGACGTGACTCTCGATATATCATCCAAACTTGTAGAATATTGCACCTTCTTCTTGACAAATAGAATATTCAATAGAGTTGGAGTTATCAATTCATATAGGTTTCTTGGTAGATCTTTCACATGTATCTTATTTCTATTTATTTTACATGGTAAGTGAAATTAGTTGTTGACTTGTCTCTTCTAGCAAGTCAGACATGCACTGAAAAGTACCGATGAAGCACTTTCCAAATGAAATCTTCAAAGGTTGTTTGTGTGCACGGGGAGAAGGGGGAGAAGATTTTTATAACCATGACAATCTCAAAAATACCTATGCACATGACAACAAGCTCTATAAAAATAAGAAATCCCTATCCAAGCTTTAACATACTATTGATCTCTGTCATCTAAGTTAAGAATAGATCCCCTTCTTGCTTATCCTCTTCCTCTCTCTATCTGAGTATAAAATCTATAAGTAACTCATCATACATAGGTACAAGCCATCAATGCATAGGGACCATGGTGGTTCTCACTATGGGTTCCGCGATGAACCTTACTGGATATCTCATGATTTGGCTCTCTGTCACTCGCAGAGTTGCAAAGCCTGCCATGTGGCAGATGTACATGTATCAATGCATCGGAGGAAGCTCCATGACATTCGTGAATACTGGAATAATTGTGACTTGTGTCAAGAATTTCCCTAGAGGCAGAGGGTTAGTCATAGGGCTGCTACTCTCCCCACTTCTGTAGTGCTCACTGCTCCTACTGATGTCGATCATTAGGCCTATGGAGGCTCCGAAAGAGAAGAACGAGACTAAGAATTTTTATATTTTTCTTGTCATGGCCCTCATGTTGGCTAGTTTTCTTATGGTTTTTATTTTGCTGGAAAACTTGTTGGTTCTTCCACAGATTGTGATTCAGTTGTTTGCTGCAGTAACAATTCTGATCATCTTCTTGCCATTGTTGATAGTCATACGAAAGGTGAAGCTCAATGAACAGTGTTGATGCCATATTTTGGCTTCCCTAGATCCAACAAGACTAGAGAAAAAAGTCAAGGTTGTTGCAAAAGCAAGGATAGCACTAATCAGAGCATATCTGGTGAACCAAAGATGATTCAGGTTGATGCTCAGGAGACTTAAAAGGAGTTGGCTCCTCAGAAGCAATCTGAGAGAAGTTGGGTTGAGTTGGAGGATTCAAATCTATGCAGGGTTACCTTTGTGGGACCACTCCTTCCTGTATCGAGTGATCAAATAGTTGGGTCGACTGTTGGCTAGGGACGAGAGTGACTACACCAGCATTTGCAAAAATGACAGGTTATATGTATGTATAATTTTGTACCTAGTAGAGTAGTGCACTGAAACTGCTGGACTGCAAATTACCAATGTCAATGCTGTTCTCACCTGCATGGGAATGGTCTGAGATCTCTTATGGCAAATAAGAAACAATCCTAGCCTACTTACTTTACCTTTCTGGTGGTGTTTCTTTTCTTCAAGCCCGCTCATGGCAGGGACTTGCTGCCATGCAAATTCTCTTGTTTTATTAATAACCTTCTTTATTTTCCTAAAATCCTTCTCATTACTATATTGATTAATGGTTTCAAAAATACATAAAGTCCCAAACCTATATTAAAAAGGAATGACATATATTTAATTAAAGTTAATTATATTAATAAATAACCAAATGCCTCTCATAAAAAAAATTATTATAAAAAAATTCCGGACCATATCTTAAGACACTCTTCCTTTTTTTCTCAATACTATTTTAATACTAACTTCAACTTCCTACCACACTTATATGGAAAATGAATTAGAAACAAATGAATAAATAATAGCTTCATTATAAATCCCACATAAACAATACATATTGGACATGGTTTACCTCTTTGTTACAAATTCTTTGATGGCAATACTATATCATTAAGCACAAATCACATAAACAGTTTAACCGCTATCACTAATAATATTCCTTTAGCTTAATATAACTTATTCTAATATTATCTAGATAAATATTTGACCTTAGTGTATTTTCCTTAATAATATTAAAGAAATTAACACTCTTCCATGATTGTCTCCAAATCAAGGAATGTCACTAATTAATAACTTAGTGTCTCCAAATCAAGGAATTTCCCTAATTAATAACTTAGTCAAAGAAAAATAGATACTTCTCCATTAGAGAAATAATCATATTCTTAAACACTAAAATTGTTAGCATTTTAGCTATAACTATCCTAAAGTACTTTTCGGTTTATTCTTTTCCTATGATTATTAAAGAGAACAATAAACATGTTATAAAATTATCATGCTATAAAATTATCATGCATGGGAACTTGTGATATTTATCTTATTATGTCATTAAATGTCCATGTTAAAATTGTCTTAGAAGCAAGGACGAAGAGCTCATTTAAACTCTCTTCTTCTCAGGTGAGGTCGATTCAATTTGTAGGTATCACATCAATAATGTATTATTATTTTTAGTCCCTGCCATCTGGCAATGGCCAGGGACTATAGTAATCGAAAACCTCGATGCTAGCATTAGTTAACCTGCTTGTGAGTTGTTTCTTAATGGCGGTTGATGGTGTATATTGAAAGTTTTTTAGTACATTGTAATTTACCGTGTTATTTGGCCTCTTCCCGAGGCGGGGAGGCCAAACTATATACTATATTCATTATATTCATCAGTTTCATTTACATTTTATTTGCATTTTGAAAGTGTTAAACTAATGTTAGTATTAGTTCGAAGCATTAAATGCTATGGGAGGTACCGAATGCAATATCAAAGTTGGTTGATTGCTTGCTGTCTTCATGACACTGCCATCTGGTTACATGACACTGCCATCTGGTACTTTGACACTACCATCTGGTTATTTTGTAACACCTCGGTGGCTATATCTACTATGCAGACTCAAAGCTATATGTAGATGCCAAGACAGAAAAGGAAGAACCTATCTCTATGCAGACTATGCGAGATCTACTATGCAGACTCAAAGCTATATGTAGATGCCGAGACAGAAAAGGAAGAACCTATCTCTCTCGCCGAGACAGACTCGCCCCCCTTATCGTCTAAGGCTTTGGCAGCGGGAAGAAAGAAACTCGAAAAAAGCCGGCTCCAGCTACCTTTAGCGGCTGTGGGGATCGCTACCTGTGATCTCAGTCGGTTTGGCTGCGACTGAGCCGTCTCTTCAACCTGTGATCTCAGTCGGTTCGGCTGCGACTGAGCGGCTGTGGGGATCGCTACCTGTAATCTGTTAGTCTGCAGAAGGTGCCTATGCCATATTCAAATGCAGATTAGCCAGGCGCTCTTGACCATAACATATATCAGGTGTGTCAAACAATTTTTGTATGTAAATTCACCTGATCTAAGAGAAATAGCAATATTTCAAGGAAACTAAAAGGCAAAACAAAACAAAAATGAAATCTTACTTCTCCAAAAAATCGTTTGTTAACCAGAACTTGTACAGTGAAATGCATAAATAAAGCAAACATATTCTCTGTACAATAGGATTTTGTAAATGCCTCCATAGCTTATGCAATATGTAATGGCTCTACATACTGATTATATATCTCTGGCACACACTCTTTATTACTTAGGGAATGTGTAGAGTCTCATTTAGGAAACGAAGATAGAAATACATACGTCATTTCCTTCGAATTCAAAATGCCCATTGATTTGCATCCTCCATTTTCCAATATCACAACTGCACAATCTGTGTGCTTCTTTCCAACAGCTCTGTGTAGAACAGTCTCAGCCTCATCATCTATGGCATTAGGATCAGCCCCTGCCAACAAGAGCTCCTGTTGTCTAAAAGTTAGTTAACAGCTTCGCAAAGAAATTACTGGTCATATGAATTGACGTCATTCAGCCCAGCAAAACATAATGTTCAAAAACAATCAGCTTAAAAATTCTTATATCCTTCTATAACTATATTATTGAACAAAACTTGAAAGCCTTACCCGCATGCAGTCAGGTTGGCCATGAAATGCACAAACATGAGCAACAGAAGGGCCCAAGCCCTCTTTTAGCTTTGCATTCACATTTGCTCCTCTCTTTATCAGGGTTTTTAAACAGTCAGGTGTTCCAACAGCCAGTGCAAATACAATTGGGGGGTCTCCATCCTTGTCCAAAACCTCCACATCTGCTTCAGGATACTCCAAAATAGTTTCGACAAGCTCAGCATAACCCCTCATGCACGCCAAATGTAAGGCAGTTTGTCCTTCAGCATTGCGACCATCTAGGAGAGTACCAACTGAGTTTCCAGTCTTTCCAGATGAAGCTCTCACAAGTAAATCTCTGCAATTCATTGCTTGTCAAAGATAAAACTACAACCATATAACTGAGAAATCTATTTGAACAAAAATTCATGCAAACAACAAAAATTTTGGAGAGTAAAGAAAATCACCTAACACCTTCCACATCCCCTTCTGAGACCATACGATGAAGAACATTTTGAGTATCCTGTACAAATTCCAAGACAGATGAGGGAGATGGCTCTGTCCCAGTAGCCTCAGAATCTTTTGATGGATCACTGGCATGAGCAACCATGAAATCTATGAGCTTCTACCCACAAAAAAATTATAGATGCCAGTCTTAATCTCAGCTCAATGGCAAATAATGATAATCCTGTTGCAATTAAGTTTTTTGACAAAAAGACAAAAAGTGGTTACTCAGTACTCAAGCCGGGCATGAAAAAATAGTACAATATCCCAGTAAAACTTGGTCCATCATTAATCAGTAATCATATTTATGGCAGAAATATTTCTTCACCTGACTGATCTACTTATTTTGTTTAACATTGATGGAAAGTCATGCAGCTCATTTTCCACATTCTATGGTGAAAGTCATAATTGTTTTTAATTGTGCCATCTTAGCAGTATAGTAACTATGAAGACTGCGAGGGAAATACGGTGAAAGATCCAGGCTGCCGTGCACTGATCGATCTTGTTATGGTTCTTGACGTTAGCGGAAGCATGTCGGGAACCAAGCTGGCGCTCTTGAAACGGGCCATGGCTTTTGTGATATCAAATCTGAGCCCCGAGGACCGGTTATCCGTTGTTGTTTTCTCTTCGACTGCCAAACGAGTTTTACCCTTGAAGCGCATGAGTCCAGACGGCCAGCGTGCGGCTAACCGTGTCGTCGAGCGCCTGCTCTGCACTGGCGGCACCAATATTGCCGAGGGTTTGAGAAAAGGTGCGAAGGTGCTCGAAGATCGTCGTCAACGGAACCCGCTCGAAGATCCTTGCCATTACAATGTGGAGAATAAAACACAGTGACAAAGCAACAAAAGAAAAATCTAGCCCCAATACCTCTGCTGGTCTGTACATATGCAAATATTGTTGTTGTAACACGTGTAATACATGCGCCATGCTCTCCACATGTAATACATGCGTCTTGGTGTTCCATGCTCGCTATTACAAAACAATTAAATAAATTTTTGGGCCTACATTAATTTATTAATGTATTGTTATATCTCTTGCTTAGGTTACCGGTTATGTTTTATTTTTCATACAACATCAACATATCATTCTAATTACTTGATTTTGTTACATTTTAAACTCTACGTTTTCCCAATTGATTGACAAAATTACGTAATTCCATTCACTCGGATCTAGTGTCCTATTCTGATAATGGCACAATAATGGTAAGGATTATCTACTTTTTCTTTATTTACTCGATTTCAAATAGACTCCAATAGTTAACATTGCTATGTGCCATTCTAATTGATATTTCTAATTGTATCTCTGAAACTGGGAATGCATATTTTTACTGGACGGATATATATTTTTCCGCCATCGTCCCCCACAATCCAAATTGAGGTTCTAGCTCAATCCACATTCAAGACATGAGATCTCTCTTCGTCTTAGTATATGATATGGAGGATCGGGCTGATAGAGAATAGGCTTACTCAATCAATAAATAGGCTCACTCAATCAAGACAAGATCTGAGAAGATCTCTCTTCGTCTTCGTATATGGAGGATCAGGCTTCTAATCTAATAGGTATTGATAATAGGTATATGGAGGATTGGGCCGATATTCTAATAGGCTCAGCAGTAGAGCTTCCTTATCACACATGGCTTTCACTTATCAATAGCAATGAATTAGAACTCCTCAGAACTTATAACACTCAGGTTGCAAGAAAGAAGTATTCAATTCGATCTCTCAGTGGGCATCGATCTATCGTACTATTTGTACTTACTTCCACTAGTGTGTAAAGGCTCTATCTACTCAAGCACGGATAATCACCTACCTACTCTCGGCTGGTGGCTCTATCTACCCAAGCACAGGAATGTGTCGAATGTCACTGAATGTTTGGTGTGTGCAATGAAAGGGACTTGAACTGATCTACAGTCATTCATTAACTACTTGGGACCTTCACCCGCCTACTCTAGATTTGTTATTGAACTGTCCATCGAGGAGGAACGCAAGAGTTGTCTGACTTCAGCCAGGAGTATCGCTCCTTCCAGAAGATCACATGCGTTGAGGTCTCCAAATTCTATAGAATGCGATGCCTGTCACCAAGGTAACAGATTCTTGCAATTTTCATTAATCTACCTCCTGATCTAAGAGAAATAGCAATATTTCAAGGAAACTAAAAGGCAAAACAAAACAAAAATGAAATCTTACTTCTCCAAAAAATCATTTGTTAACCAGAACTTGTACAGTGAAATGCATAAATAAAGCAAACATATTCTCTATACAATAGGATTTTTTAAATGCCTCCATAGCTTATGCAATATGTAATGGCTCTACATACTGATTATATATCTCTGGCACACACTCTTTATTACTTAGGGAATGTGCAGAGTCTCATTTAGGAAACGAAGATAGAAATACATACGTCATTTCCTTCGAATTCAAAATGCCCATTGATTTGCATCCTCCATTTTCCAATATCACAACTACACAATCAGTGTGCTTCTTTCCAACAGCTATATGTAGAACAGTCTTAGCCTCATCATCTATGGCATTAGGATCAGCCCCTGCCAACAAGAGCTCCTGTTGTCTAAAAGTTAGTTAACAGCTTCACAAAGAAATTACTGGTCATATGAATTGATGTCATTCAGCCTAGCAAAACATAATGTTCAAAAACAATCAGCTTAAAAATTCTTATATCCTTCTATAACTATATTATTGAACAAAACTTGAAAGCCTTACCCGCATGCAGTCAGGTTGGCCATGAAATGCACAAACATGAGCAACAGAAGGGCCCAAGCCCTCTTTTAGCTTTGCATTCACATTTGCTCCTCTCTTTATCAGGGTTTTTAAACAGTCAGGTGTTCCAGCAGCCAGTGCAAATACAATTGGGGGGTCTCCATCCTTGTCCAGAACCTCCACATCTGCTTCAGGATACTCCAAAATAGTTTCGACAAGCTCAGCATAAGTTACGAGCCATTCAAGGAGAGGGGCTTTGTGCAGTGAACGAATTTGTGCTACGATGAGGTGCCACAATTATTGAAATCGCCCTACGAAGGCAGCGAAGGACCGACTCGAATAGCCTCATCGTCTGCTAGACGGAAATGTCTCGAACTCTTGTTCATATGCTCAGAATGGCACCCACAGTGTTTCATTGTTCACCTTGATTCACTGGAAGTACAAAGCACAGAGAGAGACCCTGCTATCTGGACCATGCCAAATGCTTTGGATCTTGGTAAACTGTTTAGTTATAGAAAATCAGAGAATCAAGCTTCCTCCTCTCAGGGTGATTTGCACTGCTCAAAAAGTCAAGCTAAACTGGATAAGTCAGATTGACTCGCTGGAAATATTCCTGTTTATGACAAGTATCCCAAGTTCCGTAGGCATGAGCTACATAAAAACTACAAAATGATCTGTGATGGCTTTATCTACAAGGTCATCTGCTATAAGAATAGGGTGCCTACTATTCACAGGGCAGGGACTAGCTGCCCCGCAGCCTTCCTTGTTTCTTGTTGATACAATTAAGTGTGTGGGGGCGCTTCAATATCATAGGTGTAAGAGATATTTTTATGATGATGATTTTTAAGAGGATAGTCCATTGCTAAAGATTGTGGAATATTCCTTAGTCTTGCATAACAATTCTATGGAGACTTGGTTGTAAATTTATGGGAATGACTTTGATTGATTGAATCTTCACTTCAATTTTGAAATCAGATCTAAAACTTGTTTGATGTATGTGTTGTGAGGGTTGTTAATGAAAATTAGATCTATATTTTTCTACGCATGAAATCATTAAACTAATTTCATGAAGTCTACAAAATATATAATATCGATTTATTATTTTATTTATTGTTATGGGTGTAAAATCCATGTATTAAGAACAAGATTTGACTAACAAATGGTTTGCTTGAGTTACCTTTATTCAAGGATATTTAATTACTTCTATTAAACAATCTAATCATCAACGATTTTTTATACATTGTATACTTCATATTTGAAATTCTCAACAATTTCTTTATGTTGAATTACATTTTCACCTAGCGAAGTTCTAAAAGTACTCAAATCACATGAAGATGAAAAGTATCCATGTTTGAAAATTATAGAATATATTTTTTTACTCTCATTAATAATCTAAAAAAATGCTAATCCTAGAAACACATTTAGGATGATTATGGATTAAAATCCCACTTTTATGTGAAAGTACATTTGAACAAATAGTGAATTCAATTTAGAACTTGGTAAATTATATTCTACCGAAGGATTTTTTTAATGATATTTGAGCATTACTTTTCAATAGTAATGTACTATAGGTTGGTTATGATCTTTGTGATGAGTGTCCCAATGTAGTAATACTTTCGCTCAAAATGCTTTCTTTTGGAACAAAAAATTGAGTTTTTAGCAAGTTTTATGGCTAACTAACTATTATTCAATAGTTAATGGATAAATGGTTTGTTTCTTAAGAAATCTAAGATATTGTAGCATCCCAATATCTAGAAAATGTACCAATTTTTAAATAGGAAAATGTAATAAATCTAAGATCTTGTAGCCTCCACTAGATCTCAAAGAGAAAAAAGTGTTGGAAATATTATCTTCAGTGATGTGGAAAATAGGGGATACCAAAAATGTCCAAGATAAAGATTGAAAGATGGATATTTTTAGAAATAATTTTAGTACTTTTGATGGCTGGTTTGGATACCCTATTTTTTAAGGATTTTTTAGTCTAAATATGTAGCCCAAATGGGAACATAGGATATATGGTTGAAAAATTTATTCCATATGTGTCACTCCCTCCAACCCCATAAGAATGAGGATATATGATAGGTTCTATTAGGTTATCCCAATCAAAATGTACATGTCAACCCAACCAAATTTACAAGTCGACCACATAAGTAAATGAAAAGTAATTATAACTAAAACATAGATGAGTTCACGTGAAGTTTATGCAAGCAATAATTTTAACTACATGTGTACAAAAGAGATATGAGGTGCACAAGAGGGATTGGGGAGTATTATTTGGGCTTATTAGTGTGTAAGAGGAGACTAAGGAGTCTTCTTTGTGCTTTAAGGGTGCCCCATGGATAGATTTCTATGATGTTGTGAAGTGTATTATTTTGGGGTTATGATGTTGTGAAGTGCACTAGTCTATGATTATATTCTTTCAAATGATATGATGAGGTTTGTTAGGGCATGAAAACTAAATTTGACTAGGGTTTCAAGGAATGTTTGGGGTAAGAATCAAGGAGAGGAATTGGAGCATTAAAGTTAAGGGTATGATGATGTTGTGAAATGCATGAAGTATGAAGGATGCAAGTCAAGTCATAAGCACTCCACGTATGAAACCTTAGGTTGGTCACTATATGTGTCTTACTAAGTTTGTGCTTAACCAAGGAGATTGGTATCTCCAATAGGTTGGTCTTTACACAATATCTTTTTGAGATGTTGTTCACCTAAATATTGGGTAGGTTGGTGTCTATAACAATTGTAAAAATAGGTTGTTGCTTACAAATATTTATAAAGATAAGTTTCTATGGTTTTCTCCTGGAAGGTTTTCCATGTTAAGCTATGTGCACTGTGATTTGAGTTTACATTCATTTAATATTTTGAAGTTAATGAGTGATTGAATAATTCTCATTTAAAATTAAAAAAAAATGATGTTATATTGATTCAACCCCCTCTCAATGTAAGTTCAACAATTTGTATTAGAGTAGGTTCCTTTAAAAATAATCCAATAACTAGAAGGTAGATTTCGAGATAAAACATGGTCAATCACTAAGGTTTCTCCACAAAAAAGTCCCATTATTTGACAAAACAAAAAATATAAAGAAGTATAAGGATGCATAATTATTTAATGCCTCTTGGGTTTGATATTTTACAATCATGGCTAGTAATGCAACCTTGTAAACTCCTTGAATAAATATGACTGGGAAGAATGCTAGCGAACATAATGCAAAAAGCCATGAATACTATCTTATGTAGTATATCAGAATCATAAATTTTCAATATGATGCATTTTGAATCAAAAAATTAAATTTGGGATAAATTTCAAAGCATTTATGAAGGGGATGGAAAGGTGTAGAAGAAAAAGCTACAAACCCATAGAAGATAGTTTGAGAGTTTAAAAATGAAAGACAAAGAAAATATTGTAGCCTATTTCCTCCACATGGATAAAATTTCCAACACCATTAGAGGAATTAGTGAGAAGGTTAAAGAAACAATTATTGTACAAAATATGCTAAGGTCACTCCCCTTAATATTTGATGCCAAGGTCTCTGCTATTGAAGAAATGAAGGATTTGGAGAAATTGATGATGCATCAAATGCATATGATTCTCACTACATATGAAATGAGGACAATAAAAGAAAATCCAATACATAAGGAATCATATTTCAAAGAACCAGAGAAGACAATATGACATAGATCGTATGATTATTCCAGCCATGAATCAGATACAGAAGAAGCACAATTTGTGAGAAAGCTAAAATTAGAATCTAGGAAATACAAAGGTAAGATACCTTTCAAAATTTTAAATTGTGGTAGAGTAGAACATTTTGTTACTAAATGTAGATATGAAAAAAGGGAAGACAATGATGATGAAGAATAACATAACAATAAAAGGAAACCTTATAAAAAAAAAATGAAAATATACTAAGAAGAATAGATTTTACTCTAGAGAGGATAGTAGCTCATCTTAATAAACTAATGGCTATGATTCTCATATTGATAAAGAATAATTCCTATTCATAACCATAGATTTAAATTATATTGATAAAGAAAATGAATATAATAAGAAAGAAAAATTTTATTAAGTGGAAGAAGATATTGATGGGAAAGTGAATCTTGAAGCACAACTTGTTAGTGTCTTAGCAGAAATAAATAGGCTCAAGGGAAAAATTAAAAAGGAGCAATTGCAGAAATATGAAAAGAAGTGCCATGATCTTCGTTGAAAAAAAAAATAGTTATCGTTCTAAAGACTCAATTATACGAGGAAAAATGGACAGAAGAAGTGGTGATTAGCCAACTAAAAGAAAAAGAAGAAATTTTTGAGAAGTTGGAATAGGAAATTATTTCCTTAAGAAAGGAGCCAAAGAAAACAATTGATTAGTTGAATATAAGCTTGAATTTGTGAAAGAGTGATGAAATATTAGATAATATTCTTAGTTTCCAATTTTGGGTTGTGTTATATTCTTTCCACATAGTTAACAAGGGGTTTGAGGGGCACCCATAATCCCACTTTACCCTGGAAAATTTTGGTTTTGGACCCTATGTTAGGTTGGGCGGACCCACGTATGGTTTTGTGCATAATTTTCACAAATGTTTTTTGGACGCGATGGTTTTTGGTCCATGGTATTGGATGCTTTGGCATGTATAAATATGTATTATAACATTGAAAGGAACATAATGAAAAATCAAGCTGTAGTCCTGGTTTTGGGATCCAGGGGAAAATATATGTGTATATGTGTTTTATGTATTCTGCTCTCGCATTATTTATTTTCTGTGTTTTAGAATTCATATGTAGGTAATTTCTGTATGGGGTTAAAACCTACATTTGTTATCGGAGCAGATTTGGCTTCAAGGGGACGCCTTTGTTGCTAAGGGGTTTCACTCAGACCTGTGGTAGACCTTGTTCAATGGGAGATCTGCGAGATCGATTCTAGTGGTGAAAGAAGATGGCGAGCAGTGGAAAGATAGAGATTGAGAAATTTAATGGTCAGAGTTTTGAGTTGTGGAAACTCAAGATGGAGGATCTGTTGGTGGACAAAGATCAGTGGATTGCGGTAGATCTGGGTACTAAACCAATGGGAGTGTCGGATGAAGAATGGAAGAAGTTGGATCAAAAGGCAAAGAGCACAATATGATTGTGTGTCCCAGATTCAATATTGATGAATGTATCGGGGGAAGCTACAGCAAAGGCTTTGTGGGACAAGTTAGGGACTTTGTACCAATCTAAGTCAATGGTGAATAAACTGTTCCTGCGGAAAAAGCTGTATAACTTGAGGATGAAATATGGAGACTCGGTGACAGAGCATCTGAAAGCATTTAATACTGTGGTAAGTCAGTTAGGATCTGTTGATATTAAAATTTCATATGAAGATAAGTGCATCAGTTTGTTGTGTTCTCTACCAGATTTGTGGGATATTCTGGTTATTGCAATAGGTAGCAATGCAACTTCCTTGCAGTTTGATGAAATAGTCTCAGCCTTGCTGACGGAGGAGATGAGACGAAAAAATATGGAGAGAAAAAATGGTGATGCCTTGTCTGTACAAGGACAGTCCCAGAACAGAAACAAAAATAAGTCATCGAGTGGGAGATCTAAATCTAGAGGGAGATGTAAATCTCCAGGAAAGCCTATAAAGGTGGTGTGCTAGAAATGCGGAAAGGAAGGCCACTTCAAAAGGGACTATAAATCTAAAGCTCCTGACAAAGGAAAGGGATCTGATGAGGATCCTTCTGTAGAGGTGAAAATCACCTCAGATGAAGGTGGGGATGTGTACTTGGCTTCTTCAAGTACACATGTAGATCATGAGGCATCGTTTATTGACTCATGTGCATCCTTTCACTTCACTCCCCATAGAGAGTGGTTATGTGAGTATGAGAAATGTGATGGTGGTGATGTCTTCTTGGGGGATGACAGGAAGGCTAGAATCATTGGTCGTGGAAAAGTAAAGTTGAAGCTGCAAGGTGGAAGGGTTAGAACACTTCCAGGTGTTCTACATATTCCCGCATTAGCTAGAAATCTGATTTCTGTTAGTAAGCTGGATGATGCAGGTGTAAAAACAGTGTTCGAGAAGGATACCTGTAAGATGGTTTGGGGAGCACTGGTATTGATGTGGGGAGTTCGGATTGGAACTCTATACAAGCTGCAAGGCAGCATTGTTATTGATGGGTGCAACAGTTCTGTGGTTCCTGAAAGTGGAGCAGAAAATCTGGTGGTCTTTGGAGAGAAGACATGTTGTGGCATCAAAGGCTTGGACATATTGGAGAGAAGGGCCTTCGAATACTTCATGGTAACGGTATGGTAGAAGGAATGAGTAATAGCTCTCTGGATTTTGATTTCTGTGAAAATTGTGTATATGGGAAGCAGAATTGGGTGGGTTTCCCCTCTGGTAGTAAGAGGACGAAACAGATATTAGAACTTGTGCACAGTGATGTGTTTGGACCTGTGAAGGTTCCATCACTGGGTAAGTTTGTGTACTATGTATCATTTATAGATGAATTCTCAAGGAATACATGGATAGATTTCCTTAAGAATAAATCTAAAGCCTTTGACAGGTTTAAAGAATTTAAGGATCTCGTGGAAAATCAAGCAGAGAAGAAGATAAAGGTGCAAGGACAGATAATGGTGGAGAGTTTTGCAGCAAGGAATTTGAAGAATTCTGTAAGAAGTGTGGTATAGCACGATAGAAGACTACTCGATATACACCTCAGCAAAATGGAGTTGCAGAAAGAATGAATAAGACATTGATGGAAAGGGCAAGAAGCATGCTCAGTGGTGTAGGGTTAGGACATGAATTCTGGGTAGAGGCGGTGGATACTTCATGTTACCTGGTCAACAGGTCACCTTCATCAGTGTTGGAGGATAAGACTCCACAAGAGGTATGCACTAGTAAGAAATCCTCTCTTTCACATCTGAGGGTATTTGGATGTGATGCATATGTACATGTTCCAAAGGAGAAATGAACCAAGTTGGATAGTAAATCTGAAAAGTGCATCTTTATTGGGTATGAGGATGGTTTAAAGGCGTATAAACTTTGGAACCCAGTCACACGAAAGGTTGTGTACAACCGAGATGTGGTGTTCAGAGAGGTAAAATATGTTATTAAACATGAATTCCAACCAAAGAAACCTGAGAAGAAAGAGTTTGAGCTAAAGGAGGAAGAATCAGACTCTACAACAGAGGAGGAATTAGAATATGAAGAGGCACAAACTCCGGCTGTGAGAAGATTAGTTCGAGAAAGAAGGCAGCCATAAAGGTATAGTCCATCTGCTTTCTGTTCAAATTTTGCTTTGTCTGTTACTGATGATGATCCCAAAACTGTGAAGGAAGCAGTGGATTCAGAGGATGGAAAACTCTGGAAAGAGGCCATGGTTGATGAAATGGCATCTTTGCACAAAAATGAGGCTTGGGATTTGGTGGAGTTGCCGGCTGGAAGGAAACCCATTGGCAGCAAATGGGTGTTCAAAAAGAAGACAAATGCAGAAGGAAAAGTGGAGAAATACAAGGCTCAGTTGGTAGCAAAAGGTTATTCCTAGGTGTCGGGAATTGATTTTGGTGATATTTTTCTCCTGTTGCCAAGGTAACTTCTATTAGATTACTTCTATCTATTGCTGCTACTTTTGATTTTGAGGTAGAACAGATGCATGTGAAGACAACATTTCTTCATGAGGATGTGGAAGAGGAGATCTACATTAAGAAACCTAAAGGCTTTATGGTGAAGGGTAAGAAAGAACTGGTATGTAAGTTAAAGAAGTCTCTATATGGGTTAAAACAGTCACCAAGGATGTGGTATTAGAAATTTGATACATTTATACAGGGACTTGGCTTCACCAGAAGCAAAGCAGATCACTGTGTGTATTTTAAATTAATTGGTGACCATGTTATTTATCTGGTCTTGTATGTGGATGATATGTTGTTGGTTGGAAATGACAAAGAAATTATCCAGGATTTGAAGACCCAATTGTCCTCGAAATTTGACATGAAAGATCTTGGTGCTACAAACTATATTTTGGCCATGGAAATTAAAAGAGATCAGGCAAAGAGGAAGCTCTGGTTAAACCAAAGGAAGTATGTCGAGACAATACTGCAGAGGTTTAATATGCAGGATAGTAAATCGGTGAAGGTTCTTATTCCTGTAGGAGTGAGGTTATCTGTTGTACAGTGTCCCACACAAGAAGAGGAAAAGGACATGTACCGTGTTCCATATGCAAGTGTAGTCGATAGCCTGATGTATGCAATGGTCTGTACTAGACCAGACATTGCACATGCAATGGGAGTATTGAGCAGGTTTATGTCAAAACCAGGGAAGGAGCACTAGAAAACAGTGAAGCAGGTTTTCAGGTATTTGCATGGCACTATTGATTATGATTTGTGCTACCAAGGAAGACCAAGATTGGACAGAGTGTTGGATATTCGTGGCTCTTTTGATGCAGACTAGGCTAGAGATCTGGATCAGAGAATATCTACAAGTGGGTATGTGTTTAACCTATTTGGAGGTGCAGTCAATTGGATGAGTAAAAAACAATCTGTAGTGGCACTATCAACTACAAAGGAAATATACATGGCAGCCACTCATGCAAGCAATGAAGCATTTTGGTTGCAGAGATTGTGTTCAAGTATGGGGTTAGTATAGGCAGCTACAAGGATAGACTGTGATAGCCAAAGTGCAATTTTCTTGGCAAAGAACCCTGCATATCATTTGAAGACAAAGCACATTGATGTTCAGTATCACTTTGTGAGGGATATGATAGAAGACAAAAAGGTGTTGCTGGTAAAGGTGGACACTTTGAAGAATATTGCAGATGCATTGACAAAATATGTGAGCTCTGAGAAGTTCTCTTGGTGTAGAGAGATAATGGGCATTTCAGGGCTGGGAAAATGACTAAGCTCTCTTGCGGCCCCCTGTGGAAAGAAAACAACAAGTGGGAGAATGTTGGGTTGTGTTATATTCTTTCTACATAGTTAACAAGGGGTTTAAGGGGCACTCGTAACCCCACTTTATGGGGTCTGGGGCAGAACCCCGAAAAATTTTGGTTTTCGACCCTATGTTAGGTTGGGCGGACCCACCTATGGTTTTGTGCATAATTTTCACACATGTTTTTTGGACGCAATGGTTTTCGGTCCATGGTATTGGATGCTTCGGCATGTATAAATATGTATTATAGCATTGAAAGGAACATAATGAAAAATCAAGCTGGTAGTCCCGGTTTTGGGATCCAGGGGAAAATATCTGTGTATATGTGTTTTATGTGTTCTGCTCTCGCATTATTTATTTTCTGTGTTTGAGAATTCGTATGCAGGTAATTTCTGTACAGGGTTAAAACCTACATCCAATGGTCAACCATTCATCAACACAGGTATTGGATATGATGAAAACGCTTCAGGGAGATGCAAGCATCAAAGCCATCAGAAACATAATATGAAGAAAAGCCAAAAATCTATGCTAAAATTATCAAAGGATCCACAAAAAATGAAACCGATGGTAGGTAAAGGAATGAGGACTAGAAAAAACTTGATTATTCTCATGTGAACAACAAGAATGATTTTAAGATAGTTGTTCCACCTAAAGGGCCTTCACAAATTGATACCTAATTTTTTTCTTGGCTCTTTTTTTCTTGAAATAGTTTTCCTCATAAATCAATAGGCTATATATATTATGCAAGAAGTGATCATTTGAGAGATATAATAGAGGATATTATAATATTTGAAATAATGATTATTTGAGAAAAAAAACACAAAAATTCTCATTGGTTTGTCGATAGAGACTACAAGTCATTTTATCGCCTAATTAGTTACAATATTTAATGTTATGATTGCAATAATTATGGGCGCATAGCACATGATTGTAGAAGCATCATAATAAATTATCATAAACAAAGCAGGAAAGAAGATGTTATTATTAGGCATAGAGAATAATACAAAAAGGTGTGGAAGAAGAAGCAAGAAGAACAAAAGAAGGCATAATGTGGGCTTTCAAAATATGCCCAAATAAAGGAAGTTAATGGTACACTGATAGTGGATGTTCAAAATATATTACAAGGGATTAAAACAAATTTCTCACCATAACGGAAGAAAAACGAGGTAGCATTACCTTTGGCGATAATACTTCTACAATGATAGATGAAAAAGGCATGATTAGTGTTAATGATGAATGAATAAAACATGGTTTATTAGATGTTGAAGAGTTAAAACACAATCTTCTAAGTGTTAATAAAATGTGTTATAAAGGTTATAACCTCACATTTTATTCTAAAGGATGTGAGATAAGAAAATCATATTCAAGTAGATTAGTGGAAAACTAAAACAAAACCATGAGCAATGTATATGTACTTGACGAAGTCAAAGGAAAAAAATGATGTATGGGATAAGTAGATAAAATTTGGTTATGGCATAGAAGGATGGGTACATTGAAAATTTAGTAAAACCCAGCAAGACAAAAGAAGTAAGAGATATGCCAAGGATCACAAAACATATGGACACTATTTTCAAGCCATGTTAACATGAAAGTAAGATGATATTTAGTTTCAAAATATAGGAGTACTTGATGCCACAACCATTAGAACTTGTACACATAGACCTTTGTGGGCTAGCAAGAACACAAAATTTTAAAACAGAGAGATATTTTATGTTTCTTATTGATGATTACATAAAATTACATAGGTTACATGAGCAAATAAAAATATAAAGAACCTAAGAAAGTTAAATTTTTCAAAGCCCTAGTTGAAAATGAGGTCAATTTAAAAATCAAATGCTTAATATCAGATAGAGGAGGTGAGTTTACCTCTAATAAATTTGATGAATTATGTGAGAATTATGGAATCAAGAGACATTTTTTAGTAGAAATTACTAAGAAAGTTACCAACTTAACAAGAACTTGACCAAATTCTCATTTTTTGGAGGTCACATTTAGTCCTTATTTTTATGGTCATTTTGAATAGTGGTGATGTATCATCAGCCTTTTTCCATTTCAGAGTTAATATTCCAACATCTTTCCACTTATGGAGTTAAAAGATAAATATCATGACTATGAAACTAGTGAAAAAATACGTTGAAATACAAAAGTGGTGATCCACGAGGGTTTCACTCAATGAACCTCTGACATATCACATGTGTTCATGGCATACTAAACAATACCCCTAATTTGACTTCATATCAGAAAACACCTTTAAAATCACATCATTTAATCCACTATAAACACATACCCAATACACCTTCCTAATTTAAAAAATCCCTACTTTCACAAGATATTGTAGGTATCTATTTTTTCACTAACAATTTTTATACCCCTTTATATTTTTTCACTAGCTTTGAGCTCCATTTTTTATACCTACCAACATAAAAACCCTTTACCCCCTATTATCTGCTCAATATATTGTCATTTTTTCCTCAATATATATCCCCCAATATGAACGCAAGTGATATGGTATTTCTTCCTTAGTGAAGCACCCGTGTGGTGATCCAACATCACCATTTTTCATTTTTTGGTTAATTCTAGCATTTTTTTACCATGACATTAAAAACCAAATATTATAATTACAAAGGAGATGAAAAACACTTTAAAGTCCAAAAGTGGTGATGCAAGATCACCCCTTTTTCTCAAGGGTAAAATTTCCAACATTTTTCAGCCATAAAATTAAGGTCCAAATATTATGACTTCAAAAAAACCTAAAAATCCTAAATTTCATCTATTTTTTTCAAAAAAAATAAAATTCTAAATGTTTTTCAAATTTGTTTAAACTTTCTTTTGAAGTTAAATTAGGAAGTAAATACACACTATGGTATTGACAACTGGTACCCTAAAAAATAAAAGAACATAAATTGGCTGTAAACCTAAAATACGACATTAAATGACTGCCAAGTTTAAAAGGAAATTAATGAAAGGGGATATCCTGACCCCAACATTCCAAGCTTTCTAATAACCAATCAAAATAATGAAAACACCAATATCCCAAAGAAATAACAAATAGGGGAACCTAAGACCTTGAAACCATTGACACCATGACATATAGATCATGTAAAGAAGCCTTAGGGAAGAAATGGCCCACACAGTGAGAGAAAGCCAAACAATCCATCTAGGAAAGGGATATGGGTGGAGAATTAGCTAAGAGAAACCTGTAAATTTCAAGTAGACTGCCATGAAATGGGATGGTACTACTATACGACTGATTTCTAGCTGCTTAATGGCCTTGTAAGTTACTTGAACCTGGCTCCCAGATTATAAATCGGGTGAAAACATATTACAATGGATTAAAACAAATTTCTCACCATATCAGAAGAAAAAGGAGGTAACATTACCTTTGGTAATAATATTTCTACAAGGATAGTAGAAAAAGGTGTCATTAGTCTTAATGATGAAGGAATAAAACAGTGTATTGGATGTTGAAGAGTTAAAACACAATCTTCCAAGTGTTGATGAAATGTGTGATAAAGGTTATAACCTCACATTTTATTCTAAAGGATGTGAGATAAGAAAATCATATTCAAGTAGATTAGTGGAAAATTAAAAGAAAACCATGCGCAATATATATGTCCTTGATGAAGTCAAAGGAAAAAAATGATGTATGGGATAAGTTTGATAAACATTGGTTATGGCATAGAAGGATGGGTACTTTGAAAATTTAGTAAAACTCAACAATACAGAAGAAGTAAGAGATATGCCAAGGTTCACAAAACCTATGGAAACTATTTTGAAGCCATATTAACATGGAGATAAGATGAAATTTAGTTTCAAAATATAGAGTACTCGATGTCACAACCATCAGAACTTGCACACATAGACCTTTGTGGGCCAGCAAGAGCACAAAATTTTAAAGGTGAGAGTTATTTTATGTTTCTTATTGATGATTACATAAGAATTACGTAGGTTACATTGGTAAAGAAAAATATAAAGAACTTGAGAAAGTTAATTTTTTCAAAGCCCTAGTTGAAAATCAGGTCAATTTAAAAATCAAATGCTTAATATCAAATAGAGGAGGCGAGTTTACCTCTAATAAATTTGATGAATTATGTGAGAATTATGGGATCAAGAGAACTTGACCAAGCTCTCATTTCTTTTGGAGGTCACATTTAGTCTTGATTTTTATGGTCATTTTGAAAAGTGGTTATGTATCATGAGCCTTATTTTCATTTCAGAGTTAATATTCCAACATTTTTCTACTTTTGGAATTAAAAAACTAAATATCAAGACTATGAAATGAAAGAAAAAATATCTTGAAATACAAAATTGGTGATCCACGGGGTACTCACTCAATGAACCTCTCACATATCACATGTGTTAGTGGCATACTAAATAATACCCCTAATTTGACTACATATTAGAAAATACATGTAAAATCACATAATTTAATCTTTTATCAATACATACACAATACACATTCCCAATTTAAAAGACTCCTACTTTCATAAGATTTTTTAGCTATCTATTTGTTCATTAACATTTTTTATACCCTTTATTTTTTTCAGTAACTTGGAGCTCCATTTTTTATACCTACCAATATAAAAACCCTTTACCCCCTATTACATGCTCAATATATTGTGTTTGTTTTTCCTCATTATTTATCCCCCAATATGAGTGCACTTGATATGGTATTTCTCCCTAAGTGAAGCCCCCGTGTGGTGATCCAACATCACCATTTTTTCATTTTAGGGTTAATTCTCAAATTTTTTTGACAGAAACAAAATATTATGATTACAAATTGCATGAAAAACATGTCGAAATGCAAAAGTGGTGATGTAAAATCATCCTTTCTTTTCAAGGGTAAAATTTCCAACATTTTTCAACCATGAAATTAAAGACCAAATATGATGACTTTGAAAAACTCTAAAAATCCTAAATTTCATCTATTTTTTTCAAATGTTTTTCAAATATGTTTAATTTTTTTTTGATGTTAAAATTAGGAATTCAATACACATTATGGTCTTGACCACTGGTACCATAAAAATAAAATAAAATAGATCGACTCTAAACCTAAAATATGGCATTAAATGATTTTTTTTTTTAATAATTTATTGATTTTTAATAATTTACGTTAAAAGATTATACTAAGAAACTATTGTAATCTTTCTATTCCTAAAAAAATTTAAAGAACAACATTTTTTTCCAATGGGGAAAGAAATTTTTTTAAGAAAAAACAACCTTAAAATACCAAAAAATGAAAGGAAAAAAAAGAATAAAAAGAAAACTAAATTTTACTTTTAAAAACCTAAGAAAATACCCAAAAACCACAACATTGAAAATAATAACCAAGAAAGTAAAAAGGAAAAAAAAATTAAAAATTAAAATAAAATACAAAATTAGAAAATAAGATAATTATCCTTGCTAGGGGTGAGAAACGAGGCAAGTACAAAATCATGTGGGAATGGTAATCACCCACGTAGTAGTCTTAATGCAAAAACTTGTAGAGGAGCAGGTGTCAGTAGGTTTCATGACGAACATTCGTGATGTTGGTCTAGGCAATTAGTGGTAATAGTAGGGAAATGGAATTTGGTGCAAATAATGTAGGTGTAGGTTCTAACTCTATGACTGAGCTCCTTAGAGCCCCAAGTTGTTTCACTTGTAAGTATGTGCCATTCATAACAACCCAAAGGTCTGAGAAGGAAAGAGTGCAAGAGCTTGTTATCGTCTGGTTTATAATTTGGGGCCCACGTTCAAATAATTTAAAAGGTCGTTAAGAGGATGGAAATTATTCATATGGTAGTACCATCCCATTTCAAGGTAGGCGACTTGAACTTTACAGGTTTCTCTCAGGTAATTCTCCACCCACATCCCTTTCCCAGATGGATTGTTTTGCTTTCTCTAGCTGTGCAGTCCATTTCTTTAGTAAGGCAACTTTACATGATATATATGTCATGGTGTTAATGGTTACGAGGGGTTAGCTTCCCTTATTTGTTATTTCTTTGGGAGGTTTGTGTTGTCCTTATTTTGGTTGGTTGTTAGAATGCTTGGAATGTTGAGGTTAGGATATCCCCTTTCATTAATTTCATTTGCAACCTGCCAATAATGTTTAGCCTATGGTGTTGGATCTCACTACTGTTGATAAACATAGGTGGGGTCAAGTGGGAGAATTGTTCTATTTATAGTTGGTGGGATTTGTTCCCCTGGGTTAGAGTAGATTTATTTGTGATAGAATCATGTAGAGGAAGTGTGAGTGTCCTTGTGAAGGGGATGGCCAGTGGGGAAGGGGAGATACAATTATAAGGGATCAACCGACCATTGAAGGTGAGTTGGACTTGCCACATGGAGGCTCACCTGAATGAGTTTACTTACCACCCCCTTTCGACTCCATAGAAACCCAGATCCGCCTTGTCCAAGACTCAATGGACCAACAAGCGTGATTCCGCCACACCAATCACGATGAAATTATCAGTTTTTTTACTAACATTATGTACAACCAAGGATGTATTGTGGATCGAAAAGCATAATTGTGTCACAATCAATAGTGGATGAAAGACAAAATGGATGGTTTTAAAAGGTAGATGGCCCATATGGAATTAGATATTCATGATGTCTTCCATCATCGGGCTAATGGAGGTAATGTTACTTAAGTCCCTAATGATGATAATATGTAATGAAGCGGGTGAGATACATTCCATTTTTTGCTAATTTTCGTGTCTACTTTGCCCTTGGTTTTCGAGATACTATTAATTCTTTTTTGTGTGTACTTAGTGGCCAACAAATACAATAGGAGTGAGGCCTTACTTTCATGGCACCTACTCTACTCATGATGTACTATTTTCTTCAATTAATAGAAAAATGTTGAGTTACAAAAGAAAAAGATAATTAACAAATATACAACTTATAAAAAGGAAAAAAACCTAAAAACTAATAATTGAAATTGAAATAAAATATATATTTAAAGAATAAGATAATTAAAAAAATACAACTTATAGAAATCAAAATAGTAATTTAGGAAAATATTAGAATGTTTTATTACTATTTTTAAAAAATTGTCCATAAAACATTATGAAAATAGTAAATTTTTTTTTTTTATAAAATCATTAAAAAAATAAACAAATGAAAAGGAAAACAACACACACACACACATATATTTACAAAGTATTTGGGGGTAAAGTCGCGCTTGTTGTAGTTACAAAGCAAGTGGGGGTAAGGAAAATTTTAAGGATGCAATTTTTTCCTAAAATTTCGAAAATTTGGAAAATATTACTGGTTCTTATAATGCAAATTACAAAATGTTAAGTGATTCACTTTGTAAAAGAATTTAGTTTTACAATGATTTTATATACTCTCTATAAATATTTTGTTGTTTTTAATGTAAAATAATTTTATCCTATAAAATTTGGGAAAACCATTTTTAGGAGAAATGGAAAATAGTAAATATTTTTTTGGAAAAGCATGAACAAATAATTCATTTGCGAATATTAACCCGTAAAATATTGCCAAAAATTTTCCACCAAATTCCAGTCGAAAACTCCAAAACATATAATAAGTAAACAATGCCTATATATATACATTTCGTAATTTCTTAATTGTCTAAAATCATGCTTTTTTCTATGTTTTTTATATATTTTTTGTTATGTATTTTTTTTTCTAATTTTTATTTATTGAATGGTTTTTTTATTACTTTTATGATTTTCAAAGATAATTTTTTTTTAATCGCATTAAAATTTTGGATTTTAATAAAAAAAAAATTAGTCATTTTTCTTCATTTTTTCTTAAATTTTTTTGTTTAAAAGAAGAGTTTTTTCTTTTTCTTTTTTGGATAAATTATTATACCTACTGAAGGCAAGTATATTTTAATTGGTTTGGGTCAAAATGATTTGATTCTTAATTAATTTGCAAATTTTTAGAGACTATTTCCAAAATTTATTAAAGTTTTGGTAAAATTAGATATTAAACTTGTTCTTTTAGAAATTGAAATTTAATTTTTTAATTTTTTAAATTTTAATTTCTTCTTTTTGATTGGTGGATGACTAATTTTATGTGGTTTAAAATCAAAATTTATCAAAAATTAAAAATAAGAAAAAAGAACTTTAATCCCCAAGTGACCTCATAAATGAATTATCGCAAAAAATTTCCAAATTTATGGATTTTCCATAGTTAATATTTTCTTTTCAAAAGAAAAACAATTGCCATTACGTTTTGGGTTTTTACTAACCATGGCCTATTTAAAAAACAAAAGCAACAATGCTACATATTACACTGATTTTTCCCTTGTTGATTTTGAATTTAAAATCCTGATGCAATATAAAAATTAAAACTTAAGTCAACACTACAATAAACAATAAAAATTAAAAAAAATTTAACATAAAAATTCTACCATAGACTTTTTATGTGATGTTGAATTGGGATGACTATAAATTTAAAGTTAAATAAATAGTTTGTTACCATATATATATATATATATATATATATATATATATATATATATATATATATATATATATACATATATATGACATTGTAATTTGTCCTCTTTATTTTGTTTCATAAGCTAAGGATGGAATAAAATGTGCACATGCACCTTTCAATAAACTCTTAACTTTTGTAGTAAACAATAATTTTGGGGTTAATATTTCATCCAAAATTATCTATGCACCTATCTCTATTTTGTTCCAATGTTATGTAGTCTATTAATTACTTTTGTTACTTCCCTTCATCATATTTAAATGTGTTTCATTATTAGATTTATGAATTTGTTCAAGCATTCAATAATTGTTATTGATTACTTGTTTCATAAGAGGCAGGTACTAATTACACTTGTTATTTATTTATTTTTAAAATTTTCATTATGCATTTTTATACTTTCTTAAGGCAAAGTATATTGTAATCAGTTTGGGTCAAAATGATTTGACTCTTAATTAATTTGCAAACTTTTAGAAACTATTTCCAAAGTTTATTAAAGTTTTTGTAAAATTAAATATTAATTTTCTTTTGTAAATTAAAAATTATATTTTGAATTTTTAAAATTTGAATTGTGATTTTTTTTATAAATTGTTTAAGAAAATTAAAAATAAAGAGAAAAACCTCTAAATGACATGTGTCCACATAAATTAATTAAAAAAAATCCAAATTTACGGATTTTTCCATAATGACTAGTTTACTTTCCAAAAACAAATAGTTGACATTACGTTTCTAGCTTTTACTAATCATAGAAACTAGTTTATTTAGAAAAATAAAAGTAGCATCCTTACATATTATACTGTTTTTTTCATTGTTGATTTTTTTTCATTATTTTTCCTTGCTGATTTTTATTATTGCATAGATTTGGTTAAATCTTACCTATATTTTATATTTTCAAAATTCAATTTTCAATCGTGATGCAATATAAAAAAAAAAAAAAAAAAATTAAGCCAACACTACAATAAATAAAAATTTCTCTTCTTCTTTCATAATTTTAATCATAATTTAAAAATATAAAATATAAAAAATACTTTTGAGGAATATTTTGCACTCACACTTCAGCCCTTGCGTAACTAAATTTTTTATTTCTTAATATAGTAGACATTGTAATTTTTTATATTAGACATTTTATTACATATGAATTATTTGCCACATGATTAAGATGATACACGATACTTCATATCAATTTCATTTTTTTCAACATAGAAATTATACCGTAGATTATTTAATTGTCGTTGAATTAGGATGAGTATAAATTTAAAGTTAAATAAATAGTTTGTTACAATAATTAGCTTTATATATATATATATATATATATATATATAGATATATATATATATATATATATATATATATATATATATATATATATATATATATTTCTCCTTCTTATTTATTCCAATAAGCTAAAGATGGAATAAAATGTGTAGAAACACAGAGTCAATAAACTCTTAGATTTTGTAATAAGTGATGATGTTGGGGCTAATGTTTCATCCAAAATTATCTAGGCACCTATCTCTATTTTGTTCCAAGGTTATGTAGTCCATTAATTACTTCCATTACTTCACTTTGTCTAATCCAATTGTGTTTCATTATTAGATTATGAATTTGTTCATGCATTCAATAATTTCTATCAATTATTTTTTGCATCAGAGGTAGGTAGTAAGCAGCAATGCTACATATTACACTTGTTTAACTTGATTTTTCTTTAAAAAACTAAATTGTTATTTTTTAATTACATTTTTTGGTGTTATGTTGTTTTTTTCTTGTTTTTTTGCAAATGGTGTTTTTTATGATTTTTTATACAATAATGATGATTTTATAGACGATAGTTTAAAAAATATTGCAATTTCAGTGCCCAATTGAAAAAGGGTAAAGTTTTCTTATGCTAAGATTTCAAATGAGTCATAATTTTAACATTCAAAAGAGTAAATTACTCTTTGTAACACCACTCTCTAATTTAGGCAGTTATTTTTAAGCATTTTTGAGTCATGATATTGGTATTCAATGTCACGCCATTCAAAAATGTTTGAAGGGTGATGTTGTATCAACACTTTCACATTTCAATATGTTTTTCATGTTTTTTGTAGTTATGATATTCGATATTTAATACCATAGTTGAAAAATGTTTGAATTTTCACCCTAAAGGAATGGGTGATGTTGCATCATTAATTTTTCATTTATAGATGTTTTTTAACATCTTTTTTAGTCACAATATTTTGTTTTCAATGTGATGGATGGAAAATGTTGGAATTTTAATTTTAAGGAAATGAGCAATGCAATGTCACCACTTTGAAGTTTGAGGTTATAATTCTCGTTATGTTGGTAACTTTGCTGACTCCACAACAAAATGAAGTTGTAGTAAGGGAGAAAAAACTATATGGGAAATGGCTAAAACAATATTGAATCAAGAAAAACTACTATAAATCTTTTAGAGAAAAGCAGTTAGCATAAGAATCTACATTTTGAATAGGGCACAAATTAGAGTGAGCAACAACAAGAAACTGTATGAATCATGGAAAAGTAGACTTGTTACAATCAAATACTTCAAATTATTTAGGAGAGAGTGCTATATGAAAACAAATGAAGATAATTTAGGAATTTTTGATTCTAAAATAAATGAAGGTATATTTCTTGGTTATGTATCTAGAAGCAAACCCTACAAATGTTACAAGAAAAAATGTGCAAGGTTGTATAAAGTATTGATGTAAGAGTGGATGAAGAAAAACATAAAAAAGCAAAGTCACAAATAAATTAAGATGTAGGGAATACATTCTATAAGGAATGAGAATAGGAAGAAGAAAAGAAAAAAAAAATGAAATAGAACTCTAATATCTAAAGGCACAATCCAGATTTGTCCAAAACTATCATCTAAAAATCATATTTTTGGTGATATAGATATAGGATTTTATACTAGAAGAGGATTGGTAAGTACACCAAAAGAAGCCAAATTTTCTTTTATATTCAATACATAGCCCATAAAATTTACAAAATCTAGTGAAGATAAGAATTAGGCTAATCCTATGGAATAAGAACTTGATCAGATAGAGAAGAATAGGAGCTTGTTCCTAGACCAAAAGACAAGAATGTGATGAGCACCAACAATATCTTCAAAAACAAGTTGAATGAAGATGAAGAAGTAGTAAGAAATTAAAAAAAGCTAGTTTGTAGAGGATATGCTCAAGTTTAGGGTATTGGATTTGAATAAACCTTTGCTCCAACTGCATGATTAAAAGCAATTAAAATGATTTTATCATTTACATGTTTCAAGAACTTAAAATCCTATCAAATGGATGTCAATTCAACCTTTCTAAATGGAAATCTAGAAGAAGAACTATATGCAAGATATTTTGAAGGATTTTAATTGTGACAAAATTAATAATAATGTATTTATACTAAAGAAAGAACTATGTGGACTAAAGCATGCTCCCAGAGATTCATATTTAGGACTTCACAAATACTTGCAACAATAAGGCTTCAAAAGAGGAGTCATAGACAACAATCTTTACATCAAAAGAAAAACTAAAAATTTTGTAATTAGTGTGTTTTATGTGCATGATATCAATTTGGAAGTATTGCTAATAAATGAGCCAAAAGCTTGCAGACAAATTGCAAAATGAATTTGAGATGTCTATGGTTTTATCCACAAACTTTCATGGATATTCCACTAGACAATTTGTCACAACATATATGAGAAAATTATATTAAAAGTTACGAAATATACACTATAAGGGTTAAGTTATTCTTGTATTTTTATATTTTTTAATTAATATGTTATGATTATCCATGAAATAGATGGAAAATATAGAAAAGATAAATAAAACTAACAAACAACAATTAACACAATATATGGTTTGGGAAACGCTTAAAAGGGAAAACCTAGCTAGAAAGTGAGGTTATTTTTCTCTCTCTTTATTTGAGTGGAAATATATGCAAGTATAAAGGAGTGAGACTTGTGGAATGTGGGCTTATATACTACACAAACCCTCTTTATTTTCTTTTTCTATATCCAATATTATATACTATTTATCTCTAGAACAAAATGCACTTTAATATAATGGAAGTCATTTTCATGTTAGTGGCTCAATTATAACAATCTCAATATCCTACTAGCTGTTAAGTTCGACCCCTTCAACTCATAAATAGATTTAAAATATTGAATATTATAGAACATTCTTCATCATGATCACATGGCTAGCACCTTTTCGATGAATAATTGGTGCTAGCATGACATCCTCTCAAATCATGGTGGTAAAAATAGTAAGCTCAACTTTTGAGTGGCATAAATTTTGCATAATAACTTTACTTGAGGTCTTTCTTACATAATTCAAAATCTATATGAGCATAGAATAGTGCTATGGGATGAAACAATTAATAAGCAAAAATTTACCCCCAAAAAATGTTGTTTTGTGCCTCAACTATTTCCAAAACGTTTGAAACCCCAATTCACCAAAATGGGATCCATTGGTAAAATGGTCCTGTGAGACGATTCCTTCAATTTTTCCCACTTTGAAACCATCAACATGGATGAAAAAAATATAATGATCCAATATGGATCATACCTCCCCATTTATAGAGGTTTTTGGTCTCAAAAATCATTTACTAAATGAGATGATAATTTTTCTCCTCTACCTTCATCCTATAGTACCATTTAGCCTTGCTTGGAAGGTATCCTTTCAACCTAATTTGCCAAATATTAGGATTTTCCCTGTCTTATAGTTCTATAAATCTGTTGAAAATTATATTATACTAATATTTTGGATCCAAATCCTCTATACAAGGCAGGACCTGCTCCTCCTTTGAATCTAGCATAGAAGGCTCATGGATTTTCAAATTTTCTACATTCACCACTAACTAAATGCACATGTATTAGGCTAGACCAAGTCTGTAGGAATTATCTCCTACAATCTCTAGTATCTCAAAGGGACCATATCATTTATCCTTGACTTTCTTATTAGGACCTTATAACCTCTCCTTGTTTAATTGTAATCATACTTTGTCTCCCGCCTTTAATGGCATCTCTATTATGTGATGATCATGCTTGGTCTTGTAATTTTCTGGAAACTTTTGTAATGTCCCCGATACCTACAAATGGATTTTCCTGATCTTATATAAAAAAAATTGTATTCTTAAGTCATTCCTTATAACATCCTCCCTAATTTCTCCTTGATATCTACATGTCATAACCAAAGGTAAAGGTGGAAAATATTCGAATCAAGTTTCAAATGGGGACCTTCCAATATAAGTGTAGGTTACTCTATTATAAGAGTATTGCATGTATACCTAGTTTGAATCCCAATTTTTCAGATGATTCTACGTATAACCCCTTAAATCCTACACCAAAGTACTATGACTACCTATTCTTACACATATATATGTGTATGGAATGTTGTAGGCCTCTTCAACTTTGTGTCCATATTCTTCCACAATATATCCCAAAATGCTCTAAGAAATATTTTGCTTTGTCTAAGACAATTCTCCTTGGTATCCCAAAGTGCACCTAGACCTATCCAAAGAACAAGTTTGAATCTCCTTTCCCAGTGATGGTATTTTTATAGGTCATTTGAACACACATCTTACTGAACCTATCAACTACCATGAACAATAGTCCTGTCCCTTCCTCATTGTTCGTAAACCTCCCATTAAATCTACGAAAATGCTTTCCAAAGGATGAATGGGTATAGGCAATCAAATGGTATAAACCATGTTTCTTGTTACTAGGCTTATTGATACAACAAAGAATGCATCCTCTTATGAACCTAGCTACCTCCTTTTGCATATTCATCTAGTACAAATACCTTTATACGTTGGTCATTATCTTCACTACATCAAAATTCCCTACGACCTTAGAGGTGTGACCCTCTCTAATCGGCTGTGATTGATCACCTTTAGCGTTATCAACCAATTTCCCACATTTGAGTCAATTGTAATTATCTTTATATTGTTGACCCCTTTACGCAACTTATACCCTTATTTTTAACCTAGTTAGATCACAGAAGTTGGTTAGCCTCATTCAATCTGCTTACCTCCCCTTGTTCTCAATGTACATTGATAATTGGGAACCCATATTCTCCCTTTACAACCAACATCCTTCGATATTTTTCTAGAACTGCTTATTCCCAAGGACATCAAATTAATAGATTATATTTATGACTTGCAATAAGTTTCTTAACTTGTCTTCTGCATAAGAGTCAAGATTCGTTTTCGTAGGGAGGCCTAAAGGCCTATATATACTTTTCATTTCAAAGGGGAAGGAAATTTAATGTCTAAGGTCCAGTGCCCATATTATAGTCAAATATCTATGTTATTGTGGGAAGTTAGAGGAGACTAAGGTTGCAGGTTGAAGAGGTGGCTCATCTCATGTGTTGAGGCACATATTCATGTATGCCATTTTTTCTATAATGAAATATTGGTTCCCTTTCCATTATATTATTGGTGTTCTCTTTCTTTTGATATGTTTTTCTTGTCATTTATGTTCTTTATATATCATCAATGATTGTTGTGCTAACATAATTGCAACAAGAATTTTGGGATAGTTGTGTTAGTTGTTTTATGCAGGTACCCAAGTTGATACTTGGGAGCTAGCAAGATTTGGTGACCCTCAAGCTAGTTGCATCAACTTTCTGTTATCTCTTGGATCAAAGGGTATTGCCTATGTCTTTCCTCTATATCATATTATTATCTACATAGATAAGGATTGCTTGAATCACATGTTATCACACACATTTGTTTGGTGATCCCCAGGTAAGGATCATGAAGAAATAACTCCTTATGGTTTTGAAATTTCAACTAAAATAGAACTCGAAACTCCACTAGGGAGTTAACCCTAGTTTTGTTCAAATATCTTCTTCTCCTTGTAATTTTGGTTTTCAATTGATTCCTTCTTATTATCTATTTCTTTACAACCTAATTTGAGTCTATATTAGCCTCCTTGGCTTTGGATCTATTGATATCTCATATTATTTTTCCTTTTTAAGGCATTTTTTGTCATAGAAGCTAGTTCATAACTATTGGAAATAATTCAGCCTCAGGGATCTTGATTTACCATTATTAATCTGCATTCCCAAATGCTATTTAGCCTTGTTTAATCTATCTCTATTCCTTTAAATTGATTTTTTGAGGGATTTTCCCTTAGAACTTCTCTTGATTTTTTAGGTCTGTCTTTTTTACTAGCTATTGTAGTCTATATATGTTGTAGATTTAGTTTAGAGTTGTTAATTTGGATTGGATTTTCTTTGTTTTTCTTTTAAGTGTTTCTTTTGAAACCATTATGCTTGGCTTCGAGGGGTTCTCCCTTAGATGTTATTGTTATCTTTTGGATCTATATTCTTAATAGTTTTTATAGTTCAAATCTCTTTCATATCAACTTCAAAACTTTTGGTTTGAATTGGATCTGATCACTTTATCATTTTTTGGTGTTTTCATTGAAGGGTTTTACTTGAGTATGCTTGCTTTTAGTGGCTTTCTTGTTTTGTTGTGTTGTGGTTGTGCAAATCTAGACCCAAGAGGCTTGGTTGAGTGTTTTGGATATTCTCATCTATTATGCTCAAAAGATTCTCTTTATTTTCCATTCCTTTCTCATTTTCTCCTTGAATTAGGGATAGGTTGTTTGACCATTGAGGATCATTATTTATGCTTTATTTTTCTATTCATTGAGCTACAACCATGACACTTGTTTTGCACTACCTTTTTCTATTCATCATCTCTTTTTTTTATTGTTTTTGTGTGATGTTTTGTTTTACAAAGCCAAGTTTTAGATTTTGAGTGCTTGGTGTTCTTGCTTGGTTTCTCTTTTGCGTTCTTCTTCAGTGATTTTCTTTGATATTTTTTTGTGAATGAAATTCACCCTAGGGTAGTCAATGAATTAAGAATTTTAGGAAAGTAAGAGCTCAAAAGTGCAAAAGGTGAATATTTAGCAGTAAGTATGCAAGAGTTTTAGGAAAGATTCAAGCAACAATTGTAGGAAAACAATAACATGTACAAATAATGAGTAGATATGGAAAGGAGACAACTAGATTTTGAGGTTGATGACCTAGTAATGACATATTTGAGGAAGAAAATGTTTCTTTTGGGAATATATAAAAAACTTAAGCTCAAGAAAATTGGTCCATGTAAAAATTTGAGGAAATTTTCTTCCAATTCCTATGAGTTATAACTTCCTCAGGACATTGGAATATCACCAATTTTCAATGTGGAAAAGATATACCCCTTCAAGGAACTAGATAATGTTTTAACAGATACACATATAAGTGATGAATTTCATACTAGTAAGTGGAAGAAGAAACTATCCAAAGTAGCTAAGAAGGAAATTGAAGCAATCTTGGGTCATAAAGTAGTCAAGAAAAGTTAGAGGTAAGGATTATATTCAGTTTCTAGTTAAATGGAAGAAGCGACCAATTGAATATGCGACATGGATGATTGAAGAAAATATCATAAATTATGGCATAAGTGTTGAGGAGCTCAAGATTTTTTTTTCTTCCCTAGGAGTCTAATGAAAGAGGATACACAAGTCAAACTCACCTTCAACCTCCTTAGGTCAAATCCCATTTACTAAGGGAGTTGGTTCACTAACTTGTTTTCAAGGGAAGTTGGGTTCCTTAAGTCATTTGAATTTGTAATAATTAAGTTAGATATAGTATAAATGAATTTGACTTTGCTAATAGGTTAAGTCAAGTGTCATTTTACTTCTATATTTAAGTGATAAACTACATAAATTTTGGATTTGGTTAAAGAAATTAAGAATTAGTTATGGATTGTTTTATTTGAACGAGAGCTTTATTAAAATAATTCTTCTATGTAAGAATCCAAGTTTATAGAGGAGTTGGATTGGAGAGATAGAGATATTTGTAAAGGGACTATGAATGATTGTAAATGAGTATATTCCATTTCAATCAAAATCAAGTATTTAGTATCAGTTTCCTCATGTGTTTGTTACATATTGTGCATGTACATGGTTTACCTTGTTGCATGTTGACATATAGAGAATAGAGTTGAGGCAAAGCTCAATAGCTATATAAAATAACCCACAATTCCACGCTTAGTTGATTTAAAAGTTTTATTATTTATATTGATAGGGACAAGAAATTTCCCCATCAAACACATTTATGTCTATGTCTCAACCATTAACCATCAGACTATTGGAATAGTTTAAACATTGTCAATCAATTTTTAGGAGCATTCTGATAAAACCGCATTAACTAACAAAAACGATGATAGAAAAATTTCCATCAATTGTTATATTTTCTATCTCCACCGCCTCACCAGGAAGCAAAAGTAGTTGTGAAACCTAGCGATGCGTAGTGAGTGGGTTCACTTAATTATTGGAGCCAATAAATGAAAACAGTTTGTCAATATTTCCTATCTATTGTTGAGTTGCCATTGCTAAGTGCTCAACCACTCCAATTTTATCACCGAAGGCCTCTAAGCACTTATCATTGACATCCCATTGGCACAATTTCATCAATTAATGACAATAATATCCATACTTTTGTTCATTATTTTATGCCCTGTCTCTCAAAAGATTAAGATATCGATGAGTTTGAATAATTATTGTTCCAGGATAGGCTGGTGGTCCAATAACTAGTAACCCTTAGTGCGTTTTTACTTTGGCACTTGTATATATCACCAAATCACATGGGCCATTATGCTAAGCACTTAACACAGTTTGGTGTTTGTTTGTGTATTGTTCCAAATGCACATTTAAAGGGGCATCAAGGTTGTTGTAAGAATAAGTAGGCATCAACTATTCTTAAAGACGGAATTTATATAAAATAATGGTATCTTGAAAATGAGATAGGTCAATAAAATAAGAATAAGGGGAAAAATGGTTGAAGGTGGATACCCTGAAATGCACACGAATGGGTGTAGCTAGGGATAAGAATGGCATATGAAGCATAATGAAGAAATGGTTGCATGTGAAAAAAATGGATAAGATTTATCATCATTATGGAAGGTAGGAATTCCATATTTAGTTCATGTTATCAGTTGTAAGAAGTGGTGGTTAACAACATACTTGACAATACATTAAGTGCCTTAGTAAATGAATATTCCCAATAGGTGGATCAACTAGAAATAATTTGTGGAACCATAGATATATATAAATTTTAGATTCTATATCATTTGGAACATTGGATAGTTGGAAGACTGGAAATTCAACAATTATGCAAAAATTAGGAGCAAAAAAGAATCAGCAATGTAGCAGAGCAAATGTGAAAAAAAAAAGGTATGGGATCAAAGAGGTGAAGAAGATACAATAATATCATTAAACATATCATGGAAAGAGGTCCATTTGTTGGAATTGTAGTGTTGGCATTGAAGTCAACATGCACTTAGTATTGTTTGTCTTATCAAGATGTCAACCTGATTGTATCTCACTCTTTGTGATTAGCAGAAGAGTTGTAGGAGGATGCAAAGGTACCTAACAAGATGAAGGCTTATGATCATGTCTTAATACTTGTATATAAATATTGATTAGTTTTGAAGGATTTTTCATGACTATCAGAGACTTGAGATGGGTTTGTGGAGGCTCTACAGGTCTAGGAGGTGATTGAAGAGGTTGATGAAAGGGTTCTAGAAAGTTGAAGTTGAACAAATGGATGAAAGGAGACTTGGAAAGGCCACGACAAGGGTAATGTAGGTAGCATGAAGTAAAATTTCAATATAAAATTGGTGACTAGTGTACTGGGGTGTGTTATAATGCAGTTCCTGAAGGGAGGACCTGTGTTACACTCTGTAAGTGGTTTCTCCTAGATTTTTTTTGCACTCAAGACATTTCCAAGGGCTTATACTTTGGTTTTTCACTTGGTTATTGTTAAAAGAGTCCAAGGAAGCATTCTAGAAAATGATTAAAGTTGTATAGATATCCCATTTAATGAATATCATGGAGGACTATGTCAAGGAGAATAAATGTTCAACTACTAAATCAATTAATGAGTGTATGAACATAGAGTTGTTGAGTTGAGGACTCCTTTGTAATTATTTTCTTTATCGCTCCAATAAATTATATATTGGATAATTCCTTGAGGATTTATGATTGGTTATGTTATTGGTTGAGTGAGTGTTTGAGAAGAGAAAAGTATGCAAGTGAAGCAGACTATGCGTATTTTCTGAAGACTTGCAGAGATAGATCAGATCTTGCAAAAGGTATCAGAGGCATATCTTAGCCAACATTCTATGCAAAGGGAAAGGAGATGAATTAATAATTTTAGTGTTTAGTAGTTTCTTATGCATTCATATGAATATTGTTAGTGGGAAGTGTTAGTTTTTTGGACAAAAATATATTTTGTAGAGGATTGATGTGTTTTTGTTGAGCTATGAAGTTCTCCTTGGAGTCTAGATTGAAAGTGAATGAAAGTGTCGCTCTAAGAATCTGAGGATGTGGTGGCCTCCATTGAGTAACATCTGAACAAGAAAGGGGTGGTGGCACCTTGTTGGTGGTGGCTAGAAAAGTAGTATATTGGGAGTAGTATCTCCATCCAGTGGTGCTTGGATAGTCTAGTGGTGGCTAGAAGAGGCTTGTAGGGAGTCATGACTTCTAGCAGATGGTGGCATGGAAATTTGTGTGAGTAGAGACTTCCTAGCTGGTGGTGGCCAAAAATACTGTTCATAGGGGTAGCGGCTCCTAGTTAGTAGTGGCCAACTCAGAAATGAAGGAATTTCTTCATAAATTAGGTTTTACATTTAATTTTCTTTTAAATTTTGTTTCTTTAGGTATTAAAGTGTTTCCATTATTTTTCTTTGTATATAGTTAAGGTTTTGAAACATGAGGAGATTTACTTTCACTTATGATGAGAAAGATGAAATTGATTTGAAACTTTAAAGTTATAGTGGTCAAATCATATATAAAATATTTTTATGACTAACTCTTAATTACCTGGAAAAAAGTATTTCCATTGTAGGTACAATATATGCAAGCCTCTTTGACTACATTCTCAGCTTCGATGGTGCATCGAAAGGAAATCTAGGGCCGGGAGGAGGGAGATAGGTCCTTTATGGCACCGAAGAAATCAAAGCTTTATAGTATTCATAAGGGTTGGGAAAGATGAAAAATAATCAGGTAGAATCCTTGGGTACACTCCAAGGAGTTCTTCTTGCCAATGAATTTCAAGTGTCTTCTTTCATTGTGTTGGATCACTCTCTTTTAATAATTAAGTATTTGGCCAAAGGATCTTCCCTTGAGAATTTTTTTTAGATAATCTGTTGAATAAGATTGAGGCTGTATCAAAAGATATCCCAAATATGAGTTTCAAGTACACTCTAAGGGATAATAAATAGGAAATAGATCAATGTGCTAACCAAGGTTGTAGTTTAAAGTTTGTAGAGCTGATGGTTAGTAGTAAATTAATACCATACTCCATCCCTTAGAAGATTAAGAATGAATTCTATGTTTAAGTATCAATCCAATAGATCTAAAGCCAAGTCTCCAGACCTAAATGGTCGAGTGGATCCAAGGAAATATGTTGTAATCAAGGATTTTCGTTTAAAGTGGCATATAGGTACTACAAATTTTGTCTAATTTTGGGGCTCTAATGAAAGATATTCACCTCGAAAGATATGTACATGCCTAGTATCAGTTGTATTCCTCTTAGTAGGAGAATTTTGGTTCAGGAGTCTATAGATGATATTGAAGATGGAATAAAATCATAATGTAACTCCCGATGCACAACTATGATCCAAGAACAAATTTTACAATTCATAAAAATATTCCCATTAATGTAAAAGAAAAATTAATATTAATAAAATAAAAATAAATTAAAAATTGTGCATCTAGAAAGAATTAATATATATACATACACACATTATTGGATATAATGTTAAATTTTTTTGTAATGATCATTAGATTTAACAGAAAAATAATTGGAAAAGTTGTTCCCATCAGCTATAATTTTTTTGGGGTATTTTTTATTTTAGTTATATTCCTTCTAAGTTTTCTAATTTTTTTGGTCTTTTCCTTTGTTTTCTCCTATTGTCAATTTAGTCGCCACCATCAATATCGACATGTATTTTTTTTGTTAGTCGAAATTTCTATTAATCATAAGGAGTATACATGGATATCAAAAAGCTTGTGGTCTCACCCCGACCAAGTTTGTTGACCAATGCGATGACCATACAACATAAAAAAAGAAAATTTCCAGCTGAGACCTCTAGAGCCTGAGAGGTGTAACATTCCAAAAAACTAACAAAACAAGGAATACATGAGTGAACATATTCAATCTTCGAATGTGATGGAAGCGAGGTTGGTCGCCCTAGTACCTGGGGGAGGTGGCAGACGATGCATGCAGTTGACATAGTTATCGAAGTGAGCGAGGCAGGTTTCGAGCTTTTCCACCTTTTCAGTTAGCAGATTCTGGCCGCACCAAACTACTACCACCCTATCATGAACATGGCACTGAAATTATTAGAGCTGCTCACATTTCTCCATGACAACCTTGTGTTCCTCCATGTGAGCTTGATCACGAGCATCTAAATGAGCAGAAATGGAGTGAAGATTCTCAAGAATTACTGAGGAGGGACTTGTCCTCCTGGAGGACTTCCTACTCTAGAACCAAAGTGACCTTGGCTAGAGCGCTCCCACGTTGCTGAGCCCTGGAGATGCCCATGTCTGCGACCACCCACACCTACATCATGGCTGAGATGTGAGACCATTTTTTAGCGACTGCCTACCCTAGAAGCCACAGAAAAGATGTGATCCCCATAGGAAACACAATCCCCATGGCCAACACTGCTCACTCCCAGCCCGGAGCTACCTTCCTAAATAACAAAAAACATCACCTCGAGCCCTGATGGAAAGGGAAGCACCTTCTGGCTTCTCCGGAGAAATTAGGTGCAAGGAGTGGGGAGAGGGCTTCATTATTGAGCACCAAAGGGACTTGAAGAACCGAGAGGAGGGACTCCTCTAGATATACCACCAACCACCCAGAACTAACTGTGACCAGCTGCAGACTAGAGAGAAAAGAAGAACCTACACCAAGAGCCCCACTACCCTGAATTCGCCACCAAGGGATATCAACCACCCAAAACCAATTGAGATTGGCCATGAACCAAAGAGAAAATGGGAACCAATGCCAAGAGCTTCGCCACCTAGAGCTTGCCGCTCAAGAATAGCCAAGTTGGGCCAGAGAAGATAGAATTCCACGAGGCAGAGTTTGAGTAGAAAGAAGCAGATGCCTAAGATAAGTTGAATGGTAGTAGAAAGCCAACACCCAAGACAAAGCAGAAGAATGAGGGGAGAGCTAAAACCAAAGTCACTAGTTAACAAGAGCCAGAATGCAAGAAATACCAAAGACCATAGACACCCTAAACCTAGAGTCACCACCTCAATAACATCAGCACCTTCGACATGCCCAAAATTGCAAATGTAAGAAGCATATATTAAGCACGAGTCAATCCAAAAACTTCACCGAAGTGACCAAGGTGGAGAACCACAGAAGAGAGGGAAATTAAGAAGGGGATTGGCCAAAATCAACAAAGGAGTGTCCACCATAGTGTCCCGAAGAAGGAAAGTTTCTTGGGAGGCTAGAAGGAGAGAGAGGGCGATGACCGTTGAGGCATGCCTATGGCAGAACCTACATACCACCAACTTGGAGCAGACATCGAGGAGGATGTGAGCAGGAAGGGAGATGTAACACACAAAAGAGAATTTGGAAATTGAGGGGAATTATCACCAATGCAATATACCCAGAGGACAAATGGAGCCATCATGTCTGAGAAAATGCAGACCAAAGGGAAATAAATGTTCAAACATGCGAATGAAAACATAATAACTATGGCATGGTGGAGGGGTTTCTTCTCTACCCTCTCCCGCATTATACCTTTTAGCCTTGGAAACTGTCACATGATGGGTGGCTTCCTATGTTTGACACCCCCATCAGGGAGGCCTCTTCTCTATTGATGATGTGGCTAACCATGCCCATTGTTGATGAGTGATGAGGTGTCCAATCAGAGAGAAGCTCTTGGTTGTTGTGATCGCAACCCCAGTTAGCTAACTTGTCAGTTGCTTGGTTTCCTTGCCGCCTGACGTGTTCTGTGATTATGTAGTCAAAGGAGGGTAGATAAGCCTAAATCCATTCACAAATGTATTCCAGGTGCTAACTCTTGACCACTTTCTCCAGAGGGGAACCGTTGATCAATTTAGATATGAAGGTGATGGCCAACTGAGAATCCCCTGAAACATGGAGGCATGAGATGCCTAGTGTTGATGCAAGATGGAGACTGTTTTCTAAGGCTAGTGAATTCAGGGACATTGTTAGTAGAGAAGCCACAAAAACTTTGAGATTTTTCCCCTTCGCATCCCGAAGAAGACTCCCTGGCCCAGTAGGGCCATGATTGTGTTTAGATGCTCCATCAAAATTTAGTTTGATGCAACCTTGAGGGGGAAAAAGGAAGCTGTCTACTAACGGTGAGCTCCTCACTTGTTATATGTGTGCAGCTAAGGTGTAGGTAAGGGGGCAGAGATCAAGGCACCAAAGGATTTGGGCCTCCTATCTATTCTACTTCCAATCATCATCTTCGCAGCATTTGACGAGGATGGCTTCTTTTATATTACGGTTAGCGCTGACCAAATGTGGTTCATTTGGATGGGGTTTGAGTGAAACACTACTTTATTCACAACTTTCCATAGGTTCCATGGAGTGAATCCCTAGGATATATGCCAAGATCTATTGACTATTGGATTTTTTAACAAGTTCCATTATCGTAGCTCTAGATATTCCTTTAGGATGTTGGCTGATCGATCCTAAGGGTAAAAGATATTTTTGACAAGCTTCCAAAGCTCTACCGCCATTAAGAAGGAGTTCAAGAGATGATTTGTTGTTTCTTCTTCCTTCATATAGAGGGGGCAACGAGATGGACCTTCGAAGCCTTTCTTTCTGATCCTGTCCCAAGTTAGGAGCTTTCCATGTGCGATCAGCCAGAGGAAGAATGCAACTTTAGGCCAAAGCCTTGAGTACCAGATTCATTTCCATAGAGGATCAGGGTTGGGCATGCCACTGGTAGAGAGAATGGTGTAGGCTTCCTTTATAGAGAACATACCATTGGATCGGTAACCCCATCATATTTTTCCTGGGTCATCAGATGAAAAAATATGATGTTGTTGAATACATTGTAATAGCTTGTCCCAAGGGGACGAGGATCATGGTTGGGCTAATGAGCTGGCGTTTTCCATTCCCTCCACTTGGAGGAGGGGTTGGAAGCAATCTAGAAGTATTTGACATAAACCACCCCTAGAATGGTAGAAAAGGCCTAAATTTCCTTGAGATCTTCCTGAAGTGCCAACTTAGGATGTTGCATCCATGCTTCCTCCCAAAATTTTTCTCTGCCTCCATTCCAAACCTCCCAGAATCCATGCTTTTGGATTAGATGTCTGTTTTCTTTGGCCAAGGTCCAAATGGAAGAATCAATTGGTAAGGGTTGAGGATTTGACAAAGGATCTTGAATGTAGTGTTGACCATATTTGTGAGCCCACAATGTTTTCCATGTTTCTTGTCCTCCTTGGAGCCATCTCCACTAGATCTTAGTGCCAAGCGCCTGCGATAAAGTCTCAGGATCTTTCAAGCCTAGACCTCCATGAATTTTGGGCTTGCATAGCTTGTGCTAGGAAATTAGGGACCATTTCCTGCCTATTTGAGCAACTGACCACATGAAATTCTCTAAGAAGGACACTAGGTCCTTGTATATGCTCTTGGGGGCTAGTTCAGGAGTTTGAAGGTCCAGCATAAGAGCTTGCGCTTGAGGTGAGCCAGAAGTTCTTCCAGCAAGAAGTTCTTAGAAAATTATGGATTAGAGGAATCCCCAAGTAAGTGCTAGGCAAACCACCAACTCGGAAGCCCTAGATTCTAGCTAGATGTTAATGGACTCCCTTGTGGGTGTTGAAGAAGAAAATGTCAGATTTATCACCGTTAAAAACCATGTCAGAGGCTAGTTAAAAGGTTTCAAGGATGGATTTAAGTTGTCATGCTTCACGAAGAGTAGGTTTTCCAAAGAGGAGATTATCATCCACAAGTTCTTGGTGGGAAATAGGGGGGCAATCAGGGAAACTTTCATCCCTTCAACGAGACCACTAAGGTAGGTAGTTTTGATTAGTCTACCCAATCCTTCAACTACAATGATATACATGAAGTGGGAGAGGGGGTCCCCTTGCAAAAGACTTTTGAGCCTCTAAAGGGTTGGGAGGGAGAACCATTGACAAGGATAGAGTAAAAAGGGGTTTCAATCATGGATTTTATCCAGGAAATCCAGGAGTGAGAGAAACTAAAAGCATCAAGAATAGAAAGGAGATAGTTACAATTTATGTGATAAAAATATTTTGACATGTCTAGCTTAATGAGAATACCCGGAGATTTGGATGTCTTTTACGAGTGAACCATTTCATGCGTAGTGATGATTCCGTCTATTATTTGTTTACCTTTCACGAATCCCGTTTGCTCCGGGATAATGATGTGTTTCATTAGGGGTTTTAGACGGCGGACCATAAGGCCTGATATAATGTTGTAGACAAAAATGTGAAGGACTATAGGTTTGTAACCATTGGGATCCACTGCCACTTTTTTTTTGGAATAAGCATTAGAAAGGTGGCATTTAGAGCAGACTAGATTCTACAAGAATGACGGGCTTCTTCAACCAGCACATGGATCACAGCACCCAGAAAAGGCTAACAAGCTTTATATAATTCTAAAGTGTAGCCATCTAGGCTTGAAGCCTTGTTGGTGGGAAGGTCACGAATGAGTTCGTCAACCTCCAAGAATTATATTTTTCACATCAAATCTTTGTTTTTCTCCTCTGTAGCCATTTCGAGGATATGTTCTCGGACCTTTGAGATGTCTTCCCTTCTGTGTTCTTCGGGCTCATGAAGGATTTCCTAAAAATGGTTGATTATTTCTTTAGTGATGTCTTCATGATGGACGATCCTTCAGACATTTGGATATTAAGGGAGAATATTATGTTCACCTACCTATGCTTAAGCATTTTGCGATGGAAGAAATTTTCTTTCTACTCCCCTTCCTTGAGCCACTGGACTCTATATTTCTACTTCTAGTGAACTTCTTCGTTCTTACGTCATTGTCCTAGGGCCTCCAATATCCACCCCTCCTAGGTCACTAGGTCCTATGTCCTTCCATTAAGTATGATTTTTTGTTAGATATCCTTCATTTCTTTCTCTAGTGCCTTTTTGTCCTTGTGGATGTTGCAAAATTTAGAAGCGTTCCAGGATTTAATATGTTTCTTTAGCTATTTTATCTGGAGCTAGAAGTTTTCCATGAGGTTTCACCTGAAGGTGGGGATCTCCTTCCACCATCCTTCAAGTTTTTGGATGAAGTCAGGTCTTTCAATCCAGAAGGATTCAAAATGGAAGGGCCTATTCTTTAGAGCCATTATCAGATCGATTTCTAGCTGTATAGGCCAGTGATCAAAGCCAAGGTATGGGAGGATGGAAGCTTGAAGATACAGATCTTGTTGGGGAATATTATCAAATAGAAGAAAATGATCAAGCTTTGAGGAAATTTGGTGTTTACCTCCTTGGTGCACGTTCCAAGTGAAGGTGTCATTGTTGAATTCAATATCTGTCGTATCAAGATCTTAGATTGTTTCTTGAAATGATCTTCAAATGGGGTCAAGCCTTCTGACACCTCCTTTCTTTTGGCTCAGATCGCTAATCATGTTGAAGTCCCTGGCAAGAATCTAGTTATCCATGGCCAAGATACTTTTCAGTTTCAGTATAGTAGAAAGGAAGTTGGCCTTATCACTAGGGATTATTGGAGCATAAACCCCTATTATACAGACTTGAGCCATGGAGCCAATGCATTCAAATTGGCCAGAGAGGCTATGGGGAAAGGTGATCCAAGACCTAAATTGTATGGATCTATAATCCCAAATCAAGCCTAGTCCTCTAGTTGTGCCTTTAGCATACAACGCCATGTAGCCTGCTCCTAGCCAATATTGACACCATATTTATTTAAGATTCTCTTGCGACACCTTAGTCTCATGCAAAATTATGATATATGGTTTCTCCTCACAGATACCATCTTTAAGGTGCCTCAATTTACCCTTGGAATTGAGGCCCTATATATTCCATGAGATAAATTTCATTGGGAAAGAGGAAGAGATCATTGGTAGTACTCCGTGAGGAAATTTGTTTGTGCTAAGTTAACCAGGATAGCTCTAGCTTCGTTGATGACCACCCTTGTGGGTGTTTTTCCTTTTCTCCTCCTTTCTAGTCCCAAACTAGATTTCATGCACTAAGTGGAGGCTTCCCCCTCATGGATAACCAATGAGAATTAAGGGGGAGGGTTAAGAGGGGCTTCCCTTTATTCCCATTCTTTGAATATTTGGTTGAATTGATCGAGATACTCTTTACGGGTGTCCACAGAGTCATCTTTAGCTCAGTTCATGAGGAAGGCCACCATGATTGTTCATTCGAGTTAAGCTGGTCCAACTTGGTGTCCGCCTCTAGGGCTTACTAGACTTGGGTGAGGACCCTTTTCATCTCTTTTTTGTTAGAATAAGCCTATCAGAATTTCTGCTTACTCATGTGCTTTATTTTAAGTTTTTCCATCCTGACTTCAACATCCATCGCATGTTATTGCTGAGGAGCCTTGGGCAGGGGCCAAGGGGGTTGGATCCTCTGATTATATAGGAACTTCGAGGGGGTGAAGCAGTTCTCAGATGGTGGGGGAGTGGAAGTCTATGGAGGAGGTGGAAGTGGGGGTGTAGGAGGAGGAGGAGCTCTATTATTAGATGCACGTTGGCCAAAGAGTTTCTAGAAGTTGTTTGAGGAGGGAGGGGATGAGGGTGGCGGGTTCTCCTTGGGCCTACGGGGACAATCTGGGAAGAGATGTTCGTATTCTTTGAAAATATGGCATTTGAATGCAACATGCTCGTAGTCCAAAGGTTGAGACCATACATCATCCTGATATTCAATCTCCACTGGTTATAGTAGTGGTTGTGAGATATTCATGTACACACAAATCTGAGCATAGGAGGTAAAGCGACGATGTCTTTTTATTTCTGAGATTTGCACAAAGTCACCAATGGAGTTTCCGATTGATTACAATATGTCCTCTTCCCATAAATCTTCTGGTAGGAAGTAGATTCTGACCCAAATTGGAGCCATCAGGGATTGTTCCTTCTCCGGGTTGTAGTATGGTTCCCAATGCCGCATGAAAATCCAAACGTTGCTCATGGAATAGGGGTTATTATTTAGAGCTCTTCGTCTATCCTTTAGATCTTCTAAAATCACCATAAAGAAGCCTTTGGATCACAAACGAAGTTCTATGACGGCATTTTATTTCCATTTCAGCTAAATATAGCAGAGGATATTGTTTCCTTGGGCCAAATACCCATAAATTTGTAGATAATGGCACGATCTTGCATCAAATGCCGATATTGAGCCAGGAGGTTGCTGGGGATAATCACTCGAGGGTTTTTTTCTGCCTTTGAGAGGCATCCTCCCTTTAGCTTGGATTTCCATTACGCCGCCAAAGCAGGGGAGGTGGGTTTCCTGTTCTTCCATTGCCAAGCAGATACAGAAGGGCCAAGAGAGGACCACTAGTTACCGAGGAGTAGCGGACGTGGATCTGATCAGTAAGATGGAAGGACTACGTTAGAGCTAAGGAAGAGACGTGTGCAATGAGAAGATCAGACAGTCAGGATTTTGAAATCTGCAAAACCCTAGCATGCCAAAATCATAGATCAACATGTATTATTATTAATATTTTGGTAATATAATATCATGATAATATTATATATTGCTAATATAGTATAAATTATATAGTGAATTGTATAAGCTAATTTATTTATCTATTAATAATTATGTTGGACTATAATATTAGCATATATTCCTATGTTATTGTTTTATAACTATTGGAAGATATGCTTGTTATACAATTATAATTGTATTATAGTTAATTTATATTTTTATTAGTTAAGGTAATATATATAACTAATATTAATATCATATTATTTTATATTTAGTGTGAGTATCATTATATAATATTATTAATTTTATGTTTTATTTGCTACTTGTATGTTTAGTAACAAATATTAATGTTTGGAGTATAACCCTAGGCATCACCAAATTTTGTCAGTCTTACTATATTTGTTCCCTCCTTCTATGGCCAACACCATTGGGAGTAATGGGGCTCCCTCTTATAGCTACATTTCTACTAGGTACAACCTCTTGGTCCAACCCTCTACCCTCAAAACGAATGTCTCTTCTAAAAATCCCCATGTTTTTCACTAGAATATCCCACCTCCTCAAGCCTCATACAACAAACAATGTCCAAGAAGTTGTCTTCCAAAAGTAGTAGTAGACCCCAAATTTAAAGTTCAATCCAACTAAATTTGATATTACATAGAATACATGAAGGATCATGCCACTATTTGTAAATTCCTAGGAATATGGCCCTGAGACAAATATCTTTCTTATTGGCTCCAACATAAATGGGAAGCTAAGGGGAAAATCAAGGTGAAACTAGGAGCTAAAGGATTTTTCACCATAATTTTTTCTAGTATATAAGATCACATGCATGTTTTTAAACATGAATCATACTTCTTAAACTCTAAAAGCCTATCTCTGAAATTTTGGACTGAGTTATTCATCCTAGATAAAGAGTATCTCATAATGTCATTTGGTATGGATCTGAATGTTCTCCCTACTGCAGGAATTCTAGAATGAAGGGACATTGGCTAGTATTGCTAATGCTATTGAACACTTCATCAAACAATCAAAGGTTACTAAATAGGTCAGGTACATTTCCTATGTTCACATTTTTGTTTACGTGAAAATATCAAAACCTTTCTCTAAGTCAATAGATATATATTACCAGGGTGAGATTTGTAAGAAAAACCTTATACTATGAGCACATCTAGTTCCACTACAAAAGATTCCATGAGTATCGACACCTCTATCTAAATTTTCCTCTAGTTACCTTCAATCCGATTCTAGAATCAACCTCTGCCAAGATAAGGATGGATTTTATAAAATCAGGAACAAGAATTGTGCCCCCAATAAACCCCCACCCTATCACAATCTCACTTTCGAAATCCCTTGGTCACTAAAAATAGTTTTGACCCACTCTCCTCTCTTCAGAACCTAATCCCATGGATGCCTCTCTTCCATAGAAAGTAGATATGTCAAACTCTTGCATCCAACCTAATCCAGAAAATGACCCTCAAGCTCAGCCTTCTAGACCCCTAATCCTAAATTTCCATGATCTTTCAAAGCCAAAAGCACTCCAATATCCAATTTTGAGATAAAAAAGGAAATGGATGTAGATACTTTAGATCTCCCAGGCATAGTTAAAGCCTAGAAATATAAGGATATGAATTTGATTCTAGAGCATATAGTTAAAATATTAAGTAAATATATCTTAAGTTCACAACAATAGGCTCAAAATTAATCAATGAGACGAAACAACTCAATATTGCTATGGGTACATGCCGAACCAATAACAGAAACAACAAAGTTGCATAAGGATGAGAAGAAAAAAAGAAGGAAAATAAATTAGCAAATTCTAGAAGAAATAAGGGACATCATGGTCAACTCATTGATAATCAAGCCAATTTTGGAGGCTCACCCATCCTCCAATGCCCCCTCCCCCATGAAGATCACTTCCCAGAATATCAAAGGCATAAAGTGCAAAAGGAAAGGAAAGGCTTCTCAAAGAAAAGTGGTTCTCTACACATCCCACCTTTATGATGATTCAATAAAGTAAATATTTTGGTGAAGTTATTATAAAAGAATATAGACAAATGGGGTTGAAAATTCATATTAGTGGACCTCAGTCCTCATGGTCAATCCACAGGCTTAACCATTATTTGTGATTCCCCGTAAGTTTCCATACTCAATATGCCTGCCATATTTAAAATTCTTACTATCCAATTCTAGCACACTGGCTCAATTGAACCCTAATTCCTCTCAACTAAATATGGTCCTTCACTTCCCAAAGATAAATCCCACTTCCTCCAGTTAATTAGACAAACCAATATTTTCCTTTCTCCTTCTCCATGGATCATAGGTGGGGACTTTAACTTGATAGAATCATTTGAACAAAATTAGATGGCAAAATAAATATTTGAATCTAAATCACTCCAGTTTTAGGAAGTCATGGCTTTCTCCTATATAGTTGATATCAACACCATAAATGGAATTCACATATGGAGCAATGATGGTGGAGGCACACAACAAATAACCTCTAATCTAGATCACTTCCTAGTATCGAAATAAATAATGGCTTGGGATATCTTCATTGAAGCCTCCATCCTCACCAATCATGGTTCAGACCATTGGCCAATTAATCTCAATATTGAAATCAAATCCGTGCCCAAGAATAAACCCTTTCACTTGGAAATATTATGGATCTAATACCTTGAATTCCACTCCAACGTCCACCCTTGGTGGAAAGAACATTTTGTTGTGGAGGGAATGACTATGTATCATATTCAAAGGAAATTGAAGTATATCAAGGGACAACTAAAATTCTAGAACAAATCAAAGTTTTGAGATATATTGGTGGAAAATTGGAAGAAAGAGATTCACATGGAGTGTATCCAATAGGAAGATATTGCTTCTGGAAGATCAATATAGCTAATTTAGGAGGAATTTCACACACTTACACAACTCGAGGAGTGTTGGAACAAAGAGGAACACCTCTGGCATAAAAAATCAATGATTTGTTGGCTAAAAGAAGGGGAAAAAATAAAACCCTTTTCCACATATCAATTATTTAGCTACACCACCATAACTACATATCATCCCTAAACAATAAAAATGGGTTAAACTTTAGGAACATAAATATACAACCGAAGAGATGATTCACTTTTACCATTATCTCCTAATGGACCCAAATCCAAACAAACAATGATCTATATAAAAAATAGTGCAACATATCCTGCATCTAGTCATAAAAGAATAAAATGAGGCTATTCTTCATGAAATATATATTTATGAAGTAGAATCATTAGTAAAATAAATGGCGCACAACAAATCCCTAGGCATATATGGCTTCACATCTAAGTTATTTCATTTATTCTAGTCCATATTCAAGAAATATGTATGATGGGATATAAAGGTGTCCAAATGGTTGAGATCCACCATGAAGGCCCTAGACACATCCTTCTTCACTCTAGCACTGAAGAATGATAAGCTAGAAGATCCAAGTGGCTTCAAGCCCATAACCCGGTGTAATGCAGTGTATAAGGTCATCACCAAAATCATAGTTAACTAACTCCAACCACTTTTACCTCAAATCATCTCCTCAAAGTAAACTAGTTATGTCAAAGGGTACCAAATTTTATATGGAAAAATTATTTCTAAAGAAATTATCCTTTCCTTCAAGGCATTAGAAAAGCTAGGCATGCTTCTTAACTAGACCTCTTAAAGGCTTTTGATGAGCTCAATTGGAACTACCTACTAAGCACCCTTATAACCTTTGGTTTTATCAAGTGTCTATCGAATGGATCAAAATCATAATATCCTTTTCTTTCTTCTCTATCCTTTTAAATGGCTTCCCCATGAGCCTTTTTAGTTCCTCCCAAGGCATTCACTAAGGGGATCCACTTTCATCGTTCTTAATCACCCTTGTAGGAAAAGGCCTAGGAAAAAACGTTAAAGTGATGGTTGTAGAAAAAAATGCCAAAGGATTTCACCTTTTTGGAGATCTCACACTCACTCTCCAATAGTTCATTGGTTATACCATGTGCATAGGAATTTCAATTATCCAAGAGGAAAAATAATTCTCGCAAAATCTAGAAATTTTTTCTCAAGATTTAGTAATGGAAATCAACAAAGTTAAAAAAAGTCATATTCTTCAATACCCCTCTCTTAGTACAAAGACATATAACAAGAATTCTCTAATTTCAAATAAAAAACTCTTTCAAAATATATGGAATATTCTCTAATAGACAACTCACTCAAACTCAACATATGGGAGGATCTTGTCACCAAATTTAGTAACAAACTTTCCAGCTATACCATTCACTCTCTCAATATAATGAGGCATCTAGTCCTCCTCAAATTTTTTCCTTAATCCCTTCTTATATATCTCTACTCTACCCATATGGATCCAACTTATATCCTAAATGAGATCAACCATTTTCAATGCTCCTTTCTTTAGGGGGATCCAAAATAGGAAAAAATAGTCCCTTGTCACCTAGAACAAACTCTTCCTACCAAAGTTGAAAGTGAGGTTAGGCATCAGAGATCACTCAACCCTAGCAAATTTTTTGGGAGCTAAATTATGGTGGATATGGCTTCAAGGAGGTATGGGCCTATGGAAATTCCTCTAGCTCAGTAAGTATGCCAACTACACCCCTACATAGCATCCCATCATAACAACTTTGTCCCAAGATGCCTCCTATATCTAAACCCTATCCAAGAAAGTGATGCATTTGATCCAACAAAATTGTTTATGGGAAATAAGAGATCGGCATATAGCCATGTGTTAGGAAAGACTCATGGAAACAACTCCCTATGTTTTGAGATTAAGATAATCTTATTTACCTCCACCTACAATTGACCTTTCTAGTATCATGAAAGGTAAAATATTATTGGAGTGTCCCTAACCTAGATCACACATGCTAAAAATGGTTTCCTCCAAGGGAATGGTCTCTCCATCCCTATGAAGAAAAATGGAACAATTTTTGGAAAAACCTCCAGCATAAACTCATTTTAATCACCAACCATACAGAAAAGCTTCACTAGGGACATATTCCAAGTGACTCCCCTCTCCATATGTGAGGCCTATTTTCGAGAAGTATGATTTAGAGAATTACCAAAGGCATGCATCTAGAGAGACGTCTAGAGGAGATATTTATGGCAAATAATCTCATTTTTTCTATTGATTTTCTTCCCAAAAAAACTCCAACTTGGGACAATATCTAGAAATCTAATCACATGGGACCCTCTTATTTCCACCTATGGCTCCTTAATTATAAAAGTTTGGAATATCTTTTCAACAACTCCACCTAGTCAAACATCCATTAGCTCAACTTGGAAGTGTCTTTTAGATATTTTGATTAGGATACACTCACTATACCAAATATCATTAACAATTGGTGATCCCATGCCTTCTCTAATCCTCTCCTTAATATTATTTTATCCTTCTTCGAGGATAATTCCTATTGTGGGCTATCTAGAAACAGTGCAAGAAATGCATATTCAAAATTTGTTCACTTCCTCTCAGCTCTTTTTAGGTTATAATATAGAAAAAGATCAAGGAATATATTGTTCCACACCCCTCGACCACCCAAGGTTGACAAGAGAAAGGAATGAAAGCCTAACTTATAATCCATTGGCACTTAGCTCTAGGTCTCTCCTCTCTCCCTCACCTCTATCATAATTCTCTCTTTATCCCCTCAACCTAGTCACTCTTGTCACCATCCTGTCTTAAGTTAAAATTTGATGAGGCTTCCAAAGGAAATACATATCTCATAGTTTTTGTTGGTGTAATCAATGACCACCTAATCTATATTATATTTATTTATTCTATTTATCTTTGTCTCACCAGCAACAATGACACAAAATAATCAACCTTAGCCAGAGGACTTGCTATAGCCCAATCCCAAGGTTTTTGAAAACTCTTTATGGATGGTGACTCTCAAATGACCATCCACATGATTCATAAAATTCTAAATGGAACTCCAATAAATAAAGTCTCTCAAATTTGGAGGCTCAAAAATTTTCTCAATCACATCTCTTCTCTTCTATCCTCCATCCCAAGTAAGGAAAATTTTAAGGAAGGAAAATTATCTTGACATTTAAAAACATTGGCAAATCTCACTAGTCCCTAATATGAAAACTATAAAATGTTTATTGGTTTATTTGTAAAATTATTAAAATTTATAATGATTTTATATATACTCTCTATATAATGTTAGTGATTTTTAATGTAAAATAATTTTATATTATAAAATTTGGGTGAATCATTTTTATAAAAAAGGAAATTGGTGAATATTTTTTTGAAAAATCATAGAAAATTAGCCCACGTGTGAATATTGGCCCGTAAAATTTTCCAAGATCCCAAGCTAGTAGAAAAAATTACCAGTCATGGTTGATTTAAAGGGACCTTTAGGATATCCTCCTCCTAACATATTCCAACTAACTCTCTCGTTAATTAATAATGTTGGCATATGATTTATATAAACTTATAATCCATAGATAGGATGCTTAAGTGAAGAGAGGGTGGGGATGGACTATTTCCATCCCATGTAACCACATGGCCATGGGACATGGAAACATACCCCCTTAAATGAATTGATATAGAATGTTTGAGTCACTTTAAGGAAGTCCCCACTCCACTATTTGGCGCCCAATACATGAATCACCTCCCTTGCGATTGTAAGCCTCGACAAGTCTTCTCAATCTATTATTGAATCATCCCAATTATAATAAAACTTCGACCATGTCTTGTGATTGGTCTCTCATTACAACCATTAATGAATGTCTTAATTTCTAGGTCGATGGAATTAATTTATATCACACTGGGCAATAAATTCTAACATTAATGTTTCTTCCAAGTAGCATGTATTCCATTGTTATCATTCCAAATCTTGGAACAAAGTGGCATTTCATGTCACTAGCCTTGAGAAAAGGAATTTTATTCATCTTACCTTAGCATTGTTTGTAAGAGCATCATAGGCATACAACATTCTATCCAACTCTGACCTCCACTTATTTTGGCCCTCTTCATGAGTGAAGGTAGTGAAACTATTGGGCACCAAATTGGGTTATCTTTTTGTTGCATTTCCATCCCTCTTTTTGTCGTTTTTGCACTTATTCACTTGTGTTTACTATGATAAATCCACAAGGTAATTACCCCTTTCCTTTCTATTGGAATATTTTATTAATGAAGTAAAGTCGCGGGGTTTTTCCTATTCACAGCACTAAAACGCATGTTTGACCGCAGCTTATGGAGAACAGGTACCGATCTTTCAACATCCCGCAACAGACCGACAATTCACATCAACGACCAGCCATAAGGAAGCCGTGTAGCTGGAGTCGCAGATCCCTGAATCATTCTTGGATCATTCTCTGATCTTGTTCATCTAGTGTCATTGTCGTTCTGAACTAATGTATATTTCTGGGTATACGGTTATCGGGTTTTGGTGAAAGATGTTATTCTCCTTTACTGTGTATAAAAGACAGGTTATTCCTGTAAAAGGGGGACTCCCCATCGATATTGTAATAACTCTTTCCAAATTAATAATATATCACTTCTTTTGCTGCTCCACTCTTCACTATGATTAACGCAACCCTGATCAGAGAGCTGGGCCCACTCTTCTGATCAGGCACTGCGTATTTCATGTTGTGTGTCATTTATCATTTCATGGTTGCTGTTGTAGATTGTTATTTCTTGTAATTGCTTTTCTTGAGCATTACAAGTAGTTTTCATTTTACAACAATGTTTTGAGTATTAATCACGAACCCTTGGTCAATAATGGATGGTAACCTTGCCCCTGCATATACTTTGTGTGTTTCCTTGAAAAGGATATGCACCCAGATTGATAAATTAATGTAGGGAAAAGGGTGAATAGATTGTTCATACCTATACCCCAACATTTTGGCACTGTTGCTGGGGAGGCTAACAAGGTGCAAGACACCATCCAAACCAACTAGAGGGTCAATCTCTTGTTCTAGGGAGAGAACGAGTTTTCTCACTCTACTCTAGGTCCTGAGCGTAGGTGTTTCTTTCTGCATATTTTTATTTGCTTTCCTGTTTTTATAGGGCCGGCCTATTGTATTAGGGAGGGAGGATTCTTTTCACGCCCTGCTCCAGGCCCGGAGTTAGATTTATTTTTTTCAAACCCTTTTGTGTTTTAATTTCTGGAAACCCTAGCTTTTACCCTAGGGAGGGAGGAGTATTTTGACGCCCTACTTTAGATTTGGAAGTATTAGGTCTTCTCTGAGGTGTGTTTTTGTTTTTGCTTCTTGTCCTGGGGAGGGAGGAGTCCTTTGATGCCTTTCTTTGGGCCCTGAACCCTAGATTCCTGTTTTTGTTAGCTGTCTCTCTTTTTGTAAGCTCTTTCGTCTTGGGGAAGGAATGGTCTTTTGACACCTTACTTCATGACTAGAGTGTTGTAAGTTGACACCAAAACCTTCTGTCATATCATTATTTGTATGAACATAGAACCAAATAAGAGGGGCAGAGGAAGAGCCCCAAAGAGGGGAGGACCAGACTTGGGAAAAAAGACTTACATCCAACAAATTATAGCAAAAGCTGAATCAGAAAAATCCTCTCGCGCAGTCGTGAGACCAGGTGCCTGGAGAGTAAAATCTGAGGGACAATCGGTATATCAACCAGTGCTATCTACATCATTATTTGGTGATTCGACACAATAGCCCCCTCTAGCAGTTGAGCCAGCAGTATACCTGACCAGGGGAACCCTACATTGGTAATAGAAGGGGAAGAGGTTGCAAGTAGGACATCGATAGAGTCAGACCACTCTAGCAAAGGAAAGGAGGTCGTAGCCAAGGGATAAAGTCATCAGGATGTAGGAGAAGGAAACGTAGGGGCACTCACATCACCAAGGGACCAGGGAAGTGCCGTCAAAGAAACTCGAACCTGAGTGGCAAGGAACCCTCGACCATCTTCCACAGAGTCTGTTGAAATACCCAACAGTTATTGGAAGATATTTATGGCTCCTACAACCTCCACTATCAATTTTCTGATCAGGGATTTAGGAGCTGGCGCGCCCACGAAGCCTATTCCATTAGCAGCCTTACCAAGCTTTCATGGCTTATTTTAGAGACCTCGACACGTTTCTATTCGAATTTGACATAGTGTGCTAGGGGTACGACTACATGACGGATGCCCAGAAGTTAAAAAATTTCCCTGCTACGCTAAAAGGGACAGCTCTATGATGGTTTATGGGCCTTGGAGGAAGTTCTATTTCCACGTGGAATGATATGCGGACAACTTTTCTAGAAAAATACCAGGATTACTGCAAATCCCGGAACATAATAGAGGAACTTTTTAACTTCACACAAAAATAAGATGAGAGCTTGGAAGATTGTGTGGAACGATTTAAGTACACATTATAGAGTTTAGGTCACTCTGACTTGGATAAGGATATTTTAAAAATTATCCTCCTCCGGGCTTTCATGAGGACTCTTTGGAATTGTTGAACATCGTAGGAAAGGGTGATATATCGAAGGAAAGCTTCGAGGTTATCTGTGAACTATGCATTTAGTGCTTGAGGGGGCTCGCAAGAAACAAACAAGGGATTCGCTCAGCAAGGGTATCTGGTAGGGGTGTTACGAAGGTAGAAATTGGAAGCCTACTGGAAAACTTGAGAATGGATATCCTGAGTACTCTGTCATCATAGATGGATACGCTACAAGTGAAATAAAAGTAGCTAGAATTGGATAGGACCATGGCTATATTCTGCCTAAAGTGTAGAAAGAATCATCCAGAGCGGGAATGTCCATTGAACTCCATAGAGGAATGCGCAATCTGTGAATTAAATCATGCAACAAGCTTATGCCCCTCCTTGCAACGGCTGAAAGCAGTGTTTCAAGGGGCAGGAGAAGAAATGGAGTAGTTGTACCTCATGGGGTCTAAAAAGCCATGGCAGGTTCGACCACCAATTGGAAATCAAGGTATGTACTCAGACCCGTCTCAATATTTCAGTAATTTCAATATGAATCCTTAGTCCATGCCCTATCCACCCATGTGGCCATAATACCAGTTTCCACCTTGCCAAGAGTGGAGACCTCAAGCCGGTTCGAGCTCCCCATGGGCTCGAACTTGGCGAGGTTCTTCTCTTGGGCAGTTCCCTCAGCCGATGCCACAACAGCAACTCCAATTGCCCTCTAATGTGCCTCCCAGTAGTCAACCTATCTGTCCCCAGCTTCCCATCCAACCTAACCCGAATCCTAATAATAAGGGAGTTCATCAAAACAACACTCTCAATCTACCTTCATATAGCATTTCCACCACAGAATTATATGAAATGAATTTGTTGTCAGGGTGGACAGTCGATGCTCAACCTCCACCAGTTATCATTAAACAACTTGATAGTGAGGGTAAAGAATCAAAATTAATTAACATGAAACCAAAACAAATTGGTAGAAACCAGACGCCTCCTATAAAACAACATCAATCTGAACCACCCTATCCAAAGAGACTGACTTTGAGTAAATCAAGCACTCAGGCTGAATTTGACTTATTAGGTGAATTACAGAACTTATTTGTCAAAATTCCCCTGTTACAAGCTATGAAGGATATATCAATATATGCAAAGACTCTTAGGAAATACTGTTTGAAGAAGCCTACAATGAAATCCAAAGACCCCGTTACTATTCACGTCATGGGAAAATTATCAGATTTTATGATGGGAAAGTCAATGCCTGTAAAGTATGGAAATCCAGGGAACCTAATTCTGAAAATGCAAATTAATGGGGTAGAAATTCAGAATGTACCGATAGATCTGGGTGCTGCCATCAAGGTTATCACCACTGAAACTATGCATACATTAGGTCTTCGTAACTTGAAACACACAGCTACAGTGTTAGAATTGGCAAATCGATCTACAGTAAAACTAGTAGGGAAGTTAGAAGATATAACAATTTCGGTGGATTCATAGCACTATCCCATAGATTTCCTTGTATTACATACGCAATCTTTGGTTGGTGGCCATCCCCTGATTTTAGGTAGGTCATGGTTGGCTACTGTAGATGCTTACATAGGGTGCCGTTCAGGGCAGATGGTCATTTCAAATGGGCACAACACTAAGAATTTAGTGTTATACCCACCTGCAGAACCAAACCCATCCACAAAACCAACAGGTAGCAAGAAAATCTTATCCAAGAAGGAACCTGAAGCGGAAAATGAATAATTAAGACCAATCCTTACTATTGGACAGGCCCTCTAGTTAAAAATGGAATCAGAGGGTGATGTAATCACCTCCTTTATGGATGATCCTTGCTCTATTTCAGAACCAAATCAACAAATCCTAGAATCCATCTTAAGTTGTGAAACTCAGGAAACTATTGAAACAACAGAGGGATCTGAGGAGCTACCCGTAGTTGCACCCCATGGAAGTATCCCAGTGGAATTAGAACCAGGAAAGACCCTAAACATTAATCTAACCTGTCAGAATCCCAGAAGAAGCAACTTGTAGATGTCCTTCGGAAACATAAAGAAGCCTTTGCCTGGGATTACTCAGACATGATGGGGATTCCTGCTAAATTATGTACCCACCATATATACATTAAGGAATATTGCCGTACTATGAGACAACCTCAGAGAAGGATGAACCCTGCATTGAAAAATGTTATGAAAGAAGAAATTCAAAAATTACTGGACGTAGGTTTTATTTACCCCATTTCAGATAGCCAATGGGTTTCTCCATTAGTAATGGTCCCTAATAAAAATGGTAAATGGCGGATATGCGTGGATTATAGAGAATTAAATAAGGCAACACAGAAAGATCATTTTCCTTTACCATTATTGACCATGCTTTGGACACATTAGCTGGCAAAAAGTTCTTCCTTTTGGCCTGTGTAATGTACCTACAACGTTCCAGAGGGAAATTTTGGGGATCTTCTCTGATTTGGTGGACGATAGTGTTGAAATTTACATGGATGACTTTACTCCATACGGGGATTCATTTGTAGAAGGGTTGAGAAATTTAGAGAAAGTTCTTGAAAGGTGCATACAGGCGCGTGTCTCCTTAAGTACGGTAAAATGCCATATGATGATGGAGGAAGGAATTGTTCTGGGACATTTTCTCTCGGCTAAAGGAATCCAGATGGACCCAGCTAAAATAAAGGTAATTCTTCACTTTTTGATACCCAAAACACCCACGAAGGTACACATCTTCATTGGTTGTGTTGGTTATTATAGGCGCTTTATAGAAAATTTTGCTAAAGTAGCACATCCACTTTTTCAATTGCTGACAAAAGATGCAGATTTTGTGTGGACAGATGACTGTGATGTAGCCTTCACAAAAATCAAGGAATTGGTCTATAGCGCTCTGATCCTTAGAGGGCTAGATTGGGCATTACCTTTCCATATTCACACAGATGCTTCCCAGACAGCGGTTGGTGCAGTATTAGGACAACAAGAGGACAGGGTACCATATGCAGTTTACTATGTTAGTAAGAATTTGGCCCCTGTTGAATTAAATTACATAGTGACTGAAAAAGAGTTCCTTGTTGTCATCTACACCATCAACAAATTCCGGCATTACATTACTGGGCATCCTACCTTTGTACATACTGATCATGTAGCTATCAGGTATTTAATGAATAAACCTGTTACCCCTGGTTGCATTACAAGATGCCTTTTGCTACTACAAGAATTTGAAATTACTATAGTAGATAAACCAGGGAAGGACAATGTGGTTGTAGATTTCTTGTCTAGGATAGAAAATGATGGTAAGAATACATCAATTGAAGATAACTTTCCAGATGAACATCTTTTTTGAGTTCCTGCTAACACTCTATGGTATGCAGATATTGCTAACTATCTTGCCTCAGGGAAGGTGCCTTGTCATTTGTCATATAAGAATCAGAGGAAGATTATTCATCATAGTACCCAATATTCATGGATGGCAAAGTATCTCTTTCATACAGGGGTTGATCAACAGATTTGGCGTTGTGTGGCAGAGGATGACATCTATGAGATATTAAAGGCTGCCCATGATGGCCCCCGTGGAGGATATTTTGCAGATAAGAGAATAGGCCAGAAAGTGCCACAAATGGCATACTACTAGCCTTTCATCTTTTGTGATGCTCAGGATTATATATGTAGATGTGATAGTTTCCAATGGATGGGATAACTTGGGAAAGCAAATGAAATGCCTCTACAACCCTAGATAGTCCTTGAACCTTTAGAGAAATGGGCCATCGATTTTGTTTGACCTTTCAATCCACCTTCTCATCAGAAATCTCACATCTTGGTCTGCACGGGTTATGTGACTAAATGGGTGGAAGCCAGAGTGGTCGCAAGAGCAACAGAGCAACTAGTGGCAGACTTTCTTTTTGAAGAAATCTTTGCTCGATATGGTACTCCAAGGTAAATTGTGTCAAATGGAGGGGCACAGTTCACATATCACATGATAGGGAAGCTTATGCAGAAATACAGGGTTAAACACATAGTGACAACCCCTTATCATCACTAGGTGAATGGACTGGTAGAAAGTACAAACAAGATATTGGAAAATATCTTGACAAAAATAGTAGCAAGTCATCGCCAAGATTGGGCACAGAAACTTCCAGAAGCTTTATGGGTGTATAGAACAACATGGCAGAACACAACCATGTTTTCTCCATTTGAGTTATTCTATGGGAAATCCACCTTGTTTCTAGTAGAATTTGAGATTAGCACACTCATAACAGCTTTGGAAGTATGCCTAGACCTATCAGAAGCATAGAAACATTGACTGGAACAGCTCAATCAGTTGGACGAGATTCGATTGGTAGATGTCCAGAAAACTATTGCTGTTCAACAACAGAGAATGAAATGGCATGATAAATTTATCAAGAGTAAGGTGTTTCATGAAGGCGACTAGGCATTACTTTACGACTCCCAGTTTAAATATTTCAAAGGCAAGCTTCGCACTTGTTGGATGGGATCGTATGAAATGGAAGCAGTGTTTGACAATGGAACAATTAAACTAATTACAATATGTGGGAATCATTCTTCGTTCTTATTAAATGGACATCGTCTAAAGCTATACCATCATCCAGCCTATAGAGATGCCTTTGTCAAACATCTTTCTGATTCATCTAGTTTAATGGTTGTTGGTATAAAGGACACTCTCACTCTACTCTTAAAAAAAAAAAAAAACTGTTATTACTTGTTTGTATTTTGCAAGAATAACAAAGGAATATCGCCAGGAGAAATGTAACACTCGATGTTGTTGTTGTTACTCTGTTGGTGCTGCTACTTAGCCACTGCTGTTACTCCACCGGTGTTGTTACTTCATTGCTGTTGTTACTCCGCTGGTGCTGTTACTTCGCTGCTGTTGTTACTCCGCCGATGCTGTTACTTCATCGGTGTTGTTACTCTGCTACTGCTGTTACTCCACCGCTGATGTTACTCCGCTGATGCTGTTACTCCACCGGTGCTGTCACTCCATCGTTGCTGTTGCTTCGCCAATGTTGTTACTCCGTCAGTGCTGTTACTCTGCCAATGCTGTTACTCCGCCATTGCCGTTACTCCACTGTCATTATTACTCCGCTGGTTCTGTTACTCCACCGGTGTTGTTACTTCGACATTGTTGTTACTCCGTTGGTGTTGTTACTCTGCATGCGCTATTATTACTCCGCAGGTGCTATTACTTCGTCGTTGCCACCAGTGTCGTTACTCCGTTGCTGCTGTTACTCCGTGTGATGTTACTCCACCAGTTATTTTTCCATAATAATAAACGACGGCGTACCAACGAAAATGCATTCATATCACATGATTCACACCAAACTAAATCTAATGATTATGAAAATTTCGTAATCACGACCTCGATGCATTGGAATGCATATTCGTACAGAAAAAGTCATAACCAGTCACTTCCCCAACACGTTGCATTAAATCATTGAAAATATCCAACCGTACTGCCATAACTCGCCATTATTCTCCGAGATTTGTTCAGACGTACCAGTACTGTTACCATTATTTTTCCCAAGGCGACCATGACATTATTACTGTTGCCAACGGTTTGGGTCCCTATCATTTTCCCCTACCAGCTAACTGTATTTGTCGTGCTGATCCCTCCTCTACAGCGATGGGTGGACGGTCTGTGTGGCATGAGCCAAAAGACACAACAAGAGTTCAAAACAGTTGGGAGGTATGGCAGGTCTTTGAAAATGTAGGTTGGGATGTCTACTTCGATAGGTTGAGGGGGTCCAACTAGGCAATTGCGGTGGAATTCGCACTCAATCTGGAAGAAGAAAGTTCTTGGGTCCACGGGATAGAAGTCTCTATTATGGAGGAAGCCATTGCAGAAGTGAGCGGGCCCCCTCAAAATGGACAGAGATGGTTTTCAAGGAGGACGTCCCTCCCAAAGTTTCCCAAAGCCTTTTTGCATGCAGGAGAAAGCATTGCTTAGAAGAGTCGAGGATATGACCAAAACTCGTTACCACATCCATGGGGAGAGGTAGTAGATTTTGTAATAAAATATATAACTTGTGAGGGGAGATAATCCACTGTTTTTAAATATCATCACCGGATATTAGCTCACCACCGATTCCCTCAAGCAGAGGCTTTCTCATCAAATGTTCCTTATTTCTTACTAAGGAGTCTTCAGTTGATGGAACATTCTACTTAATGGTCGCGACAGGTGATGGTGGTCATTAACCACCATGGGCTGGTCCAGCTACTAGTGATGAATGCAATTAGATGGATTCTAATTCCATGGTAGCTATTTCAGGATTCCATGGAGGAAGAGATAGCAGTTGCTGTGGCCACCAGGGAAGATGAACCAGAAGCAATGGAGGAATAATATGGAGAAGGAGATGACTATGTTGACCAAGAGGAGCCAGAGGAGATGGAAATGGAAGCCGAACAACTTGAGGAAGAGGCTGCTCCACAAGAGCAAGCCGCAACTACGGGGTCGATGGAAGACACAGGAGTCGACACAGAAAGGCCCACTAGTACCACAGCCAAGGCTGTTCCATAAGAACCAACCTCAAATATGGAGCTAGCAGAACAAATTGACAGCATGAAAATAATAGAGGAGGTACCACAACAAGTAAGGATGGGAGAATTGGTTGAAATTGCGGCTAAATGTACCCGACAAGGACCTCCTGCCACCATGGAACTAATGGAAGAAGGAAACCTAAGTGAAGAAGAGGTCGTGGCCACACCGACCATAGGACCAGTGGGGGAAGACAAACTAGGATGAGAAGAGCTTGGCACTGGGAGAACCATGGAATCTATGGAGGAAGTTCTGGGAGAACTAGGGCACGAGGCTGGCACTGCTCCACAAGAACCAGCATCAACCTCGGGACCAAACAATGAAGATCCCTCCCAGTTTTCCTTTTTCTCTTCTATCCCAAGAGGAGCGAGGTATTGGTGAGCACTAGTATTGTAGTAATAATGTTGCAACTTCTGCGCTGCCTACTTTACTCTTATTAACCCGGTAGTTCGTAACAAACTTGGAAGCGACGATGCTGTATGCACAAGTACTAGTTCTTACTGTAGGCTGTCACTTGGTTAGCTGGCACAAGATCATTAGGCGCTCAAGCCAACTAGAAATGGATTCTAGAAGAAGCTCTATATGTGATGAAAGGAAAGCTTACTCTACAAAGGCTACTCTAATTGCAGAAAGGAAAAAGACTTAAATGTGAAGTAAACCTAACAAGCCCTACTTAACCAACTAATCCTACTTTTGCGGAAAGCACTATGAAAACCATGAAATTAATGCCATTACCTACTCAAGGAAGTAAAAAACATCTACTCAAGCTATTTTTAGAAGTAAATGAGCAGAAAACATCTTTTTGGATTTTTATGTGAAATTGACATGCATGTATTTTATTATGTGTGAAGGTGGAAGCGAATAGGTGGTGTTGAAGGGTGACTTTGGGGTTTGAAGGGATGTAGAATGGTGTAGATGGGTCCTAGGAGGTATCGGGTGGCCTTCTAGAGGATTTTCCCACTCTCTGCATTCAAAAGAAAGCCTACAGGAAAATCTACAGGAGGACACAAGGGATCTACAAGAGGTCTACAGGAGGATACCGAGAGTAGTTTTGAAGGTTTTGAGGGTGTGAGAGTGGGTCGAAAAGGTAGGTGAAGGTTGGGATGATGTGTTAGGGTGCCTAGGGTCCACCAAAGATTACTAGGAGAGGGAAAGATGATTGGGAGAGAGGAAGAAATCCTATGGAAAAATGCAGAAAACTAAGGAATATTTGAGTTGAACTTTGGGTGACCTGTAGGGCATGGATCAGGGAGAGAATGTGATGGATGATAGGTCAACCTGCTGTGAGAAGAGATATGCTGCAAAAGAATTGACAGTCAACAAATGAGATCAAGCAAGCAAGGAAATGAGTACATCAAAAAACATAATTTTTCATCAAGGTAGTATAAATTATGAGATATGGAAGTAAATTCTAAAAAAATGCTACAAGGAGAGAGAACATGAAAGAATACTTATTGCAAAGACAAAAATGAGTGTGGTGAAAAATATCTAAAGCAAAGCATTAACCTTCTAACAAACTGCAAACACTAGAAATCCTATGGAGAAGGAAAATTTGTGTTTTTGGGGTAGCAAGAGGGTCTTTGCCTCAGTTCATGGTCCCAAAGGGAGGAAAAGAGGCCAAGGCACTGTTGCTAGCCTTTTGAATCTTCTTTCTATCACTGCTTAACCTACTATAGAAAACAAAAATGGAAACAACCTTCTAAATCACCAAAAGCAACCTATTCTTAACCAAGAAAGAAATTCATCTAACAACAACTAATCCATAAACTGAAACAAAGCATATAAATACAAACAAGAGGAGCTTGGCTGCTTGGATTGGGCCCTAACCCAAGAGCTTCAGCCCTCTGAGGTAACTCAGTGCTAGCTCAAAAAGGATCTCATCTTTATTATCAAAATAGTAATAGGATTACATGAAACTGTCACCAAAAGTAAGCTCGAAGTTGAGTAGAGTTTTACAATAGAAAAAGTACAACAAAAATCCAACAAAAATTCGACCCTAGTGAAGCCCTAAGCCTCCCTAATTATACCTGAAGCTCCCAATATCTTCCTTAAAATCAGGGAGGCTTGGCTCCCAAAACTCGAGATAAACACAATTTATCCTCCACTTGCTCGACTGCCTCCTAGTGCATTGATTTGGTTGTTTGTACTCCGAACTGCATGAAGGGGAATTCAAAGTGGGGAGTAATAAATGAGGGGGATTCCCTCCTATAAATACTCTCCTTTGTCCACTACGAATTATCACTTCCAATTGTCCATTGAATCTTTGACTTTGTCTTCAAAATTCAACAAAATTCTGCATTAAACACATATTAGACCTCATGGCATCATAACTAACTCAACTCACTCCATAAGCATAAATATAATAAAAATCATGCAATAAGCTAAGAGAACGGTTGATTTAACTATGTTAGGAGGAAAAATGAGCCCACATAATTACCCATTTATGGGGCTCATCATCACCCCCTACTAAAGGTGTTACTTATCCTCTGAGCAACTTAGTCCATCTCCTCATCTTTGATGGCCCTGGTGGCCTCTCTAGCATCCCAAGCTTCTGATGTTGTTTCCTCTTCCTTGTCATAGAAGCCTGTTTTTCTGTCTATCTCTTCCCACTGCCTCTTCTCTTCTTCTTCGGTTCTCCCTTCTAGCAAGCCTAACAACAATGGTGGACTCAGTTTGAGGCCAATCCAATTGACCTACAGCCTCTGCATTGAGTGCTTGTACATTGGCACTATCCTTAGTGCCACCTTCATCCTCATTGGGGAATGATATTGCCTGATCTTTAGACTATGTGGTAAGTTGTTCCATCTCCTCATACATGCATGCACACAGTCATCCCCAAGTAACCTTTCCATGTCCTCAAAATGTGCAATGGCCTGTGCTTGATCACTTATATATCTAGGGGCAATTTGAGGATTATTTGCAAGCAGCTAGTGTGTGCTATTGAGAGCCATGGGATATGATGGATCAACTCTAATCATTAGTGGCTCATTTTGCTCTCTGATCATCAACCTTTTTACTTTGGTTGCCCTTAATTCCTCATGGTTCATCCATGAAGCCATGGCCATTAGTTATAGGTCCCCTAGCCTAGCATTGGGGTCCCACGCATTCATGTCACACAAGTCCATAAATTGTCTGTAATCTTGAAAAGGCATTGTGCCTCTTTGTGCTAAAGTCTTGATCTGAAATTGTAGCCATTGGTCCTTGAGTTATAATCCATAGGATTTTGCTGGTGTTCTACATTGTGGTACCTCCATGGATAAGCAAGCCATGCATGCCAGCTGGGTCTCTTTCTCCTTCAGCTGCCTTCTTAGCAATTCATTTTCAGTTTGGAGTTGGCTTCTTGCAATTGCCTCCCTATGTCTCACAACACTTAACTCCCTGCCCATTTATCTAAGCTTGTTCTCCATGTGGCCAACATCCTCAACTCCCTTGGATTTGGCTATTTGCATCCATCTATGTGTTCTTATTCTTTCCTTCTCCAGTTCAAAGAATAGTGGAATTGCAAATGTTTGTGGAATTATCCTTCCTCCTTCAAGGATATTGTAATAGGAGGTAAGGTTGGGCTGGGGATCAGGTTCTTGTGGCTCTGTAGCTTCCTCCTTCCCCTTGGACTGCTCTTCCATTGTTTTCTCAAGTTGTTGGGTCTACTGTAGCCTTGACAGTGTCTCCTTTAGAAATGTCTGTGCCTCTTGTAGGACTGTTTTTGGGTCCTGTAGTTGTACTTTTTCCTTCCAGGTGGAAGATCTAGGATTCCCTCTTTGATATGTGATAGGGGTTTTAGAGGGATATTCTTCCCCTTTGATAGTGGGTGAGTCTTCAATTGTAATGGGCACTGTTGAAGATGGCTGGGGTTTCCTTGATTTGATCCTTGTGCTTTTCCTGGCCTTGAAATACATGGAGGCCTGCCTTTTTGTCCTTTTTTTGGCTTAATTGGTGTGCTCAGGGCTGTGAAGGTAGCTTCTTCCTCCCTTTCAAGGATCTCAGGGGACCCTTCTCTTTGTTTTGCCTCTGCTACCTCTTTTTCTCCTCCTTCTGCCTCACTTTCTTTCTTTGTTTGCTCTGTTTCTTCCTTTTCTGTCTCTTCATCCTTCTCCTCTTCTATCTTAGTTGCTTCCTCCTCCTTTTCTGGTCTTGCTGAGTCATCATTTGCTTCACCTTCCCCCCCTTTCTGCTCTTCTTCCTCACTGCCAAAAGGACTGATGTCATAGGTAAGTGTTGGGTCCCTATAATACTAGTGATTACCCCATTACTATTGTAGTTATACCCCTTATTAATATTGTTGTGCCCCTATTGCCCCCATATTGTTATTACTGTGCTCCATAGAATTCCTCTATTGTTATTTTTGTGGCTTTATATTATTATTGTTAGGTCGGCTGGATTATATTGTGGCTCCTTAGACTCCTATATATAGAAATGAGGTTTTGTAATTTGTATCATCCAAGAATTGTTCATTTATGTAATGTAAAGGAGGTTTCCCCCTCGAAGAGGCTGAATTCTAAGGCGTTGATCCATCTTTTCTATCTTTTCTTGAGCTAGTTTCATAACATTTGGTATCAGAGCTTTGGATTCTAGGGTTTCGCTGCTCCAAACAGGTCATCATGGAATTTTCGCTATAACTTTTTTCTGCGACGTTTCAGAAGTTGCAAAAAAAACCCATTTGAAAGAAATCGCGCTGAACCTCGGGTCCAAATTTCAGAGCTTTTCGCGCTACATTTGTGGAGATATGATCTGAGGAAGTTGGTATTTTGCAGACTCCTGAATTACATTCCAAATAGGTTACCTGGGGAAAATCATCATAACTTTCTCTCTGGCGATCGGATTGAAATTTCGTAAGAAGGTTCAGAAAGACGACGAACTCTAGTTTCGTGTATGCATTTTTTAGATTCAAAGTTCAAAACAGTGACTCGTGCCACGTCGTACAAGTTCGCTCTACTGAATTAGTCTATAATCAACTCACTGTGGGAGATTTCGCATAACGCTTTTGTGGAGAATCCAATTTGGGTCAGACTTGTGGCATTGGAAAGAGGACACAGAGGGTTACTGCATGTTACAAATTCAGAACTAGATGATTGAAAAGTAGAGAGATACATCAGAGGTAATATCGAGCTCCTACAAGGTGAAAAAAGGTCTGTAGATTTTCTTAAATTTTTGCTTAAGATCGGTTTGAAAATTATTTTGAAGGAATTATTATCGGTAACTGATGCCCCGAGGAAAGAAAATGAAAACACCTAGTAAGGAACCTGAAAGCTCTAGCATGACTCATGAAGAAGAGGAAAAAATGCTACATGATATATCAAAATTACAAGAACAAGTGCAACAAATGTCACGCTCACAAAAGCTAACAGAAGCTAAGATAAATGGCATGGAATCTAAGATAAAGGGCGCGGAAGCTAAGATGGATGATTGGAAGACAGATTTGAAGACATTCCGAAAACAACATTTAGAACTCATGAGGGTCATTATGAATTTTTGTTCATGCCTTTTGGCCTTACCAATGCACCTTCAACATTTCAAGGTTTGATGAATTCAATTTTCAAACCATTCCTTAGAAAATTTGTGTTAGTATTTTTTGATGATATACTAATCTACAGAAAGTCTTGGAAGGATCATGTTGAACATGTTGAAAGGGTGCTACAACTATTGGAGGAGAAACAATTATATGCAAAAAGATCCAAATGTTTCTTTGGAGTCCAGGAGGTGGAATATTTGGGTCATATTGTATCTCATGAAGGAGTTAAGGTAGACCCTAGCAAAATTAAAGCCATTAAGGAATGGAAAATCCCCACATCCATAAAGCATCTGCGAGGATTTCTTGGGTTTACAGGGTATTATCACAAGTTTGTTAAGAATTATGGGAGAATAGCAGCACCTCTAACAACATTATTGAAGAAAGATGCATTTTCATGGACTCCGGAAGCAACAAACGCCTTTGAACATCTTAAATAGGCAATGTGCCAAGCACCGGTCTTAGCTACACCAGACTTCACAAAAACCTTTATTGTGGAATGTGATGCTTCAGGAAATGGAATTGGTGTTGTTCTAATGCAAGATGAAAGACCCATTGCTTTTGAAAGTTGTCCAATCAAGGGAAAGTTTTTAATCAAATCTATTTATGAGAAGGAAATGTTGGCAATACTCCATGCACTTAAGAAATGGCGACCCTACCTAATGGGAAGACACTTCAAGGTAAAAACAGATCATGATAGCCTTAAATACATTTTAGAACAAAGATTATCCTCTGAAGAGCAAAAAGTGGGTCACAAAGATGTTGGGTTATGACTTTGAAATCATCTACAAAAAAGGGAAGCAAAGTGTGGTGGCAGATGCACTCTCAAGAAAGGATGAGGATGTGGAAGCATTGTTGTGCGCCATTCCTATTATCCAACCAGATTGGATCATCAAAGCAAGGGAGGAATGGAAGAATGGCGAAGAAGTGTGGGCACTTATTCGAAAGCTACAACAAGATTCCAGTATGTCTGATACATTTAGCTGGCAAAATGATTCATTATGGTACAAAGATTGCTTATACCTCTGTAATAATTCCCAGCTAAAACAAAAGATTCTTATGGAATTGCATGCTTTTCCCTTAGGAGGGCACTCAGGATTTCTAAAAACTTACCATAGGGTTAAGAAGGAATTTTTTTGGGATGGCCTTAAATTAGATATTCAAAAGTTTGTGGCGGAATGTTTGGTTTGCCAACAAAATAAAGTGGAAACAATTAAGACACCGGGTTTATTATAACCTTTATGCATTCCAAGCCAATGTTGGGAGGAGGTTTCAATGTATTTTATCACAGGTTTACCCAAGTCTGAGGGAAAGAGTGTCATCATGGTGGTAGTTGACAGACTTACCAAGTATGCACACTTTTGTGCATTATCACATCCATTTAAAGCTAGTACGGTTTCTACTACATTTATGGAAACAATTCAAAAGCTACATGGAAACCCAAAGATTTTTGTAAGTGACAGAGCTCCCATTTTCACTGGAAATTTATGGACAAAATTATTTTCTTGTCTTTGTACTCAGTTAGCTCATAGCTCATCTTATCATCCTCAATCTGATGGGCAAACTGAGATAGTAAACAAATGTTTGGAAGGATATCTTCGTTGCTTTGTATCTGATAAACAGACACAATGGGTCAAATGGTTGCCTCTGGTTGAATGGTGGTATAACACTTCCTTCCATACAGTAACAAAAATGACCCCATTTATGGCACTTTATGGGTATCAACCACCATCCATCACATCATATTTAAGAGAAAATTCTAAGGTTCAGGCAGTGGAAAATCACATCGAACATCAACAACAAGTCCTCCAACTCTTAAAGGATAACCTCGTGTTGGCACAAAATAGAATGAAACAACAGGCAGATCAACATCGCAGTGAAAGAAGTTTTGATGTAGGTGATTGGGTATTCCTACGGCTACAACCATATAAGCAAATGTCCCTCAAGCAAGCTAAGAAGGATAATAAATTATCACAAAAGTATTATGGTCCGTACAAGGTGTTGCAAAAGATTGGTACTATGGCATACAAATTGGAGCTTCCTGCAGCTTCTTGATTGCACCCAGTTTTCCATGTTTCATGTTTAAAGAAGGTTATAGGCGACAAGCTCCCAGTTCAAACAATATTGCCAGAACTTGACGAGGAAGGAAAAAATTATATTGGAACCAGAAGCAGTCATAGAAACAAGAACTCGACAGCTACGAAATCGATCAATTTCAGAGTATCTTATCAAGTGGAAGAACTTATCTGCTGAAGATTCCACATGGGAGGATAAGAATTTTATGCAGAAGTATCCAGAACTACTCAAGCGTTGAGGAAAACACTTTTTTGAAGGCGAGGGGCATGTTGGGTCCCTATAATACTAGTGATTACCCCATTACTATTGTAGTTATACCCCTTATTAATATTGTTGTGCCCCTATTGCCTCCATATTGTTATTACTGTGCCCCATAGAATTCCTCTATTGTTATTTTTGTGGCTTTATATTATTATTGTTAGGTCGGCTAGATTATATTGTGGCTCCTTAGAATCCTATATATAGAAAGGAGGTTTTGTCATTTGTATCATCCAAGAATTGTTCATTTATGTAATGTAAAGGAGGTTGCCCCCTTGAAGAGGCTGAATTCTAAGGTGTTGATCCATCTTTTCTATCTTTTCTTGAGCTGGTTTCATAACAGTAAGGGCCTTTACGTCATCTTCTGCTGTCATGTTTCTTAAGACTTCCCATGCTATAGGGAGTGTGAATGTATGGAGGGATTATTCTACTAAAATTTTGATTAACCCATGGTGAGCCAGCTGATCTGGACTCCTTGCCTTAAACTTATTGTTGGAGTCTATGAGGGATTGCAGGAGGAAATGGGGGATTCTGAGTTTCTGGGGTGTTGGAGTGTCCATGCCATATCCCAACTCATGAAGGATTCTAAAATGGTAGCCATAGACTATGCTATACCTCCCCTCACAGGAAATATATTTGATGATTTGGTAACTACCCTCACCCCAAGCGTAGGGTATGCTTGTCCTTCTAATGCCATTTTTATCTTCTACAGGATGTTCATTATTTTGGAAGACGTTTTTCTTGGCAACCTGTCCAATTGGCTTTTCATCTTTACTCCAAGGTAATCCAAGAAGAAGGGTAGTAACCCTACTGATAAATTCTGGGGTTATTTCCATCGAAATACCTCTAAGAGTGACAGTAGCATGGGTTCTTGAGTGAGGAACTAAAGAAATAGCAAATTCCTGAGCAATTTCCTCATCAAACCCTTGGAATTTCTCAAAAAAGGTCATCCAATTTGCCCTTGTGAATATGGCTACTACTTGGGGATGTTCATGGAGCCTGGTTGAATTAGTGGGCTCCTTCCTCATGAATCCTCTTTTCATTGTTCTTATATCCCTTTTGAGAACCAAATATAGGGATGGAGACAATAATTTTGAAGAAACAGGAAAACAGAGGAAAACTGTGTTTTTTTTTAAAACAGGCATAATTTTTTTATGTAATTCCTCTTCTTCTATGGACTCAATTCCTCCTTAAAATGATATCATTCCTTGCACATATTGATACTCAGGGTGGGTATGTATGGAACCTACCTCCTCAAGCCAGAAATTGAGCAAAAACCCCGTGTTTTCTTCTTAAAAACAGCTCACTTCCCCTCTTGTAGAATTGCCTGTAGGTGCTCCTGTAGAACCTTTAAGTGCTCCTGTAGACAATGCTGAGAGCAAGAAGACGGGTGAGATCGATAGAAAATGATGGTTTCGAGGTTGTGCGGTGACAAGGAGTTTGTTGTAGCTAAGTTTACAAGGAGAGAATGAGAGAAAAGGTGGTGAGAGTGCTCAAGGAGGGGTACTTATTACTTCTTTTAAATATTTCCGGTGATGGGGGTGAGCCGAAAAAAATGTACATTGGCCATATTTGGACCATTGGTCCCCACCTACCTTGTCATCATGGTTTCTTCCCACAATCACCTCTCATTATTGCATCGGAGTTTGCATACCCTCCACTAACTGTCCTTGGTCTCTTTCTCTGAGTTGATTATGCGCACGTGTGGGTGACATCTTCAGATGAGTGCAGTCAACTAGATGAAGGTGGAAAAGTTAATTGGCCACCTTTTCCTCATTCAACCTCAACCATCTCATTTTCTCATGCAAATCTTTCAATTACACAAATGAAAATAGAGGAGCGGGTTAGTCACTTACCTGTGAGTCGAATGTATGTGTTGTGAGGTATTTTGGCTCCTTTTACTGCTGCATGCTTGTATTTCCTTTCCTTCATGCTATATGCTTTCTGATGTGTGGTTTTTTGCCTTGTGTAGGTTTCCTCTGGCTAGATCTAAGATTCAGATGTCTCCTTCAATCCTCGTGGCTGCACTTCTTTTACTGTTGTAGCTTGATTTTAATGGGATCAACTGCTACAGGAATTCCTACAGGAGCTCCTGTAGCTGCTTCTCCCTTTGAAATTTTAGCTTATTTCTGTGCTGGGAGCTGTGAGGATGATGCCAGAGATGTAGATGGAGATGGAGAGATACTAGGTAAGCTGCAGGTGAGATTTGAGGTGCTGCTTCCTCTCTTATTTTTGTTTTTTTTCTTTTACTAAAAACTGGTTTTCTGTGTTTTTCTATGACAGGAAGGAAAAAAATGATGATGATGATGTGATGCAGGTGTGGAATGGATGGAAAGGAGGGTTGATAGCTGTAGGATGGTTTACATGTCCTTTATGAAGCTTCCTAGCCCCTCAAACTACTTTTTGGAACCATTTCTGGCTCTGTAATTCCTATAGGAGCCTCCTGTAGAAAACACAGAGCCTCCTGTAGAACACAGTTTCCGGGAAAAAAACACAGTGGGGTGGAAGAAAGGTTAGAAATGATGGAGAAGAGTGTGGAGGAGATGAAGTAGGTGCTAGTGTGAATGTCAGGGCTCTGTGGCATCTCCTCTTGCTCTCTGTGGTCCTCCTGCAAACCTACAATGCACATTAAAATTCAGTTTTCTTTTTCTTTTTTTTCTTCTTTTTTTTGAAAACAACTAGGGCGCCTCAAGAAGGTTTTCACCCTAATTTCCTACCCTGGGCGCCTCTAAGGGAGGTTTTCACCCAGGAATATTTTTTTTTTTTACATCACTGGGCCACCTCAGAGATGTTTTCAACCCAATGATGGGACTTCAAGCACCTCATGGAGGTTTTCGCCTGAGTCCTTATTTTTCTTTTTCTTTTTTCTTTTCCTTTAGTGATTGGGTGAAGTGGAGGCTAAGACATGCTCCACTACCATCACTGTCTTATTCAAATCTTCAATGAACTATTGCTTGGAGAGAGGCTTTTTGTAAATTTTCAACCGATGTCCATTGATATGCATGGGGATGGCTTCCTCATCAATGGTTCTGATCAGAACTGAACCATTGTCATTGCATTTTTTCACAGTGTAGGGTCCCAGCCATCTTGTCCTCAGCTTGCCTTTGATGTCTTTATACCTTGAATCATAGAGCAGTGCCCAATATCCTTCTTGAAATTGCTTCTCCTTGATATTTTCGTCATGCCATATCTTCCTCTGAACCTGAACTACCTTTGTGTGGAGAAGGGCCTGCAATATTTGTTCATCCAATCCATTGAGCTGGAGTAATCTTTCCTTCTGTGCATGGCTGAGGTTTAGGTCCAGCTAAGCTGCCATCCTTAGTGTATTGAACTCAAATTCTATTGAAAACAAAGCCTTCTTCCCATAGACCAGTTCATAGGGTGTGAACCTTGTGGTGGTCTTCCATGTTGTGTTGTAGGCTCAGGTGGCCTCAACTAATCTGTCTGCCCAATCTTTTATACTGCTGCTCACTACCTTGGTCAGAATTCCTTCCAAAGCTCTGTTGGTGACTTCCACCTAGCCATTGGCTTGTGGATGGTAAGGGGTGGAAGTCATGTGCTTGATTTTATGATGTGTGAGCAGATCTTCAATCAAATTGGAAGTGAACTGACTCCCTTGATCTGTGACCAATTCTCTTGGATACTCGAAGATGTAGAATATGTTTTCTCTCAAAAACTCAACTACTTTTTCCTCTGTTGCTGCTGTGATTGCTTTTGTTTTTGCCCACTTTGTTAGGTAATCAGTGCACACAATGATGTATTGCTTTTGTTTTGAAGGAGGTTTGATAGGACCCACAAAGTCCATGCCCCACTTCTCAAATGACTCAAAGGTTACTTGAGGTTGCATGGGCATCTCATCCTTTGGAGTAGGTTTCCCCATCTTTTGACACCGATCACATTGGTTGATGTATCTCCTCACATCTTGATGAAGAGTGGGCCAATAGTAGCCTACTTGCAATATTTTGAAGGCAGTTCTCTTTACTGCAAAATGACCTCCACAAGGCCTGTCATGAAAGGTCAGGAGAATGTCAAAGACTTCCTCATCCCTGAAACATCTTCTCAAGATATGATCTGGGCCAAGTTTGAAGAGATTACCCCCAGTCTAGGTGAAAGGGGCATTTTTCCTTACTATCTTGCTCTTCTCTTCTGAGGACAGGTGTGGTGGAAACTGTGCTGAAACCAAGTAGTTTGCTATATCAGAAAACCATGGAGAGAGTATTGAAATAGTAAACAGATGTTCATTTGGCATTTGGCCATCCACCATTCCTTCTTCAACTGCAAACAAATTTACTCTAGACAAAAAGTCAGCAATAACATTTTCTTTACTAGCCTTATCAATAATGGTGAGATCAAACTGCTATAATAGAAGCAACCATCTAGTAATGCGAGCATTTACATCTGATTGTTCATTAAATATCTAATTTCAGCATTATCAGTTTGCACGAAGGTTTGGTAGCCTGTGATATAATGTCTGAATTTGTTTAAAGAATGCACAACAGTTAGGGTTTCCTTCTCGGTCACTATGTAATTTAACTCTGCCTTTGACAAATTTTTGCTTATACGTATATGGCATAAGGTAACTTTTCATCAATTTGTCCTAAGGCTACTCCTATTGCTTTGTTCGAGGCATCTGTGTGAATGTGAAAGGGTAGGGCCCAATTTGGGCCTCTGAGAATTGGGGAAGTTACTAACTTTCTCTTCAGGGTATCTAGGGCTTCTTGACAGTTTTCGGACCATATGAACTCAACATCTTTGCCTAAAAAGCCAAACAAAGGAGAGGCTATATTACTGAAATCTTCAATGAATCTTCAGTGATATCCAGCTAAGCCTAGGAAACTTCTGACATCTCTCACCTTTTGAGGAGGTGGGACCCTTTGGATGATGGCAATATTGTTGGTGTCCACCTACAGTCCTTGTTGAAAGATTGCATGACCTAACACAGTCCCTTTAGTCATAAAAAATTCTCATTTTCTCGGACTGAGGGATAGGTTCATCTCAATACACTTGTCTATAACTTTTCCTAGGTTAGATAAAGCTTCCTGAAAGTTAGAACCATAAGGAGTAAAATCATCCATATATATTTCCACTGCATCATGAACCAGTTCAGAAAATATACTCAATACCGCTCTCTGGAAAGTGGCTGCAGCGTTGCACAAACCAAAAGGAAAGACCCGATATGCAAAGGTACCCCAAGGACAAGTGAAAGTGGTCTTATCTTGGTCTTCCGGGCTTATTTGAATTTGATTGTACCCGCTAAACTTTTTCCCCTCCATACCATCTAACACTTGATCTATGAAAGGCAAAGGAAAATCGTCCTTTTTAGTGGCTTTTTTCAATTCCCGATAGTCGATATAGATTCTCCACTTGCCATTTTTCTTTGGCACTAGCACCGAAGGAGAGACCCATTCACTGTTAGAGATGGGGTAGATGAATCCTGCATCAAGCAATTTTTGTAATTCTTCCTTAACAATGTCTTTAAGTGCTGGATTCATCCTCCTTTGAGGCTGCCTGACTAGTTTTCAATCTTCCTTAATGTATATGTGATGAGTACATACTGAAGGGTGCACTCCCTTCATCTCCTTATAACTCTAGGCGAAGGCATCTAAATGCTTTCTCAATAAGCTACATAGCTCCTTCTCCTGGAAGTGGATAGGGATGGATTTATTTTCAAGGTTCTTTCTGGGTCAAACTCTATATTCTTAACATGAAGATAGGTTAGTTCGGCCACACAAAGATCAGTTGAGGGGTTGTTCTGGGTTTCTCTCACTATGTCCTCTAATGGTAAGACACAGGGGCTGGATTCTAAATCAGATTTTCAATCATGTCATCCTCATCTTGCAATTTCCCCCCCATGGAGGTTTCTAATGCACAAAGTGGTGCAAAATAGACCTCATCCTCATCCTCCTCCTCCAACCAGAGAGGTAGATCATGTTTTAGCAAGGGTTGGGCAGCAGGGTATAGGATTAACTGCTTGGACATATGCCCGTTCTTTATGGTCATGTTCCCAGCGCGACAGCTAATGTAGGCATCGACAGTAGCCAACCAAGGTCTTCCCAGGATGAGAGGCTACCCAGTGAGCTTTACCTTTGGCTAGAGAACTAAGAAATCAACAAGGTACTCCCAAGAATCAATGGAGACAGTCACATCTTCCACAATCCCTTCAGGGGTCATGGTGGAGCGGTCTGCTAACTGCAGTACTGTCGTGGTCTTCCTTAAGGAGCCCTGGAGGTTAAGTTTGAGCATTGTGTCCTTTGTCATCACATTAATGGCAGCTACCAAATCAATCAAGGTATGTGGGATCATGGTGCCATTGATGTGGACATCAACTACTGGGCTTCTAGGGTCCAGATATTTCGGACAGATTACCTTCCCCAACATCAGGTCGGACAGTTGTCCTATGACATTGATGGTTGGGGAATCTCTCTTGCACCTTCCTGGATTCCTAAAGCACTTCTCTTTGATGAACCTATTATAGGTAGTCACATCTTTTATGGCTTGGAGAAGTGGTATCTTTACACATAACTATTTCAATTCTTCCAGAAGTTCAGTTTATTCTGGGGTAGGGTATGTTGTCCCAGATAGTCTCTTAGGAAAGGGTGGAATTGCTTTAGGTTCACTTTCCTCTTTATCTTCCTCAACCTCCCTAGGTGGAGGCTGGATATCTGGGAGAACCTTCCCAGATCGCAGGTTAATCTCCTGAATCTCCACAACATAAGTTGGGCATGATGGTTCCCCACTATATACTTGTTGAGCCTGTTTGTTGTTTGGGTTCGGGTTTGGCTGGGCAAGCATTTGGGGTTGCCTTGGTGGAGCAGAAGGTAATGGTTGTGGTTGAGTAGGTGGTGGAGGAAAAAGAGTGGGAGGAGAGTTGTACTGGGGCCTCCACCCCTAATGAGATGCATTCCATTGAGGTTGCGGCTGAACATAGGATTGAAATGAATGAGCGGCTGGTTGGGCATGATATTGAGATGGGAAGGACCAAGGAGGAGGCGTGGACCAGGAAGGATGAGCAAGAGGGCCCCACGAAGGTATGTAAGTGACTTGGTTGGGGTTGTAGTATGCCTGAGATGTCCCTTGCATCCCCTGTTGGTATAGTATAGGTCCATGTGGTATCCTTTGGTTCATGAAATAGAGTGGTTCAGTGGCTCCTTCGGCCCCTTAGTATACAGCTTTAAGGTCGGGCAAGGAAGGGCACTTATCTGTAAAATGATCTTTGAATCTTCATAGACTGAAAAAAACTCTATAGAGTTCAATGGACATTTGTTCGTAGGATGCCTTCTAGTGCATCTAGGACAAAATATGGCCAAAGCCCTCTCTGCTTCCTCTTGTTTTCTTTTGATATGCAAGGTATCAATTTGCATGGAAAGAGTCTGTAGCATCTCACTTTTGAAGTCTTCTAGCATATTTCTAATTTCACCTTTAATGGATGAATTGGAAGAGGAGGTACTGGCTACAGGTTGACTCCCCCTACCTTTCTTTCTGCTACTCTAGAATGGTTTCTAAAAATAGTCTTTATGTCCTCATAAGATAGTTGGTAGATGTCTCCCCCGGCCAGTAGATGGAGGGTGTCTAGAAGGTCTTTCGGAATTCCCCTGAGCAAGACCAACTTCAAAGATTCAGGGTCAAGTGTGGCCCTAGCCCATTTGTAACTGAGTTGGAACCTCTCTTCATAATCTTCCAAGGATTCATTACTTCCCATGGCCATTCAGAAGATTTCTTTTTTGGTATCTTTTGATCTACAGTAGTCTCGATATTTGTCATGAAAATCATGCTGCGTCTGAGCCCAAGTTGTGATGCTATTTCCAGGTAACCCCATGAACCAGCACAATGCTACATCCTTGAGAGTAGAAGGGAATAGTTTCAAATTTTTCTCATCTTCTACATAGTCATAGGTTCGATAGATGACAACAAACTCAAACAAGAAGGTGTTAGGATCTTCTATAGTCAAACCATGGAAGTGAGGTAGGGCTGAAGGACTTATGTTCTTCATTTTGGTGTCCCCATTGGTCTCCCCAATGGGAAAATTACCCTCTATTCTCTCTCCATTTCCCCTAGCATTTCTGTTTTCAACCATTGGCTAAGGAGGGATGTTTTCTTCTTCTTCTTCTTCTTCCCCTATAGGTTCAAATATCTCTGGTTGTTCACCTAAAGGTTCTTCTTGACCACTGCCACCGAAGAAGAGAGAAGGTTGGCTGTGTGATGTGGTGGGGGTGTTGGGCAAGAATTTTCCTGAATTATCTCTATTACTACGAGACATTAAAGGAAATCTTTTTGGCTGGGTTTTTTTGTTTTTTTTCACTGATTGTACCTGCAAAACTGAAATGGATTGAACAAAACAAATTACAACTAACTGAAATGAACTTGCTGAAATGAAATTTTCAGAATTGAAAAGGAAAGCAAGGAAATACAGAGATGGAAAGAAATGACTAGTCTACTCTTGCTGAAATATTGAAAAGGAGAGCAGGAAATCTTGAAACTGAAAGAAACAACTATTCTACTTTTGCTAAAAGAAACTACTTAGCAGAATGTTAGTGATAGAAAATAGAAGAAAGCAGTAATTACAAAAATACTTTGACGCTTCCTCGGCAACAACGCCAAAAAGTGGTGAGCACCAGTATTGCAGCAATAATGCTGCAACTCCTGGGCTGCCTACTTTACTCTTATCAACCTGGTAGTTCGTAACAAACTTGAAAGCGACAGTGCTGTATGCACAAGTACTAGTTCTTACTGTAGGCTATCACTTGGTTAGCTGGCGCAAGATCACTAGGAGCTCAAGCCAACTTCTATGGATTCCAGAAGAAGCTCTATATGTGATGAAAGGAAAGCTTACTCTACAAAGGCTACTCTAATTGCAGAAAGGAAAAAGAATGGAATGTGAAGTAAACCTAGCAAACCCAACTTAACCAACTAATCCTACTTTTGCGAAAAGCACTATGAAAACCATGAAATGAATGCCATTACCTACTCAAGGAAGTAAACAACATCTACTCAAGCTATTTTTATAAGTAAATGAGCAAAAAACATCCTTTTGGATTTTTATGTATTTTTATGTGAAATTGACATGCATGTATTTTATTGTGTGTGAAGTTAGAAGCAAATAGGTGGTGTTGAAGGGCAACTTTGGGGTTTGAAGGGATGTAGGATGGTGTGGATGGGTCCTAGGAGGTCTTGGGTGGCCTTCTGGAGGCTTTTCCCACACTCGGCTTGAAAAGAAAGCTTCCAGGAAAATCTACAGGAGGACATAGGGGATCTACAGGAGGTCTACAGGAGGATGCCGAGAGCAGTTTTGAAGGTTTTGAGGGTGTGAGAGTGGGTGGAATAGGTAGGTGAAGGTTGGGATGATGTGTTAGGGTGCCTAGGGTCCACCAAGGATCACTAGGAGTGGGAAAGATGATTGGGAGAGGAAGAAATCCTATCGAAAAATGCATAAAACTAAGGCAGATTTGAGGTGAACTTCAGGTGACCTGTAGGGCATGGATCAGAGAGAGAATGTGATGGCTGATAGGCTGAATTACTGTGAGAAGAGATCTGCTGCAAAAGAACTAACAACCAACCAGTGAGATCAGGAAAGCAAGGGAATTAGTACATCAAAAAACAGAATTTTGCATCAAGCTGGTCTAAATTATGAGCTATGGAAGTAAATGTTGAAAAAATGCTAAAACGAGAGAGAGCATAGAAGAAGACTTATTGCAAAGACAGAAATGAGCATGGTGAAAAGTATCTAAAGCAAAGCATTAACCTTCTAACAAACTGCAAACATTAGAAATCCTATGGAGAAGGAAAATCTGTGTTTTTGGGGCAGAAAGAGGGTCTTTGCCTCAGTTCATGGTCCCAAAGGGAGGAAAAGAGGCCAAGGCACTATTGCTAGCCTTTTGAATCTTCTTTCTATCACTGCTTAACCTTCTATAGAAAACACAAATGGAAACGACCTTCTAAATCACCAAAATCAACCTATTCCTAACCAAGAAAGAAATTCATCTAACAACAACTAATCCATAAACTGAAACAAAGCATATAAATACAAACAAGAGCTGCTTGGCTGCTTGGATTGGGCCCTAACCCAAGACCTTCATCCCTCTGAGGTAACTCAGTGCTAGCTCAAAAAGGATCTCATCTTTATTATCAAAATAGTAATAGGATTACATGAAACTGTCACCAAAAGTAAGCTTGAAGTTGAGCAGATTTTTACAATAGCAAAAGTACAAAAAAAGTGCAACAAAAATTCGACCCTAGTGAGACCCTAAGCCTCTCTACTTATACAACTGAAGCTCCCAACAACTTCCTTAAAATTAGGGAGGCTTGGCTCCAAAAACTCGAGATAAACATAAGTTATCCTCCACTTGCTCAGCTACCTCCTAGTGCATTTATTTGGCTGTTTGTACTCCGAGCTGCATGAAGGGGAATTCGAAGTGGGGAGTAATAAATGAGGGGGATTTCCTCCTATAAATCCTCTCCTTTGTCCACTTCGAATTATTCCTGCCAATTGCCCATTGAATCTTTGACTGTCTTCAAAATTCATCAAAAATCTGCATTAAACACATATTAGACCTCATGGCATCATAACTAACTCAACTTGCTCCATAAGCATAAATATAATAAAAAAACATGCAATAAACTAAGAGAATGGTTGATTTAACTATGTTAGGAGGCAAAATGAGCCCATATAATTACCCATTTATGGGGCTCAGAAGGTATCTCATTCCCCTCGACGCACAGAGGAAGTGTAGTGACCAATCCAGGGGTCTAGATTAGACTAAATTTAATGTCAACCAAGGTAGGTAAACTTAGAGGCACGTGTCTACAATCTATAGACCTAAAAGGATCTCATCTACCTAGATAAGTGTTTACTGTGATAGGCTACAACACTCTTTTACAAGAGATTGGAATATGTTTCCTTTCACACTTTAAACACTCAAATAATCTAATTTAATTAACTGTTCTAAAAACACAGCATGTTACTAGTCTGAGTTTTCAATCCTCTTACAAAGATATCATTCACAAAAACTCTTTCTCGGTAACACACTAAGCATCCTAACAATCAAATTCATGAAAAATAAAGACTCTTTTAAGCATACTAAAACTCAAATGCATGAAAAGAGAGTCCACAGAGATACTTTGAAATTCGGTGCTCAATTAAATCTTTTACAAGATCTTGTTCAATAATTTCGCAATTGAAGTTTCAAGCTATCACCATGAATCATACAATAACACTCGCAAGAACTTCTAATCGAATTAATTAATTCACAAGCAAAGAAATGGCATCAAACGCTATTCAGATCTGAAGTCTAAATGTTATGAAAATGAAATGAAATTATACCAGTCCCCACGTAGGGCTCGTCCACGCATTTATGGTACACTTAGAAAACTTCAGATGATGAAACCGTTAACACATAAAACACTGGAATGATGAAACGTTGCCTATGATTAAAGTCTAGAAATCAATTACATGCAAGAACAGAGTTCTGGTAACAATACAATACACAGTCTTAAGTCTGCTAAATGTCTATTATCCTTTGTTCACCAACATTCCTTAAGGTTTACAATCGAATGTACATACATTATCACGCAGATGTTTCTTCTTTTACAGTCAAAAAGGCGATTTTTGTTTTTTTTTCCTAATCTTAACTGATTTCTAAAACAAAACGAAATCAGTTTAGGTAACTTTGGCTTTTTGTTGCTTTTATGACCAAAAAGGCTAGGTTTGACCAGCATTGACCATGTATCCAGGAGCTCCAGATGCGATGCTGAATAGTTCTTTCACCGTGTATGTACATCCATGATCACATCCCTATCCTCTGTTTTGATTTTCCTGCCATGCCACGTGTCACAACATAAACCAATTACAGGAAGTCATGACATCCCGTAATTTTTTGAAAATTTCCAATTTTTAACATAATCCATAAATTAAATTTAATGTAAAATAACAATTATAATGCTTCATTAATCAATTTCAATGGACTATGAGGGGTTTATGAGAGAAAATGATAGATAAATGATGGATTCTTAGAAGAAAAAGATGGCAATAAAATAGTACTAACAGGAAGATATCGTCGTTCCTCCTCCATTGAAATAATCACAAATACCACAACCGGGTGGGATAGATGTTGCCCAGGGGACAAGCACTTCGGATCCTGAAAGGGAAGAAGAGGCAGATATCCCTAAGGTAGGGGAACCTAGAGGGGTTCTAGCAAACATACTAATAGGCGATCATTTCACAAGGGCACCAGCGGTTATGGTGATCCGACAACAAAAGGAAGCAGTTGTTGGCAAAGAGGAGGGACCAAGCGAAGCAGTCCTGACGAATGAGCTAGTGGTATGGCTAAGCAAGGAGGCCGTAAAACAAAAAATAATCAAGGAAGAATGGGTGGTGGAAAGAAATCTGACAGTTGGCATAGCTGAAGCTATCCCGAGAGATTTACCTCCAGCTGAACTAGTTGCAGAAACTGAAGAGGTTTTTGCTAAGCAAGAATGGGTGGTGCTGTGTGAAAAATGAAGACTGTCTGTCAAACAAAAATACCAGATGCAATTTAGAGAAACAATGCAGCTTAAGATAGAGGTTAGGAAGTTGAGGAAGCCAGTACATAAATTGCAGAAGCGAGTGAAGAAATACAAGCGGCAAGCCAAAACGTCCCAAGCCATAATAGTGGAAGCGGGGACTCAGGTGGACAAGATAGCCACAACTTCTACTGCCACTCAAACAAACCCGATTGAGAAACTATTTAAAGACCGTGAATATGCCCTAACAACCAAAGTGCAGACTTGGAAATGCACTGCAGCTCGGTATCAAAGCGAGGTCAAAATAACTCAGGAACGAGCCTTCACAACCATTTTTCAATATGTGCAGCGTATAGATGTCATGAGGTTGAGCCATGCAAAGCAGCAGGTCAAGATGGAGCAGTTGGAAAGGCAAGTGGCAGAGTTGAAAGCTGATAAGGAGTAGATGTTTAACTTAGCACAAGAGGTGATGGCATGTCGTTCCCCTACTTCTTGTTATTCTTTATTCTTGCATGAACATTTTCTTTTGTTCTGCATGGAGAGCATCAAGAATGAGGTCAGTTATGAAATAGAGGATGGTGTACAATTCCTCCACATATTGAGGAGCCATGACTTGCCAACTCAGCATTTGATGTGTGAGTTTTACATGCATGGGTATCTACTGTGCATGGACAGAGGATTCAACCCAATCCCATATGTGGGAGACATTCATTTATGGGCTCTTACCTCACATTTCTAATCAAATCAGTTTACAGAAGGCTTTTAATACGTTTGACTCCAATCAGGTTACAAAGCCATTTATGGTAAGAGGAGAACATGAAAGGTCAATAACCATGTTCACTAAACACAACACCTTTTTGGGAATTGAAGGAAACAAGGAAATAATGCTAAGGAAACAAAAATGGTGCCTTGATCTTCGTGTCAAACAATTAGTCACATTTCAAGATGAAGCCCTTGATTGCTGTCAAAAAAGGTGGATGATGCCACCTACAGCTATCCGGAATGGGGAACCATTTGGAGCATCAAATTTTGCACGAGCACTCACTAGAGTGCCTAGGTATGTGGCGTGCATCCGAACATGCGAGGTCCAGTGGATGGGGATTCAGTTCCAGTTCCCCACAATCTGGTTGCCAGTGGAAAATTACACCCCATCATATAATGTTCCATGTAATTTGTGGAAGGAAATCCTCCTCATAGAAGGTTTTAAGGTTCCAGGGATAGAGATGGTCGAAGAGTATGATCTCACTCAGCTCTAGGAAGCCAACAGTTTGCACAACCCAGACCTGCGGAGACGAAGAACTGCATGAGGACATGCAGAAGGCTAGTTGGGGGGAGATGTTGGGCACCAAATCGGGCTATCTTTCTGTTGCATTTCCATCCCTCTTTTTGTCCTTTTTTCACTTATTCACCTGTGTTTACTATGATAAATCTGCAAGGTAATTACCCCTTTCTTTTCTATTGGAATATTTTATTAATGAAGTAAAGTCGCGGGGTTTTGCCTATTCACAGCACTAAAACACATGTTTGACCACAACTTCCAGAGAATAGGTACCGATCTTTTAGCATCCCACAATAGATCTGCAATTCACAGCAATGACCAGCCATAAGGAAGCCGTGTAGCTGGAGTCGCAGATCCCTGAACCATTCTTGGACCATTCTCTAATCTTGTTCATCTGGTGTCGATGCCGTTCTAAACTAATGTATATTTCTGGGTATACAGTTACCAGGTTTTGGGGAAAGATGTTTTTCTCCTTCGCTGTGTATAAAAGACAGGTTATTCCTGTAAAAGGGGGACTCCCCATTGATATTGTAATAGCTCTTTCCAGATTAATAATATATCACTTCTTTTGCTGCTCCACTCTTCGTTGTGATTAATGCAGCCCTGATCAGAGAGCTGGGCCCGCTCTTCTAATCAGGCACTGCATATTTCCTATAGTGTGCCATTTATTATTTCATGGTTGTTGTTGCATTTTGTTATTTCTTGTAATTTCTTTTCTTGAGTACTCAAAGTAGTTTTCATTTTACAACAATGTTTTGAGTATTAATCATGAACCCTTGCTCGGTAACAGATGGTAACCTTGCCCCTAAATATACTTTGTGTGTTTCCTTGAAAAGGATACGCACCCAGATTGATAAATTAATGTAGGAAAAAGGTTGAATAGATCATTCATACCTGGACCCCATTAGAAACCTTCCTAAAACAATGATTTTATTTTTTACTTTGGCGTTTTCCATCCACAACATGTGGTTGTAGTCAGATTTAGTTTCTAAGCTTATTTTCTGGAAAGATAAACACCTTGCATTCACTGGTTGGTAGCTTTTATCTAAAGGAGATCGAAGTAATTTAGTTTTCTTTCCATCCTTTTTCTCAGGTTTTCCACCCTTCCTTCACTCTTGGGTTATCTAGTTAACCTTATCCCTCATTTAATTTCGTTTTTTATCATGTTAGCTTCTTTGGTTCTGTTTCTACTACATTTTATCACTCTTTCCCACCATCTGGTCCAGAAAATAGGAGGTTGGGCCTCTCAATTATCTAACCATAAATTAATAATGACTATATATTGTTTTTAAATATGTCTTATAAAAATATTCATTTTTGGTTCTAACTTGACGGTATCTTTATCTGAAGAATTGTTTTGAAAATATCATTGCTCTTTTCACCTAATCAAACAGATCACCAATCCAAGTTAACAAATACTTATTTCTCACCATTATTTTTTTCAGTCATCTATAATAAATGAAATTTGTATGGGTATTGTGATTTTTCTATGAAAATAAAAGTAACATTTCCGAAGGAGATACAATTGGTCTAATATACTCTTTTTCAACAATTCCTAGCTACATTTATTAATGGGTATCATTGTATACAATGTTTAGATATAGTTGTTGATCCTGGCATAAGATGAATGGAAAAATAAATATCTCTCTTAGGACATAAACCATGTCTCCCATAAAGATATGAATCCTAAACTTCTTGAAGTATTTTATAATCTTCAAGCTTTGTCCCTCCTTCTTTTACTCACTCTATATGAACTGCATATAGTTGATAACCTTTTTTGAAGCTTATTTTCAATTGTAAAGTTGAATTTGTCTTAGTGAAATGGATCTTTGAGTACCTTTTCCTAAGACCAACTTATTTTCATTATCTATACATTAAATTTTTTTATTATAGCAATATAATATTACCTTAGGGGATGCTAACCAATTCATGATAATTACAAGATCATGGGAACCCAATGGTAAAATATCTAAATTCATCCTTATGATTAGTTTATTGGATCTTATATCATCTCATTTACCCTCTTTTTAACTCATGGTGTAAGATGGACTAACCACTGTTTCTCATGTTTATACTTTTGAACAAAATAAGACTCAACAATTTTAGGTGATATATAACTATAAGTAGATCTTGGGTCATTTAAATTAGAGATAACTTGTTTAGTAATCTTATCATCAATATCTACTATTGGAGCTTAATTTTATAATTGACAATCCTCTAATGCAACCCATCTTTTCAAAACATTCTCAACCATAACATTAATTGTTGCAAATTCTTGTACATTGTAGGTATGCTTAGTGTTTTCCCACCTTTGAGGGTGGTCTCTCAACAAATGTACTTCTCTACATTCCCAACACCTTAACGACCTTTTCAAAGGCTTACCTGGCTTCCCAACCACTGTCTCTACTAGTTTGACACCAATTTGATTCAAAAAAGTATTGGAATCTATTTTTGTGGTAGGTAATTTGATTTAAAACATTTTGATTGATTATTATCCTATAGACGCTTAAGTATTTTCTTCATCTATTCAAACTTCTTTTTCTTTTCATTCCCCAATGTGTTTAATTGTGGTTTATTCTTACTTTATTCATAAAAATATAATTTATCCTTTCTTCTTGTTTAATTAAGAGTTTTAGGCTCTTCAACTTCAATTATATCCTTATAGAATTAATAAAATTCAACCAAAAGGTGATGAATTTTCACTTTCTCATCTTTGATATATGGAATATACCTTAACATTTTCACAAAGTTTCTTGCATAGTCTTCCATAGTTGATTGACCCAACTTCATTTCATGAAATTCCTTAATTTTTCCATTATGATACCACCTAAGAGATATTCCCGATGAAAATAATTTTTAAACTACTTCCATGTGATTTTGTTTTCACTAATCTTCTTCATGTTCTTGAGATTATCCCACCAATGGGATGTTTAACTATTTATTGATGTCCACTCTATATTTCATGCTTCTAATATAGTTATGTATTTATAAATACTTCTTCATTCCCAAATTACAATATTCAACATCCTCATTTGATTTCACGTCACCATTAAAGGTAAATAATTTCATGTTTTTAGTTCCCATTGTAAGGGTTATTTACAAGCTTTCTAATTTGGATTCATTGCTAGTAGACACACTAAAATTAGTTTTTTTATTACTTAAAGAATTTGATGATGCACCAATATCTTCATTGTGGACTTGATCCTTATCATCTCTTCATTGAAATGATCTTACCAACATTACTTGATGTTTGTCATTGATAGATGTTCATACGAATTTTTGTTAATATTTATAGAAAGACGGCACTGGATTTAACAATTTTTTCATTATCCATTTGGTAACTCTAAATTTCTATTTTTAAACTTCTCAAAATCTTTACATTCCATAGGATTCTCCATATCTCCTCTTTCCTCGACATCATAATTATGGTTTTATGGTGAATCTCCCATGATGTTACTCCCTAAATTTATTTCTTGTTCTCTCTCTATGAGAACAAGGTACATTAAGCTTTTAGATTCTTCTTTTAAACAAGCATACAATATTGATCTCTTTATTGTTTTAACTTTGAGTTCATACAACATCAAATGTTGTAACCATTATTCCAAATACCAATTTGTCATACACTCCAATTATTAAAAATGATAATTTATAAATATATAAAAACTATGATAATATACAAAGTTATGATTTCATACTTTTATGTAAGTCCCAAACCCTTATTCTACCCTAAGGATATGGGTTACTAGGACTCTTCTTATTTCAAACATTTAATCTTCTTATTTCATATCATCATTCTTTTATACTTAACAACAACTTTCCAATGATATAAATTTCATACAAACCTAAACTCTATATATAAATTTATGGCCCTCAAAAGTTTCATTATCTTATGCCATGTTTGCAAAAGTAAAATTGACACATGGCTAACACGTGGAAGTACAAATTCCATGACATTTCATTTGAAATGTGGCTAGCATATGGTAGTTCCTACACCCATGTGTTTTCACTGCATTGCGCCATCTTTGTAGACAAGTATGTCAATGGTATAATTACATCTAAATCTAGGAAAAATCCTAAAAGACAACCTTTCCAAAATATGGATTTCAAGATCTCCTCTATGGCTTACAAGCCAATCTTTTGGATATCTGGATCAAGGAAGTTTTTATAATACAATTATTTCAAAGAGGAAAATTTATGGATTATTTTCAACAATCTAATAGAAACCATAGATAACAAATTTTGGTTCAAATTTTTTCATTCACTTTTGGATTAGCAAAAATATTTAAATGGCCATTTTTCAAAAAGCTAGATTTATGGATTAAGAAAGTTCTTAAAATATGGGAAATCTACATGGAAATGGAAACTAACAGATTATGGTTAGTATTCTATGGGTCACATACAAATCTAGAAAAAACTTAAAAGTCCATTTTCCCAAAAACATGGATTTCTACATTTTTGGTAACCTATACAACATCCTTACCACATAAATGCCACATAGTCCACCATGATGCTTTTCTCTACTACAAATCCACGTAATCATGGCATATCAATGTAACACTTCAATGCCATTAAACCCCAAACTACAACATCATTAGTGACACATCATCAACCGTAGCATGTACCACATCATACTCTAGGTTACATGGCTCCACATGTCCATCATGTGTCCTACATTGCTGGGATTCGGATCTAGGTTTTCCATAAAAATACAATATAAATAAATTTTAGAGTTTTGGGCTTTTGGATTTACCGATATATGATCTTTGGATTTTCATATTTTTCTAGGAAATGGAAAGACTCTCTGTAACTAATGTAAAGGAAATTTACCAAATGACAATTTTTTCAAATATATGGATTCTATCATCTGTTGGGGAAATACATGGTAACCAAGAGAAAATGGTTATATGCTAGATTATTGTTCATCTAAATATTTGTATTCTGGTATTCTATTGGAAATTCACAATTATTTATAGTAGAGGGTCACTTGCTCGGTTCTATAATATCTAGATATTCATATTCATTTCTATAGTCCCTTTTCATTAGGCCCATGGCCATGACTCCTATTAGCCCATGTGACTATGGTTAGGGCTAAAAACATGCAATCCTCAATTTTTCCAAACTTTTTTTTTATGTAATTTTAAGATTAAAATTATCTTATAGAAGAGTTATATCATTGTATAGGATTCAAAGGATACATGCTATGGTCAACTCTTATTTTCATAATGTCCATGGAAATTTGAATTGATGGTGAATGGGTGCACTCTTAATGAACTCCTTGTGAAAAGGAAATTGGTTCACCTCCCCCATTGTTGTTAACCTACATAAAAAAAAATCTCGTTTTCACAATCAAATATAATTTTTACTTCAATAATTATGTGTGGTTTTTTTTTATTATTATTTAGAAGAAACAAATTTTCAAAACCTAATAATGAAAAACTTAATGATTTTCATTAATAATTGAAACTCTAGAATGAGTAATTTTCAAATACAAAGTTTTTGAACATATGAGAGGAAAGAAATACAAAGGATCATTTACAAGTACCAAGAATGAAAATACCTAACTGTATATGAATTATTATACTAGGAAGAGAATAAACTACATAGTGAAAAATTTAACTTGTAAAAATTTTAATAGGTTTAACAAGACAAGTTGTAACCTAGAAATTTTTCTATTTATTTTCCCATAACATACTCAGAATGATAATGAAAATAGTATAATGTGTTTCCAAAGATAAAACTATAAAATTATATGAATATGATAAGATTGATGAGCAATAGCTAGTAGACTAAGTGATTTCCACCTAATCGTAGGTAGTTCTATTGTATAACTCCACTCATTGGCCAAGATATGATACCATTATGGAAAATTAGGAACAATGGCTTGGAATTCAGTCTATATGAAATTCAAACAATATAACTTCCAGAAAAGGAAACTAACTTACATGCACCCACATTACCTCTCTCACGATACAAACAAACTTCCAACTTTGCTTCTGATTCCCTGAAAAGAACCTTGATCCTGTGGTTTTTAGATAATACATAGAAAAGCTTAGTTATTGTCACAAAACTTCTTGGAGATTTTCCTGTTTCCCTAGCTCTTTTAGTAGGTATCCACACCTATTTCCATGGCTATGCTAGTCTATATACTCCAAGAACTTTGTCTTCCTCCCTTTTTCTTACCCTCTTTCTCCTATTCGAATTTTTTCATACATTTGCACCCAACAAGAAGTTCTCCCACTAATTCTTCTTATTCCAAGAATGGAGGGGAGACATCTTGGTATAATATAGGAGTGATGGATTAAGTATAGAAATGGTTTTCTCTACTAATCATAGATTTAATAAGATTAAGATCATAACATAGTTAAGATAGAAGAATAATAAATAAACCCCTTAGAATGCCTTAGCTTTCCCCATTTGTGGTATCTTAGCCTCTATTATTTGAACCTGACTAGAACCAGTGGAACTAGTGGATCCAACCATTTTGATGCCTAGATTAGTTCAATTAGTGGAAAATAAAGAGAAAAATAAATTATTGGACCAAATTATTTTTTTTCTCTAAACAAATAGGTTTTTCACAACTCAACCAAGGACCCTCCAAATGAAAATTTAAAATAATAATAATAATGTGTGAGTGGGTCAACTTAATATTTTCCTTTATCTTTCCTTCTCACCCTTTTACTCACTTTTTTAACATTACCATTAGTTTTTTTTATCATTACCATTAATTGTTTTAGGATTCTTGATAGTGGTTCAAACATCATTGGATTTCATAAGTAAAAAGTGGGATTTTAGATCCAACTTAAAATATAGTAGACTTATCATTTTTAGGATTTTAGGATTGGGTAATTGTAATGTTTCTATTGGATTATGTTATGTATGATGACATAGAACTAGAACTTAATCAACATTACTAATCCCTCTATGTACCATTATTCTATTCACATTGATTGTTAAACTCCTCTGTCATGACCCTAGTAAAAATATATCCATCACTCAAACAAAATCTCAATTTGAAATTTTAACCTTTTTCTATATTATTTTAATACTTAAGGTGATATTGATGATGAGAATCTCAATATAGGCAATGATTTTGATGATATGTAGGGATTTTTTGTAGCATGATTTTTTTTTGGAATGTAATTTTGTTTGAGAGATGAATTTGGGTTTGTGATATTTTGGTTATATGTACCCATGCTATATATATGAATAAATTTTCACGTTGGTGTATAATGATTTGGATTCATATTGATTGACATGTCTACATATATTTTTGAATCAAAATTTGAATATTTATTTTCTATTATATTGATCATCATGAATTAGATATACTTTGACATTGTAAATATTGTAAATGTTCCAATTATTAAAATGATAATGACCCAGCCCATAGACTATGTGCACCTATAGGGGATGTAACTAATATTATAAGAATCAAACAAGTAATCAAACTGGTTGAACCAAAACTAACAATTGGAAAGAAACCGCACCAAAACCATGTAGACTGAAATTAAACCAATCATTCAATCAACTTACATGGAAATTGCATTTTCCTGGAAGGAAAACATCTTCTCCTCTGAAATTTCACTCCCTTGTTGTTCTTCAGACATTCAAAACAAATCTTTGTAAAATCGAAAAATAATATTCTTACCAGATCTACAATATCTTGCAGTAATTCCCAGATTTCAACAATTCTGATAGAATATCAAACTGCCTCTAATTAAGAATTCTGACATGTATCCCCAATGTTCTTCTCATCATTCCAAGACTTTTTCTTATAGTCTCTTTGCTAAAATTGCTTCATTCGCTTCTTTGTCATGGCTACTTGCTGAGAATAAAATTCAGCCCTTCACCAAACCCCACAGAGTATTGGTATAGCTCTGATACCAAAAATGATGCCAGGTAATGGACATCCTTTACAATCTCTGATGTGGACCTACGAGTTATGACCCACATATACAACAGAAGCCTTCCCATTGGTGGATTTTAATGAAAACCTGACAAATCACTAAACAATTCTTTAACACATAATCTGCCAACGAATGTTGGACCCACTCTGAATGCATAGAATTGGCTGGAACCCAAATAAAATAAATCCCAGTTCAATTCTTATCAGTTCCGCCATTCCCACAAATATTATCGGATTAATTCTCCGACGTTGATCTTAACCTTCAATATGACGGTTGATGATACACCCGAGCATCGCACATTTAAACCGCATTTTCTTAAGGCCAAGGTTCATCCACTCATGAAATATTGCAATTCAAAACTAATCGGCAATCCTCCACCGTTGATCAAAGAACACTTGATCCAATGGTTAATAGAGATATCGGGTGAGACACTTGCACGAGGATTACTCGCCCTTACGGAGCCGATAAGGAATATAAATCCTTGATCTATAAATGTTCGGGTCCAGTTTTGAAATTAACGTCTGATCACTTTATGACCTGATATCTGTTGGATATAAGAGGCCATCAAATCTACGATCAGCGGGACTTCAACTAGCACACTGTTTAAAAATGGGCTTAACTCCCGCAGTTGACTGTGACCTAAGAGTTGACTATGGGATCGACGACTACGATTGAGTGTGGGGCTTTAACCACAATCAAGAAATCTGTACACTCTTGCCCTCGCAATTTCTAATTACTGTCGAATTTGCCAGCCAACGGATGGTCTTGATTTATTCTGGGTTTTCTTCACAAATTTAACAAGTTCTGCCAAGACTTAGCGCTTCTGCCAAGTTAGTCGGTCTCTAAACCATATACTCAGGTTTCTTAAAACATATCTAGGCTCTTAACTATTCAATGTAATTACAGAGGATTCAGACTACGATCTAAGAAGCCAATCACATAATAAAAGACCACGCAAAACAAGCTTTGTACACAGATTCCTTTTATTCATAATATTCTTTACATAATGCACATAACATTTTGTGCTCTGATCTGTGCTCTCTTCCACTTAGCTCTCTCTGCACTATCTAACCTCTGTGTAACACACTTTGCCTACTCTGACACACTCAATACTGAATTACACAAAGAGATACACAATCCACACTGTATTCATATTGATAAATATTTACAGAAGAAACAGTCACACTCAACTGTTTCAGTTCTCCCCTCACTCATCCATCCTCTCTTTCCATTTGAATCTAACCTCTCACACATTCCAAAAGATTACAATTTATAGAAAATGCAGATTCATGAACCCATTTAGTTCAGATCCAGAAATCTCTTATTCTTCCCTAAATAATCTCTTTACTCCACCCTTTTCTCAAACAAATGCTAATTTAAGCTTTCAAATCCCTCATATCCTATTCAAATCAAATAATCTAACTGCCTGGTTTGATCTTCATGCAGGGAGGATCAATCAGCTACCTATACCCTTTTTTGTTCAGATTTTGACAACAAATAAAACACTCTCATACATTTAAATTAATAAAATTAATTAATATCTTGTCTTCCAACCCTTTGTTGGCCACAACATGTGATCATACCATCACATTGCTGACTAGGTATAAATTCTCCTGCATCAGTGAGGTTAATAAAGCTATGGGCATTCATGGAAACATATTTGGCAGCTCAAAATTACATTCTGAGTTTGAGCAAAACAAAGGTATAATACCTACACTACATATTGATGATGATGATGAGTGTGCTAGAGATAAAAGGAGGTATGTTCCTAATACAGATTCTAAAGTGAAAATAGTGAGATGATTCAGTCCATTCAATACTCATTTTAAGGAAGTGTTAATGACCACCCTGTTGAAGAATACAAAGAATAGTTTCGTATAAGTTTTTCGGGCCTGCTCAACTAGCTAGCTACACTTGGACAAGGATACGCTACAATTCTCTTCATTTGATTGATTGTGTGAGAACAGGTCTTGAATATAGGCGAGTAATATCAGCAAAACGATAGGAAACAACTTTCTACCAATCTTGCAATCACATGAGAAGACTTAACACATGATGATAGGGGTACCATGCCCTGCCTTTTTTCTACACTGGAAATTCAACCGACATATGAAAAAATCTTGAGGATAGATGGAGATAATTGAATATATTGTACTTCTAGTTTCCCTACGAATGAGAGTAATAAGACACTCATTAATGAAGGTAAATTCTGAACATCCCTTAAGGTTCAAGGGACCAACACTCCTAATTTTGATTTTAAATTTGGTAGAATCTTTGGCACCCATAATGATGTGAATCTCCAATAACCATTCCCTATTAATTTTGAATAGAACAATGCTAGATCCTATATTCTTTTCTTTGAAAGTCATTCTACATATGACATGAACTCCGATGAGGAAGAAAATAAGGCTAATCATATCATCAAATCATTTTGTTAGCCATATGAGACAAAGGAAAAAATTTCCATTCCATTTGTTGAAGACATCCTTATTAAAGATGAATAGTCTTTTCATATTGGAAGAACTAACCAATATCCAGGAAAACAAGAGGACTTCTAAAAACTCATAATTGATTCACTAAAAAGTGAGCAGAACCATTTCTAGGTTTGTATCTTATTGTTCATAGGTATGATAATTAACCTTCAAAGGGGGTTTTTATTCTAACTACAAATTATATTTGGGTAGCTTTAATTTCCCATATAAAACAACCCCCTGTACACAACATTGTTATTGATGGCTAGCATAAAATTGTTCCTATGTTTGATCCAATAATGTTGGAACTTACAAACTTGAGGATAACGATGGATCTATGGACTGAAGCATTCAAGTATTAACCCCCCTCATATTTCTTTGAATAATGTCTACCACAACATGATGTTATATTTATCAATACCCTACTTGTCCAGGAGTATTCCCATCTTGAATATGGGCTCCTAAATCTCGCTAAAAATATCCCAGCAAAATTCCCTGATCTAGGCCTAATTTATCTGAATGTTTCATTCATGAAGATAGGGTCACAAAAAAATTACTAAGAGAAATGCCTGCAACAAGTTTATGGATGATTTCTCTACATCCACAGGTTTCAGCTATGGAAGGTCACCATTCATAAAAAAGCACCCCAATCCATACTGGAGTGATGAATTTGATAATTTAGTGAAGACAAGAATGTCTCAAAGCTTAAGCATACCACAATTTCTTGCACTATAGATACAAAAGAATGAAACCATGAAACTATTGCTTGCAAGGTTTCGAACTTCAAGGTAATATCCTTTGGCTACAAGAAATAAAGTGCATAGAATAAAATGGTTACCAAAAATTAGTATCTCTAGGAAAGGAAGATGGTAGGAACTCCAAAGGGTTAAAAATTAGCTCAGTTAAGCAGAAGCTTGACAAATAGGAATTCATTTGTATTTCAAGTTATCTTACATAGTCCAGAAGGGATCTTATAGTTATAATGGGGATAAGAAAATAGATTCACCCAATTTGAATGAATTTTCCTATCATACTAGTGTGTCACTCAATCCCTTTTATTTTTATTTCCAGATAACTCAGTTCAAAGACTCTCCCCGCACACCTTAGGATGTCATAATTATTACTTCCATGAAAAATGAAGATAGCTCTAATTTTTTTCCTAAAAAACATGAATGCCAAATTAGAAGGAAATACCAAGACTTAAAAATTGACCCTTCCCAAAGTGATGATTTTCCCTAGAAACACCATATTGTTGACCTGACTAAGTCTAGGTCAATCAAGTACAATTTTGAAAACTCACAAACTCTTTGACAGTAGTTCCAACATTCCACGTCAATAATGTCAAACACTATTCCCAACCATTGGTCAACTCATGCAATTAGTTTCCCAAACCATACCATTATAACCAAGTCAAGTCAAATTGTTCCCAGTTCATACATTGAACCCATCTACCATTCTATATAGAGAATATGTGTGTCAACAAAAACACATGAATGTAGAAGGTGGAATACATATGGTAAATGAAACAAAGAATGAAAACCAACTTAGTTCTCAAGAATATGCAGAACCTTAAAATCTTAAGTCTTTGTTTTGCAATAATGATGCTAATTCACTTCTAGACAAGTCCCTCAATCTTGTCGCAGAAATTTCTATTATGTTGGAATCTTTAATCAACAATCGTAGTTTTATCTTAAGAGTATTTTCCATAGTTAATAATTATAAAGAAGCAAAGAAGAGAATATGGATCTTAGTCATTTTACTTCATTCTTCCAACAACAGATAATAGTTATAGAGAATGTTTCCACTTTTGTAATTCGACACAGGAATTGTCATATAGAGATAAAGAAACTAAAATTGAAAAAAATTATACTAAGAATACTTTGATAAATTTTAGACAAATATAAATGGTCATAAGGCATTTATTCAAGTTTCAATATACCTTTTATATTCCTCACATGGAACTTTAGGACTATATTATCAAGAGTAGTGGATATTTGGAGGTCGTGTCTTGCTTGGTCAATTGAAGACCCTAAGAGACTTTTGAAAGACAATGAAATTTTACTTTTGAAGACCAACCACACCTTTACTCAGTTCTTGTAATCACCCAATTCTTCTTATAATGATACAAGTCAATTCCATATTTCCTAGCTTATGCTAAATTTATTTAATGATCAAGAAATGTTTGTACCAACAAAATTGGCAGGGACAACTACTCCAACCCTATGACAGGAAAGTTGGTTGATTGTTGAGGTCCTTGTCTTGGAAGGTATTGATGCTAACTATTTGAAAGACTATATTAGGAAGTTAGTATAGAGTCCTATAAAACTAAAAATGGAGGATATCTATTTAGTATGGTCCAAAAGCCCTTATTCAGTTAAATTCATGACATGTATTGGATAATACTTTGTATGATGAAGAGGTAATATAAGAAACTTTGTGTTGGGGGATATTTTTGAAATTCAAAGCTCCGATTAAGTCTAAAATTTTTATGTGATTAGTATTAGGTAATAAATCCTTGAATTGGGAGGTCTTCCAAAAACCCTTCTTCAGGTAAATTCATGACAAGTATTGGATAATGCTATATATGAAGAATAGGGAACATAAGAAACTTTGTGGTGGGGGATATTTTGGAAAGCCAAAGCTCCTATGAAGTCTAAAATTTTATGTGATTAGAATTAGGTAACAAATCCTTGAACTGGGAGGTCCTCCAAAGAAGGGCACAACAAGGTCTAGGGAGATGCACACCTTGTTGGAGAGAGGTGGAGACAATAGATCATTTTCCTTTACTAAGGAGGTCTCAAAGGTTATTCTTCCACTAGCTTGAGGTCAAGAATCTTGGCAAGGGACATCCTAGTTAGACTGTAAAAAGAAATGGATTGAGGATAAATCTTTCAAAACATATAGCTCTTCATCTTATTGCACTTAGAGCCATTTGGAAAACAATGAGCCCTAGAATATTCTAGGAGGAGTTTCCCCTATTACATGGCCAACACGAAATCAAATATCTCTATGATGAAACAAAATATATCACAAAGCCAAAAGTCACTCTCCATGTAATGGGCCTTCCTCACCACAAATATTCTCAAATCCATTCCCCTCTTTGGCATTACCAGTTGAAACCAACATTAAAATATGGAAGAATACACCATATACCCAAGATGCTTCTTGATAAAATATTGTAATAAAATGAGGGAAAAGGAATGACAAAATTATGAAAATAGAGCATTCAACACAAAGGGAAAAAAATACAAGTAAGAGCGAACGCAGACCTTGCCTATCATATGTTCAATAATAATGACTATGGTATCCTTTAAACTCCCTTTCGAGCTCTCCATAAACCCTAGCCATGAGTTGTGGGGCTATAAAGTTCTCTCATGAAAAAACCCTACAAACGTGAAATTTTTTAAAACCAATTTCACTAAGCACAAGAATTCTTCAACATTTTTTTTAATGGCAGGAGCACTCTCAATCAACCAAGAAAACCTATAGGATCACATAGGGAGTGCTATAAGTTCCTCGAGATGACTCCAAAAGAATTAGAGAAGTGCACTTCTGAGAGTGCCTCCCATGGAGGCATGGAGCATTTCTATGTACCCCAAAGAGTGCTCCCAAACAAGTTTTTCATATGAGTGCGGCTATCAAAGGTGCTTTCAAGACTCTCACACTCAAAGTACTCAAAGAGGTCTAGAATCAAGAATTGTGGGAACAATTCATTATAGAAAAAAAATAAAATTCAAACTAAGTAGCATGAGGTAGCAACAAAAGAGAGTTCCTCATCGTTCATGATTCAAATGTATGTATCAAAAAAGAAGGAAGACCATAATGTAGAAGAAGGTCGATGTATCTCAATTATTCTACCTTGGGATCAGATAGTAAAAATCAAGGAAAAGCCTATATGACTAGAACCAAATGGCCAGAAGTCACATGTTTTCACTTCTCTGATGGGTGGAACATACCATAACATCACTTTAACTACTATTCAACATTGAAGACATCAAATTCGTGTGTGAGAAATAGAAGCACAAAAGGTTTGACATCAACAAATTCATTCACAAATGTTCAACTACTAACATACGATATGAGAACCACCATCAAGAATGCCATGAAATTTGCAAAGAGAAATAAATTACCATTTGCAACATTCAAGTGAACAAAGCAACAATGTGATAGTAGGAGGAAATCTAACGATGTTTGAAATTGAAAATAGAACAATTCATGCAAAAGGAAATTAAACTCTTAATAAAACAAAGATTTCCCTGCAAGATTTGCTTCGATGACACTACATCAAATAGAAAAAATTGGCCAAATCAGACAAGGATTATGCAACATAATCTCTAAACTTTATAAATATAAATTGTGCAATACTAACTCTAGATTTGTGAAAATTATCATAAGGCTATCGAGACGCATGCACAACAACCACCAATATTAATCAAATACTTGGGAGAAAAGAATTCCTAGGGACATTCTATACACATATATTTATATATTGTGATGCATATATTTTCAAATAAAAAGGGTTTGTATAATAGGACCTAGTTCACTGGTAGAGAAAAGGTGGCAATATTTCCCCAACCCCACCCACCCTAATTACAAAAAAAAAACATTTTAGCACCTTTTAAGCCATCATGGTTGTGAAAATGGAGTGATTATTAAGATGGATAGAATTCCTAGCCTTAGTACTAACACCTTCAAAAAAATGTATAGAATGCCAAATTAGTTGTGGAGAATGTAGAATTTTCTAATAGTAGGCAATACTATATTTTTAAGAGCTTAGAAATGTTTTTCATAGTATATTAGAAAATCAACAATTTAGTACAAGTCTCAAGGCTTCGTAACTAGTGGTAAACTATTTATAAGTTACAAAGTCAAAATAAATAGCATGAAGTAGAATAGGAAATGAAGTTGAACCAAATAACATCAACCATCTAGCAATTATAAAGTTATGAACCAGATTGGAAGGAGTAGAATATGAAATGTAATAGGCCATCATCATCGAAGAGTTATAGCATGTATAGAATAATGTTTACAAGATAGGACATGTGCATAATTTATAAAAGGTATACAATAAACTGAAAAACTAAATAGAGTTGAATTCTATGACAAGTAAAGAATTAAAAAAAAATAGAAACAATTCTACTATCTATTGTTGTTTTTCTTGCCACGATAAATTCTCAAAATCCTAATCAACAATGAATGAAATGAGTTCATGGCAATTAGAATAAGAAGAAAATATGGATTGGAGTTTTTATAAGCTCTAAACCCTCAAAGTCTGCAATATTTTTAGAAAAGGAAAATAATTAGTCATGTTTCAACCATATGGGGAATGTTCCCATGAGTTCTAGGAACATTCTTTGGAGCGCATGGAACTGTAGCTACCCAAGACCAAGAGGGCAAGTGAATTCCCATGCAATATAGGTTTCTACTAGGCCCTCCACATTGTGCCCCTAAAAAATTGTTCTTTGAGGATCCAATGAAATTGAGCCTCAAAAGCCATTTTCAAGCTTTCTCCACAGGGATTAAAAAAAACATATGATAACTATCCAATAATGCTCTCATGAATAGATGATTTTATTACATCTGAATTCTTAGGGTTGGAAATTGTAAATATGTCATAGAGGTTTTGAAAAAGATCAAAAAGGCTAGCTTTTAGCTTTCAGACATCTAAGTGGAAAAAAAATCCAAATCACCGTAAGTAGAAAAAGTTTACCATACAAGTGGTTTGGATGGGGGAAATATTAAACAAACTAATTGGATAAAAAGAAACCATTATGATCTTTATATGTTTTTCAAAATTCAAATCCATGTTATGATTGTTTACTACCTTGATTAGTATTTCCATGACACATTTACTGTCTTGATTATTATTGGCATGAAACAAATTTCGTTAAACAAGAAGTTTTGAAGGTGATTTATCTTTTTTTGTTGTTGCAAATCCACTTGCTGAAGTTTCTTTTGTATTGATGCATGTTTTAGTCACTCATACATTTGAGTAGGAAGAACCAAATATACATGTAAGTTATTTTGTAATGTAGCCTTTTCGAAAGAAGATACTAACATTGACTCAACAAAATTTATAGTAATGTGAATGCCACATTAAATAAATAAATCAATATGATAAACTGCCAAGAAAATAAATCCAGTGTGATTTGTTGGTTAAAGATGGTATATCTTTATCCATGAAATAAACTCATTCATTTGGGAATTTCTAAAGAGTAGTGATACTTTACAAGAAATGTCTTTTTTTTTTTTTAAATAACCCAGCCCGTGAATGTTGTTATGGTGGCATGCCAAAGACTCATGAGTTCCTACTTGATGGAAGCGAAATAAGTTCAAATTCCTATTAGTTACGTTCCAAGTTTCTTTGTAGAAAATGTGTGTAGAAGTGTGAAACCATGAGTTAGCATATGTCCACACCATGTTAGATAATCCTTGTCATCAACATTGATTGACATGATAATAGACAAGGATTCCTTAAAAAGGCTTCATACATTAACATTAAATTTGTGAAAACTTGAATTTGGTTGAAACTTCACGGTTCCAATAGCGCCATCAAAAATATTATGCCAACTGAATGTATATGGACTAACAATATTTTTTTTTCTTTTTTTTCTAAATTGATTCAAACATAGATCATGTAATTTTCACATTTCTATATTTATGCCATGATTACTATAGATATATTTAATTCATCCCAATAATATTCAAATGCATTGAGTTTCAGAGTCCATTATAAAACACCTACTACTATATAGAATCTCAAACAAAAAAGTAATGCAAAAAAATAAGTACATAAAAGAAAAAGGAAAAAAATCCTACACAGTTTTAGATGTGAGAAACAAACCTTCACTCCATCTAGCAATTTCCCTTCATCCTTGTACAAAACTTCACAGTGCGTGAGATCAAAAGCATTTTGGGGATTGAGTTCAATAGGTTATGCAAAGAATTCAAATTCCTTCATAATGAGACCTTGTATATGGAGACAAATTGCTTTTCCAATGTGAGCCTTGACATTAGTAGGCTCTATTTCCAAAAAAAATTATAGTGACCAAGTGCATCCACAAGGTTATTCCTTTGATCGCAATAAATTGGCATATCAAAACCCACCCTTCCTTTGAAGCCTTCTAAGCAATGAGGACAAAGGGGAGGATTCATGAATAGGAGAATAATTAGAAGTAGGGTTGGTACTAGAAATACTTTTCATTGAAGGATGACTCACTGCTCCATCAGAATTTGAAGGAAGTGGCCTCTTTGAGTGCTCCATTTCTCCCACAAAATCGCCCCAGTCCCCTCTAGCATTCACTATCTAAGATGGAGGAGATTAAGTCACTTGAGGTTATGTCCATGCCATAACTAGACCCAATCCATTTTTCAATGCACCCAATTTTCCATATTGCTCCACTTAAAATCCAATCCCAGATATAATAAAAGTTGAGTATTTAAACATACATGATATAAGTATAATGGCATCCCAAACATCTCCGAAATTGACCTCAACATTACATAAAATCCTTGTGAACCTCACACAAAATTTATCAGAACAAGAAGTGACCCTGAATGCATATTTACACCACATTCAAAATAAAGACCCTAGAAATTGAAATCTAACAAATATGGTCAATGTTTGGGATGCTAAGATTTACGTTAAGGTCAGTTAGTATAGAGTCTAGATGGCTACTTGTTCTTCGATGCAACAACAACAATTGAAATAGACTTTCAAACTAAAAAGGATACTTTTTCTCTGATGCAATAACAACCATCGAAATAAACTTTGAAACTCCAAAATGTTGAAGCTCCCAATAAATTACTAAATGTTTTGAGGGAAATATAAAAGGAAATAAGAAAATTCGTGATCAGTAAAAAAAATTAGGGAAACAAAGAGGGCTTTGCTTCCACTTAAATTGGTGACAAATGACAAATGGGTAATGAAGAGAATGGCATAGGTTATAGTAACGAATATATCACACATTATATCACTTATAAATAATATTTCTTTTCTTTGTTCATTTTTTAGTCCTTTTCCTTGAAGAGAGTGGGATAGGTTGTAAGAAGGAAGGGAGTGGGATAAGTTGTAAGAACAAAGAGATCACACATTAGATTACTTTTAAATAGTCTTTTTTTCTTTATTCATTATTGTATATTTGTTTTTGTAGTCTTTTACCTTTTTTCTATGTTTTTATTCCTTTATCTTTATTTTTATAGTTCTCTTTACCTTTTATGTTGCTAGGAAAATTTAAGCAAATAATCAAAAATCTCCCTAATCTAAAGTGATCGAAGAACAAAACACTAATATATGTCTCCCTAAACTAAAGCGATCAAATAACAAAATAATAATATATGTCTCCCTAAAATAAAGTGATCAAAGAACAAAAGGCTAATAGATGTTGATATAAAGGCTTGGAAATAAATTTTTAGGCAATTACAAGAGGAGGAAAAGATCATAAGTGAGAGTGTAACATGAGGAGTGGATCTTAAGATACTAGCATGCATGATGGAATATTTATATCCCTTGCACCTTGTAAATTGTTAATTTCATATTACTAGATGGAATTATTTGATTAATTTAATTTAATTTTTTTATGTTCTTCCAGACTAATGAATTCTAATAGCGAAAAAGGACCATTTCCCTATGTTCAAGTCTTTATTCCACATTGATACACATCCCTTCTCATTCTATGTATACTTATATATTCAATTGTTAAAAACTAAATTAGGGTGAAAATGTGGTCATGGTGAAGTCATTGAGAAGAATCGCGCATGTGTGTGTGTGTGTGTGTGTGTGTGTTTACTTTTTCTATTGACTAAAAGGATATTGACTATGTCAATATGTGTTCAGGTTAATCATTTTATGAAAATGATGAAAAAATTCTATGTTGGTTAAGTAGATTGTTTCTTTTCTTTTTAAGATTCGAATATATGACCTTTAAAGTCAATATTATTCCGCAAAATGTTGAAGCTCAACTGCAAAGTGAGGCTATCAAAAAAATGTGTTTAAGGAAGTATAAACTTTCAGCCAATACATAATATCCTTTGAATCCCCTATCGCATGTAAGTTTATATTGTTTAAGTGACATAATTAAAACGACTAACATAAATGATTGAATTGTATTATTGTAGTACTTATTAAGTAGTCATATTTTTCTTTGCATACTAAATTTGGCATTCACGTTAGTCATTTTTAGTTGTATTACTTCTTAGCTAGACATATATTTTTAACCCGAGATTAAAATAGGCCTTTTTAGTTGGAACTTGTACACACGAATCTATATTGGCCGCAAGAAAATATTTTTTGTAAAGGTGAAAGTTATTTTATGCTTCTTATTTGATGATTACATAAGGGTGACATGTGATACATATATTAAAGGAAAATATGAAGAATTTGAGAAACTTAAATCTTTGAAAGCCCTAGGTGAAAAGGATGTTGATTTAAAAGTCAAGTGCTTAAGATTAGATAAATAATGAAAGTTTACCTCCAATGAATTATGTGAGAATCATGGAATGAAGAGACATTTTTTGGTAGCGAGGACAAACAAAGTTACCAACTTAATGAGAACTTGAAAAAGTTATCATTTTTTTAGATATCGCATTTAGTGCTAACTTTTATGCTAATTTTGAGAAGAAGTGATGTTTCATCATCCATTTTTAATTTTAGGGTTAAATTCCAACATTTTTCAACCATGGCATTAAAAACCAAATATCATGACTACGAAATACATGAAAAAATACGTTAAAATGAAAAAGGAGTGGTGCAACATAACCATTTTTCATTAATTCTTACATTTTTCAACCATGGCTTTAAAAGCCAAATATTATGACTACAAAAGACATGAAAAACATGCTAAAGTGCAAAAGAGGTGATTCAATGTATCACCCTTTTTTTTAAGTTAAAGTTCCAAAAAATTGTAACTCTTCTGTTCAATACAAAATATTATGACTATGAAGACTTTAAAAATCAACACCTGAACTTTGTCTATTTTTTTCAAATATTTGTTTTTAAAGTTTTTTTCAAATTTGTTTAATTTTTATTTTATTTTTGAAGTTAAAATTAGGAATTAATTAGAAATGATGGTCTTGACCATTAGAACCCTAAAAAGTAAAATAACATAAAATCAACTGTAAATAAAAAATTTGTGGTTGCATTTTTTATATATTATTAATTGATTATTATTTAATAATTTACAATCAAACTATATATATATATATATATATATATATATATATATATATATAATGGAAAATCAAGTAAAAGAAAAGAAAGAAACTACCTTTCTATTATAAGAAAACTGAAAAATGCCATTTTTCCTTAAAAAATGGGAAATTGTTTTAAGGAAAGAAGAAAAAAAATAGAAAGAAAAGGAATACTAATTTTTACCCTTAAAAACTCAAAAAGTACTCCATAAATTTCAAAATAGAAAATAGTAAAAAAAAACAACTAAAAACAAATAAAAAAACCTTAAAAGAATACATTTTTAGTCTCTTTTTTCGATTTTCTATTTCTAATTTTATTTTATTGTTTGTTGATTTTTTAAAGCTTTTTATTTTATTTTTTAAGTTTATTATTATTATTGAATAGATATATTTCTTTTTTTCCTTTTCTAGGTTAATAAGTTATAACTTATATATATATATATATATATATATATATATATATATAGAGAGAGAGAGAGAGAGAGAGAGAGAGAGAGAGAGAGAGAGAGAGAGAGAGAGATGCCCCTCTAAGTACAGGACCATCGTAATTAGCCACATTTTACCCAAACTATTTTTGGAAATGAATACTAGCCTCTAGCTTGAAAACCATGGCAAAAGAGATAAAGTGAAAGCTAGTTTTAGGAGACATCACTTGACTATGAACCATCTTGTCACCTTAGGATCATTACTGAGAAGTATCACAATAGTAAAATTGGTATCTTCAATTGTTTTGTCGACTTTAGAAAATATTTTGATACTATTCCTTGAGATAAGCTATGGAAAAGACTTGAAGAGATAATGGTTCCTCCTAATTTGAGGATTGATGTGATTCATGTTTACGTGAATGGTGTTTCCAAGCTTAAAACCAATGATGCGTTGTCTAAAGAAATTAGATGAAATATCAGGGTTAAGCAAGGGTGTGCCCTATCCCCTACCCTAAATTTTGTAATTTACATCAATAAGTTGCAGGAGTGCTTAGAAACTACGGATTGCAATTGCCCCGAGCTCTCTAGTATGGTCATTACTAGATTCTCATTTATGTTGATGATATCCTTCTTCTAGCCAGAAGCCATGATGGCCTTCACAAGTAGCTTAAGACTCTTCATGATTACTGCTCCAAGATGGGTATGACAGTTAATACTAACAATACTAAAGTCATGATAATCAAATCCAAAAATATCAACCATGGTAATTTCATCTATGATAAAAAATACTTGAAGTAGGTTTACAAATATTTAGGTATTGACATTCATCATCAACTCAATTAGAATTATAACATCGAGAAAAGTATTATTGTAGGCTAGAAAACTAATTATGAGCTTAAGACCAATTGTAAGTTAGTTGATCCTTGGATTTGGATTAAAAAGAGGTTCCTCTTTGAGTCTCTTGTTACCCTTGTTATTTTATATGGATGCGAGGTTTGGGGTTGCAATATATCTAGAGAGTTGTGGAGAAATATCAAGATGATTCAAAAGAAATTTATAACCTACAACCTCAAGATTCAAGGAAATATTCCCTATCCTATTACCTTGATTGAAGTTATAATTCCCCCAATTGAAAGCATGGCTATGTTGAGGTATGTGATGCATAAGAAGAAGCTTTACAACATGGAAACCAAGAGGATTCCCAAAATTGCTTCTAACTCTAGCAAAAACCCCCACCTCTTCCTCAAGTGTGGATGGCATAAGGATGCCTAATCTTGGCTCGACCACTAGGGGATAAAGAAGGAGATCATCTTGGGAAATAAGGATAGTTTCAAAAGTACTACTACCTCCAAATTTAATGATAAATTGTGGGATGATAAGGAGTTAGAGGGAAAAAAGAAGGTAAGTTATTCTAAGGTGGTGATCAACTCCACCCTTGCTAACTATAATTATCTCTCTATATTGACCAGTACTAAGAAAAAAGTGAGCATTAAAAAGATAAGAACTTATTATTATGAGCTTCGAAGTGAAATTAGATGGTGGTCTATTCCCAAAACTCCCCAGGATCAAATAATTTGTCACCTTTGCAATACTAAGAGGGTGGAAGATGAAAAACACTTTCTCTTAGATTTTCTAGCTCCTACTCACATCCACTCTCATTTCCAAAATAGTTTCCACACTTCCAACCTTCTTGACATGTTAAGTAAGCCAAACTATATTGATCTTGGAGTACTTATTTCCTTTTGTTTTTAATCATAAAAATAAATTTTAAAGTGTCACAATTAATCTCTTACTTTTTTAAGGTCTGATAGGCCGCATTGGTCTTAGTGGACATTAATCATCATCATCATCATCGTCGTCGTCGTCGTCGTCATCATCATCATAATAATCATATATATACTAAACCTGTTAAGTCAACCAAACTATATTGATCTTGGAGCACTTATTTCCCTTCTTTTTTATCATAGAAATAAATTTTAAAGTGTCACAATTAATCTCTTACCTTCTTAAGGTCTGATAGACCGCATTGGTCTTAGTAGACGTTAATCATCATCATCATCATCATCATCATCATATCTATATCTATATATATATATATATATATATATATATATATATATAGATACATATCATTTTTTTATTGTTTTAAATATATATTTTTAAATTATGTTTTTTAATGTGATTGATTATACTTTTTTTAAATAAAATATGAATTTTTTTTCTAAATTAAAATTTTGGATTCCAATAATCCTTTTTTAAAATTGTTAGAAAAAAAGTTGTTTTTATTATTATTATTATTTACTTTCATTTAAAAACAATAAAATAAAATTTTCACTTTTAAAAATTAAAAGAAATTTGCGTTACATTGTTTTTCTCAAAGTTTTTTTTTTCATGATTCTATGTACACTAAAGATGATTTTATAGACCTTATTTTAAAAAATATTGTAATTTTGGTGCCCCATTGAAAAGGAGTGAAGCTATCTTATGCTAAGATTTCAAATGAGCTATAATTTTAACCTTAAAAAAGGTAAATTGCTCTTTGTAGAAACACTCTCTGATTTAGGCATTAATTTTTACAGGTTTCAATGTCATGATGTTTGGTTTTTAATGCCATGATTGAAAAAAAATAACTTTTCACTCTAAAAAGAGGGGTCATGTTGTTTGAACACTTTCTCATTTTGAGATGTCTTTCATGTGTTTCAAAGTTATGATATTTGGTCTTTAATGCCATGGTTACAAAATGTTAGAATTTTCTCCCTAAAAGATGGGTGATGTTACATCATCACTTTTGCATTATGGGTTCCTTTTCATGTGTTTTTTAGGCATGATATTTTTTTTAATGTGATAGATGAAAATTATTGGAATTTTGATACTAAAGAAAAGGGTGTTGGAACATCACTACTTTTCAATTCCAAGTTTTTTATTTCATATTTTTATGCAAAAGTATGAGGTATTCTTGCTAGAGTTCTTGTTTTGGGGTTATATTTCTCATTAACTTGGTAAATTTGTTGACTCCATAGAAAAATGGAATTATAAAAAGGAAGAAAAAAATATAGGAGATTGATTGAACAATGATGAATGAAACCAAACTACCATGCAACTTTTGAAGAAAGGAAATTAGCACAATAGTCTTTGTTTGGAATAAAGTTGTAACACCCTCCTCCCACATCTACCCAAGTAACCGTCCAAATGGGGTAAAAATGTGACGAGAGGCTACTATGATCTTATTTAACCTCCTAGGTGACCTTAAGGAAGTATGACTGACAAATACAACCAAACATACCATTTGGACATCCTACAAAACCTTCAGGAGCTACCCCACCTTTCCAGGTGACCAACCCCTAAGGAAACTTAGTACTTCAAGGACCTAGAGACCCACTTGCTCCCTTACCAAGCCCTCCAAGAAACTAAGGGACCCAGTTTCTCCCATGAGCCTACTTGAGTGCAACTAAAACCTTTCTCCATCAGTGCTATGCTAGCGACTATGAGATTTAGGGCTAAATTCCAGGGCTAGGACCCAGTCACTGTCCAGAACTTCATGGAATTCAAATAAATGAAAAGAAACATAGATACCATGATGTTAATGCAAATTATTAAACAAGTTCTTGACTGGACCCCTACTAGCCATGATAGGCATTTCATCAAACATGTCACAAATATGAATCTTATAGGTCATAATAACATGTCTGGGCATATGGGTCTTCTAGTTATCTGAGAATTTCTAAGAAGCATTGCTGCCTTGTCACATTAGCTGCATTATCATCTATTAGGTCATAGATTCATTGCTCCAAATCAAACATGATGAGAACCATACATTTCCACTATCATAAAACATATACATAACCAGCATATAAACAACAAAAATAATGAGGACGCAACAACCATAAATTCCACATATAATCTGGTATATTTCCTCATAAAATACCAAGGAAAGAAACTCTTATTAATGAATGCAAAAACAAACATGGTATAGGACTACCACGTTCCACCTAACCATAGTTTGGTTGAGCCAAGTCTCTCTTCAGCTAATCACCCCAGTGCCATATTCCATGAATGAATGTGGGACTCAAACCAAAAGAACCAACTAGGACTTCTGGAGGCTAAACCAATTCACCCTCATAAATAGGACCAGGCTTTATTGCAATCCTCATTCGATCACTAGGCCATAAACAAGCATTATTGCCACTAGATTTCTCCACCTAGTCTATGGGGAATTTTCATGTCTCGTAATATCTAGGGTTGATTGCAACCCATATTTTGATCGAGGGGTCACTAGGACATAATTGGGACACTACCCTCGAGGATTTACCATATATCCCACCATTCACCAGCAAAGATGCCTAGGCCTGATCAAGGGCAACTACCTCTAGGCTTTACCGTATATCCCACCATTCAGGTCGAGGATTCATATCCCACCGAGGACACAATACCTGGCTTTACCACAACCCACAATCGGGTTCAAGGATCACTATGAAATGTGTTATCTCATTTAGAGATCCACCTTACTCAGCTTTGAATCAATCCGGAAATCCATCTCAACCAAAACATGAGAATCCCATCTCACCATGGCTATCCAGAAATGGAAAGGCAAGGCTAAAGAACACTGCCACACCTAGAAAAGCCCATGCCCATGGCAGAAAGAGATCTAATAACACACATGCATAACCATGCGTGTGAAATATAGAGAGGAAATCACACATGCAAAGTGATACCTGCAAGTAAACTAGTTGTAGCTAACTGATCCTGCTCTTCCCTGCTTGATATTTTCTTCCTCTTTTCCTTATTTTCCTTTCTTGATCCAAATCTGAAGTGCTCAAAGAAAACTCTAATTTTCCAAGAGTGTGAGAGAGAAGAATAGAGAGATAGCTCCAAAACTAAACTGACAAAAGGTACCAACTGATCCTTAGAAGCCTTTTTATTAATGTGGCCTCTATTTTCTTCATTTTTCCATTATTTTCCTTCATTTTCCTCCTCACATGCAACATGTGACCTTTCACCTTAATTTTCTCATAATTTCCATTATTTTCATAAATAAATTGCCAAAAAATGTCATTTTTCCTTTCCAAAGCCTTTGTCATTTCCTTTGCCAATTTCCTTCACCATAATAAACCAAATGAACATCCACACTAGGAATTTTTGCCTAATATTCAACTTAGAATAAGTGTCCCATGACCTTGGTCCTATTTTTTCCTTTATTAACTTCTACATGGAATTTTGACTAGGGTTGTTACAAAAGCACAAATTAGAGTGAGCAACAACAGGAAAGCTTATGAATTATCAAAAAATATACTCTATAAAATCAAACACTTCAAACTATCTAGGAGAAAGTGTTATACAAAGAAAATGAAGATAATTTAGGAAATTATATTCAAGAAAAAATGAAGGCATCCTTTATGGCTATGTATCTAGAAGTAAGGCCTACAAATTCTATAATAGAATATTATGCAGGGATATAAAAATTATTGATGTAAGAGTGGACGAAGTAACTCCTCATACAGAAAAGTAACAAATAAATGAATATATAGGAGAGATAGTTTATAAAGAATGAGAAGAGGAGGAAGAAGAGAAAGAATGAGAAGAAATATAATGTCAATATGAAAATAAAATATCCATATTTGTTCAATGTATCATCCACAAAATTACGTTTTTCCTAATATAGATACAAGAATTCATACTAGAAGAGGATTGATAAGTACACCAAAATGAACAAACTTTGATTTTCTATCAAAATAGGGCCTAAGAACTTTCCACAAGCTAGTAAGGATAAGCATTAGGTTAATGAGATGGAAGAATATCTTAATCGTATTGAGAAGAATGAGATATGGGAGCTTGTGTCTAGAACAAAATACAAAAATGTGATTGGAAACAAATGGATATTTAGAAACAAGTTGAATGAAGATGAACAAATAGTAAGAAATAAATCAAGTTTTATCTATAAAGGGTATGCTCAAGTTTAGGGTATCAAATTTGAAGAAACCTTTTCTCCAATTGAAATATTAGAATAAATTGGAATTCTTTTAGCATTTATATGTTTCAAGGACATGAAATTCAATCAAATGGATGTCAATAGATCTTTTCTAGATGCAAACCAAGAAGAAGAAGTATCTTTTGAACAACTAGAAAGATGTCAATTGTTAGAAAATGAAGAATCGTGTATGTATAGTGAAGAAAGAACTATATCAGCTAAAGAAATGTCCCAAATCTTAGTATTTATGATTTGGACTGGTGCACCCCATGGTGACCGGTGCACCCCATGGTGATACACTTGGCCTAATGTATCCCTTATCAAGAATTTCCTTCAACTAGAACTTTAGCTCTACTAACTCTGGGGTGCTCATCGTGTATGGTGCCTTTGATGCTGGTGCTACCCCTAGTACCAACTCAATAGAAAATTCCACCTCTCTGTTAGGCTGCAACTATGAAATATCTAGTGGAAACACCTCCTGAAACTGGTGCAAGATCGGGTACCTTCTCAACACCTCTGCATCCTCATCCTCCTTAACTTTATCACTATAAATGTTTACTACAAATAACACACACCCTTTTATGTGACTGTGTTTTTCATGCATAGATGTCACCATCCTAAATGATGTCACTTTCTTCTTACCCTGCAAGATTCTTTGCTCCCCATTTTCATCCAAGCACTCAATGGATTTGTCATAACAATCCACTTTAGTCCTATGAAGATATAGCCATTCCATACTAAAAAGCATACTATATGACCCCAATGGTAATACGTTCAAATGTGATATAGTAGGCATACCATTCAACTCAAGTGTACAAGCTCTTACCCAATTATGACTCTCTTCTTGGTACCTGCAGCCAACTGCACTAACCAAGATTATGCGTGTGCATATTTATTCAAACCACACTTATCTAGCAAGTCAAAGTTAACATAACTATAACTAGATCCAGGGTCAGTCAAAATAGAAACAACCCGATCACAAAGCTTATCAACCATCTCAATAATATATTCCTGATGATCTGCCTACTATTGGGTTGTGTTATATTCTTTCCATGACTAGCCCACATAGTTAACTGGGGGCTTAGAGGGGGGGTGGAGCCCCCCTTCGTTGCACCGATTGTGTAGCGGGGGCGCGGGGGGTGGGGTCACAGGGGGTTTGAGACATACCTGTAACCCCACTTTATGGGGTCCAGGGCAGCGCCCCGGAAAATTTTGGTTTTGGACCCTATGGTAGGATGGGCGGACCCACCAATGGTTCATGATTTTCACACATGTTTTTGGACACGATGGTTTTTGGTCCATGGTATTGGACATGATGGTTTTTGGTCCATGATATTGGATGCGTCGACATGTATAAATATGTATTGTAACATTGAAAGGAATATAATGAAAACTTAAGCTAGTAGTCCTGGTTTTGGGATCTAGGGGAAAATCTCTGTGTATATGTGTTTTATGTGTTATGCTCTCGCATTGTTTATTTTCTGTGTTTTAAAATTCATATGCAGGTAATTTCTGTATGGGGTTAAAACCTACATTTGGTATCAGAGCAGATTTGGCTTCAAGGGGATGCCTTTGTTGCGGAGGGGTTTCGCTCGGGCCTGTGGTAGACCATGTTCAGTGGGAGATCTGCGAGATCGATTCTAGTGGTTGAAGAAGATGGCGAGCAGTGGAAAGATAGAGATCGAGAAATTTAATGGGTAGAATTTTGAGTTGTGGAAACTCAAGATGGAGGATCTGTTGGTGGATAAAGATCAGTGAATCGCGGTAGATCTAAGTACTAAACCAACGCGAGTGACCGATGAAGAATGGAAGAAGTTGGATCGGAAGGCAACGAGCACAATACGATTGTGTGTCTCAGATTCAGCATTGTTGAATGTGTCAGGGGAAGCTACAACAAAGGCTTTATGGGGAAATTTAGCGACTTTGTACCAATCTAAGTCTCTGGTGAATAAACTACTCCTGCAGAAAAAGCTGTATAACCTAAGGATGAAAGATGGGGACTCGGTGACAGAGCATCTGAATGAATTTAATGTTGTGGTAAGTCAGTTAGCATCTGTTGATATTAAAATTTTAGATGAAGATAAGTGCATTAGTTTGTTGTGTTCTCTACCAGATTCGTGGGATAGTCTGGCTATTGCAATAGGTAGCAATGCAATTACCTTGTAGTTTGATGAAATAGTCCCAGACTTGTTGACGAAGGAGATGAGACAGAAAAATATGGAGAGCCAGAATGGTGATGCCTTGTCTGTATGAGGACGGTCCCAGAACAAAAAAAAAATAAGTCATCGAGTGGGAGATCTAAATCTAAAGGGCGATCTAAATCCCCAGGAAAACCTGTAAAGGTGGTGTGCTGGAAATGCAGAAAGGAAGGCCACTTTAAAGGGGACTGTAAATCTAAATTTCCTGACAAAGGAAAGGGATCTGATGAGGCTCCTTCTGCAAAGGCGAAAACCACCTCAGATGAAGGTGGGGATGTGTACTTTCCTTCTTCAAGTACACAAGTAGATCATGAGGCATGGTTGATTGACTCAGGTGCATCCTTTCACTTCACTCCCCATAGAGAGTGGTTCTATGACTATGAGAAATATGATGGTGGTGATGTCTTCTTGGGGGATGACAGGAAGGCTAAAATTGTTGGTCGCAGAAAAGTAAAGTTGAAGTTGCAAGGTGGAAGGGTTAGAACACTTCCGGGTGTTTTGCATATTCCAGCATTAGCCAAAAATCTGATTTCTGTTAGCAAGCTAGATGATGCAGGTGTAAAAATAGTGTTCGAGAAGGATACCCGCAAGATGGTTTGGGGAGCACTACTATTGATGTGGGGAGTTCGGATTGGAACTCTGTACAAGCTACAAGGTAGCACTATCATTGATGGGTGCAATAGTTCCGTGGTTCCTGAAAGTGGAATAGAAAATCTAGTGGTCTCTGGAGAAAAGACCATGTTGTGACATCAAAGGCTTGGACATATTGGAGAGAAGGGCCTTCAAATACTTCATGGTAAGGGTATGGTATAAGGTATGAGTAATAACTATCTGGATTTTGATTTCTATGAAAATTGTGTATACGGGAAGTAGAATCGGGTGAGTTTCTGCTCTAGTGGTAAGAGGGTGAAACATATATTAGAGCTTGTGCATAGTGATGTGTTTGGACCTGTGAAGGTTCCATCACTAGGGAATTCTGTATACCATGTATCATTTATAGATGACTTCTCAAGGAATACATGGATATATTTCCTTAAGAAGAAATCTGAAGTCTTTGACAAGTTTAAAGAATTTAAGGCTCTAGTGGAAAACTAGATAGAGAAGAAGATAAAGGTGCTGAGGACAGATAATGGTGGAGAGTTTTGCAGTAAGGAATTTGAAGAATTCTGCAAGAAGTGTGGTATAGCGTGGCAAAAGACTACTCCATATACACCTCAGCAAAATGGAGTTGCAGAAAGAATGAACAAGACGTTGATGGAAAGGGCAAGAAGCATGCTCAGTGGTGCTGGGTTAGGATAGGAATTCTAGGCAGAGGTAGTGGATACTGCATGTTACCTGGTCAACAGGTCACCTTCATCAGCGTTGGAGGATAAGACTCCAAAAGAGGTATGGACTGGTAAGAAACCCTCTCTTTCACATCTAAGGGTATTTGGATGTGATGCATATGTACATGTTCCAAAGGAGAAATGAACCAAGTTGGATAGTAAATCTGAAAAGTGCATCTTTATTGGGTATAAGGATGGTTTAAAGGGTTATAAGCTTTGGAACCCAGTAACAAGGAAGGTTGTGTATAGCCGAGATGTGGTGTTTAGAGAGGTGAAAGATGTTATTAAACATGAAGTCCATCCAAAGGAACCTGAGAAGATAGAGTTTGAGCTAATGGAGGAAGAATCAAACTCTACAACAGAGGAGGAATCAGAGGATGAAGAGCCACAAACTCCAGGTGTGAGAAGATCAGTTTGAGAAAGAAGGCAGCCAGAAAGGTATAGTCCATCTGCTTTCTGTTCAAATTTTGCTTTATCTATTACTGATCATGATCCCAGAACTATGAAGGAAGCAGTAGATTCAGAGGATGGAAAACTATGGAAAGAGGCCATGGTTCATGAAATGGAATCTTTGCACAAAAATGAGGCTTGGTATTTGGTAGAGTTGCCGGTTGGAAGGAAACCCATTGGCAAAAAATGGGTGTTCAAGAAGAAGACAAATGCAGAAGGAAAGGTGGAGAAATACAAAGCTTGGTTGATAGAAAAAGGTTAATCCCAGGTGCCGGGAATTGATTTTGGTGATATTTTCTCTCCTGTTGCCAAGGTAACTTCTATTAGATTACTTTTATCTGTTGCTGCTGCTTTTGATTTTGAGGTAGAATAGATGGATGTGAAGACAACATTTCTTCATGGGGATCTGGAAGAGGAAATATACATGAAGCAACCTGAAGGATTTGTGGTGAAGGGTAAGAAAGAATTGGTATGCAAGTTAAAGAAGTCTCTGTATGGGTTAAAACAATCACCAAGGATGTGGTATCAGAAATTTGATACATTTATACGGGGACTTGGCTTCACCAGAAGAAAAGCAGACCACTGTGTGTATTTAAAATTAATTGGTGACCATGTTATTTATCTGGTCTTGTATGTGGATGATATGTTGCTGGTTGGAAATGACAAAGAAATTATCCAGGATTTGAAGAACCAACTGTCCTACAAGTTCGACATGAAAGATCTTGGTGCTGAAAACTATATTTTGGGCATGGAAATTAAAAGAGATCAGGCAAAGAGGAAGCTCTGGTTAAACCAAATGAAGTATGTCGAGACAATACTGCAGAGGTTTAATATGCAGGATAGTAAACGGTGAAGGTTCCTATTCCTCTAGGACTGAGGTTATCTGTTGCATAGTGTCCCAAGACACAAGAAGAGGAAAAGTACATGTCTCGTGTTCCATATGCAAGTGCAGTCGGTAGCCTGATGTATGCCATGGTCTGTACTAGACCAGACATTGCACATGTAGTGGGAGTATTGAGCAGGTTTATGTCAAAACCAGGGAAGGAGCACTAGACAGTAGTGAAGAGGGTTTTTAGGTATTTGCGTGGCACTAGTGATTATGGTTTCTGCTACCAAGGAAGATCAAGATTATACAGAATGTTGGACATTCGTGGCTTTGTTGATGCAGACTGGGCTAGAGATCTGGATCAGAGAAGATCTACAAGTGGGCATGTGTTTAACCTACTTGGAGGTGCAGTCAGTTGGATGAGTAAGAAACAATCTGTAGTGGCACTATCAACTACAGAGGCAAAATACATGGCAACCAGTCATGCAAGCAAGGAAGCAGTTTGGTTGTAGAGATTGTGTTCAAGTATGGGGTTAGTACAGGGAGATATAAGGATAGACTGTGACAGCGAAAGTGAAATTTTCTTGGCAAAGAACCCCCCATATCATTCAAATACAAAGCACAATGATGTTCAGTATCACTTTGTGAGGGATATGATAGAAGACAAAAAGGTGTTGATGGTAAAGGTGGACACTTTGAAGAATACTGGAGATGCATTAACAAAATTTGTGAGCTTTGAGAAGTTCTCTTGGTGTAGAGAGACAATGGGTGTTTTAGGGCTAGAAAAATGACTAATCTCTCTTGTGGCCCCCTGTGGAAGGAAACCAACAAGTGGGAGAATGTTGGGTTGTGTTATATTCTTTCCATGACTAGCCCACGTATTTAACAGGGGGGTTAGAGGGGGGGCGGAGCCCCCCTTTGTTGCAGCGATTGTGTAGCGGGGGGGGGGGGTCACAGGGGGTTTGAGGCATACCTGTAACCCCACTTTATGGGGTCCGGGGCAGTGTCCCGGAAAATTTTGGTTTTGGACCCTATGTTAGGATGGGTGGACCCACCTATGGTTTTGTGCATGATTTTCACACATGTTTTTGGACGCAATGGTTTTTAGTCCATGGTATTGGACGCGATGGTTTTCGGTCCATGGTATTGGATGCGTTGGCATGTATCAATATGTATTGTAACATTGAAAGGAATATAATGAAAAATCAAGCTGGTAGTCCTAGTTTTGGGATCCAGGGGAAAATCTTTGTGTATATGTGTTTTATGTGTTATGCTCTCGCATTGTTTATTTTTTGTGTTTTAGAATTCGTATGCAGGTAATTTTTGTACGGGTTTAAAACCTACACCTACCTATTATTCAGTGTTGCATGGATACAAGGAACGCTCTTCCCAACATCCCCAATAGTCTGCACCTCCTATGTACTATAAATCTTAGGCATACCACCATGATTTTATGGAAAATACCTCTTAAGCTTCTCCTTACCACATATCCAACACTCCAATCATCCTATACCATCACCTCTATTCTGCTGTTGTGACCCATGTCCCTATCTAGTTGCATTGAACTTCTGATGCGGTGCAACATTCTCTTTCTCTTCTGCACTCTGAGGCCTTATTATTTTTTACTACCATTTACCTTTAATTTTATCTTTCCCTTTCCATCCTTGCTAATATTTTGTCTTACACTTTGATTGTTCATAGAAATCCTTTAGTTTCCCAATAACTTCCTCAAGTGATTGAGGCTCATCACAATCAATGCGATCTCTAAATGCTAATGGCGATCCACTGACAATTCTCTAAACTTTAGCTTTTTCATCTCTCAACTATGATACATACCTCAATAGCTCCATGAACTTGGTCGCATGTTCCTCATCTGTCATTGATGCCATTTTGAGCTCATAAAATTCTTTGGCCTTTTTGTCACAACACCTTTTTGATAAGTAGTTATTTTTGAAGAGTCTCTTGAATTCAGGCCAAATCATCTCATATGTCTTGATGTCTCTGAACTGTTTTACATCTTCCCACCATATATATGCTTTCCCTTTAAGGGTGAAGATAGCTATTATGGCCTTCATATTCTTTGTATAGTCATGCAGTTCAAAGAACTTATTCATGCCAAGAAACCAAGCCTCTGCATTCAAGATTCTTCAACTCTCCATCAAAATTCGATGGCTTGTCTTTCTTAAACTCACCAAGAAAGAATCCCCTATCATCTACCTATGAAGGTTATATCGATCACGATCATGATACCTATCAGAACCAAAACTAGAATAATACCTATGTCCACCACCTATCATATCTAGAGTATCCAATATTATATGAGCTTTGATCGTGTCATCCCTATCTGACCTGTGATCACCCTAAGGCCTATTGCCACATGCCTTATTAGTGCCATTCTCCTGTCCATAGCTTATTCGGATTGGTCCCTATCCATGCAAGTCTAACAAACTCGAAAGGATTACGACATTCAAGTCTAGTTGTTTCTCCTATGCCTGCATGATTCTATCATTATCTTCTTTGCAATTCCTTATTTCTTCCTTCAAACTCCTCAATGTATTTTCTAAGTTAGAAGAGTTCTCAATAGCACGTCTCTCATATGATTCATGGGGAGAATCTTTGTAGTCTACCATCTTGCTAGTCAGCTTGATCTCTTTCTGCAAGGCAGACTATGCCAGCTAACCTAAATTATAAACGAACCAACGTACCTTAGTATAGTTTGGGGAGGATATCTCATCTTCAAGATAAACATGATTAGCACAATACATGTGTAAACATAATCCTAATAGCATATAGATATCATCCTTACCGTAGTCCAGTCATCCATGCATGACCATATCAACCACAAATCATGACCTCATGCATAACAACTACAACCATATCACTATAGGCATAATCAACATATTTATGACACAAAAGAATACAACTCACATTATAAACACTGACATGAGTATCTAGTGCATAATTGACATAAACATGTGATAAACACATACAACAACAACGCCATTATCCTTTCACATTGAAACACCATTGTAACCATAACCAACACCATGCACACATAGTGAGTACATAGACCACAAACATGAGTACACGTATGAAAACAACATGAAAGCATGACCAACACATCATTAATCTAGTCCAAGGGTTGAACCATGCTCTTATACCACCCTCTAACACCCTCCTCCCACATCAACCCAAGTAACCGACCAACTCGGGTAAAAATGTGATGAGAGGCTCCATGATTTGATTCAACCTCCTAGCTCACCTTAAGGAAGTGGAACCGAAAAATACAACTAAATTGACCATCCAGACATCCTATAGAACCTTCAGGAGCTACCCCCCTTTCCAAGTGACCAACCCCTAAGGAAACTTAATAGTTCAAGGACCAAGAGGCCCAATCACTCCCTTGCCAAGCCCTCCAAGTGACCGAGGGTCCCAGTAACTCCCATGAGCCTACCTTAGTGCGACTACAACCTTTTTCTGCCAGTGTTATGATAGCGCCTATGAGATTTAGGGCTAAATTACAGGGCTAGGACCAAGTCACTGCCAAGAACTTCATGGAATTCACAGAAATGAGAAAAAACATAGAGACAATAATGCCAATTCAAATTCGTAAACAAGGACTTGATTGGACCCCTACTAGCCATGATAGGAATTTCATCAAACCTGTCACAAATATGCATGTTAAGGTCATAATAATAGGTCTAAGAATAGGGGTCATATACATATCTGATAATCACTATGAAGCATTGGTGCCTTATCACATTAGCTGCATTATCATCTATTAGGTCATAGATTCATTACTCCAAATCAAACATGATGAGAACCATACATTTCCACTGTCATAAATTATATTCATCACCAACATATAAACAAAAAACATAATGAGGATGCAACATCCATAAATGGCACATCTAATCTGGTATATTTCCTCATAAAATAACAAGGAAAGAAACTCTTATTAATGAATGCAAAAACCAAGATGATATGGGACTACCATGTTCCACCCGGCCATAGTTTTGCTGACCCAAGTATCTCTTCAGCCAATCACCCCCGTACCATATTCCATGCATGAATGTGGGACTCAAACAAAAAGAACCAACGAGGACTTCCCGAGGCTAAACCACTTCACCCTCATCAATAGAATCAAGCTTTACCACAATCCTCACTGGATCACTGGGCCATAAACAAGCATTGATGCTACCAGATTCCTTGACCTAAACCATGAGAAAATTTCCTGTCTCGTACTTTCTAGGATTTATCACAACCCACAGTCTGATCCAAGGGTCACTAGGCCATAATTAAGACACCACCCTCTAGTATTTACCATATATCCCACCATTCACCAACAAGGATTCCTAGGCCTAATTAAGGGCAACCACCTCTAGGCTTTACCCTATATCCCACCATTCACTGGCCACGGATTCCCAAGCCCAACGAGGCACACAATGTCTATCTTTATTGCAACCCATATTTTGGTTCAGGGATCACTAGTCCATGAGTTATCTCATTTAGAGATCCACACCACTCAGCTTCATATCCATCTAGAAATCTAGCTCAACCAAAACATGAGAACCCCATCTCACCATGGCTATCCAGAAATGGAAAGGCAAGGCTAAAGAACACTATCACACCTGGAAAAACCCATTCCCATGACAAAAAGAGAACCAAGAACACACACGCATAAAAATGTGTGCTAAAACTAGCATGGAAATCACACATGCAAAATGATACATGTGAGTAAACATGTTGTAGTTATTTGATCCTACTCTTCCTTGATTAATATTTGCTTCCTCTTTCCCTTCTATTCCTTTCTTGATCGAAAGTTGAAGTGCTCCAAGAAAACTCTAAGTGTCGTAGAGTGTGAGAGAGAGAATAATGAAAGCACCAAAAACTGACGAAATGTACCAACTGACCTTCAGAATCCTTTTTCTTAATGTGGCCTCTATTTTCTTCATTTTTCAATTATTTTCCTTCATTTTTCTCCTCACACGCAACTTGTGACCTTTCACCTTCCTTTTATCCTAATTTCCATTATTTTCATAAATAAATTGCCAAAAAATATCATTTTGCTTTTCCAAAGCCTTTGTCATTGCCTTTTCCAATTTCCTTCACCATAATAAACCAAATTAACACACACACTAGGATGGTTTGCCCAATATTCAGATTGGAATAAGTGTCCCATGATCTGGGTCCTATTTTTTCGCTTATTAACTTTTACGTCAAATTTTGACCAGGGTTGTTACAAAAGAACAAATTAGAGTGAGAAACAACAACAAATCTTACGAATTATCAAAAAATGTACTGGATAAAATCAAACACTTCAAATTATTTAGGAGAAAGTGCTATACACAGAAAAACTAAGATAACTCAGGCAAGTTTACTAGAGAAAAAATGAAGGCATCCTTTATGGCTATGTATCTAGAAGTAAGGCCTACAAAAACTACAATAGAAGATTATGCAAGGCTATAGAAAGTATTCATGTAAGAGTGGATGAAGTAACTCCTCATATAGAAAAGTCACAAATAAATGAATATCTAGGAGAGATAGTTTATATAGAATGAGAAGAGGAAGATGAAAATAAAGACTAAGAAGAAATAAAATGTCAATATGCAAAGAAGCTATCCATTTTTTTCGAAAGTATCGTACAAAAATTTATATTTTTCGTGATATAGATACAATATTTCATACTAGAAGAGGATTGGTATGTACACAAAAATGGACAAACTTTGATTTTCTATCCAAAATAGGGGCTAAGAACCTTACACAAGCTATTGACGATAAGCACTAGGTTAATGTGATGGAAGAATTCTAAATCATATGAGAAGAATGAGACATGGGATCTTGTGTCTAGAACAAAATAAAAAAATGTGATTGGAAACAAATGGGTCTTTAGAAACAAGTTGAATGAAGATGAACAAATAGTAAGAAATAAATCAAGTTTTACCTATAAAGGGTATGCTCAAGTTGATGGTATCAAATTGGAGAAACCTTTGCTCCAATTGCAATATTAGAATAAATTCTAATTCTCTTAACATTTATATGTTTCACAAACACGAAATTCTATAAAATCGATGTTAATTCATCTTTTCTAGATGGAAACAAAGGATAAGAAGTATATATTGAACAACTGGAAGGATTTCAATTTTTAGAAAATGAAAAATCATGTGTGTATAGTGAAGAAAGAACTTTATCGGCTAAATAAATGTATGAAATCTTAGTATTTATTATTTTTAAAGTGCTCACAACAACAAGGTTTCAAAGAGGAGTTGCAAACATCAATATTTCCATCAAAACAAGTAATAAAAATATGTTAATCATTTCAGTTTATGTGGGAGATATCATTTTTGAAAGTAAATCTCACATATGAGCCAAAATTTTGCCAAAAAGATACAAAAATAATTTGATATGTCCATGATTTGATCCATACATTGTCATGGACATTCTAGCGAACCATTTTTCACAACAAAACTGAGAAAATTATTTTCAAAAATATGAAATCTACACTATGAGGATTAACCTCTTCTTATTTTTTTAGATTTTTTGATCATTGTGTTATGCTTATGAATGTAATGGATAGAGTATGAAAAATAGTGAAAAGCAAAATAAAACTCACAAACCACAATGAACACAAGATTTGATCTAGGAAACCCTATTGGAGAAAACCCAACTAGAAGGTGATGTTGCTGTCATCTCTCTTTCTATCAATGGAAATGGATGCAAGTACAAAGGAGTAATACCTATGTCCATTGGTATAGTACACAAGAAAATTTTATTCTCTCTCTTTCTCTTTCTCTTTCTCTCCACTCTTAGATACTATATTCATATATGGAGAAAAATGCACTTGAATAGAATGGAACCCTTTTTTAGCTAGTGGTCCAATCATAACACAACTCAATAACCTACTAGTGGTTAAGTTTGACTCCTTTACCTCTTAACTAGAGTTACAATATTCAATATTTTAGAGTATTATTCATCATGATCGCATGGTTAGCCCATTTTCCATAATTAATCTCTGCAGTTGATACATAATGACCCAAAAAATTTGTTTCATTCAATATCACATGGAATTTTTAATTATTGAAATAATGATTAGTTTCCTAGCACCCAGTGAAATGTTTTTCAAGATTTTTCATAGTTTCTTCAATTGTATCAACATAAGATGTAAAATCATCCATCCAAATAGTAACGCTTTATAAGTGTATGTTCCCCATGTGCATGGAAATGTTAGCTTATATTGACCCTTTGGTACAATTTGAATTTGATCATATCCACTAAAGCCATTAAGAAATTAATTTTTTTTTTTCCTACTAATTTATCCAATACATGATCAATAAAAGGAAGAGGAAAGTGACATTTCAAAATACCCTTATTTAGTTCCCTATAATATATACAAACACATCATTTCCAATTCTTTTTAGGAACAATTATCAATGGTGATACCTAGTGGTTTTCAAATATTGGATATATGAAATTACATTCAAATTTTTTTGTAGTTCCTCCTTTACAATCTCTTTTAAAAAAGGATTCACGTGTCTTTCATATTTTCTGATAGGTCTACCATTTCCTATATATATATCTATATATATATATATATATATAGATGATGCACACATATGTTAGCAGTTATGCTCTTCATATCACTATATTCCCATGCAAATGTAATGACATTTTTTTGTAGCATCTGAATTAGTATCAATTTTTGAGATTCATCAAAATTACAATTAATATTTAAATTTATTTCTTGATTGATTTCTACAAGAGTGCTACTTAACTATGACATATAATTTATTGATGACATAGAATCCCATAATGATGAAAAACTTTCTATCGTCCAATTTGTCTTAATTTTTTTTTAAGGTATGAGTAAAATATGACTACGCCATAAGATATTGAGGAAAATCTAAATTATTAATGACAGTATTAATTTGAGCTTCCACAATATTTTGTTTAAAATTCATAGCTTATATAAGTGCTAGAACTAGTTGTACTACTTAATAATATTTTCATCACTTGTCCATTCAATATTTTTCAATTTCATGATTGGTTTTGTTTGAGGATATAAAGTGAATTTATTTGTTGTATTATCATTGGAAATTTTCATGTCCCATAATCGACAGCTAATAAATGTAGTGTCTATGGCTAACCATGGTTTTCCTAAGATTAGCAAACAACCTCCAAATTTTTTTAAGTGTTAATACTATAAAATAAATTGGGTACTTCCTAAAATATAAGGAAACAAGACTATCTTCTAACACCCCTTATGGTTTAATAGTAGAGCCCTAAACTAATTGCAAAATATTGGGTCTGTAATGGATATTATTCAATTGCAAATCATTCGTTGTACTTTTTTCATAACATTTATCATTGCTCCTAAATATGTCAATGTATTCAGAATTGCAATAATTTCTATATGAATTTTGACTATGAGACTTACTAGATCAAGATATTTTTCAATATATGTCTTTCCCATCATGATATCTTCTAATTTATGAATAAGAAGTACCATTTATGTGCCTTTTGTTTTTCTTCGTAGTTTATTTAAGCATTATTCATTTACAATTTTTGCATAAATTAGAATATCCTTAATTACATGTAGTAAACGAATGCAAATACAAACATTCTTTAATTCATCTAATACATAACAACTAAATGGTATTAATTGATTTTCAACATTTAAGTCTTCTATACAATTAATCTTTTTGGAAAGGGAGGATTTTGAGATGTAGAGGGCTAATTTACTAGAGGAACAGAAGAAGTTTGGTTTATTACTGTATCATGTACATTTGGATAGGGAATTTTTTCCTCATTTTGTTCTTTGATGATAGTGAGGGAATCCTTATGAAGTACCTTTTCTAATATAAGATTAATATAATTTAGATCAAGGGGAGTAATCATATATGCTAGAAAATTTTGTAACCTAGTGTTGTAAGTTAGTTGAGTGACTTTATTATTTTATTTTGGAATCGGTTATGAAGGTAACTGGGTTGGCCTCTAGGGAGGGTGGGTAGAAGGTAATTGTAAGGGTTGGATAGAAGATAGTTGTAACTATTGTGTTTATGGATTTCGTAAATATAGAGGAGGATGACTTGGATAATATTATGGAAATTAGTAAAGATATTAGGGATAGTGAGGATATTTATAGTAATATTATTGAGAATGTTGAGGAAAATTTGGCATACCTCCATAAGTTGGCCCTCACCATCCTTGTTTCCATGTTTGGTTTTGGGTTCGTGGTGGCCATGATTTTCATGGTAGAGGTTTATTCCAACTATGTTGTGCATATTGTTGAAAAGAATTGCATTGTTATGTGGGATATTAAGTAATACTTGGTGGTGAGATACCTGCCTATTGAGGCTACCATAGTCTTCTTGCTGCAATATAACAAATTTGTTCCACAACCTCATTTGTTTCATTGTCTCCATTATATACTGCTTCTAGTCCTAGAAAATATGGGAAATCCTTTGTTTCGTGATTTTCTACATTATATAACACATATTTCAATTTTATCTAAGGGGAATTCATGTAAAGGATGTTACTTTCTACATTTTGGATAGAATATTGATAACACTAAATTTTTTTCTTTTCGTTTCTTCTAAATTTTAAATGTATCTAACTACTCACTAATATTTCCAAGAATATATTTAAGAAAAAATCATGTAAGTTACGAAATTCAATTCTACTTACCTCGAATACTTATGATTTACTCACCCTATACATGTCAAATATCTCTAGTTTCCTTACTATATTTTGATCTTCCTCAGGAAATGTGTTTACATAATTTAGAATTTTTTGCAAAACTTAGTTGAGATACGTCTCATTTTTCCATTAAATTTAAAAGATCTATCCATTCATATCTAATTCTTTGAAGTAAAAGACTTTTAAGATTATCTAGACTTAAACGATGTTGTTTAGATATTTTAACATTATAGAAAAAAGTTCCCACATAATATTCAAGAACTCCATCTTCCTTTTGACTCATTTAGAAAAAAGAATATTTAAGATCATGATCTATGCAATAATATATATATTTTTCAAGGAGAAATGATCTATTTCATCCCATGTTCTAATCAAATTTATACCTAAACCCATAAACTACCGTAAAATTCCATCCTTAAGAGTCTTTGCAAATAAATATATATTTTTAAATAAAAGTTTCAGGATGTTCTATTATCAAAATGTGAAACTTTCGTAGTGCCAATGGTGGAATATTTTTCATATTGACATTAGTTGTTAGATCTTGAATAGGAAAGTCAAATTATTCTTCGTGTTGTTGTTCCTTGTCTTCATGATCTACTGGTCTTCTTGGTCTTATTCCACCTTTTTGGTTTTATTCTATCTCTTGTTTCTCCTGTGCCTTTTTGCCTAATATTAGCCATTGATTCTTCTCGTGAATGCAAGTACGTTGGTTCTTCAATTCATTATTCTTCAAGTGAACTTTCATATGTTATAGTTTCTTCAATTGGTATTTCTAATTCATGTCCACTAAATGTGTCTCCTATTAGATGAGAGAAAAAGATAACTACTTGCGTTGACGACTTTTCATGCTCTCTAACTTTTCCTCTAGATCTTGAAGTATCCTCAAGATATCTTCTTCTACCTATAAATGTGGAGATGCATGATGTTTATGATGGTGTGGTTCTTACTGCACCACATGTTGAACTAGTTGGGTTGATTGGTGGAAAAATTGTTGAAGTGATTCTAGCTCTAAATCTACCTTTAGAATCTCTTTCGCTATTCATGCATCTTATTTGTCATGATTTTAATTTATAATGTAATTAATGTCCTGTATAGTTCCTAAGTAAATCCCTTTAATGGTTCCACAACAATGGCACCAAAAATGTTAGAAAATTTAATTAACTTAAATTACTAATTAAATTGTCAACTAAAGTTCATAATATTATGAAGCATTATCACCATATGTGCAGGAATTAGCTTACTAAGTAAAATTAATTGACAACCTATTACAACAGATAAATTCCTCCTATAACACAAATTTACTTCATAATCACCTAGCAGTTTTAATTTCAGCTGGAAAAATGTTGTGGCCTCTATAAAAGTGTATACTCAATTACAATTTTAGTCCTAAGAAGTGAAGTTATATAACCACTACAACTAGGTAATGGAAATGATAATTATAAGTTATATAACCACTGCAACTAAGCAATGGAAATGATAATTATATTGCATACTTTATTTACTGGATTTAATTAAAACGCACTTGAAAATTAAATAAATGTTTTTAAAAAATAAATCATTCATCTCACAATTTGAAATTTAAACACACCATACAATTTGGAAATTGAAATTGAAATCACATCACACAACTTGATATTTAAACACACCATGCAAATTTGAAATTAAAATTGAAATCACATCTAAATTGTTGACAAAAAATAAAATAAACATAACTCCCCAAAAAATAGAATAGTAACCAAAGTTCCTACACTATGGGCACTGCATGCAAAATCCTTTGTTACCCAAGAAGACTCAGATCACTCAGTCATATGAACACTACAAAGAAATTCAAATGCAAGTTATTGGTTTTTATTAAAAATTAAAGTGGAGTAGAGGTATACACAATATAAAGAAAAAAATGAATAGTTTTCTTTTGTATGTTCTGGAGCTTCATAAACTTGTTTATATAGAAACATTACATAAAACAAACTCATAGTGTTTTCACACTTTGAAATCATTTTATTCCCACAACTGGAACAAAGGAATACACTTCAACGTAGAAGCCTTGATCCGAATTAGAATAACTCAAATCTGATATTATTTTATCAAATTGTTGATCTGTCTCTTTTTGTGCGGGACTTTGTATTTACCGCATTAAAACACGTGCTTGGTTACATGTCTATTGTGTTAGATGAACACTGTACCATCCTTGTCATCCCATATATCTTTTATCTCATGGCTAGTTGTAGTTACCTTAACCAATGATCCTTAGCTTAATGAATGATGCTTATTCGGTTTAACTACAAGATCCTTAGCTTAATCAATGATGCTTATTCGGTTTAACTACAAGAACACGGTCGCTACATAAACTAAGTTTCTTATAATAACATGGTAGAAAACATATTTAACAAAACTTACTAAATCCAAAAACAAAATAAACGTAAATATTTAACAATTTATCTTAAATTATCTTATCATATAATTTTATGCAAATGGTACACTTATCAAAATGTAAGTAATCCAATAGACCTATAACGGCATTTTGGTCGTTTTAAAAGTAATAGAATAAAAAATAATATAGCAAATTTTAATTTTAATTTTAATTTTAACATAATAATTTTAACCAAAAAATACTAATTTATGTGTCCAACAATAATAATGTTAATTTAAATCCCAATGGGGTCAACGTAATAACATATCGTTAATCTTCACCCATTTACATGCCTAACACTGCACGTTGGAAGCCCCAACATTCAGTCACCATGTATTGCAATTTTAATAATGTTACTTTAATTTGAAGCCTCTGCGACAGCAAGTATTGGAAAGGCGTTAGGAGGTTAGACACTTCTGCTTCTTTCATCACATTAAAATCTTATGAGATGTTATTAAACGGGAATACACTTTTTATTTGCATGTTAAAGAGATTTCATTTTTGAGAATTTCATTTCTTTGTATAATTATTTTTAAAAATTCAGCTTTTTAACAATTATATTTATATATTAAAAAATTTAAATTTAAACTTTATTTTTAATAATATAATTTAATATTTTAATAATTAAATTTATTTAATATATTTTTTAATCAATTTTATTTAAATTTTAACAATTTTTTTAAAATCAAATTATATAATTTAATGTTTTAAAGATTTTGAAGAGAATTAAATTCATTTATATATTTAAAAATAAATTTTAAAAACATAAAAATCACAATCTCAAACAATATTATATTATATAAAAAGAAAAGAAAAAGTTGAATAATTGATCGAACACTTCCATTTTCTTTTTATGAAAAAGTTATCTAGAGAAAACATAACTAGGTAGAGCAATGAATTTATTTTAAGCATAAAAAGTAAACATAAAAACATTTAATATGGATTTTTTTTTATCAGATAAGAGAAGAATTGTCTATTAAGCTTAGCTAAAAATACATAATTTGCAAAAGGCCGCACCTGCTCTGTGAGAGTTCAATAGTTAGCAGGGCAAGGTGAGCCAAACCATTTACCCAAAACCAGTAGATAACTAAGCAGGAAAATCTGGAAGAACCGCCAGACAGTTAAGGCATCAGGCCATCTAGTAGTGCTGTCGTGCAACAAAAGGACTAAGAAATCCATGGAGAACTAGTCCATCAAGCCGGAGGTTACAAAAGGCCACAAATGACTCGTCGTGGATCCACAAGAGGTCCCGCCACCAGCCAAGCTAAAAACTATGAAACGGACTCGACGATAATTAAAGCATAACACTCTAATATTTTTTCGGGTCCGACCAACTAGCAAAAACAAATCACCGCCATTGATCAGCAGACTAAGATCCAACGGTCTTCGTGAATATCGGGAGGATGAGAAGCGTGAGAGTTAACCGCCCGATGAGCGCGGTTTTCTCTCACTTTGCCCCGCCACACATTGCATGAAGAGTGGAATCAGAGTCGATCTCAGAAAACCATAAACTAGTCAAACCCTGCTCGATATACCACTTGTGGTTTTGGAGTGGTTGAAGCGCGAAAAGACAAGCATGTCCTTTCGCCATGTGTTGTCCTTCTATTCCGTCTAGCGGGCAGATCTTGAGCCAATCCCGTCCACCACGATCTCTGTTAAACACCAACTAAGCAAAATGAAAATGGGCACCTCACCCTATGTTGCTATCTGAGTTAATCCTTTCGTCATTTAATCAAAAGAATTCCAGACAATGGAAAATAGTTGAACCAATGTGGGTTAAATTATATGGGGTTCTCCATCCACCCGCCGGTCTTCTAAGTCCCTTCGATCTATCTTGTTAGTCCATAGTTCCATATCCTGGGTTGCTTGACAGTGATAATCCTCCCACAATTTACCTGGAGGTAACGAGTCCCAAGCATACCTAGAATCCCTGTCCCTATTGGTGACTCCTTCATTTGCCAATCGATCTGCTAACATATTAGCTTTGCTTTTTACATGAACAAATCTGACAGTTTTAAGGGTACACAAGTGAGAGTTGATGTCGTAAAAAACCTGCAGAAGCTTCTAGTGCTTCGACACTTTATCTGGAGAGGTTCCATTGCAAATTTTCCTAGCTGCTCTAATGACTAATTGCGAATCTGCTTCAATTATAACATTGTGTGAACTTGAATCCACCAGGATTTCCAAGCATTGTTCTAATTCCATGAGCTCAGCCATGTTATTAGTGTCCTTCCCAAGTGACCATGGAAGATTTTCTATATTTGTCCTTGATCATCTCTTATGCCCCCCCCAAAGCCCGCTAATCCTAGGTTGCCCTTAGCAGCTCCATCAATATTAACCTTTAAGAAACCATAAGGGGGGGGCTTCCAAATGTTGACACCTTTAGTTATAAGGCTCACTTACATTATTATTCCCAGAGGACTGTGAAGTATAATTCTCTTCTCTTGGGGCAGAGGAGGATCTTTAGTAAGGGTACTCAACAACATTCTTACTGTGTCTTTGAGCTGCCTTAGAATTTGATCAGTTATGTGTTTGGGCATGCTTGTTTTGTTTCTAAAGATCTTATTGTTGCACTCTTTCCAAACATTCCAGATGAAAAAGCCTGGAACTAGAATCTAGACTTTATTAACAATCTCATTCCCTCAGAAGTTTTTCCTCCGGTTCTTCAAAGTGTTGGCTATGCTGAGACTATCCCTATTAGTTTGTATAAAAATGGAGGCCACCCAGTCCCACACCTTTGAAGTGAAAGGACAGAGGTTGAGAAGGTGTTCAATCGTCTCCTCATGAGCGCCACATAGGTAACATTTGGAAGGTCCAATGAATGCTTTCTTAAGGAGATTCTCCCAAGTTAAGATCTTCCTTTGATGCACTAGCCAGATGAATAACTTTATTTTCATCCAATGTGGACTTTGTAAAGTTTCTTCTAGCCTTGATCAGGATTCACAAAGTTAAATCTTGTGGCTTCTTATTTAGCCTCTTTGAGGTTAAAGTTACTTTCGGTATTCTTTCCCCATCTTAATTGATCCGATGAGGAAGATACCCGAATCCTTCTATGCTCAAGATCTTGGGTGAGAGCTTCTGCCTTGATCTTTAGTGGGTTTTCATCACTGTATCCTAGATCCTTCCACTTCCTCCATTTTCCATTATTCATTTCCTAGTCCCAAAAGTCTTTTACCAAAACCATACCTTTGCCATCTGTGTCACTTTTGAGAGCTGCAAGTTCATCCCTATAAAGACTGGGTTCCTGCTGCCAATTGTCCTCCCAAAATCGAGCAAGGTCCCCTGCTCGAATTTCCCAAAAACAATGTTGTTGAACGATACTTTTGCTATCCCAGGCAAGGTTCCAAATGTGGGAGCCCCTAATTTGCCCTGACATTCTGATGTGATCCTTCTCTTGCCAGTACTTTGCATACTTTAGTTTCCATAGCTTAGCCCAAGGGGCATTCGGTTCCTTAATCCATCTCCACCAAAGCTTGGCTCCCAAAACTCTGCTAAGGGTCTTAGGATCATGAAGCCCTAATCCACCATGGCTCTTAGGCCTACAGAGCTTGTCCCAGGCTAATAAAGCTCACTTCTTTTTCTCTTCCCCTCTGCCCCATAGAAAGTACCTTTGTATGCTTCTTATCTACTGCTTAATACCTTGGGGAGCAGGAAGAGCTAAAAATATGAAAATGGGAATGGCCTACGAGACCGCCTGTGTGAGCACCAGGAGCCCTACCAGATTTAGTGACCTACATGTCCATTTTCTAACCTTGTCCTGAAGTTTATTTGATATTGGCTCCCACACTTTCTTGCTTAGAGGTTTGTCAGTAAGAGGGATGCCAAGATATTTTGAAGGTAGCTATTCCCTTTGAAATCCAAGAATTCTGGTAATGTTTCTCTGAACAACAATATTAGAGTTAAATAAAAAAACTTTGGAATGGTTGAGGCTTACCTCTGTGCCTGCTGCCATAACAAAGTCATTCAAGATGTTTTTGATTGCTCTGGCTTCCCTAAATGTGGGTATGCCCTGCAACATTGTATCATCCACAAATTGTTGATGAGTGTTTGCCTCTCCATCCATGGTAAGCTTGATACCCTGAATTCATCCTTCAACATTTTCCATTCTTATCGCTCTACCTACCCCTTCCATCATGAGGAGGAAGAGGAGTGGTGAGAGTGGATCACCTTGTCTGAGTCCTCTGGAGTGTATAAAGGTCCTAGATGGAGCTCAATAAGAAGAATGGAACAATTGGTCATGGTAACTAATGCCATCACCCACCTTATCCAATTTTGGTCAAAACCATAGGCTTTTAGAATTGCTCTTATGTAAGACCAACTTAATTTGTCATAGGCTTTTGCTAGGTCCAATTGAATGATCATAACGGTTTTTTTGTTGCTTTTGAGAGAGTGTACCACCTCATGAGATTGGATAATGTTGTTGAGGATTTCTCTTCCCTCCACATAGCCTATTTGCTCCTCTGAGATGAGAAAGGCTAGAAGTGGTTTGAGTCAATTGGCTATCACTTTGGAAATACTTTTATACACCACATTACATAAGGCTATGGGCCAAAACCCTCCGGAGTCATGGCATTTTCCTGCTTTGGGATAAGAGCTATGAAAGATGCATTCAGAGCCTTTAGTACTTTTTTGGATCTTCTTGAGTCTTCCCCAACCTCGAGGATATCATGTTTGACAATTTCCCAGCAGGCTTTGAAGAAGTCTACATTGAATCCATCCGGGCCTGGTGCTTTACCATTCTACATTTCATTAATCACTTCACTGACCTCCTCTTCCGATACTGGCCTGTTGAGATTGTGGTTGTCCTCTCTGGTAACCAGCTTAGGGATATACTGAGTAAAGTGGTCAATGAACCTAGATCTGTCCTCCAGTGGCTCCTTTGCAATATTGCAGAAGTGCTGTACTAGGACAGATTCCATATCATTGTGAGAGACAAGCTCAATACCTTGAGAATCTTTGATCTTAGTGATTCTATTGTGTGCCCTGTGAGCCATAGTGAATTTATTGAAGAATTTTCTATTTCTTTCTCCCTCTCTAATCCATTGTATCCTTGATTTCTTCCTCCAGAAAATTTCCTCTTGTAAGCATCGATCCTCCCATTCTTTCTACAGAGAGTTAGTTAATTTTCGTCGCTCTTTGATGAAGCCATCTGTAATGTTAATCTGATTGATCTCCTGGAGCTTCTACTCAGTTTCTCTTTTGGCTTTGAAGATATCTCCAAATTCCTTTTTGTTCCAACGTTTAAGACAGGATTTGATGTGTTTAAGTTTCTGCTGGAGCATGAACATTTTTGTACCCTGAATATTCAGCTTCTCTCTCCACCATTTATCAATGTTACTAGTGCATTTACGTTGTGTGAGCCAGGCATTTTCAAACTTGAAAGGTCTGTTTCTCGGTGTGCCCATTAAAGTGCCTTCCAACTGTACAGGCCAATGATCCGATCCTCTAAAGGGCAGAATGGAGGTTGTTATGGCAGGTCCTATGAGAAGGAGGTCCTCTGAAATAATAAATCTATCAAGTTTGGAAGCAACTTGAGAAGCCCCTCCCCTTTTGTTGTTCCAAGTGAAGGTTCCATTAATTGTTTCAATGTCCACTAGATCCATGCTCATAATGGAGTTCTAAAAGGCCATGGAGTCTCTGCCAAGCTGTCTAGTGCCTCCTTATTTTTTTTTCCAAAGAGATCTTATCATATTGAAATCTCCTGCAACGATCTAGGGCAAAATGGGATGTCTTGCTCTTAGATCCTCTAGGGAGGTGAGAAGCTTGAGTTTTTTTGCTTGCTTTTGAGGTCCATAAACATTTGTAATCATGTATATCTCCTTATCCCCTACAGGTTGACATATCAAGGAGAGATAGTTCCTGGATGCTTCCGCATCCAGGATTCCAAATTTTTGTGGGTCCCACAACATGAGAATCCCCTACGCCGAGTTATTAGCCTTAACTTCTAAATACTCATATTTGATTAACCACTTATTGTGAATATCTCTTATCTTGTCCATCGCACATTTTGTCTCTTGAATGAAAACCATGTTTGGATTTTCTTCTTTCATTCTGTTACTAAGATTTCTTTGTTTCCTTCTATTCCCTAAACCTATAATGTTCCAGGTTGTGAGCTTCATTAAGAAAGGTTAGTAAAGGAATAGCTCGTAAGATCTTTCATCTTACCTGAGTTAATCAATAGTTTTCCACATTCGTTCAGTAGCTCATTCTATCTCTTTCTTCCTCTTTTCCTTCCTGAGTTCTTTGGAGATTGTGCCTGTGAATTCTCCATCATCTTGACCCCACTTGGCTCCTAGCTTTCGTGGTTTCTTTTGACTCTAGCTCCCTTCGCTTGTGACCTCCATAGAAAGAGCTGTTGTACTCTGTCATAATCCTCTTTTGGCAGGGAGTCCACACCTATGCTTTTTCCTTGTTCCAGAAATTTCACTAGATCTAGATTTTCCTTATCTAGAATTTCTTGTAGCTCATGGTCCTTTGTTCCCACTTCACTTGGAGTCATCTCCTGGTCCCTACTAATCTCCATCAGGCTTGCTAGATCATCATCCTTTTGCTGGTTGTTTACTGTGATGTCCTCCATGTCAGTTGTCATATCCAACTCCTTTGTTACATTCTCCATCTCCTGGACTGTCTCCTTGTTCCCCTCTTCTTCCTCCATGATCTTGAAGCTATTGTGTCTTGTATGTCTATCATCATTTACCTTCTTGTGTGGACGTTTCCCCCTTTCCCTTTGCTCCCGACCTTGGTTAAATCCTCATGATCTCTCTCCATAATGTCTTTCTAGTTACCTTCCTTATTGATTGTGGGGCAATCTCTATATAGATGCCCATGTTCATGACATTTGCGGCACCTAAACGGTATGTGCTCATAGTCCACCATTTGCACCCAATCTTCATCATATAATTCTAAAATTATCGCTTCCGGAAGGGCTCCAAATAGATCCATTTCCACACATATTCGGGCAAAGGAGGTATATCTTCCTTTCAGATTTGCCTCTGAGATCTTTAGAAAATGCCCCAGCTTGTTGCCTATGGTTTTCAAAGATTCTGGTAGCCAATAATCCAAAGGAAGGGAGTATAGTTTGATCCAAACCAGTACTGATGTGAAAGTTTCACGTTCCAGGACAAATTTCATCATCCTTGGCCGCATGTAGAGTCCTACTGCAGCATAGAAATAGGGCCCTCCTTCAAACACTCTATCTTTGTCCTCTAGGCTTGTGAATACTACTGTAAAAAAGCCCTTAGAACCCAGATGTAAATGTATTTCTCCCTTTGGTTTCCAATGGCTCCTTATCCAGACGTGTAATGCTGTCTCCGTCGGCCATAACCCATGAACTTGCATATGATTGCATGTTCTGTCATATGATCCCTATGTGCTTGTATCGTTGGGTCACTCAACACAACCCAGGGAATAATGCTTGACTTGGGTTTGCAGACCCCAGATATCCTTGTGGAAGTTGGTCTTTCACTACTGCCTCCATTCTGCTTTTCTTTACATGTTTCCTGTTGGTTCCCTCCTAATCCTAATGTCCACTTCTTTTAGATGTACCCTGGTTTCATGCTTCTGAAATCTTCTCCAGAGGTTTTTTGAAATGCTTCTTACCCATGTCCTTACTTCCATCTGTGACTACTTGACTGTGGGAGGGAGCAGCACTCCCCCCTGTGCTCCCCACCATAGATGCTGAGTCCAAAACCCTATCTTCAACTCCAACCCTAGCTTCCAGCTTGCAAATCAAGATCAAGTGACCAAGCCATTTAATATGGAATTTTAAATGAAAGTGACATGCCAATAATTTTAAATAATGGGTGTTGCTTTTAAAGTAATTTAAAGTTATTAAGAAATCATATTTTACAACCTAGTATAAAAAAAACTTTTAATTCATTCATAAAACAAAATATTCTCTACATAAAAATTGTTAAAAGAAATATAAGTTTGATTAATTTTAATTAAAATCATTATTAAATATCAGTGATCTCACTATCATAGACAATTGATATTACAATCCAGTATGAAATTTTAAAAATAAATATTAATAACAAAAATATATAAATAAAATATGTAGTAACATAATTTCATATATATTTTATATAGAGATAAAATAATTTAACATTAAAAAAATTCTTGTAGTTTTATTTTCTTAACGTGAAGTAGATATGTAATGCTTTACGAAGATGTGTAATATTTTATTGTAACCTTTAAAGAATATATTTGAATAACCATATTAATTATTTTATTTTAATATCAATTTTTTATATCTATATAGAAATGAACTAATATATTTTAATATTAACCTCTACATCTATAAAGAGAAAATTAAAAATACAAATTTATTTTAATGTTACTATAAATAAAATATCTCAATTGTATCTCAATTCCTATATAGAGATTAGAAATCAATTGAAAGTGAAAAATTTTAATTATTTTTTATTAAAAAAATTTGTTTATGTTTATTAAAATATTTCAATAAGCACTATTTAAAAGTATTGATAACAAAAAAAAAAAATGTAGTATGTGTAGAGAAAAAGTGAGAGTGTTATTTTTGAATATGAAATAAGCACATTTAAAAATACATTAATAACAAAAGGAGATGTTTGATGTAGAGATAATGTGGATCATAAATAATTTATTTCAATGTCCATGTTAAGTCAAACATTTTGTGTACATAATGTTAATATGTACCTAACCTTTGTAACGTATAATCCAAGTCACTTTCAAATGTAATTTAATTAACCGTAAATTAATTTATGAAATCACAATTTTTTTATGTGTAAATATTTTTTGAGGTTTTACACTCTAATAAATATTGTGCGCTTCAAAAAATTTGTTCTTCTCTAAATATATATAAATTCATATTTAAGATAAATATATTCTAATCAATTATAATATGGTTTCTTAATTTTAAGTTCACCGATATATAATTTTTATTTTAATGTTTTTACGAAAACAATTTTTTTATCTCAGAAATTTTATAAATTCCTTTTATATTTTTTTAAAATTAATAAAATAAAATAAAAATAAATAATATTCGTATTAAATTTTAAAAAATGTAATATTTTATAGGCGGCAAGATTACGACAATTCAATCTCCAAAGATAAAACTAGCATCAAATAAATTTTCAATTTTATCAATCTTCAATAAACTAAATCTTATACATTTAAAAGATGAATTATTATAAGTAAAATAATATATATTTTTAAATGTTTACATTTTTTAAATTACTTCAACAGATGGTAATTAAATTATTCATTTATAAATAATAGAGATTTTAGATTATGCATATCTATATATTATTAAATTTGATTAAAAAAATTAAAAAAAATTATATAAATTAAAATTAAAATTAATATAAATTATAAATATCATTTATTTATAATTTTTTTAAAAATTTGTTATTTATAATAAATAAATTAAAAAATATATCCTTAAATATTAATCAACGTTTGAATATAAAAATATTAATTAAATAAATTAAAATTTTCCATAGTTTAATGATATATCTATTTTTTTCACTTTAGCAAGATATCTACCTATTTTCATATAGATGCAAGTGGTACGTAGATAACCAATCTTGGAATGTTTTTGATAAATAACTTAGTAAAGATGCAATTAATAGATGAACATTACTTAGACAATCCTCCACTAACATATTGTCGAAAATTGTATTCACGCTCAAACAAAATGTTATAACAAGGAGGGCTGCAGAGGCAGCAAGTCCCTACTGAGTAGTAGTTTAGGAACTTCATTATCAAGGGAACACATATAAGCATAGGATATGAAGAAAATATTTTGACCTCACAGGTTTATTCAAAGACAACGAAGACCATCAGCATTAAAAAGTGCAGAAGTTGGACTATCTTGTTCCCTTCTGAAAATGTAAGAGATGGGTAGTCGGCCATTTGGAATCAGGGCAAGGTGTAATGATTTCTCCAGTTGACTTTGCTAGAGTTGTCACTTTGCTAGAAACTACACTAAATGAAGCATGTCCTGCGTTGACTGACCCTAGATTGTGTGAGAGATTCCCAGTTACAGTGATCCCAAAAGATGCTAGAATAGTTGGATGTACTTGTTTGACGTGCTGCTCTTGTATGCTCCCAAGTTGCTGAGGCAAGGGCACAATTTGCCTCAATAGTTGTTGCAAATGTTGGGATGTTTGTTGATGATTCATTGTTGGTTGTTGAGGTATAGGTTATGAATGGAATTGAGATTGTGTCCGAACTTCATGTTGTAAAGGTTGGTGGATAAGAAGTTGTTGTCAAACCTGACAATGTTGTTGTTGCAGTGAAGGTTGCTTGAGTATTTGCCCATGATGCTTCAGTAAAGAATCAATACTCTGCACAGATTGTTGATGCCACAAGTTTTGATGTTGTTGGTGCTGCTATATATTGTAATGATTTTGATTTAGATATCCTTGTAGAGTTGTTGTTGATGGACTTGAGCCCAAGATTGATACCATATTTGTTGTTGTTGCTGCTGAAGATCCCTTGACTGAAGTTGAGACCAAAAATAATTGTTTCTAAGATAAATGAGAATCTTTCCGACAGAGAATTTTTGTTAACAACTCCAACCACTGATTTCGAAACAGGTGGGACACAAAGCAAAGTAGTGTCAGTGGCAGAAGCTGAAGGTATAGATGGACATGGCAATATCCTTTGCATTTGACATGAATTTAGAGTACGTTGTTCACCCCTTGACTATTTTCCCTGACTTAAGCCCCTCTGTAGAGCTTGAGGTGAATTACTATATATACTGCAAAACTATAGAAAGCGCATACCATTCCTTACCCAGTAGTGGCTTTGCTTCTCAGTGGATTATACAGAAATAATCTAGACCTCAACCAATTAGCCCATTCATAGTTATAATAGTTGATGCAGAGACACACTAGAGCTTATCCCAGCTAGAGTTCCGTCGAGCCCATCTAGACCTCATCCCATCTAGAAATCCATAGTTCAGTCAAACCATCCAGAGCTCGGCCCATCCAAATGTCCAGAGGTCTATGATCTAGACATCTAGAGGCCTATCACTACTACATGTAGGGGGGTTTTAAGACAATATTTAAGGCAATATTTGAGTCAATTGTCTTAACTTAAGACAAAATGAAACTTGTGTATTATCTTAAATATTGTCTCTAAGCGGGTGTCTCAAAATATAATGTCTCAAAAATTTATCTCTATAAAGACAATATAGAACACATATTATTATTGTCTCTATAAAGACAATTTGATTTGTCTCTCTAGAGATAATTTCATTTGTGTCTCTTTAGAGACAATTACATTTTTGTCTTTTTAGAGACAATTCCATAATTCAAACTATTGTCTCTCTAGAGACAATATAAAAAATTATTTAAAAATAAATAAATTTCCATAATTCAAACTATTGTCTCTCTAGAGACAATAAAAAAAATTATTTAAAAATAAATAAATGTCCATAATTCAAACTATTGTCTCTCTAGAGACAATATAAAAAATTATTTTAAAAAAATAAATGTCCATAATTCAAACTATTGTCTCTCTAGAGACAATATAAAAAATTATTTAAAAAAATAAATGTCCATAATTCAAACTATTGTCTCTCTGGAGACAATAAAAAAAATTATTTAAAAAAAAAATAAATCTGCTCAAACTATTGTCTCGGATTTGCTCCTGCCAAAAATTATTTAAAAAAAATAAATCTACTCAAAATACTTCATGAGAAGCATAATACTTCAGCAATAAAATACCATCGAACCGAGATAAGTTATGGAAGTAAACAATGTTAATATTCCTTCTCTCAGCAACCAAACCTAAGTGCATTAGAAATTGTGACAACATGTTATGACTTCTTTCTTCAAATTCAGGCATGATGAAGGCAGAATCCTCACTGAAAAAGATTTGAGTAGAATAATCAGGCATGGAAACAATATCATGACCAGGGTCTACCACTAAGTAACCTGCAGCGTAAGGGACATGCACATTATTGAGGAGAACAGTCTTCGTATCGGCCACAATGAAAGGTTTCCTGTCCTTACACCTAGCTTTGAGTGTCATTACATGATTGGGATAATGAGGCTTCCTAGCCATAGATTGCACTTCTTGTGGGGAACCACCAACTATACCAGAATTAATTAATTCCCAAAGTTTGGAATCAATTTCATCCTCACTAATAGTTACCTCCTTGTCCTGCATCCCAGAAATATACGAGCGAAGGAATAAACCTGATATAACCTCTTTCTCATAATCCTCGGCAGTTTTCATTACGACTTTCCTGATCATTTCAAAGACCTCCATGTTAGGAACAACATTACCATGCTAGAATCATTTAATGAAATAGTTGTTTTACTTATGGTAAAGGGAAGATCTCCTGTAGGGAGTTTAATCACATAACCAATAGTAAATTTCCCATATGCAAAACCGGTATTATAAGCGTACTTAATCAACAGTCGCATGACAGCCAATGAAATAACTTCAAAGTCAGCGCATCGCAGATATGGTGATCTAAACTTGAGTTCCACTATCCTCAATCCATCATATGCATCCTTGCAGTGTTCACTCTCAATGATACTGTTTAAACGTAGAAGTTACTCTTCGAATAATAAAATTGTAAAATTTGTCATGTTATTTCTAGTCATTTTAGTAGTGAACACTATAGTTGCAATTCTCCTGCCAATCTATCTGTGTATCCATCTCTATCTACCTATCCATCCATCCATCCATTCAACTATATGCATGTCTGGATATACATACATAAGCATGCAGATCTATGTTTTATAGTGTGTGCTCTCCTAAAGTTTGGGATATGCGTGCACATTGCATTTATAGGGTGTGCCTTGGGAATTATGTATCTATTTTGACTTTTTCTCTATCTCATTTGCAAGGAGGAAATGATATATCGAATTGGTTAACATTAAATAACAAGGACTTGACAATTACTATACAATAAATAAACCATGCTCATGTTGATTCAGGGACCAAATAAATTCCCTGGTCCATTAATCAGAGAAACATACACCAGATAAAATTTAGGAAAACAAAAATATTCGATAATACAAAAAATTACAAGCTACACAGCTCAAAACTGCCAGCGCTCTAGTTGTACGTCCGCTTCAGTTAGGTCTTTCTGAGCTTTCTTCCTACGATAAAATATTGGGTAGTCAAGAATGCAATAAGGATAGGACATCAATGTAAGTATAAATGAGATAGTAATTGTAAAAATTAAAAAAAATCATCCTATTAATTAAAAACAAATGCATGATCACACAAATGTTACAAAATACATCCATAATGTAAATTTAAATCATGTTATGAAAATGTAATACTTGAAATATAGCATTCAAAAACCTTGTGCAAAGAACATCTTGGTGCAGAGAGCCTTGGCACCGCTGACATTGTGTCCATAGTTTACCAAAGAGCATTTCTAATTCCCTCACTGACATTGATCAAATATTAGTGTCATATGATAGAAAATCTAGGTGAGAACAATAGACACAAGGCCTACTTTAAATTCTCCAAATAAAGAGTAATGGTATTAGAATACCAACTTACCATTTGCAACTGTTTTTTGATACAATTCTGCTTCTCTTCCTTTGCAATGTGAACAAAGTGTCTGATCTTCTTTGCTGCAATGACAACATGAAATCAGGTAACATCATGAATTTCAGTATGAAGCAACCTAACCAGACATTCTTATTATAAGAAAGCTAGACAACTTCTTACAAGGAGAGCAGGCATGGAATCATGCAACCTCTTAGATTTTTCCACATCAAAAAGATGAACCCTAGTAGCTTTCTAAAGCGCCAAACCGAAATAATAGTTACTCTCAATTGTGCACTACTATAAGCAAGGAAACCACATGCAGGAAACCCTCTACTTGTATTAACTAAATACTTGATAGGTGTTTTACAACCAATACAACTGAGTTGTTTCTTGGCAAATTTCATAATTCCATTATTTGAAGGAGTTGATATGGAAACTGCTCGTGTGTGACTACCATGAAGAAGCTTCTTTCTTGCATTCTTCAAAATGGGCTCAAATATTCTCAACAGCAGCTACAGAGCAAAAACAGGCACTAATCAAAAACACTTAGCTGGAAAGAATTACTATCTATCAAGATATATTTGAAACACTAGTGAAATTTTCAAAAAGAGCATAAACTGCAAGTGATGATGCTTTGGTCTTTCACCTTGCTCAGTTGATTCTCCAGATAATATTGTGGATCAATAGGGATGTTATTCTCCAGTACGTAAATTGGATCCTCAGATTTCTCATATGCCTGAGCCCAAGTAAACACATTAGTCATTATATCCATAATCCCTCTGTAAATTATGCCTCCAAATAAAACATAACAAAATAATTAAAATAACCATTTTTTAGTACAATATCGAGACTTATGCTGAGCACAGAAGGGGTTAATTATTACCTTGGCACCTTTTACAGCCTTTATGATGACATATGGAACACGATCACCCAAAGTTGGAGCAGTTGCAACATCCCTCTGTAAACTAAGGGCAACTTGGCTTTAAAACACGGCATCAATTTAAAAAATCCAAAAATGGACTCATTGTCAATAAAAAGCAAAATATTACAAGAGTCTTTAGATGCACTGCAGTAATAAAAATAGAGAGATAGGATTGAAATGGAACTAGAAGGCATTGCACCATTCATTATACTTGTTATGAGAAGTTATTTCCAGTATTTACCTTCCGCATGCACTCAACTAGTTCCACGTGTGCTGCCTTGACTGCATAGTCATCTCCAGTCTTTGTCAGACCCTGACTCAACAAAGAGATTGTTAACACAGGCAAATAACAATGCCTTAAGAATATGCTGATAGCCTTGATAAAGGGTATGACCTGCAAACATCTGTTTCTGTTGCAGCTAAACAGTAATCAATTTTTCTTAGGATGAGATTAAAAACGTAGACATATTATATATTGTCATGTTTTGATTCTCTTCAATTGTATAAGAGCCTCCCTTGACACTTGTTCCTCCCATTGCTAGCAGTAAATAATGACTGAATCCCTTCCAAGTACAGAATGTAGGGAAATATTTTGATGACGTAGGTGATTGCTGTATGGGGGATCTGTTAGATATCACTAAACTAGTGAAACATTGCGTGAAAATATCACCAACCCCCACCCCTGGATTTGTCATCAACTGTTTTCTACAAATCAGCAAATGTAAAATTGATTCTCTAGAAGTTAATTTATCCAAGAAGATTGTTTGTGTACTTAAAAGGCACATTGTATCCAAAAAATGTGAAAGAAGAGAAGCATACACGGCACCAAATCTAGCAACTTCAGCTGCATCAATAGTTACATAGACGTTAGTTTATGATATGTCATTTTATGAAGTTCATGTTTGGACAATTTTGATGTCTAATTGCAATTTTCCACAAAGTCATGAAACCTGTCTAATTTAAGTAGAAACAGAGTAAAAATTGGTAATTTGAACCAGATTTGGTATTGAAATAGATTGCTGAGAATCATTTTAAGTAAACTCACCATAGAATTGAATAAAAGCAGATGGAATAAAAAAGGGGATCACCATCAGAGCAATCCACATAAGGCTCTTCAAGGGCCACCATCCTGAATGCCACGAGTCACGACATTCACGCAACTTCGTAGTTCCAATTGTTGTAAGAAACATAGCGAAATAAAATATCTGAGGTGATGTTAAAGTAAACACTTCAGACTCCAGAGGCCTATCGCTATGGTCCAATACTGTTGGGGAAAATAACGTGCTTGACATCGCACGAAGTGCTCGAGACGCATGTGCCACTTATAGTCAAATGGCATCGATACACGGATATGATTTTATGTAAGTTATGTTTCCATGGTTATGCATTTGAAAATTGCCAAGGCCACTTGCATGTTAAAGCCCCCAGAAATAATCTGGTTTGTAACCAATGGGTGGTTAGTTCTGCATGAAAATTCAGACCTTGATACTGATCCGGATTTACCTTCTGTGAAAGACATGATGCCACTTCAAACTTAAAAAGCTCATGACACGAAATTAGAATCCGGTATCCAACGTGTTTAAAAGCCAAACAACTTGTAAGGCATATAAATTTTAAAATTGGATACAAAGCAGCCCAGGCTTACTCAAAGCACACCTTCTGTACCTAAGCAGTCATGACCTCCTTGACAGCCTTTTAAATCTGTAAAAACGAAGACCTCAAATTCATATATATACAACGAAGAAAATGGCATACAATGTAAATTAGGTTCATTTTCCAAAGCCAAATGTAATTACATGTATATCAAAAGAATAATAATCTAAATGGATGCATATAAGTTAAAGAGCTATTTGAAAAATTCACGATTTTATGAGAATTCAAGTAAAGTTAAAAGTTGTAAAATCATGTGAAATGTCCCGAAGTAGGTATATAGTATATATTTATAACATTGAATATGTAATAAGTGACTTGCTCACAATGTAAATCTCCTCTTCCCCCTTATCATATTTTCTCCATTTCAAAAGTAACAAATGGTCAAACAAATTTGTTCATAAACATGCAAAAGGATTCATTGTTCTCACCTTAGTTATCACCAAAAGTGACAAATCCATTATGTTCATTAACAAGTCAGAAATAGTGTTCTTGACATACTGCACTGCACCAGGTATGTCACGATCAATGAGTATTTTGTGAAGGCACTCTGTAACCAAGTTCTTCACCAGCAGGCAATTGTCCCTTTGCACTGTTTCAATGCCTGTTGATATGGAATATTTAAAAGATCAGGAATATTTAATAATTAAGAAGGCATCAAATAAATTATTTTTCTTAGAGCATTTTGAGCCTTCACAAACACTAAGGCCTGTATTTGAAACAAAAAGATCAGGTTTGTCACCTTTATTATCCATTTGGTCATAAGCATCTGGCTTTGTCCACAACAACCCAACATATCTTTTCTTGTTGATCAACAAGTATGGGTAGTATATCTTTTCAAATTCTAGTTTAATAGGCTGCATAAAAGCATATGTTAAATAATGCACAGATTAGATGCCAAAGATGCACCAAACAGATGCAGATAAGCCACAGAAAAGCATAACTGATCATCTTGTCCTGTGCATATTTACAAAGATCTCATGGAAGTGGAATGTCAAAAGAAGATTTGTTTTAAAAAGAAAGGTGATATTAAAACATTCATCCCTACAAAAACATCATTAACAGCTCTAGAGGCTTCACGGATATTTAAAATTCTTGACACTGTACCTTTGTAAATGTACCACTAATATAATCTGAGGCTTCCCTCCCTAGCGTCATGGCCTCTTCTATATTTGGTACACCAGACTCTATCATAACTGAATCTGTATCTCCATATACAACCTAGATTCAAATATAAAAATATAATATCAAGCTTTACAATAGAAATCTTGGTGAGGATCAGATCACCCATTATGATTTCAAGAATTTGGACTATCACCAATACAACAAGTGTACTTCCTGTCATTACTGATCCAATTCGAAGGTTACAAATGCCTTTAGTTGCTAAATAATAGCCTACCTCAGCATTGTATTGGTAACCACCAACTATTGTGAACCTTTATTCAACTAGCCTCTTTGTATGCTCTATCATTTGACGGCCTGACAGGTGGAAAGAAAATGAGATGATTAATGATATTAATTTTTAAAACAATACGTAAAATCGATATTGTCTGATGGAATAGAGAATGTGTCAAAATATCAAACTGGACTTGTAATCAAAATATAATAAGAGGGCCTAAGCATATCATGTTAGTTGTACAAGTACACATGACTAATTAATGCAATTCAAGAACTCGATCTTATTTGTACAAGATTGTCAATTACAGTTCATACGCAAAACATTATGCCAAGAGGAAGAAAAGAATTACATGGATATAATTGATGCCCAAAAATAATCAATGTGAATGGCTGATACATGCATATATAGAATAAGAGAGGACTGCAAGCATCTCTATCTTGTAAGTAAAAGAAGCACCAATAACGATCACCAGATGGAAAATAGGTCATCTCTCTCTATTACTAAGAAGAAAAATGTTATATTTGGCAATAGATGTAGTATATTCTATCCCTGCACCCAACATAAGAATATACCTGATGCATAAATGAACTCTCAGACTACAGGCCTGATTTAATAGTATTGGCTTTCTATGTTTCCCAAGTAGATCCAATTGGGTGATATAGGTATGGCCCTAATGAAATGTCCATATGCAAGACAAAAGCATAGAACAATAACCATGAAATAAGAAACCATGCTTCAATAATGCAATTCCTATTACACAGTCCAAGAAAGGCTTGCCATCTGATAGTAGACTAGAGAAAAATCTGCCAGGTACGGGAGAAAGGTCACATGCTGCAAAAGCCAATCAGGTTGCACTAGAAAGCCAGCTCCATAAATTTGGACCAGAGCAATGGCGGCGGCAACGAGGTTCCCTGCCATCAAACATAGGAGTTGTATTCAACCACCGCCAAGCTACAATCCATTCTTCGGAATAACCACTAGCAACACGAGTTCCCCAACTTGAAAAAATCAACCCCCTAAATTTCAATCAATGCATTATTTCTGCACCCCTCCACCCAACTTGTAACAATCAGCCCACTGAAAATATCAAATAATTTCAGTTCTAAACCCATTTCGACTTCAATTATTCTTTTATCATTCACTTCGTTTGGGCATTTCTAGACAATCCCAACTTCGTTATAAACAACAAAGAGGATGTGTAACTACTGGTTATAGTTTAAGGGTGACTTATCCCAACTTCGTTATAAACAACAAAGAGGATGTGTAACTATTGGTTATAGTTTAAGAGTGACTTAACCATGCGTAAATTGATTGGATTCACTTACCGTAAATAATAGCATTTGTTCAAAGAAACACCATGTAAATTGATTGGATTCACTTACCATAAATAATAGCATTGGCTCAAACCTGTTACATAACTGAAAGCTTGCACATAGAGTATAAGACTAGCCAGCTTGATAACAGTAATTGAATACAGACAATATGCTAATTATACTATCACTAATTGAATAGACGCACGCCTTGTTTCCTAGAATTTTATAACTGCTATTCTTATTATCTGATACACATCCCATTTTGAAAATAGTTTCCCACTCCATTTAAGGTGAAAACGGGGTAATATATGTGCAAAATAATGTATATCAATTCAGAATGGAGGAAAAGCAACGAAAGGAGAGGCTAGATAAAACAGAATCAAGCAGATAACTAGACTACACAAAACATGGATTAGGATTTAACGCGAACAACTTGAACATGGATGGATGCTACAATACAACATATCAAAAAACTCTAAAATCATACAAAGTTTCTCATGAAAATGGACCACAAGAGGACCTTAATTCTTATTGTGCAACTAAAGACCAAAACCTGAATTACAACATTAAATACACTATTGGCCCGTGTGATCAGAGGTACACTTAATAGAATAATTCAATAATCAGAGCTTTTTGAAATTTAAAGAACTCACTATTAAACTATAAGTAGTGTGTAACAAAAGAGTGGACAGTCGTGCTGCCGTTATTTTCCTTTTCCCAAAGGCTTTATTTACCTTCAAGAAGGACAAGTTGAAAAAGAAAATTTAGTAGCAAATACATAAGTCAGAAACTATGTGCGCACTATGCAAAACTTTTGTACAAGCATGAAGGCAAACAAGGGTCTCCTCGAGATATTCACTATTGGAATTGCTGGTGTACACCTGTCCTCATTTCACTTGGGATTACAAACTGACTGGCTTAAATTCATGTAATTTGGGGTACACCGCCGAAAACCATGAGAATAGACATCCAGTTACTGCAACATGTGGATGTAGGAATCGTGCCTTCCATAATAATGCAAAGCTAAAATTATCACAGAAAGCCCTAGAAGGCCTCTGCAGTTAAAGTGATTGAACATACTGGTTGATTTCAGCTCCCTTATTGTGCTTCAGTACAGGCTATAAACATATCAGAACTTTGAAAACAGAGAACAAAAAGTTCATACAAGACTGATCCATCTTTTACAGCTAAACATCTTAGTTGAATTTGCATAGCTCATACAAAACATGAAAGTGTGGAGATCTGTTAATATGCAAAGCCTTTCATCACTACATTAAAAAAATTCTTCTAATGCATGATGCATCTAATGCAGAATGAGACAGTGAAGAGCTTAATTCAATTAAAACTAAAGATTGCGGCGTTGAACATGGAGCTTGACTAGATAGAACAAGAAGATCAAACATTCAGAATAAACACAAAAAAAATATTTAGCAAATATGGATTGTCCTTATGATGTCAAAAGGAATACCAAGCAGCTCCTAATTGTAGGGAAAAATATCAAGTTGCAGTTGATAATATCAGAAATGTCAGTACCTGGCAATGCCAAAAGAGCCATTACTGCAGCTCCTCATTGTGGGGCAAGATAGGCAATGACAATTCATAGCATCAGAAATGTCAGCAGTTGGTAATACAATAAGAAAAAGGGTCATGTCCCAAGCTCCCCTCCTCGGTGCTTTCTCCCATCTCAAGTCAATAAAACCACATATATTGATAATAGATAGAGAGGCAAGCCCCAAGCATTAGCTCAATTGGTTGAAGTATACACCCAAGGCATGTTGTTGACAAAAAGGCCATAGGTCACACGTTTAAACCCAATCAAGTCCCTCGGTTACCAGCCACTATTGTGTTTAGTGATTGAACCACCCTCCATCTACATATTCTAAACAAGGGTGGTGGTTCCCACAAGGTTTTTCTTGGAAAGCCTTCTAGAGGCAATGTTCTTCTCTCTTAAAACCATGTTGTTAGAGGCAGAGCAGAAAGCTACTAAGGAGGAACACAGTCCTTCCTTCAGCAGAGCAAGGCTCCACAATTCCACTTTACGAGACTTAGTCCAGTAAACAGAATAGAACTTTGGAAAATGCTCTTCATATCTACGACCAGGAGAACAAAATTTGTACAGTGGAGATGTAGACCCTTAAGTTCAAAAAACTTGAAATACATATCATAAGTCAATTTAAATGGGCCTGTGTTAGTGGCCCAAATTGTCTGAGAAATCTGAGATCTCCACATTGATTGTTGAGGTTGTTGAAATTTTTGGGCAACAAGATGAAGTCATCTGCATCAATTTGAATGATGACCATCCTTGCAAGGTCGACTCCACCTCAGTCTTCCTCTACAAGGCATTGCCCTAGTTAGTAAATATATATTCCAAACAGGATTTGGGCACCCCATTTGACCCCTATGTTAGGGGTAATTTTTTTCTGCCCATCCCTTGCAAGTTTTAATTCTGCCCGTTACTCTCCCATATATTCTAGCTGTTGGAGATCTGAGGCCTATGGGTGTGCTTAATTTTTCCATGAGTTAATTTTGGGAACTGTGCCAAAGGCAATTTCAAAGTCCCAAAACAACATATATAAGGTCTCCTCTAACTGCTGATTAATTTTTCTTTTCTAAAATTGAAACATATAAATTTATAATTTATTAGCACACATGGATCTGATCATAGCAGTTTTTTCAGTCAGCTGGGTTTATGTATATCAAACTATAATTGAAGACAATATGAAACAATTATGACTGCTTAAAAGAAAACATATAAATGACACACCAAAATGCAACAAGGTAAAAATGATTACGATGGCCATAATAGCTATCAAATGGTAGAAAGTGAAAAAGAATTGTCTGGGTCATTTAGATCATAATACTTGTATGATAATAGAGATGGACATGTAGTAGAGACTGTACAAATAGATGGAGAGAATAGCATTCAGCCTCAAAGGTTATCAAAATCTGTTGAACTATCTATCCAAGGTAGCTTTCCTAGGGGAAGACTTAGGTAACAAATTCAAATCAAATCTAGTGCCTTGTGGTTACCAGCCACTATAGTGGTTGGTGATTGAACCACTCTCCAGAAGGATACTCAGCAAAGGGATAGGATCCCGCAAGGATTTCCATGAAAAAGAAAGGTGCAAGGGATAGCTATAAACATAATAATTAAAAACAAAATAGAAAATTTAAACTAGATGTGAACAAAAATTAAAATGATACAAAGTAAACAGTGGTATCAATACTTTGAGGGCACATTATAAAGTCCGCCAGACTGATCACTAATAATATGTGACAACATTTAAGTATGGGCATAAGCAGAGAAAAATGGATATGTATACTTAGGAGCCATGGAGTCAAAATGGAAATGTCCCATTGAAGGTACACCAAAATGCATAACTGGAGCACATTCTACTGTATGGGACCTGCCCAGGCATATGAACAAGAGGACACACAAAGACAAGAGGACAACCATGTCTGTCCAAAAACATTAGGAAACTACATGTAAAGAGACTTCTAGTTACATCAGACATCTGTGATAAAATTTGAGACCATAAAACCCATAAACAATTTCCCTTATCTACTATTCATTTATCGACATAATTTTTACTTTTACCAAAGGTCAACAAGTAGCTTGTGGGCAACATTTTCCGAAGTGTGTAAAATTTTCCCTAGTGAACAGCTAAATTTGGAGTTGGGCAGTATATTTCAGTTCCAGAAATTTATTATTATTGAACAGAACCATTCAATTTTTGGGAGGCTGAACTCTTTTGGACAAGTTACAACTATTTTTTATTTGGACGGTAGCATTTATTGTTGTAATGTCTAAAGATAACCGCATCAGTGTTGGTTGTTGATACTCTTTGTGGGTCATTAGAAATTTTGTTGTTTATATTTTCCTGTTAGTGAATATACTTTATGTTAAGATAAATTTTATCTCAAACGGTTGTACTTTTCTGTTAGCCAATGGAGCTTTTTATGTAAATTCCAGATATCCACAATCAAAAGATAAAAGAAGCTAAACTAGGATCATTAGCTAAAAAAAGGGCTCTTAGGCTTTATAGTAGAGGCCTTTTGCAAATGCGTGATTGTGTGGTAGTCTGTAAGAGACAAATTTGGCCAGGCACAACATCCATACTGCCTTGCATTTAGCCCAAATTGGCATCCATACCTTTCCAAGAAGAGTTTCAATCCTATGTGCTGTACTGCGAGAATTTAGGTGATGCTACAAGAAACTAGAGCTAGACTTTGTGTTGTTGGTACCCTAAAATCGGTTATTGAATGTACTGTTGAATATTGCTAAAATATTTCTGCTGTTATTACTGAATTATTGTTGTCAATGTTGTTAGCACCCTATTAATTTCAAGTTTTCTGTGTATGTCATTCCATAAATAACAGATTTCAAAAGAGATAAAATTCATTTGTGAGCAGCATTTTTCATATGTGAGCAGGATGTTTTTCAAGGGAAAGCTGTTATGGCTCCTAAAAATCATTTCAAGGTCCTGTTTGGTCATAGTGGCACTGTTGTTCAGTAAATAGGGGGCAGGAAAAATGTTCAATATAATCTCTTTCAATACCCTTGGAAGGAAATTTGTTCAAGAGTCTATAGTATATACACGTTTGTTGAGTGTCAGTTATATGGTAGATAAATACCCTCTGACTCAAAGTAACCCTGAATTGATGAAAAAATTAATTGCAGAACATTGTGCTATTGAACAAACACTGCTTGCATAGTGCTTTCTTGGAATTTCTAAATAGTTCTTAGGGATAGTAGAAATGGGAAAGTTAGTGCAAGACGTTATCCTAAGGAGCATTAAAAGTGTCTAAATTCACCTGAAATACTAACAGTGCTGATTTAGCCCTCAACAGAGGCTCTATAGTCATAACTATTGTATGTAGTGCTTGCGAGAGCAAATGGTAACTGTAACTTGCCAGGGTCCTACAGTTTGAGGTCCCTTAGGGAAAAACTTAGCAGAACAATAATGGAGAAATTGTAATGTCAAGAATCAAACTCCATGGAGTGGAGGAGGTCGAAACCAGTAAGGAACCAACCTGGAAGCATACAAGCGACAATTAGTGCAGAGTGAGCCAGTTGCGACAGATATCTTCCGGTCCAAACTCCAGTATAAAGCATACCTATGAGGACCAAACAAACACGTATCAATTAACTGTGGACTCATTCAAGTAAGAAATTTCCAGCAAACTAGACTATGGCATGCAAATAATAAATCCCAAAACCCTTACCTGGATAAACTTGCTGAGGTCTATTGCTGACGACCCACCTAGATTCAAGGAAAGAATTCACTAGTTAGATTCGAAGAAAATAAGGGAAATAGACTAAAACAATCTTAAACCAGGAGAAGCTTAGCCAATAAACTAACCTGGGTGTTGGAAGTAGAAATCTTAAGCATAGTGGAGTCGTTGGGCAAAATGATGCCCTGGGTCACTACAACACCTATACAAGAAATAAAACAAACCGAAATTTAATCCCGAGAGTGAAAGATACGAGATTTCAGGGGAAAATTGAGTAAAAAAGATAATTTCGAAAAAATTACCTGAAACTAGGTCAAGTGAACGCATAGCCGAACACCAACCCTTCATTGTCCCCATGTCGTCGCTCAGAGTTCTCTCGTAAGTGGTGGGAAATGGTAATGAACCCGTGACTGTCAAACACCGCGGTGAACCAGGGCTATGCCCGAGCAATGGAGTAGGAAAACAATTTCGAAATGGTGAAATTAACCTCAAATCAGACCCTGGAAAGGGACAAGTTTATGAATGTGCGTTTGGAAATGTGAAGGAACAATAGCTCTGTCGAAATTGGAAGAGGGCGAGGAAAATGGGCAGAAAAGAGAACTTAGGAGGTCAGGAATAGGATAGGGTTAACCCTAATACATTAGAGTTGTTGGTATGGCGCCAAGGATACACAACCATTGATTTACCCTCAAAACCGTAACCATGAAGATTCGTGCCATCACATACCTCCTCACATGGGATTGGGTGATGAGTAGGTGGATTATTGGGTCTGTGCTATTCATTGCACAACTATCAAGTATAGGGAGTGCCAGAGGAAGCAAGTAGGTTGCCACCTCACATGAAATCGTAAACAAATTAAGTTCATTTCCCTCCATGTGTACAATGGTGTGCAGACCTTGTCATACGACATTAAATGGCCAAGTATACAACTAGTAGATTAAATCACGAGTCAAGTTGGTGAAAATAATTATAATAATATTGAGGTATGTAATATATGGATTAAGTAGGTGAGTTGAGTTTCATGAAAATAATACAAATATGATTTATAATGGTAGTTTGAAAAAAAAGGGACACATATGGAGCAGAAATATTTATTTTTAGTACATTAGTTGATGGATTATTATTAGTTAGACCAAAATAAATATAAAAAAAAAAAAAAAAAACTCAGATGTTGGATAGTGATGTAAAGGTTTGTTACAAAAGTATAGTGTTTGTAAAGTTGATTTCTACCAAATTAAGTGGATATTGTGTTAAATAATTGGAGAATATAGAAATATGCTATTATATAGATGACATTAAAAATATTGTTATATTTTAATTTTAAATTTTTATGGTGCAATAAAGAGTTGGAAAATAAAAGTTAAGATAATATTTAGGAAGGTAGTTAATTCTCAATTCTAACTAGTACAAACAAGAAAATCAACATTTATAAACTTTTATAAGCTCCACAATGAAGTTGGGCATTGAACTATTCCCACAATATATTGTGATGCTAGAATTTATTATATTTGTCACACTAAGAGGGTTGAACATGAAAGTAACTTTCTAAAAATATAGTGTGATGCTATAACTTATCATCTATGTGACACTAAGAGGTTTGAAGATGAAAGGCACTTGTGATGCTAGAATTTATCATCTTTGTGACACTAAGAAGGTTGAAGATGAAAGTCACTTTCTCAAAATATAGTGTGATGATATAACTTATCATCTCTGTGACACTAAGAGGGTTGAAGATGAAATGAACTTTTTCCTAGAGTGCCATGACTACACCCAAATTAGAACTCAATTTCAAAATATTTGTTACAACACTAACCTTCTAAGCTCCTAATTCATCAAAACTATGGTAATCTTGGAATGCTTTTCCTAATGCATTTTGAACAAGAAATGATATTCTAAAATAATCTAGGTTATCTCTTTTCTTTTTAAGGCCACGTAGATAAATTATGATCTTAATGGATGTTAATCATAATCATCATAATAACAAGAGTATAATTTAATTCTTGAAGGAGTTCATTAATTGGAAATTACAAGTGACATGGGATGAAATCAATAAGAAGATAATAATGTAACATATCAAGAATGATTCGATAGATATTGATGGGCTGAAAGATAAGTAAAAAATAGTTCTAACTAAAGTAACCCATTAAGGGTTGGCACTACAAAACAAATTACATCTCACAACAAATAAGACAAGGAAATTATGCAACTTGAAGGGATCAACCCTATGGCACGATGTTGACATGATTTCAGGTTAATAATGCACTATGCAAGTGAGAAACCTATCACTATATACAGATCTACCAACCATTTCCTCTCCTACTTTTTATACTTATACATTTTACTCGCCTCCTCTTTCTTTGAACCATTGTCTCGGAGATGGAGCCTCTTTTGGATTCAAAATTCCAATAGTTTCAAAGATCATTATGGAAAGTCTGAGCTCTTTATCTGCAAATCACACCACATAAACCTAAAAATCACACCACATAAACCTAAAATATACTAATCTATCACTATATATATATATATATATATATATATAATATATATTATATCAAAGGTATATAAAGAATTGGTGCATAAAAAGTGCCAAAGATATATCGTTTGCATAAAAAGTGCCCATATTGGTTTAATCCCATATTGGTCAACAACAACAACTAATACAGATGTTAGATATTAATATGAATCTTTTTTAATAATTTAAATGAAAAAATAGTAGTCATAAAGGTTTTCAGGTCTCACAAGGTTGAAAAATGGTGGTATAAGGCCCAAAAAAGGCTTCAACTTTGATACTCTTCTTGCATGGTGCCAAAATGGCCATCTTAGAGAATCAACTGATGTCCAAAAACACACAAACATTACCATGCTTGGTGGAGGGAAAATATAATATTTAATCCATAGTGACTAAATCCTAAGGCTTTCCTAGGCTATTTAAAGGAGTGTACAACCCCTACTTCTTGATGGTTGGTTTACAATGACATAGGCAGTGCATGATCTAATATACCAATGGACAACCTATTGAAGATTTGGCTAGTAGAAATATTTTTGAATTACTACTATTGTATTCTCGAAACCAAAGTGCCATGAGACATGACTGTAATGTGCCTCCTAGATAATATTGGCATGCTCACTTGAAGGAACACAAAGTTAGCCTAAGTATCATAGGACCACATCCTAGAGTTTGAATTATGGAACTTTTTTTTGAGTGACCAACGTTTAATATGTGGCAACAAAGTCATAGCTACTCTCTTGTAATTTTTTCCACCCAAAAATATCCTACCCACGAGTTAAAAACTATTTTTAGCACCACAAATAGGGGCTAATTGAGGCATTATACAATGTGGTTGGTGGTACCCTTCTTGTATTAATCAATAATTTACCTTCTACCACAATGTGATAAAGGTTTGCATCTGCTTCAGTTTTGGTGAAGCCCAAACTAGTGAGATAGTTATCGATCCTAGTATACCAAGCACGGGGTGCTTGTTTGAGTCCATACAACGCTCGCTTGAGTCTGCACACATGCGACTCTCTGTTGAAGGTCTCAAACCCCTTCGATTGCTCAATATACACCTCCTCCTCAATAACTCCATTGAGGAATGTTATCTTCACATCAATTTGGTGGATCTTCCACCTCATCTGTGCTAACAGTGCTAGAATTGACTTGATGGATGAGTACCTTGCTACTGGAGCAAAGGCCTCCTCATAGTCAATTCCCTCCACCTGAGAGAACCCTTGGCCACAAATCAGGCCTTGTGTTTCTCTATGCTCCTGTCTTCTGCATGCTTTATCTTATAAAGACATCTTGAACCAACCACTGATGTGTTTGTTGGTCTTTAGACCAATTCCAAAACACTGTTTTTGACAATGGAATCACATTCCTCTACCATAGCATCAACCCATATTGGTTATTGCACTGCTTCCTTGAATGAATATGTTTATGTCTCAACTAGCTCACTCATCAAAGCCATGTACCCAGTGTACTGATCCTATGACCTCCTTTGCTTGCACTGTGATGTGGGTGCTCCCACATTCTCTTGAGAATCCTACAATAATTTGTTAGCTTCCCTGGTCTACTTCCTTCCTTCTCTGGATGTCTCCACTCTCTGCTCCTTTGCTTGTGGCTACTCCAAAACTTCCTGAGGTTCTTCCTTTGGAGCCAAAAGCTCCTGATCAGGCTGCAATTGAAGCTCCCTCTCAGGAGAACACCTCATTGCCTTCTCCTCATCAAACTTCACATCTCTTGTGACCATTGTCATCTTGAGAGATGGAGAGTACACACGATAGTTGTGAGTTGTGTCTGTGTACCTGTTGAAGGCTCGAAATTGTCTGCCTCAACATTATAAGGGATACCACCTAGCCGAGAACTTAAAGCAGCTCATTTTCCATTGAAATGGTGGTTCTAACTGGTTAAACTAGGTCCAACTACCTTCTTTCTATCGCTAATGGCTTAAAGTATGCCTTTTACTTACCAATAGAGAAGAGACATCAGATCAATGCTCTTACTGATCACACAAGAAAGTGATCCTTAAGCTGATTTGGGGCTCAGCCAAGCCACAACTAAATTTTGCCCCTTTGATAAGAGGATTTCTAGGAATGTAGAATTAAATCTAAATGCAAGAAAAATGAAAGAAATCCTAAGCCTATCTGTAGCAAGTCCCGATAGTGATCTGTAGCAGCTCTTCGAATGGCTTCCTGAGTGCTTTGTCTATCACCTTCTGCATCTAGGATGGAGCTAACATTATTCCTTATCTTTCTGGCTGTCGTTTGCTTGTGAAAAAAAACTAAGTTCTTATCACCCCCTTGTAACCATAATTGTCTTGACTTGAGCCTCCATTTTGTTTCCTCTTCTCTGTTAACTCGGTATAGCTGTAAGTAGAGTTCATTTTCCTGTTGTTTGTTCTCTTGGGAAAGGCCATTATCCTCTATTGCTCTTTGGATACTCTCCAGATTGTTCTTAATTTCTTTTTTTACCTTCTCTGGTTGTTGATACTTTGTTTTAGCCCATTCTTTGATGGTAAGCATACTAAGAGGTAGGCCCTCTTAATTGGTTCTAACCTAAGGAAATCTTCCATAGAATTTCTTATTAGTGGCTAGACCGCTATCGGGCTAGAGGAATTGTTTGTGTCTACACTTAGAATTTTACTTCACCACACCCCCCTACTACCATCTCTTTGGTTACTGCAAAACAATGCAGTAAACTAATTTCAAAAACCAGGAATTTTTTTTCCTGATGATATGCCCTCAAGGAAAGAAGAAGACAGTGGCCACGACCTTGAGACAAGGACCCTCCACACGAAAACAATAGATGGACAAGGTCATGGAGGAGTACGAGGACATCTTCACTTCCCCCCATATCGGTGCCTCTGCACTGTCAGGTCAAGCACTCCATCGATCTGACCCCAGGTGCGTCATTAACCAATGGACCAATCTATCGATGCTCCATTCTGGAGAACGATGAAATCAAGAGGCAAATTCAGGAGTTGATACAGAAAGGTCACATTCGGCCAAGTTCATCGCCCTGTGGGAGCCCAATCATGTTGGTACAGAAGAAGGATGGGACTTGGAGACTCTGTATTGACTATCAGGTGCTGAACAAGATCACTGTCTGGAATAGGTACCCGATCCAATGGATTGATGACCTTCTGGACCAACTCACAGGAGAAAAATATTTCAGCAAGATTGACTTGAAGTCTAGATATCATTAGGTACCAATCGAACCCTCCAATGTGTGGAATACTGGCTTCAAAGCCAAGGAGGGCCTTTTCGAATGGTTGGTTATGCCTTTCGAGTTGACGAATTCTCCTACAACCTTCATGAGTCTCATGGATGACATCTTACGACCATTCACCAACTCATTTGTAGTGGTATACTTGGATGACTGATGAGTGCCAGTATTGCAGCAAGGATGCTGCAACTCTTGGGCTACTAGCTTTACTTATCAACCTGAGGTTCAAACAAACTTGGAGGTGACAGTGCTATATGCACAAGTAAAAGTGAAGGTCCTACCTGTTATCACTGTTCACCTGGCGAGAGACCCCAGGGGTTCCAAGCTAGACTTCTATAGAGTCAGAAGAAGATTAATTCTTTGATGGAAGAAGAGAAAATCTATTCTAAGAGAGCTACTCTACTACAGAAATGAAGAAAACAACATGTAATGCTAAATCAAACCATATCCTAATTAACCATTTAAATAGATATGCTAAGAAAATTTCTAAATCAACACTAACCTAATGCTGCTATCTAAGTTACAAAAGTAAAGAGCATCAAACCATACTAATGTGTAAGCAACGAAACTAATTGATCCAAAATATTCTAATTATATTATCCTAGTCTACAATAGCTTTTACTCGATGCACCACTAACTTTTATACCATTATATGAGTTCTTTACTAAATGTTTTCGTTTAATGCTCCATGTGAAATTTGGCCTTGGGAATAGAGTGAGCCAATTTCTTGGTGGCATGTACCTCCCCATCACATGGAGCATAGGTGGTTCTGAGATTAAGTTTTATGGTTGAGATAATTTGTTCATTCATCGATGGAAAAAATCACCCTATCCAAACCCTAAATAATTTCCTTTATAAACCGTGCAACATTACGCCACAATTGTCGTCGTTCTTGTGCACCAAATGGCCTCCTCAGTTGTGTCATCTGTTTTAGTCAAGACCGGTCTTCCAATGGCTTACAAAAATTTTATGGAAATGAAGCGAACCTGTTATCCACATATTTGGCTCTTCCTCCATGCATCCATGTAACATAAAAGTACCATTTTCTTGGAATTACTAGCTTTCTGGATGGTTTATATACGTATTCTAGCTAATGATCCTTTTTTCGTAACCCTGTGATGGCTTCTATTGTAGGTATGGTGGTTGTCTCCTTTAATCGAGTGATCACACAATCGATCTTATTTCATACCATTCTTCCTTCAGATAATCTAGTTCCTTATCACTTTTGTTCTCACGTTATTTGTTGGTTCTATAATCCCTTTATCTGGCAAGTTTATGGTATATCGACCAACGTAAGGGCTTTCTCTCGTTCTGTAGGGTTTTCGAAGAAAATTGATGGGTTTGGACTCTATTTAAGATGATTCAGTGAATTCCACTCTTCGCCATTCATGGTACAATGATATCCTCTATTCAAATTACCCCATTCTGGATTTGTATCATTTTCTCAAAGCCGAAATTTAGCCACAGCTTTTCAAGTGTTTTTATTTTATGTCTTTCTATTTTTATAGTAGAATTCCAGAATGCAGACACTTGGTTTTTCTCTTTCTATTCTAACATTGTTATGAACTTCATCCACAAGGGTACATCGAATGGTTTATACTCCATAGAGTGTAATGAGGTGAGGTGTAACTTTATTTCACAGGGTTCAACCATCGACTTACTCGACAACTACCTACGCAGAGGGAATCTAAGTTTCTTTTAGTTATCTCTTGAAATATATTATTATACTCCATTGTTCTCGATTCAGTTATTTCTTCTTTGTAGCATTTCCTTATTAAGATTTGGAATAACACGTTTGACACAGGAAAGGACTGTATGAAAATTTGGGGTGCTTCTGCTTCTGAAATATTTATCTCAAAGTCTTTTCATCCCACATTTCACCGATTGCTCTATAAGAGGATAATATTCTATAACCACCCATTAATTTCTAGGTACATGAATAACGAGCTTAAAGCAAGTTCAAATTAATGTTTTCTCTCTTTGCAACCTCTCTGCAGATGGGAAAATCCAATACCCTTGGCATGTGTACCTATGGCCGGTAAGTTTCCTATTTATTTAATTTAGTTTATGATCGGGGACCTTGCACTAAGATCAATTTTTTTATTTTTGTTTGTTTTTATCCCTCTTACACAGGTCGGGCGTGCCTACTTTGTGGGTTGGTTGGACCACATCCTTTCATTTTAGCTAAGAGTTCTTTAATTAATAGTGCCTTTCACTACTACATGTCGATGCGTCTGCCTTTCTTCATGAAGCATGCTCACAAGGGTGTGTCAAACTAAATTTTTTTCTCTATTTTATATTATGCATGGTATCTCGTTACAATCTTGCCACAATCTAGTCATGGACGTAGTTTTCCTGTTCTATGAAGAACATTCGTGTATTTTTATATATATTCATATATAAGAAACTTAAATTCCTTTATATGAACTTGATATAGACTATTTATTAAGGATAATACTCTATCCAATATACGTTGTTTCTCTTAACTCCTCTTACTATAAAGATAATTTCCTGTAAACACTAATATATTTTTATTTTTGAATCTCTTAATTTACTTGTCGCATCCATACTTCAAAAGAATATGTTTTGTTTAAATATATATAACTACACTCATCCTTAGAGAATTTTTTATATAAGTGTGGATTCGAATCGATGCTACAATAGAAAATAATTGCTTCTTTGTTTTCTTTTCTATGAATTATTGATGAATTACTTCACTCTCCATACCATCGGGTATATATTTAATAGTGTTTCTTCCATTATTTATATTTATATCATGTCTATAAATTATGAGGGGAAATATCCCATTTATTCCTCGAATATTTACACATTGCAACTTGCTAAGGCTTTTACTAAAACTATACATGTTCTATTTATCTTAGAAAGGAGGCACTGTGAAGAATAATTCAGAACTATCACGATGCTTTTAGGCTTTTCTAAGATTAGCATATTTCACCAACTAAGTAGCTTAATGGATCTTTTTATCATATCCATTAAGCTTATTTAGAATTTTTCATTCTTATCATGAAAGAATTATCCAAATCTCATTTACCAATGAGATTTTTGTTTTGTATCCTTTGTCAAGTATCTCATATTTGAGTGTTTCATTCCCCAGTTACTGTGACCCCCTATGTTTATTTATTATTCAGTTTATTTATTTACATAATATATCCATGTCTTCAATAATTCATTACATCGATGGAGGGATATTACATTCTTCCCCCTTAAATTAACACCATCATCAGTGTGTATATTTCCAGTAATTACTCTTGTACTTAGTGCCAGATAGGTAGTCTATCATTTACTTTCTCACACCCAGGTAGATACATCAGAAGTATAATGTTTCTTTTACTACTTCAACCCAGATTGGATGTAATATATGAAGGCATACGACTAACAGTTTTCCTTCGTGTGCTACCTGCCACATTCATTGCAATCAATGGTGTGAGAGTTATCAATTACATATTCTTGAAGTATTGGTACATAGAATAAAAGATAACATCATAAACTTTAGTATGACTGGGAATTGATAAATTCCTCTTTTATACGTTGTTGACCCTGATTCTCCATATTGCATTGCCTTGTGTTTCTAATATCAAAAGGGATATTTACTTCTTGGTCAGTTTATGTGTTTCATATTATCACTTGTCTCTTGTAGTCCACCTACATTTGTAATCTCTATCTACATGTATTTCATGATATCAAAAATCTTAATGTAACATTATGACAATGTCCTAGATTTCTTTTCACTCATTCATTCACTTCTAGGTTTAGCAGTATGAGTGGGATCTATTGTGGAATATACCACTTACATAGAAAATAAAATTAGTAATAATTACCAGACTATTTACATCATTACATTTCATCACATTAACCCCACATCTTTGTACCTAATATGCCTCTATTAGGTGCATTCCAATGTGAAATAATAGTTTATGACTTCCAGCTCTATTTGCAACATGGATCTAGGCAAGTACATTGCAATCATTTTGTTACATATTTCAATAGCCTTCCATAACCAATGAAAATTATAAGGACCTTACCAATATAAATACTTAAGAAATATTTTTATACACATGATTTCATGGTAAACTATGAAAATTGTTTTCCCTGTGTATAACCATGAAGTATTTTTATTTTTTTATTTTTTTTTACATATATGGATTTAAGCATTGGTCCATTTATTCCCTCCGATATAAAGCTAATACTTTCTGCATCATTCCTGCACTTTCTTTCAATGGCTTAATGCTTGTTTTAGTCTCTTGAGCATTCATGTTACAATTTTATGTGTTATACTATCCTGTTCTGCTGGTATATAACATATTTAGTTAATCTTCCTCATATGTGGTTGTCTGTGTTACTATAAGGTCTCTTTAGTCAATCAATTTTTTTAGGTTATGAATTTCTAGATATGATATTCCACATATATCTCTTGAATAAAAACTTGGCATAATCCTTTATCATAGGGAATTTGAATCCCCAACCTCTATTTATGTCGCTTCTTTCTCAAGAAATATTTCAACAAAATCCTCCTCTCGCTCTTCAAACTATCCCACTATAGAGTATTTATTCATTATTACCTAAGGGTTCTCTTACTACATTTTATAACAGAAGCTGTATATACTTGTGGTTAAATAGATAATTACATCTTTAGTTGTGCATGATATCCCACTTCTATAAAAGTACATATTAGATTTGGACTATGCAATGAGATTCAACTTAAAGGAAAGCTTCCTTGGTATTATGTGATGTCTCTAGTGTGGATTGTGAGTTGCATGCTCGCCTATGAAGGCTTGTCTTCCTGTGTATTGTATGCTAGAGAAAATATGCTCCTTGAGGTTTACCTATTTACGAATAAGGTATAAGCATAATATTCCTATTCCATCTCCTCTTTTCACTCAGACTATGATCACCTGATATTCCCCATAGATTTGCATCTTATAGACTCTTTTATCCACTACCGCTTTAGAAAAAATTGATATAATTTTAAAAGAAAACAGTTTAGCCCAGTTGTATGTACTTTTGATCAAATTTATTTTGAACACAAATTTATGGTTAATCATGGCTTGTATTTCCATAATGATAGTAATTAACTTATTATGTAACATCCCATAGGAAGACTTGTCCAGTCCACATTTACTGTTTTGGATGTCGTGTTATATTCCAATCACATTTTCATGATGACAATATTATATTAGGTGAAATAAAGTATCTAAAAATATAGAATAGACTATTGATTCCACCATCGTCAACTATCAAATACTCTTGGACCCACCCCCCCCCCCCCCACACACCTATTTACTTAAATCAATCCTTCCTCCTGATCAAAATCAAAATCAGTTCTCCTTTAGCATATGTTGTAAGTTTTCTATGGTGGTTCAAGAGAACAAATATTCATATGCTTAAACTTAGTTAGATCACCCCACACTTATGATGTCTTATTGCAGATATTTATACTATTTTGTATACCATAGAAATGGGTGATCATTGGGAATGCAATATTTAGATATTATGGTAAATAAGGTAGGAAATCTCAAGAAAATGCGAAGGGATAGGAGGAATCCAACAATCCTTATTAATAAATGGAAACATGTATCATACAATGTTATACACATATTTATGTCATAACCATGTCATGTGTCACCCTATTAAATTTTGAAATTTACATTTCGTACTTATGCACCATTTTGCTAGTATGAGATAAGTTGTATAGCTTGTAAATTAGGGAAATTTTGTGGCAAAAGTTGAATAAAGTAATGCCTTGGAGACTCCATATCATATAATTTAAAATAGCAAAACCATTATTATAAGGCTAATGTGGCTGAAAATTATAAGAACTTCTTGAGTTCATATAGGATTGAACCTATTTTCTTAACTTTTTAGTTCCTTTTTCCTTTTATTTCTCTGGTTTATGAGTTAAAGTATTGAGAATAGGTATTTCTTAAGTACTAATATATCAATTCTTTCTTCTGTTAGAAACTTCAAAATATAAAATTGGAATTGCATTGTTCCTAAAACTCATTCCACTACTGGATAAAATGATCATCTAGATGTCGGCCTACAAGTTATAATAAAGCATTAATAGTTGCAGGGACCCATTTTAAAGACTACAAAAAAAATGTCTCTTGTGTGAGTGTATATTGTCTCCCTTTATAATTAGTGGCTTAAATTTTTCTATTCTAGATAGGCGATCCATTATTAAAGAATGGTTTCTTTTCAAATATTTCCTGGCATACTATTATACATATGGTAATTACCATAAAATATTTTCGAGTGATAGTAAACAATCTCTCTCTCTCTCTCTCTCTCTCTCTCTCTCTCGATATATATATATATATATATATATAGATATAGATATAGATATATATCCACTCTTCCCTTTATATTTGGCACAAATATTTTATTAGAATTTTAGTTGGGTCAATTGTATCAGTAGTTTTTGTTGCCAATTTTCTCGGTTACTTACTCATCACTTTCTTTGCCACTGGCTTAAGTGCCCAAAATAGCACGTTCATTTTCTCAACACTTGTTGTTTCCTACCATTTTTCTATAACCCATGTATTTGTTTTTCCAGCATTGTCTCGAACATCTCCAGGAAGATCAAATTTTCCCAACCCTTGTATGCACCTTCCCGTGTGTGTGTCCACACTAATTAATGAAGTCAAGTTATTTTCTTCTTTCAGCCATTACTCACATAAAATGCTATAGGTGGTGTTCCTTACTCAATCATGATTCCTAGTCAAGTTCACTTTACCATTCAACGGGTGGTTCAAAATGATATTATTATAATGATTCCATCAATCTTAATGTTTTGGAACCCATATAGGCCTAGTAATATAAGAGGTCCATGGAAGGTTGTCTCCGAAAAAAATTCCTAAAGCCATAGTAAGCACTTAGTAGGTGTATGTTATGTTAAAATAGTTATACGATATACAATCATTCTCAGTTTTATAACCTAGCCCATTAGGTCTGAGGGTTGAGCCTAAACTCTGATACCGCTTGTCATGTTCCCCATTTATCCCCCACAAAATAAATGCGGTTAATTTGATCAAATCTAATGTTTATCATTCCAATCCCTTTATTATAAACACAAACACACACACACACACATATATTGTTTACTATCCCTCGGAAATATTCTATGATAATTACCATATGTCTAATATTATTCCAGGAAATATTTGAAAAGAAACCATTCTTTAATTCTGGACCGCCCATCTAGAATAGAAACATTTAAGCTGCTAACTATAAAGGGGGACAATATACACTCACACAAGAGACATTTTTTTTGTTGTCTTTAAAATTGGTCCCTACAACTATTAATGCTTTATTATAACTTGTAGAGTGACATCTAGATGATCATTTTATCCAATAGTCGAAAGAGTTTTAGGAACAATGCAATTCCAATTTTATATTTTGTAGTTTCTAACAGAAGAAAGAATTGATATATTAGTACTTAAGAAATACCTATGCTCAATACTTTAACTCATAAACTAGAAAAATAAAAGGAAAAAAGACCTGAAAATTTAAGAAAATAGGTTCAATCCTATATGAACTCAAGAAGTTCTTATAATTTTCAGCTACATTAGCCTTATGGCAATGGTTTTGATATTTTAAATTATATGAGATGGAGTCTCCAAGGCATTACTTTATTCAACTTTTGCCACAAAATTTCCCCAAATTACAAGTTATACAACTTATCTCATATATATATATATATATATATATATATATATATATATATATATATATATATATATATATATATATATACATATATATACACATATACAGACATATATATACATATACATACATACATATATATATATACACACATACATACATATACATACATATACATATATATATATATATATATATATATATATATATATATATATATATATATATATATATAATTCATGTCTTTCAATTTTCCCAATTATCCTTTTTCCACGGTTTGAATCCTCATATTATTTATACTCCTTAGAAATGGGGAGTTTGGATACCCAACACATTCGAAATATTCATAAAGCCATAATTGATCCTATATTCCTACAGTGCATTCCCCTCACTAGCATGGTCCTTGAGTGTCACTTATTTCAATTCCTTTAATGTTAAAGCTCATAATCTATCACCCTTATAATTAAATGTTAATTTCTGAATGATGAGTGTTTTAACTATTGAGTAAGGGGCATAATTATCCACTTGCGATATCTCGAACCCTAGTCTAAAACCACTATATAAATTAATTAATAACCTATTTATTATTCCCCAATTCTTTTCCATATCAGAAGATAATAATGATTTATTTTTCTCGTGATATAATGTTATAAAGTCTTCTACCCTACTTGTTACACTAATTAGATGATATTCTACATGTATTATCACTTACCTTAGGCCAGATCAAATCTATAGTATTGCAGTATATAGGTTATTACTTTATTGATATAGGGATTTTTGATTCACTATTGAAATATATGTCCATATCCGTTATAATGTTGGTGGTATATTTAAGGTTTTCTACTTAAATACTTTCTTTTCATCAATACTCCCTAGTGCATTATCCTATATGATTGCATGTAGTTTCTATAACAATTATGGTGGTTACTTTTGGATTTATAGCCCATGAGAACATAAACTATAACCTTACTTATATCACCGCTTGATCCAAAATATTCAAATTATATTATCCTATCTGCAATGGCTTTTACTCGGTGTGTCATTAGCTTTTATAACATTATATGAGTTCTTTATTGAATGTTTCCGTTTAATGCTCCATGTCAAATTTGACCTTGGGAATAGAGTGAGCCAATTTCTTGATGCCACGTTGATACAGGTGGATATTGGTGGCCACCCACCTATTCCACTTAGACCTCTAGTCGGTTTCAATTGTTTCCTTGTTTATTTCAACATTTATTATTTTTAGCAGTTTTTCGGGTCCTAAGGCCATGGGAAAGGGCCCACAGAAAATACTATAGTACTCGGAGAGAAATGTCCAATAAGGTATCGCACGCATAAAATAGAGATAATGTAACAAATTTATGACCTCGGGAAGTTGGCTGCCCAACTAACCCCAATGGGGCCCACAAACTCTTGGTGTTACATCTCGTGAGGTTAGGGTTTTGGTTGTTTAGGGATTTCTTGTGTTTTTCAATAATTAATAGGCCCTTGAGCCTCATTGTAACACAATTCATAAGGATGTATCCGCCACATCTCGTCTTAGAGATAAGCTACCATTGCCTGAGCTAGTCTTGTTTCCATTATGTTTGTAAGCATATTTTAGTATTTGATATTAATGAAATGAATTGTTATTTCTATTGCATCTCTATAGTTATGGTTATATAGTTGATTTGTTGCATTGTTGTTTAAGTTCGGATCATTGGTATTAGAGTGGTGTACTCTTTCTCTTGTTTTCTTTGCATGTCTACAATGAGACAGGATATAAGGAGTTAGGGCTCGAACTAGTCAAACCTTTGCAATACCAACCCGTGATGGAACATAAGAAAGATGATGGGGTAGGAGATCCTTTCAAAATATTTCTCGAAGAAGCGCTCGAGTGAAAAAGGAACACAATGATGGACAACTTTGCCTAGATCCTTCAACGGCTACCCAAAGACAATGCATCTACTTTTGGCAGCTACTCTAGAACTGCCGCACCCTTTCAAGTACAAGTTAACTTTGACATCCTCATATTTGTAGGTCAAATAGATGCAAACACTGTAGATATATGGTTAAATTTGCTAGAAGGATATTTTTCTATTCATGATTTTCCAGTCGGGAAAATATTACTTTTTCACTTTTCAAAGTCGCCCCCCACGTCAAGGACTGGTGGAAACCCTACTGTGAGAAGAAAGATGAAAGTACACCCTCACTGTTTTCAGTCGTACCCACTTGAAATTTGTTCTGAGATGCCACTAAGGAGCAGTACTACCGTATTGAGAGCTATGAGGATAAATACGTAAAGTGGACCATGTTTCAGTAGGGAAGAGACCAGGACGTGTTGGAGTTTACCAATGTTTTCCATACCCTTCGCACAAAGTTTGGTATCAAGGATCCTGAGAAAAAAATGGTACTCAAGTATCGCGACTTGCTACATAAGTACATCTAAGATGAGATGAAGTTCTTGGACATCTCCTAGCTCGGTATGATGTACTGGTATGGTGTCAAGTTTGAGTAGAAGTTTAAACAGAAAAAGTGAGATTTTGGAGCCACGAATCCGAAGGAAGGGAAAGGCGCGCCCAGACCATAGAGTAAAGGGAAAATCCAAGGTGGGGTGACCCAATATAACCCACCAAAGCTAAAAGAAAAGAAAAACACCATGAAGAAAAAGAAGGACATAAGAAAGTGGTGTGAATTCCATAAGAGCTCCACTCACAACACAAGTGAGTGTCGACCCAAGAAGTCACTGCTCGCCGAGCTGAAGGCTTTCGAGTCAGCCACATGTTCTGAATCTAAGTCAGAACTTGAGAATGTTAATAAAAAAGGGAAGTAGATTATTGATGCAGAGCCCAATTCCACTATGGCCACCACCAAGATCCAGAAGATTGAGCCTAAATATCGAGAAAAGGGGGAACACCTATTCAACTCACATATGCATGTTAAGAGTTCTCTACTACAGTTCATTGTCGACAGTGAGGGCCAAAAGAACCTCATTTCAGTAGAGATCGTGAAGTGGATGGGCCTATCGACTACAGTATATCTGCAATCATACACCATCGGGTGGCTTCACCAAGGACGATATCTCCATGTTAGCCAACAGTGCCACCTTCCCTACAACATCAAGCCCTTCACGGATGAGGTATTATGTGATGTTGCTCCTCTTGAATTTTGTGATGTATTATTAGGAAAACCATACTTATGGAAGCGACATGATGTATATGAGTCTAGAACTTGCTCTATTATTATTTCTTTGGGTATTAAGTTATACAGGATACCGGAGGTAGCTGCATCTACTGCCATCTCCTTGATCTCATCCCAAAAATGCAGCAAGGTCATCTCTCAGACTAGGAATTTTGTTTTCTTTATGATTCAACCTCAATGTAAGGGGAAGGTCTTAGCTACATCCATGGACCCTGGGAAGGCTTCCTCCAAGCAGTACAAGCAGGTGGATACGGTCATGGAAGAAAATACAGACATCTTCTCCTCACCCACAGAGGTACCCTTGTATTTTCAGGTCAAGTATTCGATCGATCTAACTCTCGGAGCACCTCTACCTAGCGGGCCAATTATCGTCGCTCCATTACGGAAAATGAAGAGATCAGGTGGTAAATCTAGGAGTTGCTGCAAAAAGGGCACATCTAACCAATCCCCTTGCCTCTTGGAAGTCCGATTGTACTTGTACAGAAGAAGGATTGGACTTGGGGGCTCTTCATTGATTATCGGGCATTAAAAAAAATCATTGTCGGGAATAGGTATCCAATCCCATGGATTGATGACTTGCTGGACCAACTTAAAGGGGCCAAGTATTTCAGCAAGATCAATCTGAAGTCTGGTTATCACTAGGTTCCAATATAGCTCATATATGTATGGAAGATCACCTTTAAATCCAAGCAACCCCTTATTGAATGGTTGGTTATGCCCTTCGGGTTGACAAATTCCACTGCTACTTTTATGAGGCTAATAGATGACATATTGTGGCCCTTCACCAATTGGTTCATGGTGGTTTATCTGGATGACATTCTGATCTTCAACAAGAGTTGGGAAGAACACTTGCAACACATTCAACATGTCCTTCAAACCCTTAGGCAACAAAAACAGTGTGCCAACTTGGATGAATGCACCTTTGGCATGAGCCAGGTCCAATAATTGGGTTACATCATAGATGAGCATGGCATGCATGTGGACCTGAGTAAGATCCAAGTCATTCGGGATTGGTCATCCCTGACCACTCTAACGAAGCTTCCAAACTTTTTGGGCATTGCAAATTTTTATCGAAGTTTCATGTTGGGATTCTCCCATATTACTTGGCCTTTGAGTCATATTACTAAGGGCGGGGAAAAAGAAAAATTTTCCTGGTCCGAATCCCAATAGAGGGCCTTCGTTGAGTTGAAGCACCACCTTGCTCTGCACTGGTACTCACACTCCTAGACCTGCAGCAACCATTTGAATTGAGACATATGCCTCTGACTACGCTATTGGTGCAATCCTCACCCAACATTGGCATCGAGTGGCCTATCATAGTGATACACTCACTGATACAATTCAGCATTACCCCACCTATGATAAAGAGATGTATTCCATTGTGCAGGCTTGCCGACAGTGGAAGCACTATATTCTAGGGAAGGAGATAGTCATCCAAACTGATCAAGGACCCCTTTAGTTTATATAGACACAGGGGAAGTTGCAGGATGATCACCTTCAAAGTGGTCTACATATCTGCAACAATTCCACTTGAACATTAAATTTAAAAAGGACAGCACTAATCATGTTACAAACTGCCTCATATGACCCCCAGTTGCAGCACCGACTACTATTCCAACTCCTGTGGTCATGAGATCTCTAGATGGACGCACCTATACAAAAGTGATCCAGATTTTTCCTCCACATATCATATGCTAGTAGATGGAAATAAAGTTCGTGACTCCCACCTCCAGGATGCATTATTATCCTACCTGGGCCACCTTTGTGTTCATTCAAGTGAGCATGCCAAGATGATTTGGGAGGCGCACTATAGTTGGGTCGCGAGACACTTTGGTGTGCAGAAAAATATGGTTGTCCTACAAAAGTACTTTTATTGGCCGAAACTCTAATTGGATGTTGGGAAATGTATCAAATCCTGCACTCCCTATGCCATTTTCAAGACAACCATCAAAAAACAATGTTTTTACACTCCTCTGCATACTCCCATCTAGCCATGGGAATCCATATCCATGGACTATATGGTTGGCCTCCCTTCTGCTAAGCATGGTAATGATGGTGTATTTGTGGTCATGGACATATTTTCTATGATGGCTACATGTGCAGCTTGCAAGAAGAGTATCACCACACAAGACACTGCCAAACTCTTCTTTTAATGAGTATGGGTACATTTTTGGATCCCGTAGACCATTATATCATATCAAAAAGGGTTCCTGAGCACATTCTGTTCAAGCCTCTGGACAATATTGGACACCAAGCTCAACAAGTCGATTTCCTTCAATCCCCGGACTGATGGCCAGGCAGAGGTCATCGATAGGATGATAGCTCACGTACTCTTCATGTACAACTCCAAGCATCCTTGGACATGGGATGAGAGTCTTCCATATGTGCATCAAAGGTATAGTAGAGCTCACCATAGCTCGATTGGTCGTAGTCCCCTTCAAGTGGGTCTAGGATTTCAACCATTGTGTCTAATTGATGTTGCCATGCCTCACACGACTACACAAACATAATTCACACATGTATTGTCTGAGGTTGATAAAGTGACTAGATTTATTGAAAGCATCCAACACATCCTCCAGCAGGTTCATGACATCCTGGAGAAGTCAAATTCCAAGTACAACCAGCGACATGATGAACATATGGTGCCACACAAATATCAAGTGGGCGACAAAGTTGGTTGCATTTACAGAAAGAACGACTTACTGGATCCCATCAGAAGTTTAGACCACTATGATATGGTCCTTACAAAATTACTAAGGATGTGGGAGACAATGATTTTTAGCTCAACATTCCCCCATTCCTTGTCCTTCACCCAAAGTTCAATGTGGACCGCCTTCAGCCATACTTCCCATCATTACTGGACACATAAGACATTGTAGAACAACTCACACCAAAAGAGTTAAACCCAAACTCCATGGAACAAGCCACAAATGATTAGATTATGGAAATGCGGGCCAACACAAGATCCAACTATATTAGGTTTTCAAAGTTCGCCAACTCCTGCACCAAGGCAAGTGGCTCACCAGGGGCCAGGTTCAACAGAAACTTCCTCATCTCATGGAAGCTCTCAACGCAATGGGGAACATTTCTTCCTAAGGGGGGACAAATTATCCAAGTGGATATTGGTTGCCATGCACCTATTCAACTTAGACCTCCAGTTGGCCTTGTTTATTTCAATGTTTACTATTTTTAGGATTTTTTCAGGTGCTGAACTTTTGGAGCAGTTTTGACCCCCTAAATGGTGTTTTTGAGGTCTGTCGCAAGCCCATTTTTGCCAAAAAATCCTTTAGTACTCGAATAGGACTTTCCAGCAAGGTATCGTACACACCAAACAAACATAATATGAAAAAGTGATGACCCAGGAAGTTGGCTATCCAACTAACCCTAATGGGGCCCACAAACACTTGGTGTTACATCTCCTTGGGTTAGGTTTTCGGTTTTTTGGGTTTTCTAATGTTTTTTAATAATAAATAAGCCCTTGAGGCTCATTGTAACATAGTTTAGAGGCATGTATCCACCACATCTCTTCTCAAAGACAAGATACCATTGTCTGAGCTAGTCTTGTTTCCATTATGTTTGTAATCATATTTTAATATTTGATATTAATGAAATGAAGTGTTATTTCTGCTGCATCTCTGTATTTTTGGTTATACCGATAATCTGTTGTGTTAATGTTTAATTTTAGATCACACGTACCTCCCCATCACATGGAGTACAGCTGGTTCTCAGGTTAAGTTTTACGGCTGAGATGACTTGTGGGTTGATCGATAGAAAAGATCACCCTATCCAAACCCTAAATCATTTCCTCTATAGATCGTCAAACATTTCACCACGATTGTCACCATTCTTGTGTGCCCAATGGCCTCCTAGGATGTGTCGTCTGTTTCAGTCAAGACCAACCTTCTCATGGCCTACATAGATTTTATGGAAATGAAGTGAACATGTTACCCACATATTTGGCTCTTCCTCAATGAATCCAGGTAACATAAAAGTACCATCTCTTTGTAACTACTAGCTTTTTCCAGGGTTTATATATGTATTCTCATTAATAATCCTTTTTTTGTGACCTTGTGATGGATTCTATTGTAGGTATGTTGCTTTTCTCCTTTAATCGAGTGATTATAGGTTCAATCTCATTCCATATCATGCTTCCTTCAGGTAATCTAGTTCCATATCATTTTTTTCTCATGTTATCTATTGGTTCTGCAAGCACTTTATCTGTTGATTTTTTGGTATATCAACCACTGTAAGGCCTTTCTCTCGTTATGTAGGGTTTTCAAAGAAAGTAATGAGTTTGGACTCTATTCGAGCTCATTCGGTGATTTCCACTCACTATTGTTCATGGTATGATGACATCCTCTATTTAGCTTACCCCATTTTGGATTTCTGTCATTTTCTTTAAGCCGAAATTAACCCACAACTTTTTAAGTATTTTTATTTTCTGTATTTCTGGTTTTATAACAGAATTCCAGGACGTGGACACTTGGTTTCTCTTTTGGTTCTAACATGGTTATGAAATTCATCCACAAGGGTACATCGAATGGTTTATACTCCATAGAGTCTGATGAGGTGAGGTGTAATTTTATTTCACAGGGTTCAACCATCAACTTACTCGACAACTGCCTATGGAGAGGGAATGTAAGCTTGTTTTAGTTATCTCTTAAAATAGATTAATATAATCCATTGTTCTTGGTTTAGTTATTTCTTCTTTGTAGCTTTTCCTTATTGAGTTGTGGCATACGATGTCTAACAAAGGAAAGGAGTGTGTCAAAATTTGGGGTGCTCCTCCTTCCAAAATTTTATCTCGAAGTATTTTCAGCCCACAATTCATCGATTTCTCTATGAGAGGATAATATTCTATACCCACCCATTAATTTCTGGATACATGGATAACAAGCTTAAAGCGAATTCAAACTAATGTTTTCTCTCCCTGCAACCCCTCTACATATGGAAAAATTCTATACCCCCGACATGCATACCTATGGCAAGTAAGTTTCCTGTTTATTTAATTTAGTTTATGATTGGGGGACCCTGCACTGAGATTAATTTTTTTCTTTCCACTTGTTTTTATCCCTCTTACACAGGTCGGTTGCACCTAGTTTCTGGGTTGGTTAGACGCCATCCTTTCATTTCAACTAAGATTTCCTTCATTAACAATGGCTCACACAACTACAAGTCGGTGCGTCGTGGCTATCTTCATGAAGCATGTTCACAATGGTGTGTCAAAGTAGAATTTTTGTCTGTTGTATATTTCTCATGGTCTTTGGTTACAATCTTTCAACAGCCTAGTCATGGGCACAGTTTTCCTATTCTAAGAGTAACATTGGTGTCTTTTTTTATAGTTATATACACGACACTTAAATTCCTTTATCTAAACTTGATATAGACTTCTTATTAAGGATAATACTCTATCTAATATACATTGTTTCTCTTAACTTCTCCTACTATAAAGATAATTTCTTATAAATATTGATATGTTTTTCTTTTCAAATTTGTTATTTTCCATGTCGCATCCATACTTCAAAATAATATGTTTTGTTTGAATCTATGTAATTGCATACTCGTCCTTAGAGAATTTTTGGTATAGGTGTGGATTTGAATCGGTGCTACAACATAAAATAATTGCTTCTCTGTTTTTTTCTATGAATTATTGAGGAATTACTTCACTCTCCGCACCACCAGGTATATATTTAATAACATTTTTTCTGTTCGTTATCTTTATATCCTAGCTATAAATTATGAGGGGAAATATCCCATTTCTTCCTGGAAGATTCATACCTTGTAACTTGCTAAGGATTTTTCTAAAAGTATACATGGTCTATTTATCTCAGAAAGGAGTCACTTCGAAGAATAATTCAAAACTATCGATTAAAATTTCTTACATAGTCATTGCCAAGTTTTCTTACTCAATTTCCCAATCATCACATTTAAGGCTCATGAAATCATCCAAATGTGTTCCTAGGCTAGTCCGTTCTATTTTGGTTAATGTTGTCAAGTTTCAGTTTTGATCTATTTATGTTATCACTGTACTTGGGAGCATTTCTATTACAGGGAATAGCAAGTTTACATCCCTATAAGTACTACCGATAACCCAATTCTATTACAAAGTCCTTTTCTCTTTAATATCTCCCATCCTTACAAATAATTTTAACCATACATCTAATTATTACATCTACATTTTGGGTTATAGTCAATAGCATCACTAGAATAAAGGCATGCATCGTAGCAAAATAATCTGAAAAGTCTTATAACATATTACTACTCTAGAAGACCTCTTATGTATCTTCAGAATGGTAAAACAAAATTTTCAACAATAGTCACTTCCCAATCTCAGAGTATAACAGTCTTTTACATACTTTAGAAAACAACAATTAAGCAGCTAGCAGTGCTATCATTTTATTTAGATATTTACTAGAGCATTTCGTATGTATCTAATTATTCATAATAAAGATATAAGTGTGAAGATAGTAATATAACTAAAATAAAATAACATAGTGGAGATATTACAATCAGATTTACTGACGAAAAATCAATTGAGCTGTCAATTGGGAACCTCGAACTGTATTCCTCTAGTTCACCCCATTGCTCAGATAATCTTTCCATGTTTTAAAAAATGTCTGTTGATCCCTTCCTTAGGTATTTAATACCTTTCTTTCATGATAAAGTTTCCTTTAGCGACATGTCACTTTTGTGGACCATTTTTATCCACTTGCCTAGACTTTTCCATAAAATCCTGTCTTTCTTTCCCGCAGTGCTTTTAGGTTTTTCTAAGCTTAGCATCTTTCTCTAGCTAATCAGCTTAATGGATCTTTCTCTCCCACCCATTAATATTTTCTATAATTCATTCTAGGATTATTATCATGAATGAATTATCCAAATCTCATTTACCAATGAGATTTTTGTTTTATCTCCTTTAGAAAGTATCTTATATTTGAGCGTTTCATTCCCGAGTGCTTCCGACCCCACTTTGTTTATTTATTATTAAAATTATTTATTTACATAATATGTACATGTCTTGATTCATTCATTACATCCACATAGGAATATTACAATACTAGTTTGTTTAATTGACTGGACAAAGTGGGATTTTTCCTTGGGTAGTGAGGGACCATATACATTTGAGAGGAAGTAGGTTTCATCTAAGCCAGTGTGTTAGAATTGGATAGTAAGAATTGTCGAAGTGGAAAACATGTTGAGTATAGACACTTCTCGGGAATTCTAAATAATGGCTAGGCCTATAAATTGACCTTGAGCATCATGGGCTATTGATTGACAGCTATGACACCATTTTCTTGTCATTTTATTAATAAATTCAATAAAAGATTAGTTTCCTAAATCATCATAAATATAGGATGTTCATAAAACCACTTTTCTTTGAGAAGCATTTACTTGCCTTTGCACTTGAGGCATCTAACATTGCAAAATATGATCTTCTGAAATTAAATTCATATCCTTATCATTCTAAGGTTTAGCTATGCCCTTGATATTTAAATTATCTATATGCATTTCCCTTTTTATTACAGTAGTGGATACTTGAGCACTTTCAAGCTTTAACAAATCCCAATAATTGGGGATTAGGGGTTCTGAAGGTTGAGCTTAAGGGTCAATTTCTAGATCAGGTAGAATGGAAGAATTTGACATGTCTACATTTGAGGGAAGAGAGATGACTGCAGGATGAAGGTTCTAAGGAGAAGAGAGTGGGTTAAAACTATTATTAGTGGGAATAAGCTTTACAAAGTGATGTTTATGGGGGAGGGGGTTCTTGGGATCACAACACCTATTCCTAGGCTTAGAAAATATAACCATATCTATAGCAATGGTTAATTCCAAACTTGTATTGGATGAAACTACAAATAGATATTTTCATACTCATGGAATATTCTACAATGGAACAAGATGTGCTCATAATCCATGTTTTTGTTTTTACGAATCTCATCTTGATAATATATATGGGTTGACTTAGGGAGAGTTTCTGAGATGTTCATGTCAAGAAATTTCAACATAAAAGTGTCCATGAAATTTTCATGTGATTTCCATGTCATAATATGTAAACCAATCAAAATAATTTAAATTTAAAAAGAACTACATGTAAATATTTTGAAGGGAAAATAAGAAAAACGACTTTTTTTTAAATTGTATTTTTTACTTATGTGCTTACATATTTACTCAAATTTCAAGTGTAGACACTCGTTGGATGCGAAATTAAATTCCACATCCAACGAGTAAAAATTATGCATGCTTTTCAAAAGGACCACATCAATAAAACTTCAAGATACATTTAAAAAGTGTGTTCAACACATTTTTTTTATGTATCTTCATTTTTTATCAATGTGGGTCTTCTCAAAAGTATACATAATGGGTACTCTTTGGATTTGAAATTTAGTTCCACATATAACAAGTGTCTACACTTGAAATTTGAGCAAACCTATAAAGAGATAAACCAAAAATACAATAAAAAAAATAGTTTTCTTATTTTCCATCCAAAATTCATAACTCTTATTTTATTATTTTAACTATTATTTTATTAATTTTCCTTAGGAGGCCACGTTTAGGTTGAAATTTCCTCTAATGAAACAAAAATTCAAGCACATGAAATGTATTTGATCTTTTTGGTGGCTTATAAGGAATTCACAAAGTGTTCAAGGGAATTACCAATTCCAACCAATATATATTCATCCCAGAATTCCTACGATAGGGAGTACATTCAGATCTAGACTGAGGAATACTGTGAAATCCTCTTTACCTAGGATGAATATCTCAATCCAAAGTTTGAGATATTGACTTGTAGAGTTGAACAAGTATGGAATGTATTAAAAAACATGCATGATATTCTATTGTACCAAAGAAGATGGTGAAAAATAATTTGGCTCCCAATTCCATCTTGATTTGCCCCTCGAGTTTCCAACTTTGTTGTACCCAATAGGAAATGTATTTCTTCAAGGGAAAATTAGCTAGGAATTTATCAATCAAGGCATGATATTGCATGTATTATACGTAATCTCTCCAATGTAGTTGGATTGAACTTTAAATTTGGCTATATAATGTTCCTTTTGGAATGAAACTTCCTAGCAATCATTTATTGGATGAGGTTTTAGGAGGTGGGATTTTATGGTTAAAAACATTGGGTTTTTAGTAGAAATGTTGGGGTTAGAGGTAGAGGGATGGCTAAAGTAGTTGTAGCCAGCAATGACCTAGCTATAGAAGGGAACCCCACCCCCCATTGGTTTTGGCCATTGAAGGAGGAGGGTGTAGTTGTAGCAAGAATGACGACGATCGCCACACCTATGGTTTTTCCCCAAATTTTCATATTTGTTAATAAGCATACAAGTGAAAAATAAAAATAAAAACCAATAATATGATATAATAACACTAACAATATATAAAATAATATTATAATATTAGTTATATATATTACCTTAACTAATAAAAACGTATATTAACTATATTATAACTATAACTATATAAAAAGAATATATTATAATAGTTATAATATAATAACATATAAATATAATTATTATTATTATATTACATGATAAAAAAAATTGTAAGTCGGTACAAAATTTTCCATTAATAATATAAGTTTATATTGAGAGCTTGATTATCAAAAATATCGGAGTGAAAAACTCTAACCAGATATCTCAAGAGAGCATCAGAGCCACCAAAAACAAGATAGCACTAAACTAAACCATCATCATTGTTTTACAAAAACATCATTGAAATCATAAAATATATGTTCCCTTAGAGAAATTTGGATTGAAAATGTAAAAAATTTAACTGGGGATGCCATAATACACACACACAAAAATCCAGGACAATCAAGCTTCTGGTAACTAGGTTGATACCATGTTGTCCACTGGAGCCACTAGTGCACCATTAACATTGAGACAAACCAAAACTGAACCCTATGAGAGAAAACATCTCCTTTTTTGAAATGACCACCAGAGAAAGTGAAGCCCCTTTAGCTAGTGGGCCAATGTTGGGAGGTAGAGATATGTTGATGAGTTGAGCATCAATTACTTCAAGAGTATTGACAAGGTCATCAGAATCAGAGCTTGAATCAAAGACTACATTCTTTTCCACCCATTATCGTCATATGAGTATATCATCCAAACAATAGAAAACAATTTGAAGGAGTCATTTAATGCCTTCTTGAGCTACAAAAGGTTTATAACTTTCCACCTCTTTGCCAGGGAGCACCAGGAAAAATAAGTCGTTCAACTGTTGATGACTTGCAAAGGAGTGTAGAAAGTGAAATCTTGTTCGTTGAAATTTCCCAAGGTTAGGACTGCATTTAAAATGGTGATTACCCACCTATGAATATTAAAAATAGGCTTTACCACAAAATTACCATGATTCAAGGTGTTGAATCTCTCTTTTGATCTCTAGAGGAACTAAGTCAAACAATGTTTCTACCAAGTTCTAGCCGAAAAGATATCTAGACTCAGAATTGGAACTACTACTATCACCTCCCCGTCGACTTGGCATTCCCTGATGAGGTGGCATAATGAGATGAAAGTGCACAAGATTTTAAATTTGTTGACTAACCTTTAAATAGACCCAAAGCATTAAAAACAAATTAATAGAGTAATAAGTAGTAGTGCTATGAATGAGGACTATATCATCCCCAACACCCACCAAGTAAAATACTAAGCAATTCTTATAATATTTGAAACCATTATCGGATGTAAATCCAAGCATGATTAAAAATTCTACCAAGTATGAAGAGAAGCGAAAAATGTGAGAAATAACTCTCAGAAGTTTGGAGAACTAGTATCCTTTCATATAAACAAATTGAAACAATAAAATTACCCACAAAGTACCCTAACTAAGCTTCCTTACATAGAGACTAAGTTTTGCTACCAGATTGGAGACAAGGAATTTGGTTGCAATAATTTATCTCAAACAAGCGGCCTACATGATACCCAAAAAGAGACATAGCAATGATAAACAAGACTTTAGTAATAGACATTAGCATTACACAATGTTGTTGAAAATTGGGCATGTGAAGCCATAATATTTCCCATTGTAACCTAAGAGATACTGAAATTAAGCCTATGAAACCTTGATAAAGAACACAAACAAAACTAGATTAAAAGGTTCCCAGATACCACAATCCACGTATACCACAACCGTAAATTAAAAGAGATGCTTGGAAAGTATATTAATTGGAGCATCGAAGAAGGAAGAAAGAGCACCAACTCAAATACAGGCCTGAGCTTGCGCTGTGCAAGAAGAGGATGAAAATCATTGATGTCCTTCAAAGCTTCCAAGGACCTTGAAATAGGAATGGTGAAAAATCCCAATTCCCTCCTCTGGGTGAGCGTATACCAGGACACCTAGAGATGGCTTCAAATACCCCCAGTACATTGTACCAAACATCACATGATAAAATCTAGTTTAATCACCATAAATCCGTTCTACTTCTCTCAAAAACCCAATGTACGCATTCTACTCTATGATACTTATTAAAATTTATATAAATTATATTATATATTTAATTAATTATCATTAACTATATAATACTGTTATAGGCCATTTTTTCACATTTGATCAATATGCCTTCAAATGGGACCTATTCACATCCTTCAAGATATTGTCATCATACTTACACAAAGCCCTAAGCATGACTCTTCCTAGTCCCTAAGTTTCTGCCCTTAAAATCCATTTTAGTTATTTTAGGGACCAACGCACCTTGCATAACTATGGGGGTGCATTGATTGCTGAAATTTAGGAAAAATAAAAAGATTTCTCAAGCTTCCTCTTCCAAAAGCTTCTAGAGGTTGTTTCAACCATTTACCTTAGATAAAATTTTGAATCCTATTTGATTCCACCTTGGAGAAATCACCACCTTATCCCTTGAGCGCATCCTACACTTTTGGATCTCAAGCCTAGATTAGTAAATGGATACTAATTCATGAACTACCACTCCTTCCTATATATTTACCTCATTCAACAAGCATCTGGTTGGTTGTTGTTGGATTTTGGAGAGTCATTATACCCTTACGATGCTAATGTGAGAGATATAATTCCATGCATTAGGGTGATTACAGGTGCACTTTATGATAAGGAAAAGATAAGTCAACTTGGAGGAGCTCTCTTACTGGATCAACATCTACTTTTTGTTGTAACTCACTCCATTCCCATTAATGCGAAGAGTTACTTGTTTTTCTATATATGATGTTATGGTTTCGTAAAGTCCAATACCATGTTGATCTATTTAATAAAGTGATTAGATGATGTTGTATAGATTATGCGGATCGTTGGCTTGCGTTATCTGGCTATGAAGGTTCTAATTATAGCTATCAGATCTAGGATTGGAGCATTCAAGTGGATGAAGGAGCATAGCATATGAAAGATTTCAGGCAGGCTTCATCCAATTATCTATTTATTTTAAGGAAAAAATTTGTCCCTTTTTCTTTCTCTTGTTTTAAGTCGGTACATGAGGCATAGGGAAGATACTTCTATACCTAGTGGAGTTTCCAAATTTATTATGGTGAGGTGCATCTCTTTGTATTTTTTCCTCAACTACTTAGCAAGCTTTAGGTTCTCCGCAGCTTATTCCCATCACCCAGAATCTGTTGGCCTTTAACATAGGAACCAGTCAACCATTAGGGATCCTTCCTAAGTTTCCTATTACTTTAGGAGGAAAGACTATCTATATTGATGTGGTGTTAGTCCAAGCCACTTTGGATTTTTACTTACTCCTTGGGTGTGACTATGTGTATGTCATGGGAGCTCTTGTCTCTTATTTTTTTCATGTGACATGTTTCCCACATGAAGGAAGAATCATGACATGTTTCCCTAAATGTTCCTTATATGTAAGTGGTATCTTCCCCACCACAGGTTAACTATGTGGAAACATGTTCCATACCAGCATCTACTAATGATCTAGTAGGTGATGTAGTGCATCATGTACTAGGGTCATTGGATCTTGATCTTTCCATTAGATCCCTTTATATGTATCCCTTCTAGAGAATTATTCTCCCATTTGATGATAACCTCTTGGAAGTTATGGCCTTATACAGGTCATGAGAAAATTTCTTTCCCTATGTCAAGCTCGTTAAAAAATGGAACAAGGTCATGAGAAAAGTTAATTTTCTTGCGTCAAGCTCATTAAAAAATTAAACAAGGTCATAAAGAAGAGTTCCTTTACTTCTGTAAAGCTCATTAAAAAATGAAACAATCTCTTATCAGGATAACTATTTTAATATGTCAACCTTGTTAAAAAATTAAATATGTTACTAGGAGCATAATTTCCTCTACGTTATTTTTCTATGTCAAGCTCGTTAAAAAATGAAATAGATCCCCTTCCAAATTGAGTCTTTTATTAGATCTCGTAAATTCATTGTCAATTCCTACACTTGATCTCATAAATCAACCTTCATTCCATCCACCGGTTGGTAACCGATAATCTACTTAGGTGAATGAAATGAAGTTTGGGGGGCATGTACATTGAATTGATTCATTATGATGGGAGTAAGAAAACTTATCTCAAGAAAACTTTTTCCCTATGTTTCAAGCTTTTCTAAAAATGAAACCAATTCCAAGCATAGTTTTCTCATGTTTCAAGCCTATGAAAAAATGAAACTATCTTCAAGTATTCTCAATCATAGTTTCCCATGTTTTAAGCTTATGTAAAAAAATAAACAATTCTCATCCTATCTCTCATGATTGCCATTTTTTATTAGTCTATTTTTCTCAGATGAGCCTTGGTTTTTATCATTCCATCATCACCATCTTCTTGGCCAATCATATGCTTTCAATTGGTTTTTACCCTTTCATGGGGAACAACTGTAATGAGTGATCGTATTAACCAATCTCTTAACCTCTACTTGTTTTGAGAAGTTGCATCATAACTAGAACCAATTGTTAACCTTTCATACCACATGTTCCTCCAGGAGGAGTTCCCTTTTAGCTCTTTTTGGACTCCCAAAATATGACAAGATTGTCGGGCACTTGTCTTTACAAACTCGTTAAAGTAAATGAAGAGACGTATACTCAGTATAAGTTTAACCATTTTCCAAATTGAGATGGACTACTTATGAAAAATGAATACCATAGTCGAACATGGCTAAGAGGTTTTCTTGAGTATTATTTTTTGCCTTTTCAGACCTAAGGGACTATTTACGAAAAGGAACATTCGGAGTTTTCCTTTTCACCTCTTTTTCAAACTCTCTATGTTGGGTCCCTATAATACTAGTGATTACCCCATTACTATTATAGTTATACCCCTTATTAATATTGTTGTGCCCCTATTGCCCCCATATTGTTATTACTGTGCCCCATAGAATCCCTCTATTGTTATTTTTGTGGCTTTATATTATTATTGTTAGGTCAGCTAGATTATATTGTGACTCCTTAGACTCCTATATATAGAAAGGAGGTTTCGTCATTTGAATCATAAAATAATTGTTCATTTATGTAATGTAAAGGAGGTTTCCCCTCGAAGAGGCTAAATTCTAAGGCACTGATCTATCTTTTCTTGAGCTGGTTTCATAACATTTGTATCAGAGCTTTGGATTCTAGGGTTTCGCTGCTCCAAACAGGTCATCGTGGCATTTTTGCTATAACTTTTTTTCTGCGATGTTTTGAGAAGTTTCAAAAAAACCCATTTGAGAAGAAATCACGCTGAACCTCGCGTCTGAATTTCAGAGGTTTTCGCGGTATATTTGCGGAGATATGATCTGAGGAAGTTGGTCTTTTTGCAGACTCATAAATTACATTCCAAATAGGTGACCTGGGGAAAATCGTCATAACTTTCTCTCTAGGGATCGGATTGAAATTTCGTAAGAAGGTACAGAAAGAGGACAGAATGTAGTTTTTGGCTTGCGTTATCTGGCTATGAAGGTTCTAATTATAGCTATCAGATCTAGGATTGGATCATTCAAGTTGATGAAGGAGCATAGCATATGAAAGATTTCAGGCAGGCTTCATCCAATTATCTATTTATTTTAAGGAAAAAATGTGTCCCTTTTTCTTTCTCTTGTTTTAAGTCAGTACATGAGGCATAGGGAAGATACTTCTATACCTAGTGGAGTTTCCAAATCTTTATGGTGAGGTGCATCTCTTTGTATTTTTTTCCTCAACTACTTAGCAAGCTTTAGGTTCTCTGCAGCTTATTCCCATCACCCAGAATCTGTTGGCCTTTAACATAGGAACCAGTCAACCATTAGGGATCATTCCTAAGTTTCCTATTACTTTAGGAGGAAAGACTATCTATATTGATGTGGTGTTAGTCCAAGCCACTTTGGATTTTTACTTACTCCTTGGGTGTGACTATGTGTATGTCATGGGAGCTCTTGTCTCTTATTTTTTTCATGTGACATGTTTCCCACATGAAGGAAGAGTCATGACATGTTTCCCTAAATGTTCTTTATATTTAAGTGGTATCTTCCCCACCACAGGTTAACTATGTGGAAACATGTTCCATACCAGCATCTACTAATGATCTAGTAGGTGATGTAGTGCATCATGTACTAGGGGCATTGGAGCTTGATCTTTCCATTAGATCCCTTTATATGTATCCCTTCTAGAGCATTATTCTCCCATTTGATGATAACCTCTTGGAAGCTATGGCCTTATACAGGTCATGAGCAAAGTTCTTTCCCTATGTCAAGCTCATTAAAAAATGGAACAAGGTCATGAGAAAAGTTAATTTTCTTGTGTCAAGCTCATTAAAAAAATTAAACAAGGTCATAAAGAAGAGTTCCTTTTCTTCTGTCAAGCTCATTAAAAAATGAAACAATCTCTTATCAAGATAACTATTTTAATATGTCAACCTGTTAAAAAATTAAATATGTTACTAGGAGCATAATTTCCTCTACGTTATTTTTTGTGTCAAGCTCGTTAAAAAATGAAATAGATCCCCTTCCAAATTGAGTCTTTTATTAGATCTCGTAAATTCATTGTCAATTCCTTCACTTGATCTCATAAATCAACCTTCATTCCATCCACCGGTTGGTAACCGGTAATCTACTTAGGTGAATGAAATGAAGTTTGGGGGGCATGTACCTTGAATTGATTCATTATGATGGGAGTAAGAAAACTTATCTCAAGAAAAGTTTTTCCCTATGTTTCAAGCTTTTCTAAAAATGAAACCAATTCCAAGCATAGTTTTCTCATGTTTCAAACCTGTGAAAAAATGAAACTATCTTCAAGTATTCTCAATCATAGTTTCCCATGTTTTAAGCTTATGTAAAAAAATAAACAATTCTCATCCTATCTCTCATGATTTCCATTTTGTATTAGTCTATTTTTCTCAGATGAGCCTTGGATTTTATCATTCCATCATCACCATCTTCTTGGCCAATCATATGCTTTCAATTGGTTTTTACCCTTTCATGGGGAACAACTGTAATGAGTGATCATATTAACCAATCTCTTAACCTCTACTTGTTTTGAGAAGTTGCATCATAACTAGAACCAATTGTTAACCTTTTATACCACATGTCCCTCCAGGAGGAGTTCCCTTTTAGCTCTTTTTGGACTCCCAAAATATGACAAGATTGTCGGGCACTTGTCTTTTCAAACTCGTTAAAGTAAATGAAGAGATGTATACTCAGTATAAGTTTAACCATTTTCCAGATTGAGATGGACTACTTACGAAAAATGAATACCATAGTCGAACATGGCTAAGAGGTATTCTTGAGTATTATTTTTTGCCTTTTCAGACCTAAGGGACTATTTACGAAAAGGAACATTCGGAGTTTTCCTTTTCACCTCTTTTTCAAACTCTCTATGTTGGGTCCCTATAATACTAGTGATTACCCCATTACTATTATAATTATACCCCTTATTAATATTGTTGTGCCCCTATTGCCCCCATATTGTTATTACTGTGCCCCATAGAATCCCTCTATTGTTATTTTTGTGGCTTTATATTATTATTGTTAGGACGGCTGGATTATATTGTGACTCCTTAGACTCCTATATATAGAAAGGAGGTTTTGTCATTTGAATCATAAAATAATTGTTCATTTATGTAATGTAAAGGAGGTTTCCCTCGAAGAGGCTAAATTCTAAGGCACTGATCTATCTTTTCTTGAGCTGGTTTCATAACATTTGCTATCAGAGCTTTGGATTCTAGGGTTTCTCTGCTCCAAATAGGTCATCGTGGCATTTTTGCTATAACTTTTTTTCTGCGACGTTTTAGAAGTTGCAAAAAAAACCCATTTGAGAAGAAATCGCGCTGAACCTTGGGTCTGAATTTCAGAGCTTTTCGCGCTATATTTGCGGAGATATGATCTGAGGAAGTTGGTCTTTTTGTAGACTCCTAAATTACATTCCAAACAGGTGACCTGGGGAAAATCGTCATAACTTTCTCTCTGGGGATCGGATTGAAATTTTGTAAGAAGGTACAGAAAGAGGACGGACTGTAGTTTCTGGCTTGCATTATCTGGCTATGAAGGTTCTAATTATAGCTATCAGATCTAGGATTGGATCATTCAAGTTGATGAAGGAGCATAGCATATGAAAGATTTCAGGCAGGCTTCATCCAATTATCTATTGATTTTAAGGAAAAAAATTGTCCCTTTTTCTTTCTCTTATTTTAAGTCAGTACATGAGGCATAGGGAAGATACTTCTATACCTAGTGGAGTTTCCAAATTTTTATGGTGAGGTGCATCTCTTTGTATTTTTTTCCTCAACTACTTAGCAAGCTTTAGGTTCTCCGCAGCTTATTCCCATCACCCAGAATCTGTTGGCCTTTAACATAGGAACCAGTCAACCATTAGGGATCCTTCCTAAGTTTCCTATTACTTTAGGAGGAAAGACTATCTATATTGATGTGGTGTTAGTCCAAGCCACTTTGGATTTTTACTTACTCCTTGGGTGTGACTATGTGTATGTCATGGGAGCTCTTGTCTCTTATTTTTTTCATGTGACATGTTTCCCACATGAAGGAAGAATCATGACATGTTTCCCTAAATGTTCCTTATATGTAAGTGGTATCTTCCCCACCACAGGTTAACTATGTGGAAACATGTTCCATACCAGCATCTACTAATGATCTAGTAGGTGATGTAGTGCATCATGTACAAGGGCATTGGAGCTTGATCTTTCCATTAGATCCCTTTATATGTATCCCTTCTAGAGCATTATTCTCCCATTTGATGATAACCTCTTGGAAGCTATGGCCTTATACAGGTCATGAGCAAAGTTCTTTCCCTATGTCAAGCTCGTTAAAAAATGGAACAAGGTCATGAGAAAAGTTAATTTTCTTGTGTCAAGCTCATTAAAAAAATTAAACAAGGTCATAAAGAAAAGTTCCTTTTCTTCTGTCAAGCTCATTAAAAAAAGAAACAATCTCTTATCAGGATAACTATTTTAATATGTCAACCTTGTTAAAAAATTAAATATGTTACTAGGAGCATAATTTCCTCTACGTTATTTTTCTGTGTCAAGCTCGTTAAAAAATGAAATAGATCCCCTTACAAATTGAGTCTTTTATTAGATCTCGTAAATTCATTGTCAATTCCTTCACTTGATCTCATAAATCAACCTTCATTCCATCCACCGGTTGGTAACCGGTAATCTACTTAGGTGAATAAAATGAAGTTTGGGGGGCATGTACCTTGAATTGATTCATTATGATGGTAGTAAGAAAATGTATCTCAAGAAAAGTTTTTCCCTATGTTTCAAGCTTTTCTAAAAATGAAACCAATTCGAAGTATAGATTTCTCATGTTTCAAGCCTGTGAAAAAATGAAACCATCTTCAAGTATTCTCAATCATAGTTTCCCATGTTTTAAGCTTATCTAAAAAAATAAACAATTCTCATCCTATCTCTCATGATTGCCATTTTTTATTAGTCTATTTTTCTCAGATGAGCCTTGGTTTTTATCATTCCATCATCACCATCTTCTTGGCCAATCATATGCTTTCAATTGGTTTTTACCCTTTCATGGGGAACAACTGTAATGAGTGATCGTATTAACCAATCTCTTAACCTCTACTTGTTTTGAGAAGTTGCATCATAACTAGAACCAATTGTTAACCTTTTATACCACATGTTCCTCCAGGAGGAGTTCCCTTTTAGCTCTTTTTGGACTCCCAAAATATGACAAGATTATTGGGCACTTGTCTTTTCAAACTCGTTAAAGTAAATGAAGAGACGTATACTCAGTATAAGTTTAACCATTTTCCAGATTGAGATGGACTACTTACGAAAAATGAATACCATAATCGAACATGGCTAAGAGGTTTTCTTGAGTATTATTTTTTGCCTTTTCAGACCTAAGGGACTATTTACGAAAAGGAACATTCGGAGTTTTCCTTTTCACCTCTTTTTCAAACTCTCTATGTTGGGTCCCTATAATACTAGTGATTACCCCATTACTATTATAGTTATACCCCTTATTAATATTATTGTGCCCCTATTGCCCCCATATTGTTATTACTGTGCCCCATAGAATCCCTCTATTGTTATTTTTGTAGCTTTATATTATTATTGTTAGGACGGCTGGATTATATTGTGACTCCTTAGACTCCTATATATAGAAAGGAGGTTTTGTCATTTGAATCATAAAATAATTGTTCATTTATGTAATGTAAAGGAGGTTTCCCCTCGAAGAGGCTAAATTCTAAGGCACTGATCTATCTTTTCTATCTTTTCTTGAGCTGGTTTCATAACATTTGGTATCAGAGCTTTGGATTCTAGGGTTTCACTGCTCCAAATAGGTCATCGTGGCATTTTTCTATAACTTTTTTCCTGCGACGTTTCAGAAGTTGCAAGAAAAACCCATTTGAGAAGAAATAGCGCTGAACCTCGAGTCTGAATTTCAGAGCTTTTCGCGCTATATTTGCGGAGATATGATCTGAGGAAGTTGGTCTTTTTGCAGACTCCTAAATTACATTCCAAACAGGTGACCTAGGGAAAATCGTCATAACTTTCTCTCTGGGGATCAGATTGAAATTTCGTAAGAAGGTACAGAAAGACGACGGACTGTAGTTTCTGGTTTGCATTATCTGGCTATGAAGGTTCTAATTATAGCTATCAGATCTGGGATTGGATCATTCAAGTTGATGAAGGAGCATAGCATATCAAAGATTTCAGGCAGGCTTCATCCAATTATCTATTTATTTTAATGAAAAAATTTGTCCCTTTCTTTCTCTTGTTTTAAGTCAATACATGAGGCATAGGGAAGATACTTCTATACCTAGTGGAGTTTCCAAATTTTTATGGTGAGGTGCATCTCTTTGTATTTTTTTCCTCAACTACTTAGCAAGCTTTAGGTTCTCCGTAGCTTATTCCCATCACCCAGAATCTGTTGGCCTTTAACATAGGAACCAGTCAACCATTAGGGATCCTTCCTAAGTTTCCTATTACTTTAGGAGGAAAGACTATCTATATTGATGTGGTGTTAGTCCAAGCCACTTTGGATATTTACTTACTCCTTGGGTGTGACTATGTGTATGTCATGGGAGCTCTTGTCTCTTATTTTTTTCATGTGACATGTTTCCCATATGAAGGAAGAATCATGACATGTTTCCCTAAATGTTCCTTATATGTAAGTGGTATCTTCCCCACCACAGGTTAACTATGTGGAAACATGTTCCATACCAGCATCTACTAATGATCTAGTAGGTGATGTAGTGCATCATGTACTAGGGGCATTGGAGCTTGATATTTCCATTAGATCCCTTTATATGTATCCCTTCTAGAGCATTATTCTCCCATTTGATGATAACCTCTTGGAAGCTATGGCCTTATAGAGGTCATGAGCAAAGTTCTTTCCCTATGTCAAGCTCGTTAAAAAATGGAACAAGGTCATGAGAAGAGTTAATTTTCTTGTGTCAAGCTCATTAAAAAATGAAACAATCTCTTATCAGGATAACTATTTTAATATGTCAACCTTGTTAAAAAATTAATATGTTACTAGGAGCATAATTTCCTCTACGTTATTTTTCTATGTCAAGCTCGTTAAAAAATGAAATAGATCCCCTCCCAAATTGTGTCTTTTATTAGATCTCGTAAATTCATTGTCAATTCCTTCACTTGATCTCATAAATCAACCTTCATTCCATCCACCGGTTGGTAACCAGTAATCCACATAGGTGAATGAAATGAAGTTTGGGGGGCATGTACCTTGAATTGATTCATTATGATGGGAGTAAGAAAACTTATCTCAAGAAAACTTTTTCCCTATGTTTCAAGCTTTTAAAAAATGAAACCAATTCCAAGCATAGTTTTCTCATGTTTCAAGCCTATGAAAAAATGAAACTATCTTCAAGTATTCTCAATCATAGTTTCCCATGTTTTAAGCTTATGTAAAAAAATAAACAATTCTCATCCTATCTCTCATGATTGCCATTTTTTATTAGTCTATTTTTCTCAGATGAGTCTTGGTTTTTATCATTCCATCATCACCATCTTCTTGGCCAATCATATGCTTTCAATTGGTTTTTACCCTTTTATGGGGAACAACTGTAATGAGTGATCGTATTAACCAATCTCTTAACCTCTACTTGTTTTGAGAAGTTGCATCATAACTAGAACCAATTGTTAACCTTTTATTCCAGATGTTACTCCAGGAGGAGTTCCCTATTAGCTCTTTTTGGACTCCCAAAATACGACAAGATTGTCGGGCACTTGTCTTTTCAAACTCATTAAAGTAAATGAAGAGACGTATACTCAGTATAAGTTTAACCATTTTCCAGATTGAGATGGACTACTTACGAAAAATGAATACCATAGTCGAACATGGCTAAGAGGTTTTCTTGAGTATTATTTTTTGCCTTTTCATACCTAAGGGACTATTACGAAAAGGAACATTCGGAGTTTTCCTTTTCACCTCTTTTTCAAACTCTCTATGTTGGGTCCCTATAATACTAGTGATTACCCCATTGCTATTATAGTTATACCCCTTATTAATATTATTGTGCCCCTATTGCCCCCATATTGTTATTACTGTGCCCCATAGAATCCCTCTATTGTTATTTTTGTGGCTTTATATTATTATTGTTAGGACGGCTCGATTATATTGTGACTCCTTAGACTCTTATATATAGAAAGGAGGTTTAGTCATTTGAATCATAAAAGAATTGTTCATTTATGTAATGTAAAATAGGTTTCCCCTCGAAGAGGCTAAATTCTAAGGCACTGATCTATCTTTTCTATCTTTTCTTGAGCTGGTTTCATAACATTTTCTATCAAAGCTTTGGATTCTAGGGTTTCGCTGCTCCAAATAGGTCATCGTGGCATTTTTGCTATAACGTTTTTTCTGCGACGTTTCAGAAGTTGCAAAAAAAACCCATTTGAGAAGAAATCATGCTGAACCTCGGGTCTGAATTTCATAGCCTTTCGTGCTATATTTGCGGAGATATGATCTGAGGAAGTTGGTCTTTTTGCAGACTCCTAAATTACATTCCAAACAGGTGACCTGGGTAAAATCGTCATAACTTTCTCTCTAGGGATCGGATTGAAATTTCGTAAGAAGGTACAGAAAGAGGACAGACTGTAGTTTCTGGCTTGCGTTATCTGGCTATGAAGGTTTTAATTATAGCTATCAGATCTAGGATTGGATCATTCAAGTTGATGAAGGAGCATAGCATATGAAAGATTTTAGGCAGGCTTCATCCAATTATCTATTTATTTTAAGGAAAAAATTTGTCCATTTTTCTTTCTCTTGTTTTAAGTCAGTACATAAGGCATAGGGAAGATACTTCTATACCTAGTGGAGTTTCCAAATTTTTATGGTGAGGTGCATCTCTTTGTATTTTTTTCCTGAACTACTTAGCAAGCTTTAGGTTCTCCGCAGCTTATTCCCATCACCCAGAATCTGTTGGCCTTTAACATAGGAACCAATCAACCATTAGGGATCCTTCCTAAGTTTCCTATTACTTTAGGAGGAAAGACTATCTATATTGATGTGGTGTTAGTCCAAGCCACTTTGGATTTTTACTTAGTCCTTGGGTGTGACTATGTGTATGTCATGGGAGCTCTTGTCCCTTATATTTTTCATGTGACATGTTTCCCACATGAAGGAAGAATCATGACATGTTTCCCTAAATGTTCCTTATATGTAAGTGGTATCTTCCCCACCACAGGTTAACTTTGTGGAAACATGTTCCATACCAGTATCTACTAATGATCTAGTAGGTGATGTAGTGCATCATGTACTAGGGGCATTGGAGCTTGATCTTTCCATTAGATCCCTTTATATGTATCCCTTCTAGAGCATTATTCTCCCATTTGATGATAACCTCTTGGAAGCTATGGCCTTATACAGGTCATGAGCAAAAAGTTCTTTCCCTATGTCAAGCTTGTTAAAAAATGGAACAAGGTCATGAGAAAAGTTAATTTTCTTGTGTCAAGCTCATTAAAAAATTTAAACAAGGTCATAAAGAAGAGTTCCTTTTCTTCTGTCAAGCTCATTAAAAAATGAAACAATCTCTTATCAGGATAACTATTTTAATATGTCAACCTTGTTAAAAAATTAAATATGTTACTAGGAGCATAATTTCCTCTACATTATTTTTATGTGTCAAGGTCGTTAAAAAATGAAATAGATCCCCTTCCAAATTGAGTCTTTTATTAGATCTCGTAAATTCATTATCAATTCCTTCACTTGATCTCATAAATGAACCTTCATTCCATCCACCGATTGGTAACCGGTAATCTACTTAGGTGAATGAAATGAAGTTTGGGGGGCATGTACCTTGAATTGATTCATTATGATGGGAGTAAGAAAACTTATCTCAAGAAAAGTTTTTCCTTATGTTTCAAGCTTTTCTAAAAATGAAACCAATTCCAAGCATAGTTTTCTCATGTTTCAAGCCTGTGAAAAAATGAAACTATCTTCAAGTATTCTCAATCATAGTTTCCCATGTTTTAAGCTTATGTGAAAAAGTAAACAATTCTCATCCTATCTCTCATGATTGCCATTTTTTATTAGTCTATTTTTCTCAGATGAGCCTTGGTTTTTATCATTCCATCATCACCATTTTCTTGGCCAATCATATGCTTTCAATTGGTTTTTACCCTTTCATGGGGAACAACTGTAATGAGTGATCGTATTAACCAATCTCTTAACCTCTACTTGTTTTGAGAAGTTGCATCATAACTAGAACCAATTGTTAACCTTTTATACCACATGTTCCTCCAGGAGGAGTTCCCTTTTAGCTCTTTTTGGACTCCCAAAATATGACAAGATTTTCGAGCACTTGTCCTTTCAAACTCGTTAAAGTAAATGAAGAGATCTATACTCAGTATAAGTTTAACCATTTTCCAAATTGAGATGGACTACTTACGAAAAATGAATACCATAGTCGAACATGGCTAAGAGGTTTTCTTGAGTACTATTTTTTGCCTTTTCAGACCTAAGGGACTATTTACGAAACGGAACATTCGAAGTTTTCCTTTTCACCTCTTTTTCAAACTCTCTATGTTGGGTCCCTATAATACTAGTGATTACCCCATTACTATTATAGTTATACCCCTTATTAATATTGTTGTGCCCCTATTGCCCCCATATTGTTATTACTGTGCCCCATAAAATCCCTCTATTGTTATTTTTGTGGTTTTATATTATTATTGTTATGTCGGCTGGATTATATTGTGACTCCTTAGACTCCTATATATAGAAAGGAGGTTTTTTCATTTGAATCATAAAGAATTGTTCATTTATGTAATGTAAAGGAGGTTTCCCCTCGAAGAGGCTAAATTCTAAGGCACTGATCTATCTTTTCTATCTTTTCTTGAGCTGGTTTCATAACATTTGGTATCAGAGCTTTGGATTCTAGGGTTTCGCTGCTCCAAACAAGTCATCGTGGAATTTTTGCTATAACTTTGTTTCTGTGATGTTTCAAAAGTTGCAAAAAAAACCCATTTGAGAAGAAATTGTGCTGAACCTCGGGTCTAAATTTCAAAGCTTTTCGCGCTATATTTTCGGAGATATGATCTGAGGAAGTTGGTCTTTTTGCAGACTCCTAAATTAAATTCTAAACAAGTGACCTGGGGAAAATCATCATAACTTTCTCTCTAGGGATCGGATTGAAATTTTGTAAGAAGTTATAGAAAGAGGACGGACTATAGTTTCTTGTATGCAGTTTCCAGATCCAAAGGTCGAAACAGTGACTCGTAGCACGTCATACAAGTTCGCTCTACTGAACTAGTCTATAATCAAGTCACTGTGGGAGATTTCACATAACTCTTCCTTGGAGAATCCAATGTGGGTCATACTTGTGGCATTGGAAAGAGCACACAGAGCACTGCTACATGTCACAAATTCAGAACTAGATGATTGAAAAGTACAGAGATACATCAGAGGCAATATCGAGCTCCTACAAAGTGAAGAAAGGTGTGTAGATTTTCTTAAATTTTTGCTTAAGCTTGGTTTGAAAATTTATTTTGAAGGAATTAAAAGGGCATATAGAGCATTATTATCGGTAATTGATGCCCCGAGGAAAGAAAATGCAAACTAGTAAGAACCTGAACTGAAAGCTCTAGCATGACTCATGAAGAAGAAGAAGAAATGCATATGATATATCAAAATTACAAGAACAAGTGCAACAAGTGTCACTTGCACAAGAAAGCAACAGAATCTAAGATGGATGGTTTAAGGAAGATGTAGAAGCTAAGATGGATGGTTTAAAGAAAGGCGTAGAAGCTAATATGGATGGCATGGAAGCTAAGGTGAATGGCACGGACGCTAAAATTGATGGCATGGATGATAAGATGGAAGAATTGAAGATAAATATGAATAAGTTGCTACAAGAAATGGTCACTAAGGGTGAAAGGGTACTAAAGGAAACTCATGATGAGAACAAAAGAAATGTTAATCATGATTCCATAGACTCTAATGTTGGATCGAAGACTCACCATGTTCCAAAAATCGATATGAGGAAGTCTGATGGCAAGGATCCCACCACATGGATATTACATATGGAGCAATTCTTCGATCTCAATAATGTGCAAAACACACAAAAGGTACGTATGGAAACTTTATATTTGGAACCAAATCAGTTTGTATGGTATCAATGGCTTTGCTCTCATAAAAAATTTATCACTTGGGCAATTTTTATGGAAGAATTGATAGCACATTATGAGGATACAAAAAGCAACACTTTTTTTAGCCAACTAATAAGTCTCAAACAAAAGGGTTCAATAATGGAGCACATTGAGGAGTTCCAAAAATTGAACATAAGGGTCAAAGATAATACATAGGAGCATAGGATTGATGTGTTCATAGGGTCTTTAAAGGATAATATCCACATGATGTTCGCCTTTGGGAACCTGATTCATTAGAGAAGGCATTCAGGTTAGCAAGAAAAATGGAAAGCAAAATTATGGCAACCAGGAAGCATTCCACTCACAACTATAAAGATGGAAGTGTTGTTGCCCCTAGTCTTCCACAACCTATAAGGTTGACACCACAAAAATTGGAAGAAAAAAGAGAAAAGGGCTTTGTTACAGTTGTGATAGCAAATACACTAAAGGTCATAAGTGTGCTGAGAAGAAATTATTCTACATAGATTGTGAAGAGGAAGAAGAAAAGGAGCAAGAAAGGTCAAAAGAAGAGGATATACTCCAGGAACAAAGCCTAGATGAAGAAAAAATAAATCTGACCATATCTTGTAATGCATTGGCGGGAATTACCACTCCTCAAACCATCAAGATAGAAGGACAAATCAAGAAGAAAAAGGTAATAGTGTTGATTGATTCAGGAAGCACCCACAATTTTATTCATTGTAAGGTAGCAAAAGAATTGAATTGCTTCCTATATCCAGCACCAGAGTGTCAAGTGATGATTGCAAATGGAGGAACAATAAATTTCTCTGGAAAGTGCCATAATATCAAGCTATCCATGGGAGAATATGTATTGACTAGCCCAATGCTTTCCATTCCAATGGGAGGTGCTGATGTTGTACTAGGAGTCCAATGGCTACAATCCTTGGGTACAATAGCTTTTAATTTTCAAGAACTTTTCATCAAATTTTCTATGGAAGGAAAGGAAGTTGAATTAAGGGGTATTGTAGGGAAACCAAGAAAGATAATCAGCTCTAATGGTATGACAAAGCTTCTAAAAAAGGACAAAGAGGTGTAATTGCACAATTATGTTCGCTAGATGTTTCCACATTGGAATCATCTATTTCTCCAGATCTCCAAAAAGTCCTGGACAATCATTCCAAGGTATTTGAGACTCCCAAAGGTCTCCCACCTATGTGTGATCATGATCATGCTATTCATCTGATTCCAGGAAGTGTTCCTCCAAACATCAGGCCGTACAGATATCCCTATGTCCAAAAGAGTGAAATTGAACGTATGGTTGCAGAAATGCTAGAGGCTGGTATAATTCAACCGAGTCAAAGTTCTTTCTCTGCTCCAGTAGTATTGGTGCACAAGAAGGATGGATCATGGCGCATGTGTCCGGATTATAGGGAGCTCAACAAGCTCACTATTAAAGATAAGTTCCCCATTCTGTCATTGATGAATTACTGGATGAATTGCATGGATCAATTTACTTCACCAAGTTGGATCTTCGTTCAGGATATCATCAAATCAGAATGAAGACTGAAGACATTCCGAAAACAGCATTTAGAACTCATGAGGGTCATTATGAATTTTTGGTCATGCCTTTTGGCCTTACCAATGCACCTTCAACATTTCAAGGTTTGATGAATTCAATTTTCAAACCATTCCTTAGAAAATTTGTGTTAGTATTTTTTGATGATATATAATCTACAGCAAGTCTTGGAAGGATCATGTTGAACATGTTGACAGGGTGCTACAACTATTGGAGGAGAAACAATTATATGCAAAAAGATCCAAATGTTTCTTTGGAGTCCAGGAGGTGGAATATTTGGGTCATATTGTATCTCATGAAGGAGTTAAGGTAGACCCTAGCAAAATTAAAGCCATTAAGGAATGGAAAATCCCCACATCCATAAAGCATCTGCGAGGATTTCTCGGGTTGACAGGGTATTATCGCAAGTTTGTTAAGAATTATGGGAGAATAGCAGCACCTCTAACAACATTATTGAAGAAAGATGCATTTTCATGGACTCCGGAAGCAACAAAGGCCTTTGAACATCTTAAAGAGGCAATGTGCCAAGCACCGGTCTTAGCTACATCGGACTTCACAAAAACCTTTATTGTGGAATGTGATGCTTCAGGAAATGGAATTGGTGCTGTTCTAATGCAAGATGAAAGACCCATTGCTTTTGAAAGTCGTCCAATCAAGGGAAAGTTTTTAAGCAAAGCTATTTATGAGAAGGAAATGTTGGCAATACTCCATGCACTTAAGAAATGGCGACCCTACCTAATGGGAAGACACTTCAAGGTAAAAATGGATCATGATAGCCTTAAATACTTTTTAGAACAAAGATTATCCTCTGAAGAGCAACAAAAGTGGGTCACAAAGATGTTGGGTTATGACTTTGAAATCATCTACAAAAAAGGGAAGAAAAATGTGGTGGCAGATGCACTCTCAAGAAAGGATGAGGATGTGGAAGCATTGTTGTGCGCCATTTCTATTATCCAACCAGATTGGATAAACGAAGAAAGGGAGGAATGGAAGAATGATGAAGAAGTGTGGGCACTTATTCGAAAGTTACAACAAGATTCCAGTACGTCTGATACATTTAGCTGGCAAAATGATTCGTTATGGTACAAAGATCGCTTATACCTCTGTAAGAATTCCTAGCTAAAACAAAAGATTCTTATGGAATTGCACACTTCTCCCTTAGGAGGGCACTCAGGATTTTTAAAAACTTACCACAGGGTTAAAAATGATTTTTTTTGGGATGGCCTTAAATCAGATATTCAAAAGTTTGTGGCAGAATGTTTGGTTTTCCAACAAAATAAAGTTGAAACAATTAATACACCATGTCTATTACAAACTTTATCCATTCCAAGCCAACGTTTGGAGGAGGTTTCAATGGATTTTATCACAGGTTTACCCAAGTCCGAGGGAAAGAGTGTCATCATGGTGGTAGTTGACAGACTTACCAAGTATGCACACTTTTGTGCATTATCACATCCATTTAAAGCCAGTACAGTTTCTACTGCATTTATGGAAACAATTCAAAAGCTACATGGAAACCCAAAGATTATTGTAAGTGACAGAGATCCCATTTTCACTGGAAATTTTTGGACAAAATTATTTTCTTGTCTTGGTACTCAGTTAGCTCATAGCTCATCTTATCATCCTCAATCTGATGGGAAAACTGAGATAGTAAACAAATGTTTGGAAGGATATCTTCGTTGCTTTGTATCTAATAAACAGACACAATGGGTCAAATGGTTGCCTCTGGATGAATGGTGGTATAACACTTCCTTCTATACAGCAACAAAAATGACCCCATTTATGGCACTTTATGGGTATCAACCACCATCCATCACATCATATTTAAGAGAAAATTCTAAGGTTCAGGCAGTGGAACATCACATTCGAACATCAACACAAAGTCCTCCAACTCTTAAAGGATAACCTCGTGTTGGCACAGAATAGAATGAAACAACAGGCAGATCAACATCACAGTGAAATAAGTTTGTATGTAGGTGATTGGGTATTCCTACGGCTACAACCATATAAGCAAATGTCCCTAAAGCAAGCTAAGAAGGCTAATAAACTATCACCAAAGTATTATGGTCCGTACAAGGTGTTACAAAAGATTGGTACTATGGCATACAAATTGGAGCTTCCTGCAGCTTCTCGCTTGCACCCAGTTTTCCATGTTTCATGTTTAAAGAAGGTTATAGACGACAAGCTCCCAGTTCAAACAATATTGCCAGAACTTGATGAGGAAGGAAAAATTATATTGGAACCGGAAGCAGTCACAGAAACAAGGACTCGACAGCTACGAAATCGATCAATTTTAGAGTATCTTATCAAGTGGAAGAACTTATCCGCTGAAGATTCCACATGGGAGGATGAGAATTTTATGCAGAAGTATCCAGAACTACTCAAGCATTGAGGACAACACTTTTTTGAAGGAGATGGGCATGTTGGGTCCCTATAATACTAGTGATTACCCCATTTCTATTGTAGTTATATTATTATTGTTGTGCCCCTGTTGCCCCCATATTGTTATTACTGTGCCCCATAGAATCCCTCTATTGTTATTTTTGTGGCTTTATATTATTATTTTTAGGTCGGCTGGATTATATTGTGACTCCTTAGACTCCTATATATAGAACGAGGTTTTGTCATTTGAATTATAAAAGAATTGTTCATTTATGTAATGTAAACGAGGTTGCCCCCTCGAAGAGGCTAAATTCTAAGGTGTTGATCTATCTTTTCTATCTTTTCTTGAGCTGGTTTCATAACACTCTAAACATGAAAACTATCAAGTTATAACTTCGTTGGAGTCATAAAACATCAAACAATGATGGAATCATCATTCATGGCACGATTGAGCCACTCCTTTCTAGGTTCATTAAATATTGTTAGAGGGATTCATCCAAAGATGAACTTATAGATCAAGCATATGTTATCCTCCTCAATCTTGTTAAAAATAAAGAGGTACTGACTAGTATGGTTGGGGAATTAGGAAAACAGGTTTCTCCACTTGTTAATGGAAGTGAGTTGCTCTTGAACACAACACTCTTCCACTTTATCTCCAGGCTTATGGGTTTGGAAATCTGCTTGTATTTTGGTTTATCATACCTTCTCAAAGCCTCCGTTTTTGGTTTTAGGTCAATGCTTCAAGTCCATTCAGTGTCATCGCTGTGTTCAAGAGAAGTCATTCAGACAATATCCGCTACAATACTCTAAAGCCTTCATTTTATGTCTACCTTTCCTGATCTAGTTTCGTATCAGGATCATTTTGATCATTCTATCTCAAATCATCATACCTGTTTCGTTTTGTTGATGGGGATATATCAAGGCCCTCCTAAAATATGTCACTTCTTATTGACATCAGCTCATTATCTAGGAATTTCACTTAGAAGAATCCCTTGGTACCTTGGTTTTTGCATACATCAATGGCAAGTTTCCTCGCTCTCAGTGACAGGTTTTCATCATTAGCCTTCGACCAAAATATTTTATGCGGTGTTCAACATCAACTCATTTATTCACACCATATGGATTCTAGTAAAATAGATTGAGAGCCATTAACATCGTTGGTGGTTTCTATCACATCTGTTAATGACTTTCATAATTGGTCGGTAATCAAATGGTGTCTATGTTTGACTTCAGCTCATTGATTCACATGGTTAGACTCGTACATTGGTTAGTCATGTGAACGAGATAGAAGACCTTGGATCTAGTTTCATCCATCATGGCTGTGATTTTAGGAGTAATACAAGATGACAATGTATGATGGATATGATTGTACATACAGTCATTGAGTCATGAGTCCACCATTTGTCATCCGTGGATGTGTATTTTTATCATTGTACATGTAATGTTATCTTATGTGCTAAGTATGGGTATGCCTCCCTAAACAAATATGTCATGATGTAAATGCATTGTAACAAATGATGATCTCACTAATTGTTCTTGATCCTGACGAGTCACAAGGTAAAGCACTTCAGTCATTAGTTGTCATTTCTAACATTGTGCTTTAGGGAGAAATATGTTATAGGGCATTTTTACGCATTTGGTCAACAAGCCTTTAAATGGGACTAATTGCAATCCTTCAACATATTGTAATCATCCTTGCACAAAGCCTTATGCATGAATCTCCCTAATCCTTGAGTTTCTTCCCTTAACTCCATTTCAATGATTTTAATGACCAACACAGCTTGTATCACTGTGGGGGTGCATTGATTCAAGGAATTTGGGAAGAAAGATAGAAGTATTTCTGAAGCTTCCTCTTCCAGGAGCTTCCAGAGGTTGTTTCAACAATTCACCTTAGATAAAAATTCAAATCCTATCTGATTCCACCTTGGAGAAGTCACCATCTTATCCCTTAAGCTCATCCTCCCATCACTTTTGGATCTCAAGTCTAGATTGGAAAATGGATAAGAATTAATTAACTATCTCTCCTTCCACTATATTTATCTCATTCCATGTAAGCATCTGGTTGGTTTTCTTTTGCTTTTGGAGAGTGATTCTACCCTTATGCTACTGATGTGAGAGATATCTTTCCATGCATTAGGGTGATTAGAGGTGTACTTTGTGATAACGAAAGGACAAGCCAACCTGGAGTTGCTCTTTTATAAGATCAACACCTAGTTTTTGTTGTAACTCACTCCATTTCTATTAATACAAAGAGTTCTTTGTTTTCCTATATATGATGTTATGGTTTCATATATTTCAGTATCATGTTGATCTATTCAATAAACTGATTAGATGATGTTGCATAGATTTTGTGGATCGTTGGCTTCTGTTATTTAACTATGAAATTTCTAATTATAACTATTAGAGTTAGGATTGGAGCATTCAAGCCGAGTAAGGAGCGAATCATACGAAAAATTCTAGGTAGGCTTCAGCCCGTTATCTATTTACTTTAAGGAAAAAATTAGTCCCTTCGTCTTTCTTTTGTTCTATGCGAGTCCACCAGGCCTAGGGTAGATAATTATGTCCGCACTCGTAGATTATGCATAGCAAATATAATATATTAGTAATAGATATTGTTATCCTAATATTTCTTAACTACATATTATAATAATACATGCTAATATTAATGGTGGATACTAAATTGACCAAAAAATAAAGGAAAACTCCAAAAAAAAATTGCGAAAATTAAAAGGAATAAAACTAAAAAGAAAAAGATTAAAAACAACTAACTAAATGGGAAGATTTTTTCCTTTTCCATTTAATTAATTGAAAATTTTTGCCCAGATCAAAGCTAGAGTTACATTATGATTTCCTTCGATATTCAATATCATCTACAAACTCCTGTACCAAAAATTTTCATCCAAATGGGAATACAACCGATACTAAGCATATATCTATTGTTGGAGGTGAATACCTACCAATAGAACCCAAAAATTAGAAAAAAACTTGTAATGCATATAACTTGCCTCAAAATATAATCCTTGATTACAATATATTTCTCTATATCCATTCCATCATTAAGGTCTGAACACTTGAAATTAGAGTTTTTGGATTGATACTTGAACATACAATTCAATCCTAGTCCACTAAGAGATGAAGGATAGTCTTAATTAACCATTAACCATCAATTTTATAAACTTCAAATTGAAACATTCGTTAGCACATTGACCTTCTTCATAGCTACTATCACTTAGAATGTGTTTGAAATTAATATTTGGGATATATTTTGATACCTTCCTAATCTAGTTAATGTGATTATCTAGAATTTTTTTACTCTAGGGGAAGATCTTTTGACTAAATATCGAATTATTAAAAGAGTCACCCAACAAAATGACAGAATAAAATTGAATTTTTTGGCATGAAGAATTCCTTCAAGTAAACCGTAGATTCTTTTCTGATAATTTTTCATCTTCCCCTAGCCCCATGAATACTCTAAAAATTCTATTTTTATAGTAACATAAAGAACCCCTCCCCCTCCTCGTACCCCTAAATTGTTGGAATCAAGGACAATACGGGGGGGGGGTGTTGGGTGGGCGGGTGTGAATCAGTATTGTAGAAATTCTACCAAATCATAACTTTTTTCTACTTCGTGTTCATTTTAAATACTTCATCGATAAATTAAATAACCATAATATGGGTTGATGCCAAAAATCATAATGGAACAAAAAAGAAAAAGTGACTTTTATAACTACTCTTCAATTCATTCATAGGCAAGCTACAAACTTCTCTTATAATTACTCTAGCTACAACCAACACGAAGTTACAACTCCTGATTTATCAACCACAATTGAGTGGAGATACAACCCAAACTATTCTCCAGCACCCACTGGAAAGAGAAACAACCCTAATCAGCAAGCTACAACTTTCTTTGATGCTCATTATTCCATCTGTCATCCATTTTCACACTAGGATCAATGACTACCTTCTTTGCTTTAAAAAATAAGTGAATCCCTCAAACACCAACACCTCAACAATCTCTAATCATTGAGAAACAAACACCTTTAACAATTTTTTATTGTTGATAAAGAAACACCTTCAACAATTTATAGTTGTTCATAAAGAAACACCTTCAAAAACTTATAGTTGTTGATAAAGACACTATACCAAACCTTGTTGGACCAGAAGCTCAGTCTCAAAAATATTATGTACATTTTGTTTGATCAAGCCTGCTTATAAAGAGTTTGGCTTGATATTTTTGACATCTTTTTATTTTATTTGATTGTTGCATGCTTCCTTAATTTTTCCTTTTCCTTGTTCATCTTAGTTTTCTCGACATGTTCTCCAAGTTATCTGACCTCAATAACCATTCTCTGCAAGTTAAACAGAGCTTTTATCCATATTTTAGAATTCTTGCTTTTTTCAAAATTTTGTAGTGTGCCTGCTATTTTTATCTCTTGTTTGATTTTGGCTTAGTTTCCAAAAACTAAATTCAAACTGGTAGTTCCACCTTTATTCCTTTAAGATTCTTTTGCTGGCTCTCTTTCCTACTTCTTCACCATAGACTGGGACTCCGTGACCACCGGCTTAGGTCTTGAGCATTAAGCCATTTCAATTGTTGTCAGAAGCCTTTTTTCTTTTGTTAATGGCTACTCTTTATTGGTCAACATCTACGTGAGGGGACCACCCATCATCCCAAACCAGAGGACCCAAGGTCATAGTTTTTTTATTAATTGAAATTCTTAAAAATTACGATATTTTAGGATCCTAGGATGGACCCACATTCTATTGTGCCAAGCCCTTGGTCATGCTTCTATGTGAAACAACTGAGTGACATATCTAGGCACTTAGTAAACACCTCCCAAGAGCTTCCATGACTCTATTTTCTACACCTTCAGTTCATTTCTACACCAAATGTCCGAAGGGTTGGGTCAGGCACTAATCTCAGAGCTCCCAAACCCAACCTCTTTTATTATCTGTTGAGCCCTTTGTCTCCAATGGCTTCACGAGACCCTATGTAGGTGCATAGCATATAGTTCCCTTCCTCCTGATGCATTCACTTATGTGCACCACAATAACCTACTAGGGTCTAACCTTCATGTTGATGTGTCTGTGGGGATTGCCTAAAGTCTCTCTGATTGGTTTGTTGTTATGCCACCATGGCCCAGTGTCTGGTGCCCAACCCATTTTACTAAGATCATTTTCTTATGGGATGAGATTTTTGACACCGTTTTAATTAGTTTCCATTGTTTTTAGTGCCAACCTGTCAACTACCAATGTGTCTCGGCTCCGGTGCTCAACGTTCACTCTCAGTGCCATTTTAAATCTTTCAGGCTCATCCTACAAGGATGATTTCACCGTGACATCACTCCTACCATGTGTTGACTTGTGAGTGGTGACATGTGCCACCTAGGAAAGGGCCACTTAGGTTCCCAAAAATTTTGAATGCACCTGCCCCATGTCCTACTATAATTGGGCCATGTCAAGCTGAGGTCATCAATCCACATTGTTTCCTGTGAGCCAATAATACACTGCCACCTGTCCCCCTAGAGGAGAGAGAAAATATCCTCCCATGTGTTGTTGGGAAAAGTATCCATTCAGAACGCCCCTATCCCACTCTAAGGTGTGATAGTGCCTTAGCAACAAACAAGGAAAACTATTTTCGTATTCTTCTTTATGAAATGTAAACGAAGAGGAAGGATGTAACTAACTTGTGTCTTTCGCTAGTTTGTTGGTTCAAATCGCTCTCCTCTTTGTTCGCTTCCCGCTGCCTGCTCCCTCACTGGTCCAGCTTCACCAAGTTCCTGCAAGATCACAGAAGAGGAAACTACACAAAGACATAGATTTACATTCATAAAAAGCTTAGGATCAGATTAAGCTAAACATGCAAATATAACAAAGCATCATTGATACACAGCATGTAGGAGAAACTCAAATAGTTTTATTGATATGATAAGAAAGTCCAAGAGGAGATACAACCAAGAGAGTCCCGATCCAGCATCTACCTCCCAGCAAAGGAATCCCTTCCTCTCCTCCAACAAAGCATAAATCACCCAATGCACTAATCTCAATCTCAAACCAACATCAATTCTCTGCAAAGTACAAAATTCCAGCCTCCGGATCTCTGGGATGAGGGATCCATATATAGATGTAAGCAGAGAGGATGAGTCAGCTTATGTTTTGACTTGTGGCTTCTCTCTGTCAGTTCTTGCTTCCACTTGGAGACTGAGAGCCTCTTACTCATCATTAGTCGAATTCAGTGAGGCAAGTGTCATTGGAGAAGATTCTGGAAGCTTCATTGTCTTTCCACCTCGTTGAATGAGCTTGCCATTTGTCATTTCCCACTCAACGCACCCTGGTAGTGCATTCACCTGCATTGCAACGCACCTAGCCAATGTATTTGGGTGCTTTGCAACGCAGGCAGCTAGTGGAGCCTCTGAATTGATCCTGATTTGACTAGTTTTGAGCAATTTTTAGTGGAGAACTTCTGGGAGAAGCTGTCATTGTGGTTGACCTTGTTCCTTTAGGGGCAGGAACAACACTTTAGGGACTTTGGATCCCTTGGATTATGGACATTTCATGCTCAATGCTGTAAGGCACAAAAATGTCAA